>CM061750.1:273665087-274265087 GCA_030979885.1 Lolium multiflorum | reverse complement strand
TGCTGAAAACAGCTATATCAGTGAATTGCACGGATGGCTTACCCAAGGCAGAAATAGGCGAAATACATTTGAAAAGTCTATCTTGCTGCAAACTTGGAGGAAGCAAAGGGCCATAAACAGCAGCATTGGATAACATGTTGCAACCAAAGCCCTCAGAGAAACTCTGTGATAAAACTGGCCTGTTGTATAGCAAACTAACAGAATTAATGATTATGATATGATTCATAGCATCATTGACAGAAACATCAGAGTTGGTAGAAGCATCTGAACCCTGTGATCCACCCATCATGATGGAATCATCAATCTGTATCTCCTCCATATCATCCTGGACATTATCCTCGTCGACTTGCAACTGATTTACTTGCTGCACATTATTGATATCCTGTACTGGCTGATCTTCTGGCTGGAAAAAATCAGCATCCTCAACATTGGCTGGTTGCTGTTGAACAGGAATATTATTCCAACCAATCTCAGGGTATTGAGGCATGACCCAATTAAAATTCCCAGGTTGTAGCTGACCAGGCATAGGGTGCGGGTTTCCATCCACTGGCATCTGATCCTCATCATGAGGCAACATATCCGCAAAATCAGCAGTAAGTATATAGCAAACAGCCGTCCAAGTTTCTCTAACTCCCCCTATAGTAGCATAATCACCAAACACTACATCACGAGGTACCAAAGCTGGAGATGGGAAAGAGGCGTACACTAAGGTGCGTTCAATCATATTTTCATCCTGATGCCAATGATGGAAGCGACCAAAAGATGCAACTGCATTGGATATGTCATACTCGTTTCTGAAATCAAGTGGTATAGCCAAGAACATAAGCCAGCCTGAGCGGAAACCTTGCACTGCCCTATGATTGTGTCTGTCATCATGATTAACAAACCTGACAAAAACTCCGTTTTGCAACTGATATGGCACATGAGCTACCAAAGCTGCCCTGGCAGCCGGACTACGGAGCCGAAAATATCCCAAACCAAATATGCTAGGCTGAACTTCCTCTACATCAATATGCAGTTCATTAAACACAAAATCTCGAACCTGTTCTCGCCATAGAGGCACCAGAGCTTGCGGAGGCGGCGGAAGAAGTTCAGCAGTGCAGATAGTCTCATGGCGTCTAGGTGGTCGTACCGCTGGCGTGTAAAAAGTACGAGGCAGTCTTGTTGGACCACCATCTATGATCTGATGACCAGGAGGTAACCACATCGCCGGATCAACTTCAAAATTCGCCATTGCAGGGCGAAAGAGCAATGAGGATAGCGGCGGTGTTGACAATGGCGGTGTAGTCGGCGGTGGTGTTGACGATGGCGGTGTAGGGTTTGGAACTATTGCGGTGTCAGGCAGGTTTGATACTGAAATCCGAGATGTATGAGATATATGTTTAGCAACCCTATCATCCCCAGGAGTTGTGATCGGCACGGTCTTGTCCCCAGGAGTTGTAAACGCCACGGTCTTGTCCCCAGCAGTTGGGGCCGCTTCGGTCTCTGCTTCTTCCAAAAAACTTGGCGAAGACGCCTCCTTCTGTTTTGGAATCCACTTCTTCGTCCTTTTAAGCTTCAGACAATCCTTGCGAATATGTCCATAACTGAAACAACCACGACAACGAACCTGATTGGTGCAGTTTGTAGTTTTGTGACTCATAGATAAACATCGACCACAATTCCACACCCTGTAGGTCATCTCATCAATAAGCTTATCAAAGGGATCAACATCCTTGTCTATCTGCTCATTGCCATCTTCACAAATGGTTTTGGGAGCTGTCGCAGTAATACTTGGTTCAGGGATAGCACCAAGATCATTAGGAAGTGAGTCATCTTTCGAGTTATATCCAGGACAAGCCTCATACACCAAAACTTCTGCAAAGGATAGGGATTTTCTAGCTGAAGCTGAAGAATTCCTGTGCTGCAAGATGGATCTATCAGGCTTTTTACGAAGAGCATTTAGCGCAGAAACCGTTCTTTTCTTATTTGGGCTCACTAAAGTCCATTCCTCATTGCACTCTTGCTGCCAAGAAGCGAATTCCCTGCGCCAATTTGGACCACCAGAACCCCAGAGATGAAAGAAACATTTGAAATGCTCATCAGAGAACTTCCTGAGAGAATAAATCATGAAGCCCACATTCCTAAACCCTAAACCACGTAAAATATGCAAACCAAATTAGAGGCGTCTAACTTGTTTTTGTAGGGTTTGGTGATGTGATATGGCCATGATGTGATGATGAATATGTATGAGATGATCATTATTGTATTGTGGCAACCGGCAGGAGCCTTATGGTTGTCTTTATATTTCATGTTGTAGTATTATTTCAAAGTAGTTGTAATAGTTGCTACACATGGTGAACAACCATGAAGACGGCGCCATGGACCTTGACGCTACGCCGACGATGATGGAGATCATGTCCGTTGATGATGGAGATCATGTCCGTGCTTTGGAGATGAAGATCAAAGGCGCAAAGACTAAAGGGCCATATCATATCACATTATGAATTGCATGTGATGTTAATTCTTTATGCATCTTATCTTGCTTAGATCGCGACGGTAGCATTAGAAGATGATCCCTCACATTAATATCAAGATAATATAGTGTTCTCCCCTCGTATGCACCGTTGCTACAGTTCGTCGTTTTGAAGCATCTCGTGATGATCGGATGTGATAGATTCTACGTTCACATACAACGGGTGTAAGCCATGTTTGCACACGCGAAATACTTGGGTTTGCTTGACGAGCCTAGCATGTACAGACATGGCCTCGGGACAACGGAAACCGAAAGGTTGAACACGAGTCATATGGATGATATGATCAACATGTTGATGTTCACCATTGAAGCTACATCATCTCACGTGATGATCGGTTTTGGTGTAGTGGATGTGGATCGTGTACCACTTAACAACTATGAGGGATGTTGTATTAAGTGGGAGTTCATTAGTAATTAGATTAAAACTTGAACTAATTATCATGAACATAGTCTGAATAGTATTTTTAATTAATTTTGTAGAATTGGCATCCGTTTTCTACCATGCGTGACGTGGGCATAACCCTTCGGGTAACCAATGTTGCTCTACCCTACACAGCCCAACTGGAGGCCCATGAAGGTACCCGATGGCAAGATGGGCTACTAGGACGGTGCAGCGGAAGGTTTCTTGAAGTACAAGGCACGGAAGGAGCCGAACAAGGAAAGTTTAGAGATAGATCTACTGTAAACCTAGTCGTACTCGATTAGGCCTCTCGAGACCTAGCCTCCTATATAAAGGCCAGGAGAGGGGCTATCGGGGACACAATCAACCTTAGCAATACTAGCCAGCAGAAGCTTAGAACTAGGTTACCCTAGCAACTAGCATCTCGACGAGATCACAGCCGAACACTTCGGCACCCCATTGTAACCTATTTTCATCATAATCAAAGAACAGACAGGCAGGACGTAAGGGTTTTACCTCATCGAGGGCCCCGAACCTGGGTAAATCGCTCTCCCCGCTTGCGTGTACCGATGTCTCGTGTCGGCTTGGGATTCCATCAACGCTAAGCCCCTATCGGAGGGCATTGCCGAGGAGCACCCTCGACAATTGGCGCCGTCTGTGGGAAACCTGTTGGCGCAAGACAGGGCATCGGCAGATCCGATCATGACATCGGCAGCTTCACCGGCAAATTCACCGGCAACTCCGCCAGCAACTTCATCAACAACTTCGTCGGCACCATCGTCCCCAATCCTGGGAAGCCCGATTCGATTCGGCTCCTACGAGTTTACTCCACACAGCGATTCCTCCCGTTCGAACTTTTCGGATCTACAAGGAAACATGGAGATGACCTTCGGCAGCGTCCATTATAACGTCAACGCAGAAGGAATCCTTCGACTGCTGGAATCCCCCGTCTCCGGATCGACGAGTTCAAGCGCATCATCATCACTCGATTTGTCGGCTGGTCTGACGGGATCGACGCGCTCCCCCGTGCCTTCAACTCCTCGCTCGGCGTCCTCCATGTCAGTAGGGTCGGACGATTCCTCATCTTCGAAACTAACTTCGTATTATTGCCTGAACTGCGACACCAGGCACGGGCTAGGATCTAGCGACATGCCATTCATCCGCAACGCCCAGTATTCATCGGGAGAGGACAGTATCGACAGTACCACCCGGGGAATCACCCGAAGGGCGGCACACCATCAGGTCTATGTCGCCAACAACACGGGGAACACAAGGCGCAGAGGAGACGAGGACCATACCCCCCGTTCCAGCAGAAGGGCATGTTTCGAAAACAGCGCCAGCAACCGCGATAGCGATTATACCATCGCGGATGAGGAGTGGGCAGCAGCGAGGGCAGCAGTACTCAACAACACGCCGCTCCCCGCAGGGACTTCGGTTGGAACCCTCAATGCTTACCGCTCCATACTAGAGAAAAACCGGGAGCACTTGTCAAAAGAGCAAGCCACCCTCGAGAGACGCCTATCAGCGGCAGACCGATCCAGTGAAAGGCGAAGGGGCTCGCAAGGAAGCGCCTCCCGAAACACTCAGGGAGCAGGCAAGCATCGGTCAAGGATGTCCAGGCTTTCGGAAGATGACGCCAGAGAGATAACATCGAATCTGACTAAATCCTTTATGACCACGGATACCGCGGGCATGCCACGGCCAAAACCGTTGGAGCAACGGCCAACCTCGCCGCTTACCTCATCAACCAGCGCCCCGAAGGATCTATGGCTCAAGCTCACCGAGGTGCCCTCGAAAGTCTCGCGATATTGGGGAACAACCTAGTCCCGCAAAAGGAAAGGACTATGGTCCAAGGTAGTGGGTCAAAACATCATGCGAGAGACGCTCGAGACGAGATCACCCAGAGCATCGATAAAGCAAGACGACGACGCACCACTAGGAAAGACGACGACGGCGATTCTTCGGATGAAGACCAGGAGTACGACGGCGAACTCGGGGAGCCGATTGTCTAAGTTACAAGATACGCGAAGCAATGCCGCCCAAAAAGTTTAAGCCTACCCCTACCGACGCTGCCAAGTACGATGGGCAGCAAGAGCCAAGATCTGGATAGATGACTACCTGCAGACGGTGATCCTGCACAAAGGGAACCAGATAGCGGCAATGCAATGCTTACAGCTTTACTTGAAGGATTCAGCACGGGCCTGGGGGGCCGAAAGGTTCTGTCAAATCATGGGACGACCTAGTAGATGCCTTCGTTGCCAACTTCCAAGCAACATACAAGAGGCCCGTCGGGATCGAAGAGCTACGGAATTGTCGGCAGAAGCAGAAGGAGTCGATGCGTTCATACATCGGGAGATTCACAAAGCTCTTGAATGCTGCCGAAGACGTATCTGTCGACAGAGCAATCGACGCTTTCAGCGACGGCGTCAGCGGGAAAGTAACATAGAAGAACTCGGGCGCAAAAAGCCAAAAACCATAACCAAGTTAATGGAAATCGCCAACAGTGGGCTGATGGTGAGGACAACGTACGAAGGCCACGGCAGCGTAGTGATGACGAAGACGATGACCAGCCGAAGCACGACTCGGGTGGCCGAAGGGATCGTCACAAGAGAAGGAAAAACCGCAACTATGATGACAACAATCGGTAGCCGCAGGGTATTTCGATCGGCGAGGAGCGAGACGACAGCACGATGGTGCCGGAACAACTCTGGAAACCGTGGTAATTATAAACCACGACAGCAGAGGACTCCCGAACTACCCTACGCTGAACAGGTCAACACCCCCTGTTACCTACATTCGTATGTCGATTCCAAGGACGGCAAAACGAAGTCAAGCCACCTGCTCAGGGGTGTCGGCAGTTCCTTGACATGCACAAACTCATCCAGCATCAGGTCGCAACGCTACCACCACCCCCCCACCTCCACCGCAGCATCAAGTCCAGGGCTCAACCCCATCAACCCAACGAGGCGTTTCCACCACCACGTGGGCAGATGAGCATGATCCACAGGACAGGTGTTTCGAAAAGGAGATGAAGAAGCTCACGAGAGATCAACTTGCGAAAGCATCATGGCAAATATCCCTGAATACGTCGTGGTCTTCTCAGAACATTACGTTCGATCGAGCAGATCACCCGATGACCATACCAAAACCAGGACACGCCGCCTTGGTAGTCGAAGCACAGATTGGGGGTTCAAGATGAGCAAAGTCTTCATGGATGGCGGCGGCTAAACCTGATATTCGTCGACACAATCAGGAGTATGGGGATCACCATGAGCATGCTGGAAGAAACAGACACCTGCTTCCACGGGATCCTTCCAACCGCACCGGGCCACTCTCTTGGCAAAGCCTACCTGAATGTTATCTTCGGTAGAGCCGATAATTTCAGGAAGGAAAAAATCGAGTTTGAAGTGGTGAACTGGGAATCACAGTATCACGCCATACTCAGGAGACCAGCGTATGCCAAGTTCATGGCTGTGCCACATTATGCATACCTCAAGCTGAAAATGCCTGGGAACAATGGGACAAACATCACAGTCTATGGAAGTTTTTCACGCTCGGACAATTGTGATCGCGACTTTCAGAGGATTTTGCAAAGTTCGGGCCACACGAGAAATCGTCGCCCTCCCAAACTGTCCTTACGAGAGATCAAGGAAGAAAAAGATGGCAGGGAAACAAAGAAGAAGCCAGCAACTCTCGCCCTTAAAGCTTCGGCAGCAGAAGCTTCGGCAGCAGAAGCCTAGGCAGCAAAGGGCTCGGCAGTTGACGGCACAGAAGGCCTAGGAGATAGCAAGACGATGGCAACCACCGCTCAAACCCTTGATGAAACCAGCAACGCTGCGGCAACTACTAACGCGGTGAAGAAGCCGGAAGAAGAGAAAAACTCCTTCCTTGCCTAAGCAGTTTACTAGCCTTTATTTTGTTTTTCCTTTATTATAAACAGGGCCTTTCCCTTTTCGCCCTCCAGCATCGTGCTTACCTTATTAATAAGAACTTGAGCTCCGATTCTTTGTTAAAGCATTGCAGTAACTACAAACTTCTAAGCCCCATCACTATGCAAACATAGTACAGGGCGGAAGATCGTGCTCCAAAAGCCTCTACGAGTGCCAAAACGACGTCACCTTTCCCTCTGCTATAGATGCCTCTACGAGTGCCGTAAATAGCAAGAGTTTGGAAATACACATAAACAACAACCCACGTTCGATATTTTACTTATGGAAATATCAAAGAACAACGGGCTCATCGGCAGAATCACTACACCCGAAATATTCGGGAGTGCCTGTCGAAATTTAAAACGGTTGAAAGCAAAGTTGCGCATACAACAGGTTTAGCAAGACCTGCAACACGAGCTGATCACTCACATGATTTGCTAGCCAACCAATATACATACACCTAAAACGAGCAACCAAGATTTGCTCAAAACTTGCCAACGGCAATAACATGGTAAAAGTACATATGCATGTATCTACCAAACGAGAGGGCATCATTACATAATCCAGATACTTGGATAAAGTAGCCAAATTTTCTATTTACAAAACAGACATTAAAACCCTGACATCACCCTTGCGGAGTTCCTCTTTCTTCAGGTACCCTTGAGTTTTCCTCAAGCCTGACGACGATTATGTTGGCGGGCAACAACACCTTTGGATACAGCGCTTCCAAGTCTCCAGTAGCATTGGCAATCGACAGCAACGCTGCCGAAGGATAACGGGCAAGTACAAGGGCAAGCGTAAATCTGGCCCCTGCAAAAACTTGCGCACGTACCAAGTCTCGGATCTTCTTGGCATTACCAAATTCAGACATCAAAGCAAGGAGAGTCGGGGGAACTGCGTTTAAAGGGAACATTGTCTTCCAAACCACCCTCATAGCCTTGTAGCACTTGTCAAAAAAATGGTGGACCTGCTGAACTCGATCCTGAAATTGTGCCACAGTCGAAGCTTTCGAGTGCTCCCGCCAGAAAATTTCCTCGGCTGAGGATAGCTCGACCAAGGCATTCACACGCTCGTGAATCCATTTGTTCTCCTCCGCATGGTTCAGAGCTATGACTGGTACAGAAGTAAATAAAGGATCAGATAAAACGCTATTGACCATCGGGTGCAAAGATCAAAGGACTCACAGTTCAAGCTCTTGGTAGCTTTATGCAGCTCAGTAAGGGCGTATCGCTCTACGTCAGCCGCAATCTCGTTCTTCTTGTTGACAATCGCGGCCAAGGCGTAAGTGCTGCGCAGGTCCTTCTCCATCTGGGTGATCCGATCCTTCATTCGTTGGATCCGATCACCTTCGGGAAGAACGCCAGAGGAATCATCAACAAACGAGGGCACTGGGAAAACCTGCAGGCAACAGCGTTAAGAGGATGATATGGCCAAATCAAACACTCAACGAAACTCCCATCGGGAGAGGCTTAAGTAATCCCAGGAGAAGCACAAGTGAAGATATTATGACAAAAGCGTGTTGGCAACATTGCCAACACAGTGTTCATTACAAACTTAAAGTTCATGCAACAGAATAGTGTTTCATACTAGCTCAAGGATAAAATTGTTACAAAGGTCAAGGAGCTTGAGTCTGAGTCGACAGGCTGGGGCCAACCGATGTTTTTCTTGACGAAACTAAATCAAGGAGCTGACGAGCACAAGTACGGGCAGGCGCCGTAAAGGCGCTTAAGTCAACAAACTGCCCATCTTTTTCTTTCGGCAGCTCCTTAGTCATTTCTTCGATGTCAGCCTTAAAGCCGTAACCCATCATAAGTTGGAAGGCAAGGAGGGCACCATAGGTACGCGAGGTACGCTTGAATACCTCAATGACCTCCTTGGTGTCGACTGCGAAGGCGTCAATCAGCTGCCCCAGAGTCTTCTCCTGCTTGGCCTTGGGGAATATCATCGAATGCATCCGCGTCAGAGCACCCTTTCCCTTGTCAAGAAGCTCCCGGGTAAGTTGGTGGGCGGCGAGAACCGTCGACACACCATTTGCTGGGGAATTTCTCGGAATTTTGTCCAAGGCAGTAGCAGGGATGTTGGCGGCTTCTGCGAGAAATTAAAGGAAATCGTTGACGAAGACGCAGATCCATAAAAAGTAATAATCAACAAGGGATATAGGAACTTACCAAGTAGGGCCAAGGCAGACTGACGGAGGAGTTCATCCTTTTCTGTTGCTCGAGCTTCCTCCTCCTTTAGCCGCTCCTTCAGCTTGTTCAGCTCTTCTTTCAGGGAGTCGACCTCCTGGCGAGCTATGGCGGCCTTTTTGATGGCTCCATCCAACTTTGAAGAGGAAGACTTAGCCTCCTCTTGCAGCCGAATCTTGTCCGCCTCCAGAGAGGTGAATTGAGAGGCGAAAGCCTCTAAAGAGGATATTACACCTCGTAGATCCTTGAAGAAAGGGAATGTTTTACAAAAATCATTAAGCAAAGACACATTCCAAAAAGGTTCTTGCTAGACTCAACGAAGACTTACAGAAGGAGGAGCTGCGGCAGCAGCAGGAGCGTCTTTCCCTTTGGAAAGGGAGGAGGCAGTCGATGCTTGCGCCGTAGGAGCCGTCTTAGGAGCCGATGCTTCGGAAGCTGCGGCGGTTGGCGAGACAGCATCAGATCTGACCCTCTTGGGTGGAGGCTCAATGAAAGCATCATCACTACAAGAAAGATTCGATCGTCCAAGCTATGAGAGAAGTGTGAAAAGATCAAGAAGCTGAAAATAGTAAGAAGAAGAAAAAATAAACACTTACAAATCAAGGAGATCATCTTCATCGGCAAAGCCGCCGATTGATCTCTTCATAGGTGGAGCCCTGATCTCTTCTGCAGCTGCATTAACAAAGGCACCATGATCAGCGTCATCGTCGCGCACTGATCCCTCTGTGTCGCAAGTTTCACCGGCTGATGGGGGAGATTGGCGTGAGCAGTTTCAGAATTTATCGGGTCATCATGATCACTCGATGGGTTTGTATGCTCAACAGTACGAGAGTCAACGGGTTCTGAAGAGCCTCTTCCTTCGGAAGTGTCATTTGGCAAGTTATGCAAGTCCTCGAAGGCTACAAGGGCCTGCCGAAGAAAAGGTAAATGAGGACAATAGTGATAAGTGTCGATAGCAGTATAACAAGAATTCAAGGAGGGAAGTTACCTCTGGTGGTGGATGATCGGCATCGAAAGGAGTATACGGGGACATCAGTGGGATCGAGTCTTCTTGACTAAAGAAAGTGAGGCGACGGACTTCATCGAGCAGCTCTTTTTCCGACAGTTCGGCAGCATTAATTCTAGTCTCATCCTTTAAACCTGAGTACAACCACATTGGGTGAACCCTAGCCATGACTGGTTGGACTCGACGTTTCAGAAACACTGCCGCTACCTCGGTGCCGACCATGGTTTGCCCGTCAGCCTCCTTGATCCGAAGGAATCTGGCAAATAATTCGTCGGCTGCTACTTTTTCGTCGGGAGAGAGAACATTCTTCCAGGAATTCTTAGGCTTGGCCTAAAGGACGCCGACAAAGCGAGGAAGCTGAGATTCGGGTGACGAGGAATCCTTGATATAGAACCACTTCAATCTCCACCCTTGCACGGACTCTCTCATTGGGAAATTAAAGTAATTGACATCCGAACGAGCTACGAATCCTACTCCTCCGGTGACAAAAGACCCATTGCTACTGCTGTATCTCTTCACATAGAAGATCTTTTTCCATAACCCAAAATGAGGCTCAACGCCCAGATATGCTTCGCAGAGGGTGATTGATACGTCTCAAACGTATCTATAATTTCTTATGTTCCATGCTACTTTATTGATGATACCTACATGTTTTATACACATTATATGTCATATTTATGCGTTTTCCGGAACTAACCTATTGACGAGATGCCGAAGGGCTCCTGTTTTCTGCTGTTTTTGGTTCCGAAATCCTAGTAAGGAAATATTCTCGGAATCGGACGAAATCAATGCCCAGCATCCTATTTTTCCACGAAGCTTCGAGAACACCGAGAGCCACCGAGAGGAGCCCTGGTGGGCCCATGATGATAGGCGGCGCGGCCAGGGCCTGGGCCGCGCCCCCTACTGTGACACCGCCTCGTCGACCTTCGACTCCGCCTCTTCGCCTATATAAAGGTCCCTGACCTAAAACACGATACGGAAAAGCCACGATACGAGAAACCTTCCAGAGCCGCCGCCATCGCGAAGCCAAGATCTGGGACGTCTCTGTTCGGCACGCCGGGGACGGGGAAGTGCCCCCGGAAGTCATCTCCACCGCCGTCTTCACCGCCATCTTCAACGCCATCGCTGCCTCCATGATGAGGAGGGAGTAATTCACCCCCGGGCTGAGGGCTCCGGTAGCTATGTGGTTCATCTCTCTCTTTATGTGATCTAGTTGAATATCATCTATGTGCTACTCTAGTGATGTTATTAAAGTACTCTATTCCTCCTCCACGGTGTAATGGTGACAGTGTGTGCGCCGTGTAGTTCTTGTCGTAGATTATGATCATAATCTCTTGTAGGTTATGGAGTTAATTATTACTATGATAGTATTGATGTGATCTATGCCTCCTTCATAGTGTGATGGTGACAGTGTGCATGCTATGTTAGTTCTTGGTGTAATTGTGTTGATCTATCTTGCACTCTAAGGTTACTTAAACATGAACATCGAATCTGTGGAGCTTGTTAACTCCGGCATTGAGGGTTCGTGTAATCCTACACAGTTAGTGGTGTTCATCATCCAACAAAAGAGTGTAGAGTGGTTCTATTATGTGATCATTGTTGAGAGTGTCCACTAGTGAAAGCAGGATCCCTAGGCCTTGCTTCCAAGCATCGAATCTCCGTTTGTTTACTGTTTTGTTGCATGTTTACTCGCTGCCATATTTTATTCAGATTGCTATTACCACTCATATACATCCATACTACTTGTATTTCACTATCTCTTCGCCGAACTAGTGCACCTATACATCGACAAGTGTATTTGGTGTGTTGGGGACACAAGAGACTTCTTTCTTTGTGGTTGCAGGGCTTGAGAGGGATATCTTTGACCTCTTCCTCCCGAGTTCGATAAACCTTGGGTAATCCACTTAAGGGAAACTTGCTGCTGTTCTACAAACCTCTGCTCTTGGAGGCCCAACACTGTCTACAAGAATAGAAGCACCGTAGACATCAAGCTATTTTCTGGCGCCGTTGCCGGGGAGGAAAGGTAAACGGCACACACACACCGGATCCCGGCAACGAAGCTATTTTCTAGCGCCGTTGCCGGGAGGAAAGGTAAAAGGCTCTCATACTTCGGTCCCAGGTAAAGTACTTTTCTATTGCCGTTGTGTGTGTGCTCGAAGCTATTTCCTTTAGATCCTGCAATTTCATCTTTTGGTTTCTTGTTTTACACTAGTAAGGCTTAATGGAAGACAACAACAAAATGAGAGATCTTTATGAACTTTATCTTGAATTAGGACATGATGTGTTTGAAGAGAAAATTAAAAAACCCATGGAACTTTATATGTATGCTAATGGGAATGTTATTAGTATGAATGCTTTGAACACCATTGTTGCTAATGCTATGGAAGAATTTAAGCTTGGGGAAGCTGGCTTTGATGAGCATGATATTTTTAGTCCCCCAAGCATTGAGGAGAAAATTTACTTTGATGATACTTTGCCTCCTATTTATGATGATTATAATGATATTGGTCTTTTGGTGCCGCCTACTATGGAGGATAAGTTTAATTATGATTACAATATGCCTCCTATATTTGATGATGAGAATAATAATGATAGCTACTTTGTTGAATTTGCTCCCACTACATCTAATAAAATTGATTATGCTTATGTGGAGAGTAATGATACTTTTATGCATGTGAATAAGAATGCTTTATGTGATACTTATATTGTTGAGTTTGTTCATGATGCCTCTGAAAATTATTATGAGAGAGGAAAATATGGTTGTAGAAATTTTCATGTTACTAAAATACCTCTCTATATGCTGAAATTTTTGAAGTTACACTGGTTTTATCTTCCTATGCTTGTTACTTTGCTCTTCATGAACTTGTTTATTTACAAGATTCCTATGCATAGGAAGCATGCTAGGCTTAAATTTGTTTCAAATTTGCCTCTTGATGCTCCTTTTTGCTCCAAATACTATTTCTTGCGAGTGCATCATTGAAACTGCTGAGCCCATCTTAATGGCTATAAAGAAAGAACTTCTTGGGAGATAACCCATGTGTTTATTTTGCTACAGTACCTTTGTTTTATATTTGTGTCTTGGAAGTTGTTACTACTGTAGCAACCTCTCCTTATCTTAGTTTTGTTTCATTGTTGTGCCAAGTAAAGTCTTTGATAGTAAGGTTCATACTAGATTTGGATTACTGCGCAGAAACAGATTTCTTGCTGTCACGAATCTGGGCCTAATTCTCTGTAGGTAACTCGGAAAATTATGCCAATTTACGTGAGTGATCCTCAGATATGTACGCAACTTTCATTCAATTTGAGCATTTTCATCTGAGCAAGTCTGGTGCCATTTTAAAATTCGTCTTTACGGACTGTTCTGTTTTTGACAGATTCTGCCTTTTATTTCGCATTGCCACTTTTGTTAAGTTGAATGAGTTTCTTTGTTCCATTAACTTTCAGAAGTTTTGTGCAATGTACAGAAGTGTTAATAATGATTGTGTCACCTCTGAACATGTGAATTTTTTATTGTGCACTAACCCTCTAATGAGTTTGCTTAAAGTTTGGTGTGGAGGAAGTTTTCAAGGGTCAAGAGAAGAGGATGATATACTATGATCAAGAAGAGTGAAAAGTCTAAGCTTGGGGATGCCCGGTGGTTCATCCCTGCATATTTCAAGAAGACTCAAGCGTCTAAGCTTGGGGATGCCCAAGGCATCCCCTTCTTCATCGACAACATTATCAGGTTCCTCTAGTGAAACTATATTTTTATTCAGTCACATCTTATGTACTTTACTTGGAGCGTCTGTTTATTTTTGTTTTTGTTTTTGTTTGAATAAATGCTTGTGTGGGAGAGAGACACGCTCCGCTGGTTCATATGAACACATGTGTTCTTAGCTTTTAATGTTCATGGCGAAGGTTGAAACTGCTTCGTTAATTGTTATATGGTTGGAAACGGGAAATGTTACATGTAGTAATTGATAAAATGTCTGGGATAATTTGATACTTGGCAATTGTTGTGCTCATGTTTAAGCTCTTGCATCATATACTTTGCACCCATTAATGAAGAAATACATAGAGCTTGCTAAAATTTGGTTTGCATAATTGGTCTCTCTAAGGTCTAGATAATTTCTAGTAAAGAGTTTGAACAACAAGGAAGACGGTGTAGAGTCTTATAATGTTTACAATATGTCTTTTATGTGAGTTTTGCTGCACCGGTTCATCCTTGTGTTTGTTTCAAATAACCTTGCTAGCCTAAACCTTGTATCGAGAGGGAATACTTCTCATGCATCCAAAATCCTTGAGCCAACCACTATGCCATTTGTGTCCACCATACCTACCTACTACATGGTATTTCTCCGCCATTCCAAAGTAAATTGCTTGAGTGCTACCTTTAAACAATTCAAAATTTATCACCTCTGATTTGTGTCAATGTTTTATAGCTCATGAGGAAGTATGTGGTGTTTATCTTTCAATCTTGTTGGGCAACTTTCACCAATGGACTAGTGGCTTCATCCGCTTATCCAATAACTTTGCAAAAAGAGCTGGCAATGGGATTCCCAGTCCCAAATTAATTAACAAAAATAGACACTCCTCCATGGTATGTGATTGTTGGTCGGCACCCGAAGGATTCGGTTAGCCATGGCTTGAGAAAGCAAAGGTGGGGAGGAGTGTCATCATAATAAAACTAAAATAAAAAAGGCACTCCTTCATGGTATGAGATTGTTGGCAGGCACCCGAGGATTCGGTTAGCCATGGTTTGTGAAAGAAAGGTTGGAAGGAGTGCCACACAAAAATAAAATGGGAGCCGCTCTTTGAAGGTTTGTCTGCAAGGGGGTTAGAGTGCCCACTACCATTCGTTGACAACAACAAACACCTCTGAAAACTTTACTTTTATGATCTCTTTATGTTTTCAAAATAAAAGCTCTAGCACAAATATAGCAATCGATGCTTTCCTCTTTGAAGTACCTTTCTTTTACTTTTATGTTGAGTCAGTTCACCTATTTCTCTCCACCCCAAGAAGCAAACACTTGTGTGAACTGTGCATTGATTCCTACATACTTGCATATTGCATTTGTTATATTACTCTATGTTGACAATTATCCATGAGATATACATGCTATAAGTTGAAAGCAACCGCTGAAACTTAATCTTCCTTTGTGTTGCTTCAATACCTCTACTTTGAATTATTGCTTTATGAGTTAACTCTTATGCAAGACTTATTGATGCTTGTCTTGAAGTACTATTCATGAAAAGTCTTTGCTTTATGATTCATTTGTTTACTCATGTCATTACCATTGTTTTGATCGCTGCATTCATCTCATATGCTTTACAATAGTACGATCAAGGTTATGATGGCATGTCACTTAAGAAATTATCATTGTTATAGTTTACCTACTCGAGGGCGAGTAGGAACTAAGCTTGGGGATGCTTGATACGTCTCAAACGTATCTATAATTTCTTATGTTCCATGCTACTTTATTGATGATACCTACATGTTTTATACACATTATATGTCATATTTATGCGTTTCGGAACTAACCTATTGACGAGATGCGAAGGGCCAGTTTTCTGCTGTTTTTGGTTCAGAAATCCTAGTAAGGAAATATTCTCGGAATCGGACGAAATCAATGCCCAGCATCCTATTTTTCCACGAAGCTTCACACGAGAGCCACCGGAGGAGCCCTGGTGGCCCGGATGATAGGCGGCGCGGCCGGGGCCAGCCCCCTCTTGTGACACCGCCTCGTCGACCTTCCGACTCGCCTCTTCGCCTATATAAAGGTCCCTGACCTAAAACACGATACGGAAAAGCCACGATACGAGAAACCTTCCAGAGCCGCCGCCATCGCGAAGCCAATATCTGGGGGACAGGAGTCTCTGTTCCGGCACGCCGCCGGGACGGGGAAGTGCCCCCGGAAGTCATCTCCACCGCCGTCTTCACCGCCATCTTCAACGCCATCGCTGCCTCCATGATGAGGAGGGAGTAATTCACCCCCGGGGCTGAGGGCTCCGCTGTAGCTATGTGGTTCATCTCTCTCTTTATGTGATCTAGTTGAATATCATCTATGTGCTACTCTAGTGATGTTATTAAAGTACTCTATTCCTCCTCCACGGTGTAATGGTGACAGTGTGTGCATCGTGTAGTTCTTGTCGTAGATTATGATCATAATCTCTTGTAGGTTATGGAGTTAATTATTACTATGATAGTATTGATGTGATCTATGCCTCCTTCATAGTGTGATGGTGACAGTGTGCATGCTATGTTAGTTCTTGGTGTAATTGTGTTGATCTATCTTGCACTCTAAGGTTACTTAAACATGAACATCGAATACTGTGGAGCTTGTTAACTCTGGCATTGAGGGTTCGTGTAATCCTACACAGTTAGTGGTGTTCATCATCCAACAAAAGAGTGTAGAGTGGTTCTATTATGTGATCATTGTTGAGAGTGTCCACTAGTGAAAGCAGGATCCCTAGGCCTTGCTTCCAAGCATCGAATCTCCGTTTGTTTACTGTTTTGTTGCATGTTTACTCGCTGCCATATTTTATTCAGATTGCTATTACCACTCATATACATCCATACTACTTGTATTTCACTATCTCTTCGCCGAACTAGTGCACCTATACATCTGACAAGTGTATTTGGTGTGTTGGGGACACAAGAGACTTCTTGCTTTGTGGTTGCAGGGTTGCTTGAGAGGGATATCTTTGACCTCTTCCTCCCTGAGTTCGATAAACCTTGGGTAATCCACTTAAGGGAAACTTGCTGCTGTTCTACAAACCTCTGCTCTTGGAGGCCCAACACTGTCTACAAGAATAGAAGCACCCGTAGACATCAAGCTATTTTCTGGCGCCGTTGCCGGGGAGGAAAGGTAAACGGCACACACACCGGATCCCGGCAACGAAGCTATTTTCTGGCGCCGTTGCCGGGGAGGAAAGGTAAAAGGCTCTCATACTTCGGTCCCAGGTAAAGTACTTTTCTATTGCCGTTGTGTGTGTGCTCGAAGCTATTTCCTTTAGATCCTGCAATTGCATCTTTTGGTTTCTTGTTTTACACTAGTAAGGCTTAATGGAAGACAACAACAAAATGAGAGATCTTTATGAACTTTATCTTGAATTAGGACATGATGTGTTTGAAGAGAAAATTAAAAAACCCATGGAACTTTATATGCATGCTAATGGGAATGTTATTAGTATGAATGCTTTGAACACCATTGTTGCTAATGCTATGGAAGAATTTAAGCTTGGGGAAGCTGGCTTTGATGAGCATGATATTTTTAGTCCCCCAAGCATTGAGGAGAAAATTTACTTTGATGATACTTTGCCTCCTATTTATGATGATTATAATGATATTGGTCTTTTGGTGCCGCCTACTATGGAGGATAAGTTTAATTATGATTACAATATGCCTCCTATATTTGATGATGAGAATAATAATGATAGCTACTTTGTTGAATTTGCTCCCACTACATCTAATAAAATTGATTATGCTTATGTGGAGAGTAATGATACTTTTATGCATGTGAATAAGAATGCTTTATGTGATACTTATATTGTTGAGTTTGTTCATGATGCCTCTGAAAATTATTATGAGAGAGGAAAATATGGTTGTAGAAATTTTCATGTTACTAAAACACCTCTCTATATGCTGAAATTTTTGAAGTTACACTGGTTTTATCTTCCTATGCTTGTTACTTTGCTCTTCATGAACTTGTTTATTTACAAGATTCCTATGCATAGGAAGCATGCTAGGCTTAAATTTGTTTTGAATTTGCCTCTTGATGCTCCTTTTTGCTCCAAATACTATTTCTTGCGAGTGCATCATTAAAACTGCTGAGCCCATCTTAATGGCTATAAAGAAAGAACTTCTTGGGAGATAACCCATGTGTTTATTTTGCTACAGTACCTTTGTTTTATATTTGTGTCTTGGAAGTTGTTACTACTGTAGCAACCTCTCCTTATCTTAGTTTTGTTGCATTGTTGTGCCAAGTAAAGTCTTTGATAGTAAGGTTCATACTAGATTTGGATTACTGCGCAGAAACAGATTTCTTGCTGTCACGAATCTGGGCCTAATTCTCTGTAGGTAACTCAGAAAATTATGCCAATTTACGTGAGTGATCCTCAGATATGTACGCAACTTTCGTTCAATTTGAGCATTTTCATCTGAGCAAGTCTGGTGCCATTTTAAAATTCGTCTTTACGGACTGTTCTGTTTTTGACAGATTCTGCCTTTTATTTCGCATTGCCACTTTTGTTAAGTTGAATGAGTTTCTTTGTTCCATTAACTTTCAGAAGTTTTGTGCAATGTACAGAAGTGTTAATAATGATTGTGTCACCTCTGAACATGTGAATTTTTTATTGTGCACTAACCCTCTAATGAGTTTGCTTAAAGTTTGGTGTGGAGGAAGTTTTCAAGGGTCAAGAGAAGAGGATGATATACTATGATCAAGAAGAGTGAAAAGTCTAAGCTTGGGGATGCCCGGTGGTTCATCCCTGCATATTTCAAGAAGACTCAAGCGTCTAAGCTTGGGGATGCCCAAGGCATCCCCTTCTTCATCGACAACATTATCAGGTTCCTCTAGTGAAACTATATTTTTATTCAGTCACATCTTATGTACTTTACTTGGAGCGTCTTGTTTATTTTTGTTTTTGTTTTTGTTTGAATAAATGCTTGTGTGGGAGAGAGACACGCTCCGCTGGTTCATATGAACACATGTGTTCTTAGCTTTTAATGTTCATGGCGAAGGTTGAAACTGCTTCGTTAATTGTTATATGGTTGGAAACGGGAAATGTTACATGTAGTAATTGATAAAATGTCTGGGATAATTTGATACTTGGCAATTGTTGTGCTCATGTTTAAGCTCTTGCATCATATACTTTGCACCCATTAATGAAGAAATACATAGAGCTTGCTAAAATTTGGTTTGCATAATTGGTCTCTCTAAGGTCTAGATAATTTCTAGTAAAGAGTTTGAACAACAAGGAAGACGGTGTAGAGTCTTATAATGTTTACAATATGTCTTTTATGTGAGTTTTGCTGCACCGGTTCATCCTTGTGTTTGTTTCAAATAACCTTGCTAGCCTAAACCTTGTATCGAGAGGGAATACTTCTCATGCATCCAAAATCCTTGAGCCAACCACTATGCCATTTGTGTCCACCATACCTACCTACTACATGGTATTTCTCCGCCATTCCAAAGTAAATTGCTTGAGTGCTACCTTTAAACAATTCAAAATTTATCACCTCTGATTTGTGTCAATGTTTTATAGCTCATGAGGAAGTATGTGGTGTTTATCTTTCAATCTTGTTGGGCAACTTTCACCAATGGACTAGTGGCTTCATCCGCTTATCCAATAACTTTGCAAAAAGAGCTGGCAATGGGATTCCCAGTCCCAAATTAATTAACAAAAATAGACACTCCTCCATGGTATGTGATTGTTGGTCGGCACCCGAAGGATTCGGTTAGCCATGGCTTGAGAAAGCAAAGGTGGGGAGGAGTGTCATCATAATAAAACTAAAATAAAAAGGCACTCCTTCATGGTATGAGATTGTTGGCACCCGAGGATTCGGTTAGCCATGGTTTGTGAAAGAAAGGTTGGAAGGAGTGCCACACAAAAATAATATGGGAGCCGCTCTTTGAAGGTTTGTCTGGCAAGGGGGTTAGAGTGCCCACTACCATTCGTTGACAACAACAAACACCTCTGAAAACTTTACTTTTATGCTCTCTTTATGTTTTCAAAATAAAAGCTCTAGCACAAATATAGCAATCGATGCTTTCCTCTTTGAAGTACCTTTCTTTTACTTTTATGTTGAGTCAGTTCACCTATTTCTCTCCACCTCAAGAAGCAAACACTTGTGTGAACTGTGCATTGATTCCTACATACTTGCATATTGCATTTGTTATATTACTCTATGTTGACAATTATCCATGAGATATACATGCTATAAGTTGAAAGCAACCGCTGAAACTTAATCTTCCTTTGTGTTGCTTCAATACCTCTACTTTGAATTATTGCTTTATGAGTTAACTCTTATGCAAGACTTATTGATGCTTGTCTTGAAGTACTATTCATGAAAAGTCTTTGCTTTATGATTCATTTGTTTACTCATGTCATTACCATTGTTTTGATCGCTGCATTCATCTCATATGCTTACAATAGTATGATCAAGGTTATGATGGCATGTCACTTAAGAAATTATCATTGTTATAGTTTACCTACTCGAGGGCGAGTAGGAACTAAGCTTGGGGATGCTTGATACGTCTCAAACGTATCTATAATTTCTTATGTTCCATGCTACTTTATTGATGATACCTACATGTTTTATACACATTATATGTCATATTTATGCGTTTCCGGAACTAACCTATTGACGAGATGCCGAAGGGCCAGTTCCTGTTTTCTGCTGTTTTTGGTTCCAGAAATCCTAGTAAGAAAATATTCTCGGAATCGGATGAAATCAATGCCCAGCATCCTATTTTTCCACGAAGCTTCCCACACCGGGACACGGAGGGAGCCCTGGTGGGCCCGGATGATAGGGCGGCGCGGCCGGGGCTGGGCCGCGCCCCCTCTTGTGACACCGCCTCGTCGACCTTCTGACTCTGCCTCTTCGCCTATATAAAGGTCCCTGACCTAAAACACGATACGGAAAAGCCACGATACGAGAAACCTTCCAGAGCCGCCGCCATCGCGAAGCCAATATCTGGGGGACAGGAGTCTCTGTTCCGGCACGCCGCCGGGACGGGGAAGTGCCCCCGAGTCATCTCCACGCCGTCTTCACCGCCATCTTCACCGCCATCGCTGCCTCCATGATGAGGAGGGAGTAATTCACCCGGGGCTGAGGGCTCCGCTGTAGCTATGTGGTTCATCTCTCTCTTTATGTGATCTAGTTGAATATCATCTATGTGCTACTCTAGTGATGTTATTAAAGTACTCTATTCCTCCTCCACGGTGTAATGGTGACAGTGTGTGCGCCGTGTAGTTCTTGTCGTAGATTATGATCATAATCTCTTGTAGGTTATGGAGTTAATTATTACTATGATAGTATTGATGTGATCTATGCCTCCTTCATAGTGTGATGGTGACAGTGTGCATGCTATGTTAGTTCTTGGTGTAATTGTGTTGATCTATCTTGCACTCTAAGGTTACTTAAACATGAACATCGAATACTGTGGAGCTTGTTAACTCTGGCATTGAGGGTTCGTGTAATCCTACACATTAGTGGTGTTCATCATCCAACAAAAGAGTGTAGAGTGGTTCTATTATGTGATCATTGTTGAGAGTGTCCACTAGTGAAAGCAGGATCCCTAGGCCTTGCTTCCAAGCATCGAATCTCCGTTTGTTTACTGTTTTGTTGCATGTTTACTCGCTGCCATATTTTATTCATATTGCTATTACCACTCATATACATCCATACTACTTGTATTTCACTATCTCTTCGCCGAACTAGTGCACCTATACATCTGACAAGTGTATTTGGTGTGTTGGGGACACAAGAGACTTCTTGCTTTGTGGTTGCGGGGTTGCTTGAGAGGGATATCTTTGACCTCTTCCTCCCTGAGTTCGATAAACCTTGGGTAATCCACTTAAGGGAAACTTGTTGCTGTTCTACAAACCTCTGCTCTTGGAGGCCCAACACGTCTACATAGAAGCACCCGCAGAGGGTGATGAACACGCAACGTGAAGGATTGAGTTGGGAGTGAGTTGCCATAGTTGGATTTCGTAAGTTCGCAGGAGATGGAGGAGGAATTCGTGAACAGGAAGCGAAAGGCCTCGGTACAAGAACGACAAGAACATCACGGTAAAACCGGCAGGAGGGTTAGGTCGAGAAATCGCACCTGGAAAGATCACATTCCCCTCATCGGAGGAGATCAATCCCAGGCTTCGGGATCTCTTTTCGTCACGCTTGGTGACGGTCGAGGCTATCCAATCACCGGGCCTGGCTGCTGAGCTCGGTGCGCCGGCGCCGGAGCTGGGGAGGAACGCTCGGGGCGCCTTCCTTCGAAAGGATTGAAGAAGGTTTGGCGGCGGCGCCTCCGCTCGTCGAGCTGGCGGCGGCGCTGGGGATCTTCTTCTTCACCATCGCGAAATCTGGGAGAAATCGGAAGACAGTGGTGGCGGCGCGAGCGGTTGTGAACAGAGGAGAGCAAGAACGGCAAAGAGATGAATGAAGGAGAATGATAGGGATTTTTATCTCTTGGGGAACTTAAGGAAGGCTTCATATTGTTAATGGGCCTTTTCTCCAATTAATGTTTGCGGAAATCGAGGAGGTGCCTCGTTAACCGTGTAAAGAGGAGCAGGAATCTCTCGAAAACAGGGCTGGCAGGTCGTGTCTTATCAGTCAGAATCAAGGGGGCAGAAAAACGTCATCAATGACGTCATGGAGAATGATTGCACACGAAGAGATAAGAAAGTATCGGGTGATCGACTTGAGCCTATACACGGATTTCGAGCATCCGCACCTAGGCTCGGGGGCTATTCCCATCGGGAGCGCTGACGCGCACTCGATAGAATAAAGGTTCGAAGGAAAAACTTGACTCAAGTCTGCACCCGGACGTAAACGCCCGTGCCCAGACTTGGGGACTACTCCCATCGGGAGCGTGACAGCACCGATAACCGATAAAACTTTTTTGCACTCAGGATCATGCCGGGACTTGATTCTGCGTAGGGTAACGTTGTTTTGCCATCGGCAGTTAACCAACAGAAGTTGGGCACGTTATTCGTTATCCCTTGCATAAAGAAAAATGTATCGGATGGACTACAAAGATTTGCAGGAAAAACCTTCGGGTGAAGAAAATGTTCGAGTAGTACAACTTGAGTCTACGCACGGATTGCAAGCATCCATACCTAGACTCGGTGGCTACTCCCATCGGGAGCGCTGACGCGCACCCGACAGAAAATAGAAGACAGAAGAAATGCAAGAATGATCAAGGAGAAGGACTTCGGAAGGGGACATGCTTTAGACTCTACCCGAACTATGTTCGGCTAGACACTCGGGGGCTACTGACGTGGGCATAACCCTTCGGGTAACCAATGTTGCTCTACCCTATACGGCCCCTGGAGGCCCATGAAGGTACCCGATGGCAAGATGGGCCACTAGGACGGTGCGGCGGAAGATTTCTTGAAGTACAAGACACGGAAGGAGCCGAACAAGGAAAGTTTAGAGATAGATCTACTGTAAACCTAGTCGTACTCGATTAGGCCTCTCGAGACCTGGCCTCCTATATAAAGGCCAGGAGAGGGGCTATCGGGGGACACAATCAACCTTAGCAATACTAGCCAGCAGAAGCTTAGAACTAGGTTACCCTAGCAACTAGCATCTCGACGAGATCACAGCCGAACTATTCGGCACCCCATTGTAACCTATTTTCATCATAATCAAGAACAGACAGGCAGGACGTAAGGGTTTTACCTCATCGAGGGCCCCGAACCTGGGTAAATCGCTCTCCCCGCTTGTCTGTGTACCGATGTCTCGTGTCAGCTTGCAGGATTCCATCAACCCTAAGCCCCTATCGGAGGGCATTGCTGAGGAGCACCCTCGACAATGCGCTAGTCTTGTAATTGAGATAGAAATACTGTTAAGTCTGACAAGTAACTTTACGGACTGGTACCGTTGAATCAAGAAATGATTAAGTCCTATTGCAAACTTTTAGTAAACCTCACATTGCTGATTCAAAGAACAATGGTTTCAATTAGTACCTAGAATCATCTTGTCTCCGTGAAACTTGAAGTTCAAATATGTTTGAAAAGTAAGGAGCTGAAAATTTTGTTTTCAGAAATAAGCAAGGTATGAGATATATGTGATATCTAAGACCTTATTGCAAGATGATAGAATATAATTTGGTGAGACTACATAAACTCATAAGTTTTATGGGAATGTACGAAGGTTGAAGACGCAAGGCGTCCCAATCCTCCAACTATTGGGGCACTAACGATATTCGCATATCCATGAAGTGGTCGTCCTTAGTATGCACCGTTGCTAAGACTCGTCGTTTTGAAGCATCACGTGATGATCGGGTGTTATAGATTCTACGTGTGCATACAACGGGTGCAAGCCAGATTTGCACATGCGAATACTAAGGTTAAACTTTACGAGCCTAGCATGTACAGACATGGTCGTCATGATATGATGGATAAAAATTATGAGTGAAATTATTCATCATATTACAAGGTTACTAATAGTGAAATCCGGAACACTTGTCATATGATGATCAACTTCAAAGTAAGAACCTCAAGGTTATTGGTATTTGACCGACAAACCTAGAAGTTATTGAAGGTGAAGTGTTTTCTGAGAATGAGGAAAGCTAAAAGAGAAACTACAAAAAATATTTTGGCAGAAAGAAAGAAAAAGACTAGAAAGTCTAGCTCAGGTGTATATAGATGATATACATGTTATGGATGTATTCCTTGTTTGGTCACATAATAAAATTCTTGGGTATTTGTACCAGATTGGTTGGTATGAGATGTCATACAATACAACGCAATACAAGAATACGATGGCCTAAGTGACTGATAAGGAATATGGTAATAATGCACGTCTGGAACATAATAAAGTGTTATTATGTTTGTCGTTGGCATTCTACCAAGCCCTTAGAATTTATAATAAAGAACTTAATAAATTGTTATTTTGCTCTAGTCAAATGAAAACAACGAGTTGTTCAAATTATGACATTACTCCATGTACGATGGATAAGTTATTATAAATCTTAATGGTGAAACACACATACATAACACTGACGCTAAAATGCCATAAGGCAAATGATTTGAATTCCACTTATTTGTGGAACCGCCATTTAGGTCATGTTAGAGAGGAACGCATGAAGGAACTCCATGCAAATGGATTTTTGGAGTCATTCGATTTTTGAATCGTTTGGCGCTTGCAAATCTTTTCTAAAGAGAATGACTGAAATACCGTTCATAGGCCAAGAGTTGAACGGGCAACTAACTTAGTGTAAACATACATGATGATATATGTGGTTCACTGGGCATAGTTGTGTGCGGGAGATTCTTCTACTTCATGAAAACTTCCAACAATGAATTGAGTATATATATGTGGATATATTCGATAAGGAAGAAGTTTGAAACATTTGAATGGATTCAAATAAATTTCAGCATGAAGTGGAAATCATCGTAATAGAAAAGTCAAATATCTATGATTGGATCATAGTGGAAATATTTGAATTACGAGTTTTAGCGAACATCTAAGAGAGTTATGAAGTTGTTCTACAACTCACGTTTCTTGGAGTATCATAGTGATGATGAAGTATCCGAGAGACGTATCCAAACCTTGTTGGATTAATGATGAGATAAAATATATTGATGCCATTATATTTTTGTGTATTATGCTTTAGAGACTACTGCTTTTACACTGAATAGAGCATCATCATGATCCGTTGAAATGACACCATACGAGTTATGGCATGGGTATGAACCCTAATAGTCCTTTCTTAAATTTTGGTATGCATAGCATATGTAAATAAGTTTACAACCAAAATCGGATGAATGTCTTTGTTGGTTATCCCAGAGAATTGATTGGGAATTCTTTCCACTATGAAGTAAAAGACAAAAGTGTTTGTTAATGTTACTTGCTTATTTCCAAGAAATTGTTTTCTAGCGAAGTATTTGAGTGGGAGGACAATAGAACTTGATAAGGTTTATGAACCTGAGCATAATGATCAGAGTAGCGCAACATCGGAATTGGTTCCGAAAGCGGCCACGACGATCATGGCTCCCATGTCTACAAAATGTTATAGCCATGGAGATCGAAGTACATATTGAACCTTGTAGATATGGTTTACTTTGTGATCAAATAAATGATTTGTGGACAAATGATTGATTTTGAACAATGATAAACCAACTACATACAAAGAAGTTATGATGGGCCCTGACTCCGTTAAAATGGCTATACGCCATGAAATCCAAGATAGATGAATACTTTTTGAAAGTAAATGGATCTATAAAATTGATGGACTTGGATGGAATATCCTTGAATAAGCTCGACTTGTCGAAAAGTTGTTTACGACAAAGTTCAAAGAGTTGACTACGATAAGATTAGATCTTCCGTAGCAATGCTTATAGTCTATGTGGATTATTCTAGTAATCGCTACATATTTCTTTCATGAGATATGCTAGTAGGATGGCAAAATACATTACTTAACAGAAGTGTGTGTTAAAGGTGTATACAAGTGATACGTCCAAAACGTATCTACTTTCCCGAACACTTTTGCTATTGTTTTGCCTCTAATTTGTGTATTTTGGATGCAACTAACACGGACTAACGCTTTTTCAGCAGAGTGCTCTGGTGTCTTGTTTTTGTGCAGAAATCCAACTTTCGGGAAAAACCTCGGGATTTTGACGGAAGGCCCTATTTTCCCAGAATACTGACGGAGCCAGAAGGACAAATCAAGTGGAGGCCCGAGGGCCCCACACCATAAGGCGGCGCGGCCTAGGGGGCCCGCGCGGCCCTATGGTGTGGCCCCCTCGGCCGGCCTCCGACGCTCTCCTTCGGACTACTTATTGGCCTCGACCTAAAAACGCACGGGGAGAAGTCGAAGTCGCCAGAAACCCTCCAGAACGCCGCCACATCGCGAAACTCCGTCTCAGGAGCCAGAAGTCTCCGTTCTGGCACTCCGCCGGGACGGGGAATTGGAGGAGATCATCGCCATCATCACCGCCAACGCCTCTCCATCGACCAGCCATGTTTCCCCCATCCATGTGTGAGTAATTCCCCCGCTGTAGGCTGAAGGGGATGGTAGGGATTGGATGAGATTGGTCATGTAATAGTCATAAGATTGTTAGGGCATAGTGCCTAGTATCCGTAGATGTTACTTTTATGATATTGTTGCAACTTGTTGTGCTTAATGCTTGTCACTAGGGCCCGAGTGCCATGATCTCAGATCTGAACATGTTATTATTTCATCATGATATTCATTGTTTATGGTCTTACCTGCAAGTTGTATACACATGTCGCTGTCCGGAACCAATGGCCCCGAAGTGACAGAAATCGGGACAACCGGAGGGAATGGTAGCGATGTGAGGATCACATGTGTTCACGGAGTGTTAATGCTTTGCTCCGGTACTCTATTAAAAGGAGTACCTTAATATCCAGTAGTTTCCCTTGAGGCCCGGCTGCCACCGGCTGGTAGGACAAAAGATGTTGTGCAAGTTTCTCATTGCGAGCACGCACGACTATATTGGAACACATGCCTATTGATTGATTAGTACTTGGATACCGTTTTATTATTATCTGCAAATGCCCTTTGATTGTTACATGAGTTTCTCTCATCCATGCAATGCCCGTTAATCCGTCCCTGTGCCTACAATTTTAATCTGCTGTTTACGGTAATCACTCTGCTGTCTTTGTTACTCTTATTATTTCACTCTGCACTGCCATAAAACTGTTACTCTGATAAACTCTTGCGAGCAAGTCTGTTTCCAGGTGCAGCTGAATTGACAACTCCGCTGTTAAGGCTTTCAAGTATTCTTTGTCTCCCCTTGTGTCGAATCAATAAATTGGGTTTTACTTCCCTCGAAGACTGTTGCGATCCCCTATACTTGTGGGTCATCAAGACTATTTTGCGCCGTTGCCGGGGAGCATAGCTTTATTTGGAAGTTCACTTGGATTGATATTGTTCGCTGCAAATTCTCCATCATGGGTAAACCTCGCGATACTAAGGTCGCCATATTACCATCCACTACAAGAAAAGGTACAACTCTGAGTACCTCTGCTGCTCTTGATTCACCATCTGTGATTGATAAACTTGTTTCACCGCCACATGCTTCACATGCTGGTACTTCTGCTGAATCTGAAAATTCTTATAATATTGATAATGTTTCTGCTGTGCTTGATGATAGTGGTTCATTGGGATCTTTTCTAGATGCTACAATTGCTAGGTCTAGACAAATTGAAAATACTGAAACTCCTAATGCTACTACACCTGTTAATTCACCTGAACTTGATTATTCTAGTGATGATCCTGATGAAGATTATGTGGAGCTTAATGATGATTTTATTGAAAAATGCAATGCTACTACTGATGCAAGAAAAATTAAAAAGTTGCTTGCAGAACATGCTGTTAGATATAAACTGTCTCCTGATCCTAAATTTGCCACATCTCCTATAAACATTAAGGATAAAGATTATGATTTTTCTCTTGATCTATCTCATATAGCTATTGTTGAGAAAACACCCTTTTGTGGTACTGAAAAAGAAAGTGCTGTTGAACACATGACTGAGTTATCTACTTTGAGTAGCTTGTTTTCTGATGATGTCAAGATGCGTACTTACTTTGTTGCTAAAATATTTCCATTCTCATTAAAGGATGACGCTAAAACTTGGTATAATAGTTTGCCACCTAATTCTATTAAAAGCCCAAAAGAATTGCTTGAGGTTTTCTTCCGAAATACTTTCCTGCTAGTGCTCAACATATTGCTTTGCAGAGAATTTATAATTTTGACCAGGAAGATGGAGAGAAATTGCCTGAGGCTTGGGCGAGATTTTGCTCTCTTATTAGAGCTCAGCCTGACCATGATTTGGAAAAGCATGATTTACTTGATATATTTTATAGTGGACTAACCATTGAGTCTAGGGCATACCTGGATAGTTGTGCTGGTTGTGTTTTCAGGAAAAGAACTCCAGACGACGCTGAAGAATTATTGGCTAAAATAGGCCGGAATCATGATGATTGGACTACACCTGAACCAACTCCAACGCCAATAGTGAAGAAGAGGGGTTTAATTAAATTGAATGATGAAGATATGAGGGAAGCCAAGAAGTCTCTCAAGGAGAAAGGTATTAAATCTGAAGATGTGAAGAATCTGCCTCCCATAGAAGATATATGTGAGATAATTCCCCCTTCATCCATGATTGAGGTAAATTCCCTTCAACGCTTTACTAGGGAAGATATTCCGTATTCAAAACCTCCTGCGCAATGCTTAGATGAGTTTGATAATTATATTGTTAAGCAAGAAAATTTTAATATGAGAGTAGAGAATCATTTAATGGAAAATTCTCGAGCTATTAGTGAATTGCATGATATTGTGGAGAGAACCTCCAATGATGTTAAGATGCTTGTTAAACATTTTCATATGGTTCAAACTCAAATTGATCAACTCACTAAAGTGCAAAATGACTTGTTGGGAAATAATGCTAAAGAAAAACATGCTTATGAAGTAACAACTAGAGGTGGTGTTTCTACTCAGGATCCTCTATATCCTGAAGGACATCCCAAAAGAATTGAACAAGATTCTCAACGCATTGAACCTAGAGCTCCTTCTAAGAAAAAGAAGAAGAAACATAAAAATGTTGTAGAATCCTCTGAACCTGTTAATGATCCTAATAGTATTTCTATTTCTGATGCTGAAACTGAAAGTGGTAATGAACATGATAAAGATAATGATAAGAATGATACTCCTGATAAAGAAGAGGTTGAAGAAGAACCTGAAAAGCATGCTAAAAATAAAAAGTACACTAAAGAAGATTTTATTGCTGAGAAACATGGTAATGAAAGAGAACCTTGGGTTCAAAAGCAAATGCCTTTTCCTGCTAAGAAACTAAAATCAAAGGAAGAAGAACACTATAATAAATTTTGTGATTGGATGAAACCTTTATTCTTGCAAATCCCTTTGACTGATGCTATTAAATTGCCTCCTTATTCAAAGTATATGAAAGATATTGTTACTAACAAAAGGAAAATCCCCAATGAGGAAATTTCCACTATGCTTGCTAATTACTCTTTCAATGGCAAAGTTCCAAAGAAGTTGGGCGACCCAGGTATACCTACTATTCCTTGTTCTATTAAGAATAATTATGTTAAAACTGCTCTATGTGACTTGGGAGCCGGTGTTAGTGTTATGCCTTTTTCTCTTTATAAGAGACTTTGCTTAGATAAGTTGATACCTACTGATATATCTTTACAAATGGCTGATAAATCTACTGCTATACCTGTTGGTGTATGTGATACGTCTCCAACGTATCGATAATTTCTTATGTTCCATGCTACTTTATTGATGATATCTACATGTTTTATACACATTACATGTCGTATTTGTGCATTTTCTGGAACTAACCTATTAACAAGTTGCCGAAGTGCCAGTTCCTGTTTTCTGCTGTTTTTGGTTTCAGAAATCCTAGTAACGAAATATTCTCGGAATCGGACGAAATCAACGCCAAAGATCTTAGAATCCCCGGAAGCATCCAGAACACACCAGAGAGGTCAGAGGGGGCCACAGGCCCCAAACCCTAAGGCGCGCGAGAGGGGGGGCCGCGCCGCCCTATGGTGTGGCCCCCGTCCCCTCTGCGCCGCCTCTTCGCCTATATAAAGCCTCCGTCGCGAAAACCCGATGCGAAGAACCACGATACGGAAAACCTTCCAGAGCCGCCACCATCGCCAAGCCAAGATCGGGGACAGGAGTCTGTTCCGGCACCTGCCGGAGCGGGGAAGTGCCCCGGAAGGCTTCTCCATCGACACCACCGCCATCTCCATCGACACCGCTGCCATCTCCACCGCCATCTTCATCACCTGCTTGCTCCCATGAGGAGGGAGTAGTTCTCCATCGAGGCTCGGGGCTGTACCGGTAGCTATGTGGTTAATCTCTCTCCTATGTGCTTCAATACAATAGTCTCATGAGCTGCCTTACATGATTGAGATTCATATGATGATGCTTGTAATCTAGATGTCGTTATGCTAGTCAAGTGGGTTTTACTTATGTGATCTCCGGAGACTCCTTGTCCCACGTGTGTAAAGGTGACAGTGTGTGCACCGTGTGGGTCTCTTAGGCTATATTTCACGAAGTACTTATTCACTGTTGAAGAGCGTAGTGAAGTGCTTATTTATATCTCTTTATGATTGCAATGTGCATCGTATCACAATTTATCTATGTGCTACTCTAGTGATGTGTTATTAAAGTAGTTTTATTCCTCCTGCATGTGTGCAAAGGTGACAGTGCGTGCACCGTGTTAGTACTTGGTTTATGCTATGATCATGATCTCTTGTAGATTGCGAAGTTAACTATTGCTATGATAATATTGATGTGATCTATTCCTCCTACATATGCATGAAGGTGACAGTGTGCATGCTATGCTAGTACTTGGTTTAGTCGTATTGATCTATCTTACACTAAAGGTTACTAAAATATGAGCATTATTGTGGAGCTTGTTAACTCCGGCATTGAGGGTTCGTGTAATCCTACGCAATGTGTTCATCATCCAACAAAAGTGTAGAGTATGCATTTATCTATTCTGTTATGTGATCAATGTTGAGAGTGTCCACTAGTGAAAGTGTAATCCCTAGGCCTTGTTCCTAAATACTGCTATCGCTGCTTGTTTACTGTTTTACTGCGTTACTACTGCTGCATTAATACCACCATCAACTGCACGCCAGCAAGCTATTTTCTGGCACCGTTGCTACTGCTCATATATATTCATACCACCTGTATTTCACTATCTCTTCGCCGAACTAGTGCACCTATTAGGTGTGTTGGGGACACAAGAGACTTCTTGCTTTGTGGTTGCAGGGTTGCATGAGAGGGATATCTTTGACCTCTTCCTCCTGAGTTCGATAAACCTTGGGTGATCCACTTAAGGGAAAACTTGCTGCTGTTCTACAAACCTCTGCACTTGGAGGCCCAACACTGTCTACAGGAAAGGAGGGGGAACGTAGACATCAAGCACTTTTCTGGCGCCGTTGCCGGGGAGGAAAGGTAAAAGGTACTCACACTCCGGATCTCGGCTACTAAGCTATTTTCGCCGTTGTAAGTACTCGAAGCTATTTCCTTTAGACTCTGCAATTGCGACATTTGGTTTCTTGTTTACACTAGTTAGGCATAATGGAAAACAACAAAAATATGAGAGATCTTTATGAACTTTATCTTGAATTAGGACATGATGTGTTTGAAGAGAGAATTAAAAAACCCATGGAACTTTATATGCATGCTAATGGGAATGTTATTAATATGAATGCTTTGAACACTATTGTTGCTAATGCTATGGAAAATTCTAAGCTTGGGGAAGCTGGTTTTGATGAGCATGATATTTTTAGTCCCCCAAGCATTGAGGAGGAAATTTACTTTGATGATACTTTGCCTCCTATATTTGATGATGATAATAATAATGATAGCTACTTTGTTGAATTTGCTCCCACTACAACTAATAAAATTGATTATGCCTATGTGGAGAGTAATAATTTTGTGCATGAGACTCATGATAAGAATGCTTTATGTGATAGTTATATTGTTGAGTTTGCTCATGTTGCTACTGAAAGTTATTATGAGAGAGGAAAATATGGTTGTAGAAATTTTCATGTTACTAAAACACCTCTCTATGTGCTGAAATTTTTGAAGCTACACTTGTTTTATCTTCCTATGCTTGTTACTTTGCTCTTCATGAACTTGTTTATTTACAAGATTCCTTTGCATAGGAAGCATGTTAGACTTAAATGTGTTTTGAATTTGCCTCTTGATGCTCTCTTTTGCTTCAAATACTATTTCTTGCGAGTGCATCATAAAAACTGCTGAGCCCATCTTTATGGCTATAAAGAAAGAACTTCTTGGGAGATAACCCATGTGTTTTTTTTACTACAGTACTTTGTTTTATATTTGTGTCTTGGAAGTTGTCTACTACTGTAGCAACCTCTCCTTATCTTAGTTTTGTGTTTTTTTTTGTGCCAAGTAAAGTCTCTATGGTAAAGTAAGTACTAGATTTGGATTACTGCGCAGTTACAGATTTCTTTGCTGTCACGAATCTGGGTCTACCTCTCTGTAGGTAACTCAGAAAATTATGCCAATTTACGTGCATGATCCTCAGATATGTACGCAACTTTCATTAGTTTTGAGTTTTTCCATTTGAGCAAGTCTGGTGCCATCTTAAAATTCGTCTTTACGGACTGTTCTGTTTTTGACAGATTCTGCCTTTTATTTCGCATTGCCGCTTTTGCTTTGTTGAATGGGTTTCTTTGTTCCATTAACTTTCAGAAGTTTTGTGCAATGTCCAGAAGTTTTAAGAATGATTGTGTCACCTCTGAACATGTGAGTTTTTGATTATGCACTAACCCTCTAATGAGTTTGCTTAAAGTTTGGTGTGGAAGAAGTTTTCAAGGGTCAAGAGAGGAGGATGATATACTATGATCAAGAAGAGTGAAGAGTCTAAGCTTGGGGATGCCCCCATGGTTCATCCCTGCATATTTCAAGAAGACTCAAGCATCTAAGCTTGGGGATGCCCAAGGCATCCCCTTCTTCATCGACAAATTATCAGGTTCCTTCTCTTGAAACTATATTTTTATTCGGTCACATCTTATGTACTTTACTTGGAGCGTCTATTTGTTTTTGTTTTTGTTTATGTTTGAATAAGTTCATCCTTGTGTGGGAGAGAGACACGCTCCGCTGTTGCATATGGACAAATATGTCCTTAGGTGTTACTCATAATGTTCATGGCGAAGTTTCTTCTTCGTTAAATTGTTGTATGGTTGGAATTGGAAAATGCTACATGTAGTAATGCTAAAAATGTCTTGGGTAATGTGATACTTGGCAATTGTTGTGCTCATGTTTAAGCTCTTGCATCATATACTTTGCACCCATTAATGAAGAAATACTTGGAGCTTGCTAATTTGGTTTGCATATTTGGTTTCTCTAGAGTCTAGATAATATCTAGTATTGAGTTTTGAACAACAAGGAAGACGGTGTAGAGTCTTATAATGTTTACAATATGTCTTTTATGTGAGTTTTGCTGTACCGTTCATCCTTGTGTTTGTTTCAAATAACCTTGCTAGCCTAAACCTTGCATCGAGAGGGAATACTTCTCATGCATCCAAAATCCTTGAGCCAACCACTATGCCATTTGTGTCCACCATATCTACCTACTACATGGTATTTTCCGCCATCCCAAAGTAAATTGCTTGAGTGCTACCTTTAAAACTCCATCATTCGCCTTTGCAATATATAGCTCATGGGACAAAATAGCCTTAAAAACTATTGTGGTATTGAATATGTACTTATGCACTTTATCTCTTATTAAGTTGCTTGTTGTGCGATAACCATGTTCCTGGGGACGCCATCAACTACTCTTTGTTGAATATCATGTGAGTTGCTATGCATGTTCGTCTTGTCTGAAGTAAGGGAGATCTACCACCATATGGTTAAGCATGCATATTGTTAGAGAAGAACATTGGGCCGCTAACTAAAGCCATGAATCATGGTGGAAGTTTCAGTTTTGGACACATATCCTCAATCTCCAGTGAGAATAATAATTGTTGTTACATGCTTATGCATTAAAGAGGAGTCCATTATCTGTTGTTCATGTTGTCCCGGTATGGGTGTCTAAGTTGAAGAATGATCAAAAGCGAGAAATCCAATGCGAACTTTCTCCTTAGACCCTTGTACAGGCGGCATGGAGGTACCCCATTGTGACACTTGGTTAAAACATGTGCATTGTGATGATCCGGTAGTCCAAGCTAAGTAGGACAAGGTGCGGGCACTATTAGTATACTATGCATGAGGCTTGCAACTTGTAAGATATAATTTACATAACTCATATGCTTTATTACTACCGTTGACAAAATTGTTTCATGTTTTCAAAATAAAAGCTCTAGCACAAATATAGCAATCGATGCTTTCCTCTTTGAAGGACCATTCTTTTACTTTTATTGTTGAGTCAGTTCACCTATTTCTCTCCACCTCAAGAAGCAAACACTTGTGTGAACTGTGCATTGATTCTTACATACTTGCATATTGCATTTGTTATATTACTCTATGTTGACAATTATCCATGAGATATACATGTTACAAGTTGAAAGCAACCGCTGAAACTTCATCTTCCTTTGTGTTGCTTCAATGCCTCTACTTTGAATTATTGCTTTATGAGCTAACTCTTATGCAAGACTTATTGATGCTTGTCTTGAAGTACTATTCATGAAAAGTCTTTGCTTTATGATTCAGTTGTTTACTCATGTCATTACCATTGTTTTGATCGCTGCATTCATTACATATGTTTACAATATGATCAAGTTTATGATGGCATGTCACTTCAGAAATTATCTTTGTTATCGTTTTACCTGCTCGGGACGAGCAGAACTAAGCTTGGGGATGCTGATACGTCTCCAACGTATCGATAATTTCTTATGTTCCATGCTACTTTATTGATGATATCTACATGTTTTATACACATTACATGTCGTATTTGTGCATTTTCGGAACTAACCTATTAACAAGTTGCCGAAGTGCCAGTTCCTGTTTTCTGCTGTTTTTGGTTTCAGAAATCCTAGTAACGAAATATTCTCGGAATCGGACGAAATCAACGCCAAAGATCTTAGAATCCCCGGAAGCATCCAGAACACACCAGAGAGGTCAGAGGGGCCACAGGCCCACCAAACCCTAGGCTGGCGCGGCCAGGGGGGGGGCGCGCCGCCTATGGTGTGGCCCCTGTCAGCCCTCTGCGCGCCTCTTCGCCTATATAAAGCCTCCGTCGCGAAAACCCGATGCGAAGAACCACGATACGGAAAACCTTCCAGAGCCGCCACCATCGCGAAGCCAAGATCGGGGGACAGGAGTCTCGTTCCGGCACCTGCCGGAGCGGGAAGTGCCCGGAAGGCTTCTCCATCGACACCACCGCCATCTCCATCGACACCGCTGCCATCTCCACCGCCATCTTCATCACCGCTGCTGCTCCCATGAGGAGGGAGTAGTTCTCCATCGAGGCTCGGGGCTGTACCGGTAGCTATGTGGTTAATCTCTCTCCTATGTGCTTCAATACAATAGTCTCATGAGCTGCCTTACATGATTGAGATTCATATGATGATGCTTGTAATCTAGATGTCGTTATGCTAGTCAAGTGGGTTTTACTTATGTGATCTCCGGAGACTCCTTGTCCCACGTGTGTAAAGGTGACAGTGTGTGCACCGTGTGGGTCTCTTAGGCTATATTTCACGAAGTACTTATTCACTGTTGAAGAGCGTAGTGAAGTGCTTATTTATATCTCTTTATGATTGCAATGTGCATCGTATCACAATTTATCTATGTGCTACTCTAGTGATGTGTTATTAAAGTAGTTTTATTCCTCCTGCATGTGTGCAAAGGTGACAGTGCGTGCACCGTGTTAGTACTTGGTTTATGCTATGATCATGATCTCTTGTAGATTGCGAAGTTAACTATTGCTATGATAATATTGATGTGATCTATTCCTCCTACATATGCATGAAGGTGACAGTGTGCATGCTATGCTAGTACTTGGTTTAGTCGTATTGATCTATCTTACACTAAAGGTTACTAAAATATGAGCATTATTGTGGAGCTTGTTAACTCCGGCATTGAGGGTTCGTGTAATCCTACGCAATGTGTTCATCATCCAACAAAAGTGTAGAGTATGCATTTATCTATTCTGTTATGTGATCAATGTTGAGAGTGTCCACTAGTGAAAGTGTAATCCCTAGGCCTTGTTCCTAAATACTGCTATCGCTGCTTGTTTCGTTTTCTGCGTTACTCTGCATTAATACCACCATCAACGCACGCCCAAGCTATTTTGGCACCGTTGCTACTGCTCATATATATTCATACCACTGTATTTCACTATCTCTTCGCCGAACTAGTGCACCTATTAGGTGTGTTGGGGACACAAGAGACTTCTTGCTTTGTGGTTGCAGGGTTGCATGAGAGGGATATCTTTGACCTCTTCCTCCCTGAGTTCGATAAACCTTGGGTGATCCACTTAAGGGAAAACTTGCTGCTGTTCTACAAACCTCTGCACTTGGAGGCCCAACACTGTCTCTACTGCTAACCTGTTGGTGTATGTGAGGATGTTCCTGTTCAAGTTACTCAAAATTGCTTGATATTAACTGATTTTGTTGTGTTGGAAATGCCTGAAGATGATAATATGTCCATTATTCTTGGGAGACCCTTTCTTAATACTGCAGGGGCTGTTATTGATTGCAATAAAGGAAAGGTTACTTTCAATGTCGATGACAAGGAACATACCGTCTATTTCCCCAAGAAGATTGATAAAGTATGTGGAGTTAATACTATTTCTAATGTGAGAACTATCAAAGTTGGAACTATCGATTGTCCTATATATGAGCCTAAAGAAGAATATCAAACTCTTGTGATTGGATCCATATCAATACAATTCAAGGTAACATGATTGATTTGAGGTTTATTTCTTCTTATGCTATGTAAAATTTATTTGGTGGCAAGACTTGATCAACCTTGTTAACAAATACTTTTTATATGCATAGAGGAGGTAAACAACATTTCTTTCTTCCTCCACTTGCTCTAGTTGCTGTAGCACTTTTATTTTGCAAAGTTCCTTAGTTGATTAGAGATTTCAAAAAATTTCCTGGCCAGTAATAATAAACTTAATACCCAGAAATGTGCATTTTTCAAAGTTTTCAAAAATTCGCGAAAATTACACCGTTGGTCCTATTTTTCGACGAGGCACCTGGGAGCACCAGAGGATGACCTGTGGGGCACCACAGGGTGCCACACCACAGGCCGGCGCGGCCAAGGAGGTGGGCGCGCCACCTTGTGGTGTGGGCCCCTCCTTGCCCCACTTCTTCATCTCTTTCTCCCAGCATCTTCTCTCTCCCGAAAAAACTCGAACCAGCTTTCTCTCACTCGCGTTTTTGCTCAAGAGCTCCAGATTTCTCGATCTCTTTGCTCAGCCCAGATTTCTGTTTGAAATTTGGCACATTTGCTCTCTGGTATGTGACTCCTTCGATTATCCAAATAGAATTTTGTTTGGTTAAGTATATCTTGAATATTTAGCTGCTGTAGGTAACATGTTTAGTGAGCTTGCATGCTTGTTCTTGTAGGATAACGTTGCATAGAAAACAAAAATTTTCCTACCGCGAACACGAAATCCAAGCCAAGATGCAATCTAGAAGACGGTAGCAACGAGGGGATTATCGAGTCTCACCCTTGAAGAGATTCCAAAGCCTACAAGAGGAGGCTCTTGTTGCTGCGGTAGACGTTCACTTGCCGCTTGCAAAAGCGCGTAGAAGATCTTGATCACGATCGGTTCCGGCGCCACGAACGGGCAGCACCTCCGTACTCGGTCACACGTTCGGTTGTTGATGAAGACGACGTCCACCTCCCCGTTCCAGCGGGCAGCGGAAGTAGTAGCTCCTCTTGAATCCGACAGCACGACGGCGTGGTGTCGGTGGCGGTGTAGAAGTCCGGCGGAGCTTCGCTAAGCTATGCGGGATGTGGAGAGGCGGGCGGCTAGGGTTTGGGGAGAGGGGGCGCCGGCCACTAAGGGGTGCGGCCACCTTGGTGGTTCTTGGGTGGCCGGCCCCCTCCCCTTGGCCCCTCATTATATAGGTGGAACCCCAAGAGGTAGTGTCCAAGTCTTCGAATAAGACCCGAACCAAAAACCTTCCATATGGTGGTGAAACCTAGCCCAACTAGGACTCCCACCCAAAGGTGGGATTTCCACCTTCCATAGGGGGGGTGGCCGGCCCCCTATGGTGGAGTCCACTTGGGACTCCACCCCATCTAGGGCTGGCCGGCCATGGAGGTGGAGTCCCTTGTGGACTCCACCTTCCTTGGTGGTTTCTTCCGGACTTTTCTAGAACCTTCTAGAACCTTCCATAGAACCTTCCGCGACATTTTATTCACATAAAATGACATCCTATATATGAATCTTATTCTCCGGACCATTCCGGAACTCCTCGTGATGTCCGGGATCACATCCGGGACTCCGAACAAATATTCGAACTCCATTCCATATTCAAGTTCTACCATTTCAACATCCAACTTTAAGTGTGTCACCCTACGGTTCGCGAACTATGCGGACATGGTTGAGTACTCACTCCGACCAATAACCAATAGCGGGATCTGGAGATCCATAATGGCTCCCACATATTCAACGATGACTTTAGTGATCGAATGAACCATTCACATACGATACCAATTCCCTTTGTCACGCGATATTTTACTTGTCCGAGGTTTGATCATCGGTATCACACTATACCTTGTTCAACCTCGTCTCCTGACAAGTACTCTTTACTCGTACCGTGGTATGTGGTCTCTTATGAACTTATTCATATGCTTGCAAGACATTAGACGACATTCCACCGAGAGGGCCCAGAGTATATCTATCCGTCATCGGGATGGACAAATCCCACTATTGATCCATATGCCTCAACTCATACTTTCCGGATACTTAATCCCACCTTTATAACCACCCATTTACGCAGTGGCGTTTGGTGTAATCAAAGTACCTTTCCGGCATAAGTGATTTACATGATCTCATGGTCATAAGGACTAGGTAACTATGTATCGAAAGCTTATAGCAAATAACTTAATGACGAGATCTTATGCTACGCTTAATTGGGTGTGTCCATTACATCATTCATACAATGATATAACCTTGTTATTAATAACATCCAATGTTCATGATTATGAAACTAATCATCCATTAATCAACAAGCTAGTTAAGAGGCATACTAGGGACTTCTTTGTTGTCTACATATCACACATGTACTAATGTTTCGGTTAATACAATTATAGCATGATATATAAACATTTATCATAAACATAAAGATATAAATAATAACCACTTTATTATTGCCTCTAGGGCATATCTCCTTCAGTCTCCCACTTGCACTAGAGTCAATAATCTAGTTTACATTTGTAAAGATATAACACCTTGGCCTTCTGGTGCTTTATCATGTTTCGCTCACGAGAGAGGTTTTAGTCAACGGATCTGACATGCTCAGAACCGTATGTATTTTGTAATTCATTTGCGTCTCAACGCATCACTCATTTCCAAATGAGTCGGCCTTAAATATGTTTGGTCTTCTGGTGGAACCTTAATTCCGCGGTCTGAAATATGTCACTAATATTGTCACACACAATATAGCTTCAAAGTTCTGACTTTGTCGGAAATACACCAAGTTCTCAAAGAACCTCTTGACTTAACATCCTTTGTCATTGTCAAAACAATGACATACTCTGCCTTCTTTTGTAGATTCCGTCACAATATTTAGAACTCTTCTAAATCTAGCATAGACAACTTCTAGCTCATTGTGCTACCTTTTAAACAACACTTAGTCTAATTTGAGATTGAAATTATATTTTATATGTGACAAAACCAATATCGGTGTAACACCTTACAGCGATTTGTTTGTCATTTCTTCATACAAATATATATATATATATATATCCTTAGTTCTTCTAAAGTACTCAAGGATATTCTTACTGTTGTCCAATGATCATCATATGAATCATTCTGGTATATGCTCATAACACTTTATAGCACATGATATCTGATTGTGTACATATTATTCGTGATCTATAATCACTCATGTGTTTTTACTCATTGAGTGTCAGATACACTCAAGTCTTGTTAAACCTTCACATGACAAGAACATTTTCTTAATTTTTCTATATTGAACTACTTCAATATCCATCATATGTACTTTGACTTAAACTTATTTATGTGTTTCAATCTATCTTCATAGATCTTGACACTAAATTTGTTTCAGTCCATATCCTTTCATTGAAGTTAATTCTCAATGAAACCTTTTAATCAAGTATATAATTACATCATTTATAACCAACTATATGTCACCTACATAAAGTATTATAAATGTGTCTTAGCGCTCCCACTTAATTTCTTGCAAATGCAAGCCTCTTCATCGTCTTTGATGAAATCAAAAACTCTTTGACTATTTCATCTGGTGAAGATTCCAACTCCGCAATACTTACTTCATCCAATTGAAGTTCGTATACCTATCTAGTATTCCACGGACCAGCAAAACTCTTGGTTGTATCTTGTATACACCTTTAATACATACTTCTGATAAGTAATGTATTTTGCCATCCTACTAGCATATCTCATGAAAGAAATATGTAGCGATTACTAGAATAATCCACATAGACTATAAGCATTGCTACGGAAGATCTAATCTTATCGTAGTCAACTCTTTGAACTTTGTCGTAAACAACTTTTCGACAAGTCGAGCTTATTCAAGGATATTCCATCCAAGTCCATCAATTTTATAGATCCGTTTACTTTCAAAAAGTATTTATCTATCTTGGATTTCATGGCGCATGGCCATTTTAACGGAGTCAGGGCCCATCATAACTTCTTTGTTTGTAGTTGGTTTATCATTATTCAAAATCAATCCTTTGTTCACAAATCATTTATTTGATCACAAAGTAAACCATACCTACAAGGTTCAATATGTACTTCGATCTCCATGGCTAAAACACTTTGTAGTCATGGGAGCCATGATCGTCGTGGCCGCTTCCGAAACAAATTCCGATGCTGCGCTACTCTGATCATTATGCTCAGGTTCATAAACCTTATCAAATTATATTGTCCTCCCACTCAAATACTTCACTCGAAACAATTTCTCGGAAATAAGAAACATTGACAAACACTTTTGTCTTTGTCTCGTGGGAAGAATTCCCAATTAAATCTCTGGGATAACCAACAAAGACATTCATCCGATTTTGGTTGTAAACTTATTTACTTTATGCTATGCATTCCAAAATTTAAGAAATGACTATTAGGGTTCATACCCATGCCATAACTCGTATGGTGTCATTTCAACGGATCATGATGATGCTCTATTTAGTGTAAAAGCGGTAGTCACTAAAGCATAATCCACAAAAATATAATGGCGTCATAATATTTTATCTCATCATTAATCCAACAAGGTTTGGATACATCTCTTGGATACTTCATCATCACTATGATACTCCAAGAAACGTGAGTTGTAGAACAATTTCATAACTCTCTTAGATGTTCGCTAAAACTCGTAATTCAAATATTTCCACCATGATCCAATCATAGATATTTGATTTTTCTATTACGATGATTTCTACTTCATGCTGAAATTTATTTGAATCTATTCAAATGTTTCAAACTTCTTCCTTATTGAATATATCCACATATATATACTCAATTCATTGTTGAAAGTTTTCATGAAGTAGAAGAATCTCCCGCACACAACTATGCCCAGTGAACCACATACATCATCATGTATTTTTCCACTAAGTTAGTTGCCCGTTCAACTCTTGGCCTATGAACGGTATTTTAATCATTCTCTTTAGAAAAGATTTGCAAGCGTCAAATGATTCAAAAATCAAGTGACTCCAAAAATCCATTTGCATGGAGTTCCTTCATGCGTTCCTTTCTAATATGACCTAAATGGCGGTTCCACAAATAAGTGGAATTCAAATCATTTGCCTTATGGCATTTTAGCGTCAGTGTTATGTATGTGTGTTTTCACCATTAAGATTCATAATAACTTATCCATCGTACATGGAGTAATGTCATAATTTGAACAACTCATTGTTTTCATTTGACCAGAGCAAAATAACAATTATTAAGTTCTTTATTATAAATTCTAAGGGCTAGATAGAATGCCAACGACGAACACAATAACACTTTATTTTGTTCCAGACGTGCATTCCTATCATATTCCTTGTCAGTCACTTAGGCCATTGTATTCTTGTATTGTGTTGTTTTGTATGACACTTCATACCAACCAATATGGTACTAATACCCAAGAATTTCATTGTGTGACTTAACTAGGAATACAACCATAACATGTATATCATTTATATACACCTGAGCTAGACTTTCTAGTCTTTTCTTTCTTTCTGCCAAAATATCTTTTGCAGTTTCTCTTTTAGCTTTCCTCATTATTCAGAAAAACACTTCAACATTAATAACTTCTAGGTTTGTTGGTCTAATACCAATAACCTTGAGGTTCTTATTTTGAAGTTGATCATCATATGACAAGTGTTCTAGATTTCACTATTAGTAACTTTGTAATATGATGAACAATTTCACTCATAATTTTATCCATCAATTCATGACAACTTTCTGAGACCATGTCTGTACATGCTAGGCTCATAAAGTTTAACCTTAGTATTTGCATGTGCAAATCTGGCTTGCACCCGTTGTAAGCACACGTAGAATCTATAACACCCGATCATCACGTGATGCTTCGATACGACGAGTCTTAGCAACGGTGCATACTAAGGATGATAACTTCATGGATATGCGAATATTATTAGTGCCCCAATAGTTGGAGGATTGTGACGCCTGGCGTCTTCAACCTTCGTACATTCCCATAAAACTTATGAGTTTATGTAGTCTCACTAAATTTATATTCTATCATCTTGCAATAAGGTCTTAGATATCACATATATCTCGTACCTTGATTATTTCTGAAAACTAAATTTTCAGCTCCTTACTTTTCAAACAGATTTGAACTTCAAGTTTCACGGAGACAAGATAACTTTAGGTACTAATTGAAACCATAGCTCTTTGAATCAACAATGTGAGGTTTACTAAAAGTTTGCAATAGGACTTAATTAATTCTTGATTCTTTAACAATACGGTACCAATCCGTAAAGTTTCTTGTCAGATTTTAACAGTATTTCTATCTCAATAACAAGACTAGCGCATGGTAGAAAACGGATGCCAATACTACAAAATTAATTCAAAATACTACTCAGACTATGTTTATGATAATTAGTTCATGTTTTAATCTAATTACTAATGAACTCCCACTTAATACAACATCCCTCATAGTTGTTAAGTGGTACACGATCCAAATCCACTACACCAAAACCGATCATCACGTGAGATGATGTAGCTTCAATGGTGAACATCAACATGTTGATCATATCATCCATATGACTCGTGTTCAACCTTTCGGTTTCCGTTGTCCCGAGGCCATGTCTGTACATGCTAGGCTCGTCAAGCAAACCCAAGTATTCCGCGTGTGCAACATGGCTTACACCCGTTGTATGTGAACGTTGAATCTATCACATCCGATCATCACGAGATGCTTCGAAACGACGAACTGTACAACGGTGCATACGAGGGGAGAACACTTTATTATCTTGATATTAATGTGAGGGATCATCTTATAATGCTACCGTCGCGATCTAAGCAAAATAAGATGCATAAAGGATTAACATCACATGCAGTTCATATGTGATATGATATGGCCCTTTTGTCTTTGCGCCTTTGATCTTCATCTCCAAAGCACGGACATGATCTCCATCATCTTCGGGCATGATCTCCATCATCGTCGGCGAAGCACCAAGGTCAATGGCGCCGTCTTCATGATTGTCCTCCATGTAGCAACTATTACAACTACTTTGAAATACTACTCAACATGAAATTTAAAGACAACCATAAGGCTCCTGCCGGTTGCCACAATACAATAATGATCATCTCATACATATTCATCATCACATTATGGCCATATCACATCACCAAACCCTGCAAAAACAAGTTAGACGTCTCTAATTTGGTTTGCATATTTTACGTGGTTTAGGGTTTTCGAGTAAGATCTAATCTACCTACGAACATGAACCACAACGGTGATACTAGTGTTGTCAATAGAAGAGTAAATTGAATCTTCACTATAGTAGGAGAGACAGACACCCGCAAAGCCTCTTATGCAATACAAGTTGCATGTCGAACGAGGAACAAGTCTCATGAACGCGGTCATGTAAAGTTAGTCCGAGCCGCTTCATCCCACTATGCCACAAAGATGCAAAGTACTCAAACTAAAGACAACAAGAGCATCAACGCCCACAAAACCATTGTGTTCTACTCGTGCAACCATCTATGCATAGACACGGCTCTGATACCACTGTAGGATAACGTTGCATAGAAAACAAAAATTTTCCTACCGCGAACACGAAATCCAAGCCAAGATGCAATCTAGAAGACGGTAGCAACGAGGGGATTATCGAGTCTCACCCTTGAAGAGATTCCAAAGCCTACAAGAGGAGGCTCTTGTTGCTGCGGTAGACGTTCACTTGCCGCTTGCAAAAGCGCGTAGAAGATCTTGATCACGATCGGTTCCGGCGCCACGAACGGGCAGCACCTCCGTACTCGGTCACACGTTCGGTTGTTGATGAAGACGACGTCCACCTCCCCGTTCCAGCGGGCAGCGGAAGTAGTAGCTCCTCTTGAATCCGACAGCACGACGGCGTGGTGTCGGTGGCGGTGTAGAAGTCCGGCGGAGCTTCGCTAAGCTATGCGGGATGTGGAGGAGCGGGGGGCTAGGGTTTGGGGAGAGGGGGGCGCCGGCCACTAAGGGGTGCGGCCACCTTGGTGGTTCTTGGGTGGCCGGCCCCCTCCCCTTGGCCCCTCATTATATAGGTGGAACCCCAAGAGGTGGTGTCCAAGTCTTCGAATAAGACCCGAACCAAAAACCTTCCATATGGTGGTGAAACCTAGCCCAACTAGGACTCCCACCCAAAGGTGGGATTTCCACCTTCCATAGGGGGGGTGGCCGGCCCCCTATGGTGGAGTCCACTTGGGACTCCACCCCATCTAGGGCTGGCCGGCCATGGAGGTGGAGTCCCTTGTGGACTCCACCTTCCTTGGTGGTTTCTTCCGGACTTTTCTAGAACCTTCTAGAACCTTCCATAGAACCTTCCGCGACATTTTATTCACATAAAATGACATCCTATATATGAATCTTATTCTCCGGACCATTCCGGAACTCCTCGTGATGTCCGGGATCACATCCGGGACTTCGAACAAATATTCGAACTCCATTCCATATTCAAGTTCTACCATTTCAACATCCAACTTTAAGTGTGTCACCCTACGGTTCGCGAACTATGCGGACATGGTTGAGTACTCACTCCGACCAATAACCAATAGCGGGATCTGGAGATCCATAATGGCTCCCACATATTCAACGATGACTTTAGTGATCGAATGAACCATTCACATACGATACCAATTCCCTTTGTCACGCGATATTTTACTTGTCCGAGGTTTGATCATCGGTATCACACTATACCTTGTTCAACCTCGTCTCCTGACAAGTACTCTTTACTCGTACCGTGGTATGTGGTCTCTTATGAACTTATTCATATGCTTGCAAGACATTAGACGACATTCCACCGAGAGGGCCCAGAGTATATCTATCCGTCATCGGGATGGACAAATCCCACTATTGATCCATATGCCTCAACTCATACTTTCCGGATACTTAATCCCACCTTTATAACCACCCATTTACGAAGTGGCGTTTGGTGTAATCAAAGTACCTTTCCGGCATAAGTGATTTACATGATCTCATGGTCATAAGGACTAGGTAACTATGTATCGAAAGCTTATAGCAAATAACTTAATGACGAGATCTTATGCTACGCTTAATTGGGTGTGTCCATTACATCATTCATACAATGATATAACCTTGTTATTAATAACATCCAATGTTCATGATTATGAAACTAATCATCCATTAATCAACAAGCTAGTTAAGAGGCATACTAGGGACTTCTTTGTTGTCTACATATCACACATGTACTAATGTTTCGGTTAATACAATTATAGCATGATATATAAACATTTATCATAAACATAAAGATATAAATAATAACCACTTTATTATTGCCTCTAGGGCATATCTCCTTCAGTTCTAAGTGGTAGAAATTAGTTTTGATGCATGTTTAGTACTCTAGCAAGTTCCTATGGTAGTTTCCCTCAATTATATGTCACCAAATCAAGTTTTATATTGTTTGTTGAAAATTTCAGAAAATGAAGAAGTTCAAATTTGGAGAATTGTTCAAGAAAGGAACAACCAGCACCGGGAGGCCTTCTAGGACCGCCACCCAAATTAGGCGATCGTACAATGAGGACATCATCGCGCCTAGCTTCGCGCCCGAAGAGGACAATGGGGCTCCTAATGCTTCATCCTTCCCATGTTATGATTTTCTGACAAATGCAGGGATATTGGATGATTTCTTCACCCTTGTCAACAGGGCGGGCTTAGCCACCTACGTGGGAGACGAAAGGGAGCAATACTACATGCTCACCAAAATCTTCGTCGAGAGCTTCAAGTTCCAAAACACGCAATATGAGCCGACAGTTGCATTCAAGATTTATGATAACCCTATTACTATGGAATTGGAAACATTTTGTCGTGCATTGGATATTGCCCCTGTAGGTACAGCAAGGAGGATTGATGACAACCCCCGGGACTTGTTGGAGCTCTATCGAGGGATCACCAATGATGATTGTCGCACCATTCAGCGGGGCAAGATAAGGAACATTCAACTCCCCGCCATTAAATATTTTGCATATTACATTGCTACTAGCATTCTTGGTAGGGAGAACACTAGCAATATTTCTAGCTACCATCTTGCTTTCTTGAATATTGCACTTACTGGACGGACATCTTATCATCTTGGTTCTCTTATTGCTCGCCGCCTGTCTAACAGGGGGCCTATTTTTGGAGGAACTATTGCATTGCGCATTTTAACACATTTAAGACTTCCTATTGATCCTAATGATGTGCCATTAACCCCTAGGAGGCTTGATATCACTGCTATGAAAAGCCATCATTTTGTTACTACTGATTCCACTATAGATAACATGGTCTATAGAATGTTGTTTGCTGACGGGGATGAGAAAGAAATCCCTCTTCCCCAGCCAGGTTTGTTCTGTATTGACAGGCAACCATGGTCGCGCACTAAGGAGGAGGTGGATGAACATATGAAGATACAAGACTTCCACCAGCAACATGACTCCGAGGACGCCGAGCCCTCCTACGACACACCGTCACATATCCGGGTGCTTCTTCTAGCACATACCCGGAATATGATCCATCTTCGTCGTACTACGGAGATACTACCTCATGGCCTCGATGGGATTGAACTCCACTTAGGCCAAAAGCCTAAGCTTGGGGGGAGGTATACCGGCATCACTCATTCTTTGCATATTATGGTTGCTGGATACTTGTACATACTTGTTTAGTCTCTTTGAGTGGTTTTCTAATGAGAGGAAGATGATATTTGGGGAAGTGCTGCCTGAAAACAGATTCTGGGCTGTTACTAAAAAAATTCGTGCGCACAGCCAGAACGTTATTTTGAGTTGCAAATTTTTGAGCATGTGCCCCAGGTTGTTATCTAACTTTCATTAGTTGAACACTTTTTGATCTGAGCAACGGAAGATTTTTGTTAATTTCGATTTCTGTACTGCTGTCAGGTTTTGGCAGATTTCTGCCATCCTGCTTTTCTGTGTTTCTTCTAGTTTTCATTCTCTTGTTTTTGCTTTGTTTCTTTCCTAAAACACAAAAAGACCAAAAATATTTCTGTTGTTTCTCTTCACCATTTGTTTATCTTGGTTTCTTGCATTTGTTTCGCTTTATTTGCTATTGCTAGTTTGCTATAAGAAAACCCAAAAAGATTTTGCTTTGTTTGCTTGTTTTCTTTTGTTCTTGTTTCAAATTCGAAAACACCAAAAATATTTGTTGTTCTTCTTTGGTTTGTAAAGTTCTTTATGAGTTCAATGGTCTTCGGTGGCTGGAGCGTGGTTTTCATTTCATATTATCCAAGCTACACAAGTGAAAAGGCAATAATGACGATCTACGACAATCTGATTGTGGTGAGAGGCTGGTATGAACTCTATTTGTTTTCATTTTTGTACATATACTCATCCATGTGAGCATGCTTAGTTGGTTCATGTGAGGTATATGTCATTTAAGAAAGTCTAGTAGTTCATGATCTCTCATGTTTAGCTCCAATTTATTAATATGAGTAGCATGTCATGGATGTTTGCTTGCATTATTTTATTCATAGATAGGTATGATATTGTGGTATCCTCCTCTGAATAATTCATTTATATCGACTTGGCACATGCTCACGCATGCATATGACTGAACAAAAGTCAATTAAGCCTCAATGATTTACATTGCTTCAGAGTTCTTGTATCACTTTTATGCCTCAGTTAATTTATTTTGCCGCAAGCATGATTATGACAGTTATTGCTCTCTTGATTTGTCGCTCCCTAGTCTTTTGCTAGCCTTCACTTGTACTGAGCGGGAACGCTGCTCGTGCTTCCAAATACATGAAAACCAAGTTATTCCAGTGTCCACCATAAATACCTATGCATGGCATTTCAAACCATTCCAAGTAAATTCTCATGCGCTACCTTTAAAACCTTCAAAATGCTTCTCAATTTGTGTTAATGTTTCATAGCTCATGAGGAAGTATGTGGTGTTTAGCTTTCAACCTTGTCATTTACTTTTGACGGACTCTCATATGGACTAGTGGCACATCCGCTTATCCAATAATTTTGCAAAAAGAGCTGGCAATGGGATTCCCAGTCAATTAATTAAAAAGACACTCCTCCATGGTTTGTGATTGATGGACGGCACCCGAAGGATTCGGTTAGCCATGGTTGGGGGGAGTGTCATCATCATAATAAAACTAAACTAAAAGGCACTCCTTCATGGTATGAGATTGTTGGTAGGCACCCGAGGATTCGGTTAGCCATGGTTTGTGAAAGCAAGGTTGGAAGGAGTGCCACATAAAAATGCAAATAATTCATGGGAGCCGCTCTTGAAAGTCCGGTTGGCGAGGTAGTTGGTGTACCCATTACCATTCGTTGACAACAACAAACACCTCTCAAAATAATTTTACTCCTGCTTTACAAATGAAAAGCTCTAGCGCATGTTAATCCCTGCTTCCCTCTGCGAAGGGTCAATCTTTTACTTTTATGTTGTGTCTCCATTATTTCTTTGAGCACTATCTTGAGAGCACAACTGTCATTCTTAGTATAATATGCTTGTCTCAAAATATGATTGATTGTGGTATAACTTTGATGCTTTTATCTTTGACAATCACTACTTCTAGTCTTTCTATGAACTCCAGAGGTGCCCGGGCATTTATGTTTTGCCGATCAAATACAGGCAAGCGAGATACCACTCTATCATACTCATTTATGAACATTGCAATCCTGCTTATATACATGATTCATGATGCTTATTATTAATTGTTGGTACCTCTTCATGATTGACATAGCTGTTAGATGATCTTATTTGCATGTACCTTATTATGAACTGCTTAAGTATTAGCCATACCATGAGAATATATACATCATATGAGCAAATGTGTTCGTGAAAGTTCTTTTATCGCTCAGTTGTTAACTGAATTGCTTGAGGACAAGCAATAAGCTAAGCTTGGGGGGAGTTGATACGTCCAAAACGTATCTACTTTCCCGAACACTTTTGCTATTGTTTTGCCTCTAATTTGTGTATTTTGGATGCAACTAACACGGACTAACGCTGTTTTCAGCAGAATTGCTCTGGTGTCTTGTTTTTGTGCAGAAATCCAACTTTCAGGAAAAACCTCGGGATTTTGACGGAAGGCCCTATTTTCCCAGAATACTGACGGAGCCAGAAGGACAAATCAAGTGGAGGCCCGAGGGCCCCACACCATAAGGCGGCGCGGCCTAGGGGGGCCCGCGGCCCTATGGTGTGGCCCCCTCGGCCGGCCTCCGACGCTCTCCTTCGGACTACTTATTGGCCTCGACCTAAAAACGCACGGGGAGAAGTCGAAGTCGCCAGAAACCCTCCAGAACGCCGCCACATCGCGAAACTCCGTCTCGGGAGCCAGAAGTCTCCGTTCTGGCACTCCGCCGGGACGGGGAATTGGAGGAGATCATCGCCATCATCACCGCCAACGCCTCTCCATCGACCAGCCATGTTTCCCCCATCCATGTGTGAGTAATTCCCCCGCTGTAGGCTGAAGGGGATGGTAGGGATTGGATGAGATTGGTCATGTAATAGTCATAAGATTGTTAGGGCATAGTGCCTAGTATCCGTAGATGTTACTTTTATGATATTGTTGCAACTTGTTGTGCTTAATGCTTGTCACTAGGGCCCGAGTGCCATGATCTCAGATCTGAACATGTTATTATTTCATCATGATATTCATTGTTTATGGTCTTACCTGCAAGTTGTATACACATGTCGCTGTCCGGAACCAATGGCCCCGAAGTGACAGAAATCGGGACAACCGGAGGGAATGGTAGCGATGTGAGGATCACATGTGTTCACGGAGTGTTAATGCTTTGCTCCGGTACTCTATTAAAAGGAGTACCTTAATATCCAGTAGTTTCCCTTGAGGCCCGGCTGCCACCGGCTGGTAGGACAAAAGATGTTGTGCAAGTTTCTCATTGCGAGCACGCACGACTATAATTGGAACACATGCCTATTGATTGATTAGTACTTGGATACCGTTTTATTATTATCTGCAAATGCCCCTGCTTTGACTGTTACATGACTTTCTCTCATCCATGCAACGCCCGTTAATCCGTCCCCTTGCCGTATTTTAATCCTGTTGTTTCAATCACTCTTTTGTCTTTGTTACTCTCGTTGTTATTTCTACATATCGCCATAAATTTACTGATAAACTCTTGCGAGCAAGTCTGTTTCAGTGCGCTGAATTGACAACTCCGCTGTTAAGGCTTTCAAGTATTCTTTGTCTCCCCTTGTGTCGAATCAATAAATTGGGTTTTACTTCCCTCGAAGATTGTTGCGATCCCCTATACTTGTGGGTCATCAACAAGATACAACCAAGAGTTTTGCTAGTCCGTGGAATACTAGATAGGTATACGAACTTCAATTGGATGAAGTGAGTATCGCGGAGTTGGAATCTTCACCGGATGAAATAGTCAAAGAGTTTTGATTTCATCAGAAACGATGAAGATGCTTGCATTTGCAAGAAATTAAGTGGGAGCGCTGAGACATATTTATAATACTTTATGTAAATGACATATAGTTGGTTATAAATGATGTAATTATATACTTGATTAAAAGGTTTCATTGAGAATTAACTTCAATGAAAGAATATGGACTGAAACATATTTAGTGTCAAGATCTATGAAGATAGATTGAAACACATAATAAGTTTAAGTCAATGTACATAGAATGGATATTGAAGTAGTTCAATATAGAAATATAAGGAAGGTGTTCTTTCCATGAAAAGGTTTAACAAGACTTGAGTGTAACTGACACTCAATGAGTAAAAACACATGAGTGATTATGGATCACAAATAATATGTACACAATCAGATGTCCTATGCTCTAAAATGTTATGAGCATGTACCAGAATGATTCATGTGATGATCATTGGACGACAGTAAGAATATCCTTGAGTACTTTAGAAGAACCAAGGATATATATACAGTTTTGTATGGGGTAATGACAAACAAATCGCTGTAAAGTGTTGCACCGATATTGGTTTGGTCACATATAAAAATGAATTTCAAATCTCAATTAGGCTAAGTGTTGTTTAAAAGGTAGCACAATGCTAGATTTAGAAGAGTTCTAAATATTGTGAAGGATTCTACAAATGAAGGCAGAGTATGTCATTGTTTTGACAATGACTGAGGATGTTAAGTCAAGAAGTTCTTTGAGAACTTGGTGTAGTTCCGATAGTGTCAGAACTTTGAAGCTATATTGTGTGTGACAATATTAGTGACATATTTCAGACCGCGGAATTAAGGTTCCACCAGAAGACCGAACATATACGATTAATGCCGACTCATTTGGAAAATGAGTGATGCGTTGAGACGCAAAGAATTGCAAAATACATACGTTTCTGAGCGTGTCAGATCCGTTGACTAAAACCTCTCCCGTGAGCAAAACATGATAAAGCACCGGAAGGCCAAGGTGTTATATCTTTACAAATGTAAACTAGATTATTGACTCTAGTGCAAGTGGGAGACTGTTGGAGATATGCCCAAGAGGCAATAATAAAATGGTTATTATAATATATCTTTGTGTTTATGATAAATGTTTGCATACCATGCTATAATTGTATTAACCGAAACATTGATACATGTGTGTTATGTAAACAACAAGGAGTCCCTAGTAAGCCTCTTGTATAACTAGCTTGTTGATTAATAGATGATCATGGTTTCGTGATCATGAACATTGGATGTTATTAATAACAAGGTTATGTCATTAGATGAATGATATAATGGACACACACCCAAATAAGCGTAGCATAAGATCATGTCATTAAGTTCAACTTGCTATTAGCTTCGATACATAGTTACCTAGTCCTTCGACCATGAGATCATGTAAATCACTTATACCGGAAGGGTACTTTGATTACATCAAACGCCACTGCGTAAATGGGTGGTTATAAAGGTGGGATTAAGTATTCGGAAAGTATGAGTTGAGGCATATGGATCAAGAGTGGGATATTGTCCATCCCGATGACGGATAGATATACTCTGGGCCCTCTCGGTGGAATGTCGTATGATTAGCTTGCAAGCATATGAATGGTTCATAAGAGATGACATACCACGGTACGAGTAAAGAGTACTTGTCGGAGACGAGGTTGAACAAGGTATAGAGATACCGATGATCAAACCTCGGACAAGTAAAATATCGCGTGACAAAGGGAATCGGTATCGTATGTAAATGGTTCAATCGATCACTAAGTCATCGTTGAATATGTGGGAGCCATTATGGATCTCCAGATCCCGCTATTGGTTATTGGTCGGAGAGAAGTCTCAACCATGTCTGCATAGTTCACGAACCGTAGGGTGACACACTTAAGGTTTGATGTCGTTTAAGTAGATATGGAATATGGAATGGAGTTCGAAGTTTTGTTCGGAGTCTCGGATGGGATCCAGGACATCACGAGGAGGTTCGGAATGGTCCGGAGAATAAGATTCATATATGGTAAGTCATTTTCCGGGGTTCGGAAAAAGTCCGGTGTTTTGACCGGAGCTTCTAGAAGGTTTTGGAAGGACCGGAATAGTCCGGAATATTGTGGAAGGTTCCGGAAGTGTCCGGGACGACCCGGGCTGTCTAAGGAAGTCCGGAGGGTTCCATAATAGGTGTATCCACGTTTTCCTTAAGGGTTAAGAAGTTTCCCCTAAAGCAGATTCGGATTTGGCAAAAGAGTCCTAGTTCTAGTAGGTTTCGGCTGACAGAAACCTACCGGAACTCTCCCAAACTTTGGGGGCAGGTCTTGGACGACCCAAGGACCTTTTCCACCTATAAAAGGAGGGCAAGGGGAGCCCCAAGAGCTCCACAAGTCGCAGCCCTAGCTCCCCCTCTCCCAAACCCTAGCTACTCCCTCCTCCTTCTTCTCCCGCAGCGCTTACGGTGAAGCCCTGCGGAAGATCTCCACCACCACCGCCACCACGCCGTCGTGATGTCGGGATTCCGAGGAGGATCTACTACTTCCGCTGCCCGCTGGAAGGGGGAGGAGGATGTCATCATCAACACCGAACGTGTGACCGAGTACGGAGGTGCTGCCCGATTGTGGCACCGTCAAGATCTTCTACACACTTTTGCAAGCGGCAAGTGATCGACTACATCCACAACGAGATCTAATCTCGTAGGCTTTGGAAATCTTCAAGGGTTAGTCTCATGATCTTCTCGTTGCTACCATCTACTAGATTAGATCTTGGCTTGTTATTCGTTCTTGCGGTAGGAAATTTTTTGTTTTCTATGCTACGAATCCCATCAGCATCTGGCTCCGGTAGGCGTTAGGCGGCGAATCAGCAGCTTGTCCTTCCTCACCACCATGGTAAGCCAGGGAGAACCTGAGCCGATGGCCGGCCACCACCACTCGGATCCAGTGCAGATAAGACCTCCTGGATGATGCAGAAGAACTGGCGGCGTCGTGTGTGCGCTTGATACGTCTCCAACGTACCTATAATTTCTGATGTTCCATGCTTGTTTTATGACAATACTTACATGTTTGGCTTGCACTTTATAATGTTTTTATGCGTTTTCGGAACTAACCTATTAACAAGATGCCAGTGCCTGTTTTCTGCTGTTTTTGGTTCCAGAAAGGCTGTTCGGGCAATATTCTCGGAATTCGACGAAACGAAGACCAAACATCATAATTCACCGAGACGGACCAGGACACCGAAGGAGAGTCGGAGGGGAGGCCTGGGGCCCCCACACCATAGGGCCGCGCGGGCAGGCCCCTGGCCGCGCCGGCCTATGGGGAGGGCGCCCTGGTGCCCTCCTGCGCCGCCTCTTCGCCTATATAAGCCCTTTCGACCTAAAAACGCGATACCAATTGACGAAACTCCAGAAAGACTCCAGGGGCGCCGCCACCATCACGAAACTCCAATTCGGGGGACAGAATCTCTGTTCCGGCACGCCGCCGGGACGGGGAAGTGCCCCGAAAGCCATCTCCATCGACGCCACCGCCTCCATCATGCTCCGTGAGTAGTTCCCCCATGGACTACGGGTTCTAGCTGTAGCTAGTTGGTATTCTCTCCCCCATGTACTTCAATACAATGATCTCATGAGCTGCCTTACATGATTGAGATTCATCTGATGTAATCGGTGTTGTGTTTGTTGGGATCCGATGGATTGTTACATTATGATTAGTCTATCTATAAAGTTTGTGAAGTTATTGTTGCTGCAATCTTGTTGTGTTTAATGCTTGTCACTAGGGCCCGAGTGACATGATCTTAGATTTAAGCTCTATACTTATTGCTTAGATTGTATCTACAAGTTGTATGCACATGTCTATGTCCGGAACCAAAGGCCCCAAAGTGATAGAAATTGGGACAACCGGAGGGGAAGGCTTAGATATGAGGATCACATGTTTTCACGGAGTGTTAATGCTTTGCTCCGGTGCTCTATTAAAAGGAGTACCTTAATTTCAGTAGATTCCCTAGAGGCCCGGCTGCCACCGGCTGGTAGGACAAAAGATGTTGTACAAGTTTCTCATTGCGAGCACGTATGACTATATATGGAAAACATGCCTACATGATTAATAATCTTGATGTTCTGTCTTAATGCTATTTCAATCCTATCAATTGCCCAACTGTAATTTGTTCACCCAACACTTGTTATTGGAGAGTTACCACTAGTGTAGATAGCTGGGAACCCCGGTCCATCTTTCATCATCATATACTTGTTCCTACATGTCATTGGAAGTAGTATCAACTATTTTCTGGTGCCATTGCACCCCGGTCCATCTTTCATCATCATATACTTGTTCCTACATGTCATTGGAAGTAGTATCAACTATTTTCTGGTGCCATTGCTCTCATATTACTGCTCTGCTTGTGTTATTACTCTGCTCTTATATTACTGTTGCTTTCACTTCACCCCTGTTACTAGTGCTTTTCCAGGTGCAGGTGAATTGACAACTCAGTTGTTAAGGCTTATAAGTATTCTTTACCTCCCCTTGTGTAGAATCAATAAATTTGGGTTTTACTTCCCTCGAAGACTGTTGCGATCCCCTATACTTGTGGGTCATCAAGACTATTTTCTGGCGCCGTTGCCGGGGAGGCATAGCTCTACTCATAAGTTCACCGGGGAGTACACTCTACCTCTCTCTCTGTTTTTTTTTTTGCTTAGTTTACTTTTCTCTAGTTTATTTGTGCTTAGTTTATTTCTGTCTAGTATTATTTTGCTTAGTTTACTTTTGCTTAGTTTTTTTTTGTTTTGTTTTGTTTTGTTTTCCTCATATACCCAAAAATCCATAAAAATTTGAAAAACCTAAAAATTAAAAACTGCTGTTCTGGAAGAACCCACAACCTATTTGGAGCTTATAGAATTATATAATAATTATAGAGAATCAAGAAAGGGTAAAGTTATGAGTGCTGTGATAGAAAAATTGAATACAATTGCTAAAATCTTGCTTAAACGCCATGATATAAACTGTTGCTCTAAACAGGATACTAAACATCTTAAATTTCAATGTGGCTTTAGTGAGGAAGTTTTAATTAAGAACTATAATTGGAATAACTATATTCATTTTGGGTTCGAAGAGGTAGAACAATTTGTCATATTTATGGGAGCCTCTGAGATAGAATCCTTCATTGTTAAAAATTATGAAACTTGTGTTGTTTGTAAGGACCTTAAAGATTATGTCTCTTCTATTCTTAATTTTTGCATAGAAAGCTACAGTGATAATCCTTATATCATTGATTATAAAGAGAGACTCATTAATGCACAAGAATGCACTCACAATTTGCAGGAACCTGTGGAAGAAGAAATTGATGAACCTGAAAGCTCATTGGATGAAAAAGAGGAGGAAATTGATGAACCTGAAAGCTCATTGGATGAAAAAGAAGAGGAGAGGATGAACAAAAGGAGGAAGAATGGATTAGCTACTCATGCCAACCTTCTAATGAGAGTAACTCTTTATCTCTTACACTATTTGATTGTCCTCCATGCTTACCAAAAGAAGATGAATGTTATGTTCCTGTGGATTCTCTTGAAATATTACCTATGAGTAAAACTTGTGAGAATGATTATGCTACTGTTATCTATGATAATCCATGCTATTTTGATAAATCTTATGATAATGCTTTGTTTGTGCCTGATGTCGAAATGCATGGTACTAAAGAGTTTTGCTTGGCAAATGTTAATGATAAATCTCTAGATGATGGTCCTATGTTACTTGATAATATTAATTGTACTACTAATAAAAATGGGATTGGAGAAGTCTTGACTTTATCTAGGAGTCCCATGTATTTTGAGATTGATCAATCATCTTGTTATATTATTGATAAAAGAGGATTTGAAAGTTTTAATCCCGCTATTTTTGAGCTTGATAAAAATTATATGTTTATGGATCATGAGAAACATGCTTCATGTGATAGTTATATTGTTGAGTTTATCCATGAAGCTACTGAAAATTATTATGAGAGAGGAAAATATGGTTGTAGAAATTTGCATGGTACTAAAACACCTCTCTATATGCTGAAATTTTTGAAGTTACTCTGTTTTATCTTCTTATGCTTGCCACTTTGTTCTTCATGAATTTATTTGTGTACAAGATTCCTATTCATAGGAAGAGGGTTAGACTTAAATGTGTTTTGAATTTGCTTATTGATGCTCTCTTTTGCTTCAACTCTTATTTCTTGCGAGTGCATCATTAAAATTGTTGAGCCCATCTTAATGGCTATAAGAAAGCACTTCTTGGGAGATAACCCATGTCTTTATTTTGCTACTGTTTGGTTGTGTCTTGGAAGTTGTTACTACTGTAGCAACCTCTCCTTATCTTTATTTTGTTGCATTGTTGTGCCAAGTGAAGTCTCTATGAAGGTTGATACTAGATTTGGATTTCTAGAAACAGATTTCTATCACGAATCTGGGTATGATTCTCTGTAGGTAACTCAAAAAATCTGCCAATCGCGTTCCTCGATATGTACGCAACTTTCATTAGTTTTGAGTTTTCTGATTTGAGCAACGGAAGTACCTTTCAAAAATTCGTGTTTACTGGTTGTTCTGTTTTGACAGATTCTGTCTCTGTTTTTTGCATTGTCTCCTGTGGACTTTAAGTGAGGCTTTCTAGACGTGGAGAGCTGTAGCTAATGTTTTGTTGAGTTCTTGCAATATGTCACTACAGGACTAAAGTGGATTAAAGTTTTTTGAGTACTAACCCCTCTAATGAAGTTTATGAGAAGTTTGGTGTGAAGGAAGTTTTCAAGGGTCAAGAGAGGAGTGATGTCTACGGGTGCTTCTATTCTTGTAGACAGTGTTGGGCCTCCAAGAGCAGAGGTTTGTAGAACAGCAGCAAGTTTCCCTTAAGTGGATCACCCAAGGTTTATCGAACTCGGGAGGAAGAGGTCAAAGATATCCCTCTCAAGCAACCCTGCAACCACAAAGCAAGAAGTCTCTTGTGTCCCCAACACACCTAATAGGTGCACTAGTTCGGCGAAGAGATAGTGAAATACAAGTGGTATGAATGAATATGAGATAGTACGGCGCCAGAAAATAGCTTGCTGGCGTGCAGTTGATGGTAGTAATATTGTAGGAAGTAAACAAGCAGTAGAACAGTAAACAAGCAGCGATAACAGTATTTAGGAACAAGGCCTAGGGATCATACTTTCACTAGTGGACACTCTCAACATTGATCACATAACAGAATAGATAAATGCATACTCTACACTCTCTTGTTGGATGATGAACACCATTCGTTGTGTAGGGCTACAAGAGCTCCCTCAAGCCGGAGTTAACAAGCGCCACAACATTCGGCATTCATATTTAAATAACCTTAGAGTGCATGAAAGATCGACACGACTAAACCAAGTACTAACATAGCATGCACACTGTCACCTTCACACCATGTAGGAGGAATAGATCACATCAATACCATCATAGCAATAGTTAACTTCATAATCTACAAGAGATCATAATCATAGCCTACGCCAAGTACTAACACGGATGCACACACTGTCACCATTACACCGTGCAGGAGGAATAAAACTACTTTAATAACATCACTAGAGTAGCACATAGATAAATTGTGATACAAAGCACATTGCAATCATAAAGAGATATAAATAAGCACTTCACTATGCCATTCATAACAGCGAATAAGTATTCTGTGAAATATAGCCTAAGAGACCCACACGGTGCACACACTGTCACCTTTACACACGTGGGACAAGGAGTCTCCGGAGATCACATAAGTAAAACCCACTTGACTAGCATAATGACATCTAGATTACAAGCATCATCATATGAATCTCAATCATGTAAGGCAGCTCATGAGATTATTGTATTGAAACACATAGGAGAGAGATGAACCACATAGCTACAGCCCCGAGCCTCGATGGAGAACTACTCCCTCCTCATGGGAGACAGCAGCGTTGATGAAGATGGCGGTGGTGTCGATGGAGAAGCCTTCCGGGGCACGTGCCGGAACAGAGACTCCTGTCCCCAGATCTTGGCTTCGCGATGGCGGCTCGGAAGGTTTCTCGTACCGTGGTTTTTCCGTATCGAGGTTTTAGGTCAGGACCTTTTTATAGGCGAAGAGGCGGCGTCGGAAGGTCGAAGGGCGACGACACCATAAGGCGGCGCGGCCGGGGCCCGGGCGCGCGTCATCTGGGCCTGTGTGGCCCCCTCGGCGACTCTCGGGTGTTCTGGATGCTTCCGGGCAAAATAGGAACCTGGGCGTTGATTTCGTCCAATTCGAGAATATTTCGTTACTAGGATTTCTGAAACCAAAAACAGAGAACTGGCACTTCGGCATCTTGTTAATAGGTTAGTTCCAGAAAATGCACGAATATGACATAAAGTGTACATAAAACATGTAGATATCATCAATAATGTGGCATGGAACATAAGAAATTATCGATACGTCGGAGACGTATCAGCATCCCCAAGCTTAGTTCTGCTCGTCCCGAGCAGGTAAAACGATAACAAAGATAATTTCTGAAGTGACATGCCATCATAAACTTGATCATATTGTAAACATATGTAATGAATGCAGCGATCAAAACAATGGTAATGACATGAGTAAACAAGTGAATCATAAAGCAAAGACTTTTCATGAATAGTACTTCAAGACAAGCATCAATAAGTCTTGCATAAGAGTTAACTCATAAAGCAATAAATCAAAGTAAAGGTATTGAAGCAACACAAAGGAAGATTAAGTTTCAGCGGTTGCTTTCAACTTATAACATGTATATCTCATGGATAATTGTCAACATAGAGTAATATAACAAGTGTAATTTGCAAGTATGTAAGAATCAATGCACAGTTCACACTAGTGTTTGCTTCTTGGGGTGGAGAGAAATAGGTGAACTGACTCAACATAAAAGTAAAAGAAAGGTCCTTCAAAGAGGAAAGCATCGATTGCTATATTTGTGCTAGAGCTTTGGTTTTGAAAACATCAAGAGAGTATAAAAGTAAAGTTTTGAGAGGTGTTTGTTGTTGTCAACGAATGGTAATGGGTACTCTAACTACCTTATCAACCAGACTTTCAAGAGCGGCTCCCATGAAGGACGTTATTTCTACCACCGTGGTAGATCATCCCTCTTCTCTTTTGTTTACACATGTATTTTAGTGTATTTTATTTTTGGGTGGCACTCCTTCCAACCTTGCTTTCACAAACCATGGCTAACCGAATCCTTCGGGTGCCTGCCAACAATCTCATACCATGAAGGAGTGCCTTTTTATTTTAGTTTTATTTAGATGACACTCCTCCCAACCTTTGCTTTCTCAAGCCATGGCTAACCGAATCCTCGGGTGCCTTCCAACCTTTCACATACCATGGAGGAGTGTCTATTTGCAAAATTAAGTTGCTTACTGATGAATCAGAGCAAAACATGTGAAGAGAATTATTAATGAAGTTAATTAATTGGGGCTGGGAACCCCTTTGCCAGCTCTTTATGCAAAGTTATTGGATAAGCGGATGAAGCCACTAGTCCATTGTGAAAGTCTGTCGAAGTAAATGACAAGATCGAAAGATAAAACACCACGTACTTCCTCATGAGCTATAAAACATTGACACAAATTAAGAGATGATAAATTTTGAATTGTTTAAAGGTAGCACTCAAGCAATTTACTTTGGAATGGCGGAAAAAATACCATGTAGTAGGTAGGTATGGTGGACACAAATGGCATAGTGGTTGGCTCAAGGATTTTGGATGCATGAGAAGTATTCCCTCTCGATACAAGGTTTAGGCTAGCAAGGTTATTTGAAACAAACACAAGGATGAACCGGTGCAGCAAAACTCACATAAAAGACATATTGTAAACATTATAAGACTCTACACCGTCTTCCTTGTTGTTCAAAACTCAATACTAGAAATTATCTAGACTTTTAGAGAGACCAAATATGCAAATCAAATTTTAGCAAGCTCTATGTATTTCTTCATTAATGGGTGCAAAGTATATGATGCAAGAGCTTAAACATGAGCACAACAATTGCCAAGTATCAAATTATCCAAGACATTTTAGCAAATACTACATGTATCATTTTCCAATTCCAACCATATAACAATTTAACGAAGAGGAAACTTCGCCATGAATATTATGAGCTAAGAACACATGTGTTCATACGAACCAGCGGAGCGTGTCTCTCTCCCACACAAGCATGAATTTATTCAAACACAAACAAAAACAAAAACAAACAGACGCTCCAAGTAAAGTACATAAGATGTGACCGAATAAAAATATAGTTTCAAGGGAGGAACCTGATAAATTTGTCGATGAAGAAGGGGATGTCTTGGGCATCCCCAAGCTTAGATGCTTGAGTCTTCTTGAAATATGCAGGGATGAACCACCGGGGGCATCCCCAAGCTTAGACTCTTCACTCTTCTTGATCATAGTATATCATCCTCCTCTCTTGATCCTTGAAAACTTCCTCCACACCAAACTTTAAGCAAACTCATTAGAGGGTTAGTGCACAATCAAAAATTCACATGTTCAGAGGTGACACAATCATTCTTAACACTTCTGGACATTGCACAAAGCTTCTGAAAGTTAATGGAACAAAGAAACTCATTCAACATAGCAAAAGCGGCAATGCGAAATAAAAGGCAGAATCTGTCAAAAACAGAACAGTTCGTAAAGACGAATTTTAAAATGGCACCAGACTTACTCAAACGGAAAAACTCAAAACTAATGAAAGTTGCGTACATATCTGAGGATCACTCACGTAAATTGGCATAATTTTCTGAGTTACCTACAGAGAATTAGTCCCAGATTCGTGACAGACAGCAATGCTGTTTCTGCGCAGCAATCCAAATCTAGCATCAACTTTACCATAGAGACTTTACTTGGCACAAAAACATGATAAGGAGAGGTTGCTACAGTAGTAAACAACTTCCAAGACACAAATATAAAACAAAGTACTGTAGTAAAAAAAACACATGGGTTATCTCTCAAGAAGTTCTTTCTTTATAGCCATTAAGATGGGCTCAGCAGTTTTAATGATGTACTCGCAAGAAATAAGAGTTGGAGCAAAAGAGGGCATCAAAAGGCAAATTCAAAACACATTTAAGCCTAACATGCTTCATATGCATAGGAATCTTGTAAATAAACAAGTTCATGAAGAGCAAAGTAACAAGCATAGGAAGATAGAACAAGTGTAGCTTCAAAAATTTCAGCACATAGAGAGGTGTTTTAGTAACATGAAAATTTCTACAACCATATTTTCCTCTCTCATAATAACTTTCAGTAGCAACATGAGCAAACTCAACAATATAACTATCACATAAAGCATTCTTATCATGAGTCTCATGCATAAAATTATTACTCTCCACATAGGCATAATCAATTTTATTAGTTGTAGTGGGAGCAAATTCAACAAAGTAGCTATCATTATTATTCTCATCATCAAATATAGGAGGCAAAGTATCATCAAAGAAAATTTTCTCCTCAATGCTTGGGGGACTAAAAATATCATGCTCATCAAAGCCAGCTTCCCCAAGCTTAGAATTTTCCATAGCATTAGCAACAATAGTGTTCAAAGCATTCATATTAATAACATTCCCATTAGTTTGCATATAAAGTTCCATGGGTTTTTTAATTCTCTCTTCAAACACATCATGTCCTAATTCAAGATAAAGTTCATAAAGATCTCTCATATTTTTGTTGTTTTCCATTATGCCTAACTAGTGTAAACAAGAAACCAAATGTCGCAATTGCAGAGTCTAAAGGAAATAGCTTCGAGTACTTACAACGCGCCGGAAAATAGCTTAGTAGCCGAGATCCGGAGTGTGAGTACCTTTTACCTTTCCTCCCAACGGCGCCAGAAAATAGCTTGATGTCTACGGGTGCTTCTATTCTTGTAGACAGTGTTGGGCCTCCAAGAGCAGAGGTTTGTAGAACAACAGCAAGTTTCCCTTAAGTGGATCACCCAAGGTTTATCGAACTCAGGGAGGAAGAGGTCAAAGATATCCCTCTCAAGCAACCCTGCAACCACAAAGCAAGAAGTCTCTTGTGTCCCCAACACACCTAATAGGTGCACTAGTTCGGCGAAGAGATAGTGAAATACAAGTGGTATGAATGAATATGAGCAGTAGTACGGCGCCAAAATAGCTTGCTGGCGTGCAATTGATGGTAGTAATATTGTAGGAAATAAACAAGCAGTAGGTAAACAAGCAGCGATAACAGTATTTAGGAACAAGGCCTAGGGATCATACTTTCACTAGTGGACACTCTCAACATTGATCACATAACAGAATAGATAAATGCATACTCTACACTCTCTTGTTGGATGATGAACACCATTCGTTGTGTAGGGCTACAAGAGCTCCCTCAAGCCGGAGTTAACAAGCGCCACAACATTCGGCATTCATATTTAAATAACCTTAGAGTGCATGAAAGATCGACACGACTAAACCAAGTACTAACATAGCATGCACACTATCACCTTCACACCATGTAGGAGGAATAGATCACATCAATACCATCATAGCAATAGTTAACTTCATAATCTACAAGAGATCATAATCATAGCCTACGCCAAGTACTAACACGGATGCACACACTGTCACCATTACACCGTGCAGGAGGAATAAAACTACTTTAATAACATCACTAGAGTAGCACATAGATAAATTGTGATACAAAACACATTGCAATCATAAAGAGATATAAATAAGCACTTCACTATGCCATTCATAACAGTGAATAAGTATTCTGTGAAATATAGCCTAAGAGACCCACACGGTGCACACACTGTCACCTTTACACACGTGGGACAAGGAGTCTCCGGAGATCACATAAGTAAAACCCACTTGACTAGCATAATGACATCTAGATTACAAGCATCATCATATGAATCTCAATCATGTAAGGCAGCTCATGAGATTATTGTATTGAAACACATAGAGAGAGATGAACCACATAGCTAACAGCCCCGAGCCTCGATGGAGAACTACTCCCTCCTCATGGGAGACAGCAGCGTTGATGAAGATGGCGGTGGTGTCGATGGAGAAGCCTTCGGGGCACTTCCCGTCCGGCGTGCGTGAACAGAGACTCCTGTCCCCAGATCTTGGCGCGATGGCGGCGGTTCGGAAGGTTTCTCGTACCGTGGTTTTTCCGTATCGAGGTTTTAGGTCTGGGACCTTTTATGGCGAAGAGGCGGCGTCGAAGGTCGAAGGGCGACGACACCATAAGAGCGGCGGCCGGGGGCCGGGCGCGCCGGCCTATCATCAGGGCTGTGTGGCCCCCGCGACTCTCGGGTGTTCGGATGCTTCCGGGCAAAATAGGAACCAGGCGTTGATTTCGTCCAATTCCGAGAATATTTCGTTACTAGGATTTGAAACCAAAAACAGCAAAACAGGAAGCGCACCGGCATCTTGTTAATAGGTTAGTTCCAGAAAATGCACGAATATGACATAAAGTGTACATAAAACATGTAGATATCATCAATAATGTGGCATGGAACATAAGAAATTATCGATACGTCGGAGACGTATCAAGGAGGATGATATATGATCAAGAAGAGTGAAAAGTCTATGCTTGGGGATGCCCCCGTGGTTCATCCCTGCATATTTCAAGAAGACTCAAGCGTCTAAGCTTGGGGATGCCCAAGGCATCCTTCTTCATCAACTTATTAGGTTTCTTCTATTGAAACTATATTTTTATTCGGTCACATCATATGTGCTTTACTTGGAGCGTCTGTGTGCTTTTATTTTTGTTTATGTTTGAATAAATTCGGATCCTAGCAATCCTTGTGTGGGAGAGAGACACGCTCCGCTTTTTCATATGAACACTGGTGTTCTTATCTTTATTTTAATGTTCATGGCGGAGTTGAAAACCGTTGCACTTATTGTTATTTGGTTGGAAACAGAAAATGCTTCATATTGTCTTGGATAATTTGATACTTGGCAATTGTTTTGAGCTCTCAAGTAGATCATGTTTACTCATGCACCATGTAGTTTAAACCTATTAGTGGAGAACTACCGTAGAACTTGTTGAAATTGGTTTGCATGATTGGTCTCTCTAAGGTCTAGATATTTTCTGGTAAAAGTGTTTGAGCAACAAGGAAGACAGTGTAGAGTCTTATAATGCTTGCAATTTGTTCTTATGTAAGTTTTGTTGTACCGGTTCATACTTGTGTTTGCTTCAAACAACCTTGCTAGCCCAAAGCCTTGTACTGAGAGGGAATGCTTCTCGTGCATCCGAAACCTTGATCCAAAACCTATGCCATTTGTGTCCACCATAACTACCTATTATGTGGTATTTTCTGCCATTCCAAGCAAATACTTCATGTGCTACCGTTAAACAATTCAAAAGCTATTATATCTTATTTGTGTTAATGTTTTATAGCTCATGAGGAAGTATGTGGTGTTTTATCTTTCGATCTTGTCATTTACTTTTGACAGACTTTCACAATGGACTAGTGGCTTCATCCGCTTATCCAATAACTTTGCAAAAAGAGCTGGCAATGGGGTTCCCAGCCCCAATTAATTAACTTTCATTAATAATTCTCTCCACATGTTTTGCTCTGATTCATCAGTAAGCAACTTAATTTTGCAAATAGACACTCCTCCATGGTATGAAATTGTTGGAAGGCACCCGAGGATTCGGTTAGCCATGGCTTGAGAAAGAAAAGGTCGGGAGGAGTGTCATCTAAAAAATAAAAAATAAAAACTAAACTAAAATACATGTGTAAACAAAAGAGAAGAGGGATGATCTACCTTGCTGGTAGAGATAACGTCCTTCATGGGAGCCGCTCTTGAAAGTCTGGTTGACGAGGTAGTTAGAGTACCCGCTACCATTCGTTGAAAACAACAAACACCTCTCAAAACTTTGTTTTTATTCTCTCTATATGATTTCAAAACTTGAAAAGCTCTAGCACATGATTTAATCCCTGCTTCCCTCTGCGAAGGGCCTTTCTTTTACTTTATGTTGAGTCAGTTTACCTACTTCCTTCCATCTTAGAAGCAAACACTTGTGTCAACTGTGCATTGATTCTTACATACTTGCTTATTTGCATTTATCATATTACTTTGTGTTGACCATTATCCATGAGATATGCATGTTGAAAGTTGAAAGCAATTGCTGAAACTTAAATCTTCCTCTGTGTTGCTTCAAACCTCTTATTAAGAATTTATTGCTTTATGAGTTAACTCTTATGCAAGACTTTTTGATGCTTGTCTTGAAAGTACTATTCATGAAAAGTTTTGCTATATGTTATCTATTTGTGAGCAACTATAGATCATTGCCTTGAGTCACTTCATTCATCTCATATGCTTTATAATAGTATGATCAAGATTATGTAAGTAGCATGTCACTACAGAAATTACTCTTTTTATCGTTTACCTACTCGAGCGGGAACTAAGCTTGGGGATGCTGATACGTCTCCAACGTACCTATAATTTCTGATGTTCCATGCTTGTTTTATGACAATACTTAAATGTTTGGCTTGCACTTTATAATGTTTTTATGCGTTTTCCGGAACTAACCTATTAACAAGATGCCGAAGTGCCAGTTCCTGTTTTCTTCTGTTTTTGGTTCCAGAAAGGCTGTTCGGGCAATATTCTCGGAATTCGACGAAACGAAGACCAAACATCATAATTCACCGAGACGGACCAGGAAACCGAAGGAGAGTCGGAGGGGAGGCACGGGCCCCCACACCATAGGGCGCGCGCGGCCAGGCCGCGCCGGCCTATGGGGAGGGCACCCTGGTGCCCCTCTGCGCCGCCTCTTCGCCTATATAAGCCCTTTCGACCTAAAACGCGATACCAATTGACGAAACTCGAGAAAGACTCCGGGCGCCGCCACCATCACGAAACACCAATTCGGGGACAGAATCTCTGTTCGGAACGCCGCCGGACGGGGAAGTGCCCCGGAAGCCATCTCCATCGACGCCACCGCCTCCATCATGCTCCGTGAGTAGTTCCCCCATGGACTACGGGTTCTAGCTGTAGCTAGTTGGTATTCTCTCCCCATGTAGTTCAATACAATGATCTCATGAGCTGCCTTACATGATTGAGATTCATCTGATGTAATCGGTGTTGTGTTTGTTGGGATCCGATGGATTGTTACATTATGATTAGTTTGTGAAGTTATTGTTGCTGCAATCTTCTTGTGTTTAATGCTTGTCACTAGGGCCCGAGTGACATGATCTTAGATTTAAGCTCTATACTTATTGCTTAGATTGTATCTACAAGTTGTATGCACATGTCTATGTCCGGAACCAAAGGCCCCAAAGTGACAGAAATTGGGACAACTGGAGGGAAGGCTTAGATATGAGGATCACATGTTTTCACGGAGTGTTAATGCTTTGCTCCGGTGCTCTATTAAAAGGAGTACCTTAATTTCCAGTAGATTCCCTAGAGGCCCGGCTGCCACCGGCTGGTAGGACAAAAGATGTTGTACAAGTTTCTCATTGCGAGCACGTATGACTATATATGGAAAACATGCCTACATGATTAATAATCTTGATGTTCTGTCTTAATGCTATTTCAATCCTATCAATTGCCCAACTGTAATTTGTTCACCCAACACTTGTTATTGGAGAGTTACCACTAGTGTAGATAGCTGGGACCCCGGTCCATCTTCATCATCATATACTTGTTCGTACATGTCATTGGAAGTAGTATCAACTATTTTGGTGCCATTGCTCTCATATTACGCACTGTTTACTGTTACTCTCTGCTCTCATATTCTGCTGCTTTCACTTCACCCCTGTTACTAGTGCTTTTCCGGTGCGGCTGAATTGACAACTCAGTTGTTAAGGCTTATAAGTATTCTTTACCTCCCCTTGTGTCGAATCAATAAATTTGGGTTTTACTTCCCTCGAAGACTGTTGCGATCCCCTATACTTGTGGGTCATCGGCGCTCCTCCTCGCCTCCACGGCCGGCCAGGAGCTTGTCGACGACACCTTTCGCCGACGGGCGCATGCTTTCCCCCTCGCCGCCAAGGCCGGCCAAGAAAGGATGAAGCCCGCCGCTTCCGCACTTCATCAGGTGGTTCTCCGCCACTTCGTTATTGAAGGAAGCGCCAGCCCCTTCCTTCCCTCTCCCCTCCGACCACCGGAGAAGAAGAAGGAGGAGGTAGAACCCTAAACCAGCCAAGATCCAGGCGGCCAGATCTCGACTTCCGCCTCCACTACTGGGCATAGAGCCCCCTACCGGTAAACTGCCGCAAGCCCTAGCTAAACTATCTACCCGGCGCCTCTCCTCCGCCCATCTCTGCCGGCAACGCCGGCGAGATGAGCTTCGGATCGGCCCGGCACTGTCGAGAAGACTCTCAGGAACTGTAGCTGAGCGAGAGGGGAAAGGGGGGAAATGAGCGTCCTGGGCCGGATTGTATTAAACTGCAGTGATAGTTCCGGTTACTATAGGGAGCAGGGAGGACTGGACTGTTTTTTTTTTCTTTTGTGGGTAAGGAGGAGTGTAGATTTCATCTTCTGAGTACAAATTTTACAAAATCATTTTTACAACTAGTGTACCTCACAAACGTGCAATGATGTAAATTACAAGGTTATTCTAAAAACATCCTAAATGCAGTCAATGATGCATCACACAAACCAACCGCAAAACAAATAGTGTACCTCACAAACGTGCAAAATCTCAATTTAAAACATCTTGTATTGTAAGCAAGAATTTTAGAAATTTAACGGATAGTATTTCCAAAATTTATCAGATTTTTTCTTATGTAACCCATAATATAAATAATCTTGCATTCCATTTTGCATGCTCGTTTCTTTACATCATTGACTAAAACCAGATTTTTCTTGTGTAGCCTATAATACGAAGAATTTCGCATTGATCGATTTTGCATGCTAGTAACTTTTAAATATGATTTTGTACTGAAGCTCGGGAGTCAAAGAGAGCTTTCAACAGGGAGTATTTTCTTTCAGCATAGGAAAACAAACTGGTTTAAAGATATAAATAAATGATAAAGGCATGTTCTATTACTTCACTCCAACACATGCCACATATTTTTGAAACCGAGGCAAAAGCTTTGCCTCATTCATTAATTAAGTAGAAGGTGCTCAGTTTTTAGGAGAAAACCAGGCGAAAACCATCAACAAACGGGCCAAAGCCACACTCACAACCACACACACTCCGCCACAAGGGGCACACCTAGCCACCCTGGCTACCCACAAAAGCCACACAAAGGCGAAGCTCAAGTCGGCATATGCCAAACAGATGGCTCTTCAAGGAGAGACCGGCAGCTCCGATTCTGAAGACGAGCCCTGGAGAGGAGATGCGCAAGACCTGCGCCGAGTAGGACCTTCACCGAACCGCCCCATGAAGGTCATCGTACACCGCCCAAAGGCAGCTTCGACTTCACAGCGAGAGGAGGCCAACACGAAGACACTCGAACACGCCGGAACGGAGCCGACTAACATGATCTTGCCGCTACCAAACCTTGGTCACCACCATCGTCGTTGCCTCACAAGCCTCCACCCGGAACCCTGCATCTCCGGTCGACCTCCTGCCAACCTAGATGTCGTGTGCGTCCAGCCCGCCAGGGTGCGCGAAGAGGATCACCGACTTCAAGACGACGCCCTCAAGAGGGGAAACGACGATGAAACGATGTCGTCGTCCAATCCCGCAAAGCGGGATCAAGGCTTTCACCCGAAGCCGTGAACCCGAGGGTAGCAAAGGTCGAACAGTTCCACGACCGCCCCCCAAGGAGGACGGCAACATCCACGGATGCCGCGCGGTCAAGCTTTCGCCCGGAACAAACGAGCCTCTACATCCCCACGCAGCCGGGCAGCAATGCGGAGACCGAAGCGCCGCCAGCCCGCACCCCACGGACGCACACCTCTTGTGCGGCAACAGCGCCACCGCCACACAGGAGCCACCGCCGCCGCCAAACGAGACCGAGGAGCTCAGTGAGCTCCGCTGCCACCGCCCGCACCACGCGGGGTTGAAGCCGAGCCACACCACTGCTGCCAGCTGAGCTCACTGAAGCGCCGCGGGTGCCGCCAACCGCCACAGAGAGGGGGCTTCGACGAACGCCAACACGAAGATCCAATACGTAGAGCCAGCGGCCGCAGAAATGCGAGCACCCCGACCAGATTGGCGGCCCCTCGAAACCACCCACAGCCGCGCCACCGCAGGAGCCCTACACTCTGGCCACTGCCGTAGAGCGCCACCACCAGAGCCTGGAGGGAGGGCCGCCACCCCACCACACCAAACCGGACGAGCCATAGGGGAAGCCTGTGCCTACTCGTCGCCGCGCTGCACCGAGCAGCCATGGTAGCCGAAGCCGCCAGATGTCGGAGCAGCTCTGCCTTGGCATTGGACCACCGCGCCGCGCTGCTGAAGGAGCTCGAGCCACACCCGCCGCCACCGACGGCCGCAGACACCCTGCCGCCCACACGGCCAGGACGCTGCCACCAACCACCTGCAACGGCCACCACGACCAGGGCCGCCTGCCGACAGGAGGGAATCAGGGGCCGCCGCCCCTGCGTGCCCGCGCCAAGAAAAGGAGCTCCTCCGCTCAGGAGCTCTCACCACCACGCCACCTTTGGGGCGGGCCCCGCCGCCGCCGCGGCCATAGCCAGCGACGACGGCGGCGAGGAGGTCAAGAGCGGGAGGGCGGCGCGACGCGAAGTGGGGACGCCCCGGTGCGGCCCTGACGAGCCACACGGGGGCGGAGGCGAAGTTGAAGCCGGTAGAGGATGAGCTTGGAGGTGATGAAGCCGACCGCTCGCTCGAAGCCTGGGCCTACCGCTGGTGCAGAGGAGAGAGGGGACGGAGGGGATTCCGGATCTGGTCTCGCCGGCCGCCGGGGTGGTGGGAGCAGGGAGATCGGGCGGGCGCCGGCGGCGCGCTGGGCAGACGCGCTGGGCAGAGGAGAGAGAACCCGCGCTGGGCCAGAAGAAGACAGATTTTAACACATGCCACATATAAACACATTGACAAAAGAAGAAAAGCAACCTAAGATACTGGAGTACCAATCCAGAGAATGTACCGCCATTTATGTTAGGTAAGCACCTCTTTAGCCGCTCACTCCATTCGAGCTAGTTATTGACTATTCATGTCAAATGAAAGTTGTTGACCACTATTTAGTAAATTTAAGTTGATAATACAAGTTCATACACTAGGGTGTGTTCTTATAAATGGACTTAAGATTGGGGATGGAGTGAGGTGGGAAGATCTCTTTGTAATACTGGTAGCATGAATCTCCAACAAACCAATGGTAGATATAGTGTCAGAGGACAATTTACGGGCTTGTTTGACCCAAAGAAATTCTACAGGAATTTTGTAGAATTTACACCCTTAGGAAATTTTACTATGTGCATCATTTGATTCATAGGATTGAATCTTCAGGAATGCATAGGAATTTTTCTACAGGATTGCATTGCGCTATATGTTTTTGAGAAAAAATTCATCCACTCAAACCTCATGTATTCAGTTCCTGTGAATCAAATGATACTTGAAAAAATCATGTAGGTTCAAAATCCTATAGGATTAAACTGGGCATGACATTTTAATCATGCGGTTTTCCTATTTCTTTGTTCTAAGAATCTACGAATCAAACATATTCTACATGTGTAGAGTTGCATTCTTCAACTATTAGCCTCACACTTAATGGCAAGCCAGTTATGTAAATCAATAAGTAAGAGACAATTTTGGGCAAATGCACAATGCCAATTTGTGGCGTACAAGCCTATATATATGTCACGTGTTACGTACAATACTCGTTAGACTACAGTGGGTAGGATTAGGACTCTAGGTCTAATACAACCCAAGAACAAACATACTTGTACCCCCATCAATCTCAACTATGGGTGACATATGCAAGTGGCAGCACCTTGCTAAAGATATCAACAAGTTGGTCTTTCGAAGAGACAAACCAAACTTGTAGTAATTTCTGAGCAACCCTTTCTCGAATAAAATGAAAATCAATCTTAATTTGTTTCGTGCATGCATGGAAACCAGGGTTCGATGAAAGGTAGGTAGCTCCAATATTATCACACCATATAATATGTGGAGAAGTCTGTCGAACATCAAGTTCCTTCAACAAGGTTTCAATCCAAATAAGATCATATGTGGCATTAGCTACAACTTTATACTCTGCGTACTTGAGCGAGAAACAATAGCCTATTAGCGAGTACTCTAGGCGATCAACTTTTTTTTTAGGGTAAACAGCTGCAATTTCTATAAATTAAGGGTAACAAAGTATTTACATATTTACAAGCTTCTGAGATGAAAGTACTTGAAACCAAAAAAAAATACACTACTAAAACTTGTGATTGCAACCATTGCTTGAATGTTTCAGCATGTTTTTTCTTCATTCTGTGGGTCAACATATGCCATTTTACTAGAAAAGCTTGGTGCTTGCATGACAGCTGACCCAAAAGTTATGGAATATGTTATCACATTCCATAAACATTACTACAATTACAATTGTCAACCCAAAGCTCGGAATCCCAAAGTCAAAGCATCGGTTCCTACACATCTATAGAACATGCAAAAGCAGTTCCACACTAGTACATCAAATTGGCAAGATCGAACACCACACAGTAGATCAGCCGGCTAGCTAGCTTATATTAGTTGACAACGGCGCATCTCCTCCTGATCTCCCCGTCGCGGCCGGTGAGCACATCAACCCTGCCCATGTTCAGCATGGACACCCCGAAGTCGCTGAAGAACCTCCTCTCCGACCTCATGTAGCTGTACACGAGCATTCTGGTGGCACCGTTGCTGAGCAGCGCCTCGTCGGAGTGGAAGAGGCCCTTCTTCTCCGTGACGAGGCGGTAGTAGGTGGCGTCGAACGTCGTCGAGCTCCCGGGCACCATCGCCAGCTCAGTCTCGTTGTCCTCGGGCTTCGTGCACTGCTGCTTCAGCGTCGCTGCATACGCCGTGTCCAGTGTCGGATCCATGTCGTACTGAGCCGTGAAGTTGCGCAGCCTCTTCTCCATGGATGGGCAGTGCGAGTTCCCCAGCGCGTGGGCACCTGATCCAGTACAATGAGAGTTTCATCAACTGAAATAACTCCAATCGATTGATATTCAGTTGTTATTTTCAAGGCCAGTTGTAGCATTGCAGTTACAAACTGAATATGTTGCTTGCATGGACTTTCAGCTAAAGAAACTTGGCAACATTTACAAACGGTAAACACTGCCGATCGTAGTCCGATGCGAAGCAAAATATCGGACCGATCGGACGCCGTCCGATTTCCATCCCATCGCTCGGCATGCATGCATCCCACGGAAAAATAAATCTACCCCCTAAAACGTCGCATGTTGCCCACTTTCCAGCCTATAATTTCCGGTCAGCTCCACCATAATCAATCCCTGAAATCCCGCTCAGTTTTCTCCCCCACAAACCCACAAATCGATCTGACACCGCTCGGTTTTCTCCTCCAGAAATCAAACTGTGGCTGCTGATCTATTCTCTTTGTATGATTACTGGTCTGATCTGATCGATGGTGCGGCTCACCAGCGACAACATCCACAAGTATTGATCATACGTGAGCATGCATCCTCCACATCAACCAGTGAGCATGCTTCCCTGAGAATTCTTGTTGTGTGCTTTTTTTAGATGATTTCTTGGGTGTTGCATGACTTTTTTGATGCGGTTTTTTTATATTGAAGATCAGGTAGATTCTATCAACATGATTGAGACTACACTCTGCCTACAAATCCTAGCCAAGTCATCAATGGATTCCATCCTGATGGCAGAGCTTATAGTTGACGAGGAGGACCACTAGCAGAACCAAGGGAGCTTGGGGCATGCGTCTTGTCAATCAATGGCTAAGGACTGATGTCTCCATGCGCCGAAGGGGAATGAACCAAGTGTTTGTAACACATTGTTGGTTAACATACAATATCTTGTAGAATGAAGTAAATTTGTAACATGCATGAAACATGTGGTATGAAAGTGCGAAGCTACTTATTTTGATGAACTGAACGAAGCAAATATGTGCTTGGTCCAAAATATATCAAGCAATTGTATGAAGCACTAAAATGTACTCCAAGTATAGAAATGAAGCTTACGGACACATAAAAAAAAGAATTGTTGCATGTTTCGCAATACATGTATGCTTCATAGGCATGTGAACAATGTTTGTTAATACGCTAATCATGCTTCTAACTATAGTGCGCTATGCTTCCTCGGAATATGAATGAATCAGTCAAATTTCATGTTGTTACCTCCCATTGTTTTGCGAAATATGTATCCTCTTATACATGACACAAATTCTATATGCTACGTTCAAGAATTTTCATTCACCATGGAAGCAATATTTTCCGGTCCAAAGAAACAGATTTTGAAATGCTTCAAAACAATATTTTTAGACCGAAGCAAATTCATTTATTATAGAAGCAAAATTCATTACAGATGAAGCATAAATAAATAAAATCGGAAAGAAATTTCTTTCCCACGGAAACAAATTCGCATTCCTCAAATTTTGCTAAAGCTGTTGGTTCCCATCAAAACATGGTTTTGGTTTCCTAAAAATCCCCAAGAAGTAGATTGGGGAGCAGTTAACTGCGCATCCTAATAATCAGCTATTGCTGCTAAGGATGGCTGGCAAATACGGGGCAGTTATTGTTGGAGCATGCAATCAAATGCTTGTTTCACGGAAAGAGAGTCGCGCGGGGTCGTGCAGAATCCGACGTCCAGAGTGTTTCCAATCGTGCGGCCATACTATGGTCCGATGGGAAGCCACATATCGGGCTCCGATTCCTAGAGGTTCCTTTACAAACTGCGCGAGTGGTCAATAATTTTACCTGATAGAACGGCCAGATCCTTGAGTCCGAGGCCCTTGGACTTAAACCTCGCGATGAGCTTGAGGATTCCATCAAAGGAATCAGGCAAGTGCACCGCCGCCTCCTTGGCGCTGGACTCGCGGCCGTCTCGCCGGCCTGTCTCCACCTCGTACAGGTTGCCGTCCTTGCGCCACTCTCCCTTGGTCACCACTTTCGTAGCCTAGTTCAAATTTGAGCAAACACAACAACGATCCATTTAAACCCAGCTCAGCCAGCTTTCATGCGTTCTGAATCTACGCATTCCGTTATTGAGGAATCGGAACTCTGCTTGATTTCGTACCAGCGAGACTGCGTCTCTGGCGGCTATGGCGAGGATGTCGGCGCAGGAGACGGTGCGGGGGCACTTCTTCTCCAGCTTCTCCTTGATCGTGTCGATGACGTCGAACGCGTCCAGAGTGTGGTTGGGCTTGGCGTCCTTCTCCGCCGTGTTATTCTTGGTCGAGTTGAGCAGCACAGATGCGTCGCAACCCTGCACGTTGTACCACGAAGCGAGTTCAACAAGATAGCTGATGTTTTGGTTGTGACGTTTCTAACAGAATTAAGCAAAGTACACATCTGCTTGATACGCGCTGAGGGGAATATTTCCCTAGTCTCTGGACAAGAAAGTAAGGGTGAATCACTGAGACTAGCTTAGGATACCACTGCACTCCAGAGAGCAATCATAAAAGTATCTACCAGTAGTGCTTTTTAAAACAAGAAAGAGAATTAGCCTGCAGAAAAGCCCATGAAATTACTTATCATCTGCATTTTCTGTACCTCTCTATCTCCCTAGTAAACCTTGGAATCAGTTACCACTATACTTGGCCAAGTAAATTAACAGGACAAGAGAGAAGAATTTACCCTGACGAAGCAATCGTGGAAGTGCAGCCTGAGCAACGGCGCGGTGACGGTCCGGTCGTCCTCCACGGCCTCGGCGACAACCTCGCGGACAATGGCCTCGGCGTCGGGGCACGAGTGCCTGTAGAACCCGACTGTGAGGTTGCTATGGCCATACCCACCATGGACGGCAGCAACCACCGGCAGCAGCAGCACCAGCAAAGGAAGCAGGAGCCTGGGAGGAGGAAGCAGAGACACCCACATTGCCATGGCGGCTCTAGCTGACCAGAGAAGAAGGGTTGGAGCTAGCTGAACTGACAAGGCCACGACTTGTTAATGTATCTCCCTTTTCGAGCCTCACGCGCGCAATCAGGCAGCGAGCGAGTGGGCGACCAGCGTAGGCGTTGTATATGAAGGCGGTGGCCTCGGGGAGCGTGGATGCCGTCTACGAGATCTAGGGGAACGTTACTTATGAGCGTCATCGTTTTTCCTGGCATGATGCCATGTGATCGGCCATGGGTTTCCGGGATCTTAGGGAGCGAGAGATGTTGCTATACTACCCCGACGCATGTGATGGAATAATAAGCTAATGACTGACAGCACTGCTAAGTTGACAACTAGTAAAATCGCGCCGATAAGTTGCCGACAGCAGCTTATACCGAGGATTCATCTTAACCCCCGCAGTGATGTAGATCCTGCGTTGTTTACGTATGTGCTTACCTGTTGTTAGAATTTATTTTTAGTTAATGGACGAGCATAGTGCAGAAAAGCCTGTCAGGTTAAGTACATGGAACTCGAATTATATGATGGATGCGATCGGATTTACTCTACGTCCCAACGAGAGACCCAGGTGCGGATCACATGGGGTTTGATTGCTTTGCTATTGGTCTGGCCTGTAATTTAGGATCTGCTTTGGCTTATCTGATGCAGTTTGTTTAGGAAGAAGGTTGACCAAATTTTTACTAGTACGATCGAGTATCCCTTGTGACTATGAGTCTATGACTACTTCCATACTCATGATCAAGTAAAAATACTACTACTATATCGCATCTACTTGACATACTAATAAGGCCCCTCCAGTACTAGAGGGATTCACTCAGGTTTCTAGGAGGTAATTCAAAGCGATCTACTTGGTTCTTCAATTACCTTCATACCAATGATCGGATAAAATTCGGAGAAATAGTTCTACGCCATACTACCAAAAGATAAAGGAGGCTTGTCGGATTGAACAACATAGGCATATATAATGCCATTTCAAAAAAAAAAACGTAAGTGCCTACTAATAACAGGTTAAATGGGCCGACTCACTCAGGCGGCTTTTATGCAAGCAAGGAGCATCCTAGGTGTGGCGGTTGTATTGCATGAGACCGTTCGCCAGATGTAACAGAAAATTCTAAGTGTGGTACTCCCTCTTTTTGTTGTCATAATGTAGTGCATATGAGTTTAATTTTAAGTCAAACGATGTACACTTTGATCAGGTTTAGCGAGAAAATAATCGTTATCTACAGCACCAAATGTATAGCATGTGAATATATACTTGTAATACCCCGAAATTACATTAAATGTGAATTTCGACATATATCCTTATAGTTCCTATAAATCAGAGTTTGTGCAAGTATTTGGAGGCCTAGCTAATATTAACCATTGGATGTGTTTTGGGTTTTAGACTTCAGCTCACTTTCGTATATATAAATAAAAGATAAATACATATCCCCATTGGAGTTTACCCTAACTTCACACCCGAACCAATCGTTCCCCAAACTCATAGACTGCGCCGCCGCCGTGGGTTCAGCAACCCTGCCGCTCATTGCTGCTCAGGGTCTTTGTACCAAGTCGTCGCCGTCTACATCCGCTGCTGCTGCCTAGAAACTGGACGCAAACTTGCAGTGGCCAGGTACGTGGTTGATCTGGACGTCCCCATGTTTCCTTGTGTGCGTCTGTTCCTCGTAGTCGGCCGGCTGGAAGCAATTAGTTCGTTTAATCGTACAACAACATACATAATCCATCGTATAGGAAATCAGCTTTGTGCTACCCATCCTTGCCGAGTGGGTGCTTGTTCTCCTGTAGCCAATATTGGCTATTTAATAAAAGGATTCAGATTAGTACATGTATGTACTGCTCCTCCGCGTAGTCTGATACACGAAGTCTATTTTATTAGTTGATGGAAGCTAGGGGTTTGTTCGATCAGTTTCAGAATGAGCTTCCAATTATTAGCAGAGATGATTTCGGTAATTTTCAGTTCCAGCACCAGGACAGAATTAGGAATACGACCTCGAGCTTTAGTTTAGGCAGTTCCTTTGAGAACAGTTTCTAAAACTGTTTTACCTACAGGTTTCAGAGTTTCGAGTGCTGGAGTGGCTCATCGATTTGAACGTTCGTCCTAAGGCAAGTGCATGACGAACCCCTGTTTATTTGGTTGCTAGTTGTGTGTGCTTTGGATGTTAATTTGGTATTTTCGGATTTGTTAACTTGTTCGACCCGGCGTTATTTTGTGTTTGATTATGTGATTCTATCGGTATAAAAGATTCTTATATTTAATTCGGAAAGCCAGGACGGTGAGGACGTCACACATGTCCAATCCGGTATTGACGGTGGTTTAAGGCATTGTGTGAATAATCCGGTGGGCTTGAGCTAGGACGGTGAGGACGCCACATGTGTTCAATCCGATATTGTCGGTGGTTTAAAGCATCATGTGGATAATCCGGGACGCTCGCCAGAGAGAGTTCGACCCAGTGATTATAAAGAACTACAAATTCTCGTTATTTCGGTCAAAGAGTGTGTTTGTCATTGCTGGATGTTTATTGATTCTGGATGCTCTAAATTGTACTTGCTGAGTATATTTTACTCACTCTTGCTTCTCCATTGTTGTTTTATTTGGTTTTCAGGTGCCCCTCATAACGACATGCATGGGAGGGATTAGCGACACACATTTGGATACACACATCTGCACTACATATATTAGATATTCATACTAAATAACTCCCGTATTATCATTAGTCACTTAGCAATAGTTTTGGAGTCTCTTACATGATCACGTAAGGCTTTGGCTTCTCTAGCACGAATGCTTGTGGAATCGGTATGCACTATATATTTTGAATCGATGTTTATTTAAGTTACCGATACTAGTCTTATACTATTTTGTGTTATCGTTGTCATGTTTATCCCTATAAACAAAGATGGTGTTGCCGAAAGTTAGAGTTTTTCATCAAATCGATTGTAACTAGAGTTGTGTAGTAGCACTCCAGATAGTTTGGAAATCTGGGGTGTTACAGTTGGTATCAGAGTCTAGGTTTTAGATCTCTGGAATAGGTTTCAACATGTTATACTCATAATAAATAAAAATCCTATTTATGGTGTCAAAAAAATTAAAATTTGACTAATAAACAAACGAATTAAAATTTGACGCACTGTGCACAATAGGATGGGGTTCATGGGACATGCATCTATTTTACGTTTCCGCAGATTTTATGTTTACTTGTTTATCTTATCCTTTTGAGTAAGGATGTAAATGACAGGATGTTTTTGGTTTTCTTTATTGGTACTGTTAATGTCTTGCATAATTATGCCGCCGAGACGTAGAGGTCGGGCTCGAGGCCGTGCTGGCCGCAATGGCCGTGCAGAGGAGCATAGTCATCGTGAAGATGAGGAAGTGAGCCAATCTGGTAATAGTGATGGTCAAGGTGCTTCAACCATGACGCTCACCAAGTGGCTGGATATGAAGTTGGACAAATTTGATGGATCAGGGACACCCATGGATGCGGCAAGCTGGCTCCGCACAATGGAGAAATACATGGATGCATCTGTAATGACGCTAGAGGATAGAGTTGTCTATGTGGCTTTCCAGTTGAAAGGTCTGGCTGATGATTGGTGGGAAGGAGTTCGTGCAGCATGGTCACCGGCTCATGGACAGCTTACTTGGGATGTTTTCGTTAAGCAGTTCACTAGAAAGTATTACCCAACTTCATTCAAGGAGAAGATGGATGTTGCCTTAAGGAATATCAAGCAAGGCGACAAGACAGTAGATGAGTACGAGACTGAGTTTAGTAAGATTGTTCACTTTGTAGAACATATTAACCGTAATGACTGTGAAAAAGCCAGGAGATTCTTTGAAGGGCTTAGTTCGGAATACCGACATGTCATGGGGGCGAATCGACCAAATGATTATTTCACAGTGGTTGAGCAGGCTAGAGGTTTGGAGTTACAATATCAGCTCACAGAGACAGAAGCAGCTCGTACATGTGGTACCAACAATAGGGCTGGTGGTGATCATAAGAGGAGTTATTATCCCCATGAGAGCGGATTCACTAGGCCATCGCAGTTTAAAAAGTCAAGGATTGTTCAAGAGAGTCAACAGTTTTCTCCTTTAACATTGAACGTACGGTCGGATCCTGGACATGGTATGGTATGCTACAAGTGTGGAGAAAATCACCGTGCCGCTGAGTGTAACTTTTCAGGGAATTGTGACCACTGTAGTAAGACCGGACACAAGAGTATTGTTTGTCGGCGAAACCCAAACTCAATCATTAATTCGAAGAAGGATAACTCTTCCTCACGAGTTCCTTCAAATCCTCTATATGAAGCCAATCCAGGTAGATCCTCTCAGGCATCAGTCCAGATGATGACAACTCCTCCGTTTGTTCCAGCACCATACACTCCTTTACCCCCAGGCTACGTTTGGTCCGCAACTCCCCTCCCTGTTCCACTGGTGTTACCTGCTCCAACCATAGTTCCTCAACCACCACAGCAATTCCCCGGAGGTTATGCTGCTCCTGGACCATCCGGAGTCTGCATGACATCTAAGACTCCTTCTCGTAGCCACGCTGACGGGGTTTCAGGTACACCTTTTGGTTTAGACCCTTTGCTTGTTCTGCTGATTCTAGTGCAATTTATTACTTCATACCGCCTTTGTTAAGAAGGCAAACGGCAAAAAAAGAGACTCGTCTCAGTTTCTTTGTAGATTTTTTTTATCACAATCTAAGCATATACTTTAGCTGTGCCATTCGTAGAAAATTCCTCTATCATAATGATATGCTTTACCCAAGCCTAGTTCGTGCCCCCCAAATAAAATAATTTTTTCTTGCCATGTGAGTGAGGTTGTCAAAAAAATTTGGGTTTTCTGATTCACCTATTCACGTACGAAGATAATAATTTGGGTGCGCGATGGACTGGCCCCCATTCCGACTACTCTTATTATTCTCTCTCATTACGTTGGAGTGGTGAGTCAATGTGTGCCCATACGTTTAATTTAGTGGAGAGTTGGTGATATGCACAGCCTAGACCAAATATGTTGCCATGATCCACCATTAGACGAGCCAGTCGTTGCCATCCATAGGAGAGAGCGTCGGGATGAACAAACATCATGTTTCTAGGTCACAACTCATGGAGAGTGTTTTTGAGTCTTAAAAGAATACAAAGAAAGATGTTCTAAAAGCAAGGGAGCTGAGATGGACATTTGGGTTTTTCCTCTTTCAGTTTTGCCAGTCATGAGAGTCAGTGAATTCGAGGGCGAATTCTATTGAACAGGTGGAGAATGTAATACCCCGAAATTACATTAAATGTGAATTTCGACATATATCCTTATAGTTCCTATAAATCAGAGTTTGTGCAAGTATTTGGAGGCCTAGCTAATATTAACCATTGGATGTGTTTTGGGTTTTAGACTTCAGCTCACTTTCGTATATATAAATAAAAGATAAATACATATCCCCATTGGAGTTTACCCTAACTTCACACCCGAACCAATCGTTCCCCAAACTCATAGACTGCGCCGCCGCCGTGGGTTCAGCAACCCTGCCGCTCATTGCTGCTCAGGGTCTTTGTACCAAGTCGTCGCCGTCTACATCCGCTGCTGCTGCCTAGAAACTGGACGCAAACTTGCAGTGGCCAGGTACGTGGTTGATCTGGACGTCCCCATGTTTCCTTGTGTGCGTCTGTTCCTCGTAGTCGGCCGGCTGGAAGCAATTAGTTCGTTTAATCGTACAACAACATACATAATCCATCGTATAGGAAATCAGCTTTGTGCTACCCATCCTTGCCGAGTGGGTGCTTGTTCTCCTGTAGCCAATATTGGCTATTTAATAAAAGGATTCAGATTAGTACATGTATGTACTGCTCCTCCGCGTAGTCTGATACACGAAGTCTATTTTATTAGTTGATGGAAGCTAGGGGTTTGTTCGATCAGTTTCAGAATGAGCTTCCAATTATTAGCAGAGATGATTTCGGTAATTTTCAGTTCCAGCACCAGGACAGAATTAGGAATACGACCTCGAGCTTTAGTTTAGGCAGTTCCTTTGAGAACAGTTTCTAAAACTGTTTTACCTACAGGTTTCAGAGTTTCGAGTGCTGGAGTGGCTCATCGATTTGAACGTTCGTCCTAAGGCAAGTGCATGACGAACCCCTGTTTATTTGGTTGCTAGTTGTGTGTGCTTTGGATGTTAATTTGGTATTTTCGGATTTGTTAACTTGTTCGACCCGGCGTTATTTTGTGTTTGATTATGTGATTCTATCGGTATAAAAGATTCTTATATTTAATTCGGAAAGCCAGGACGGTGAGGACGTCACACATGTCCAATCCGGTATTGACGGTGGTTTAAGGCATTGTGTGAATAATCCGGTGGGCTTGAGCTAGGACGGTGAGGACGCCACATGTGTTCAATCCGATATTGTCGGTGGTTTAAAGCATCATGTGGATAATCCGGGACGCTCGCCAGAGAGAGTTCGACCCAGTGATTATAAAGAACTACAAATTCTCGCTATTTCGGTCAAAGAGTGTGTTTGTCATTGCTGGATGTTTATTGATTCTGGATGCTCTAAATTGTACTTGCTGAGTATATTTTACTCACTCTTGCTTCTCCATTGTTGTTTTATTTGGTTTTCAGGTGCCCCTCATAACGACATGCATGGGAGGGATTAGCGACACACATTTGGATACACACATCTGCACTACATATATTAGATATTCATACTAAATAACTCCCGTATTATCATTAGTCACTTAGCAATAGTTTTGGAGTCTCTTACATGATCACGTAAGGCTTTGGCTTCTCTAGCACGAATGCTTGTGGAATCGGTATGCACTATATATTTTGAATCGATGTTTATTTAAGTTACCGATACTAGTCTTATACTATTTTGTGTTATCGTTGTCATGTTTATCCCTATAAACAAAGATGGTGTTGCCGAAAGTTAGAGTTTTTCATCAAATCGATTGTAACTAGAGTTGTGTAGTAGCACTCCAGATAGTTTGGAAATCTGGGGTGTTACAATACTACATGATGATAGCATGTGAAAATAATCGTCATCTACAGCACCAAATGTACATCACCAAATGTAGTACATCATGATGATTCTAATGGTACTGATTTGGAATTTTACATGTTGATTTTTTCTCTACAAGCTTGGTCATACTTTGTTTGGCTTTTAAAAAATCTTATAAGCAGTACATTTTAGCAAGGAGGGAGTAATATGTAAGCTTGCTCCACTATCTGACGCAGCCGCACGTAGAAAAACATCTACATAGAGTTTTTCCGCCAAAAAAAAAGAACTTCCCACAGTTTTTGTGGACTGTACCATGTGTCGATTAAGGTTTTCTATGGCAGGCTATAGGATATGGTGGCAGCTTAAGATAAAGGAGATGGCGAGCTCGCTATAGTCACCCCATTCTTTAGCAAGCTAATGCATTTAATCGCACCTTTTCGAAGATATACCGGGTATTTAAACTATGTTGCCGATGAGTTTGTTTGTGGTTTCTCATGTGTACGCTGAATGCATATCAACTACTACCTCCGTATGGGATTGTAAGGCCGGAGGGCCGTTTAGCTAAAACCAAGGTGAAATTTTATTGGCTTCATTAGTTGTAGAATTTAGCCAATGGTAAGGCCGGAGTACGCTGTTATGGGCGCGTTTGGTAGCCTGTAGATGGGTTTTTTTGCATGGACTGAGTCTTGAAATGGGCCTTTTGGTTGGCAGAAGGCTGCACGCGTGGGGAAGGAAGTCGGAAACGCCGCGTCCCTTCGGAAATACGCGTCATAATTAGCCTCACCACCCCCTTCTCCTTCCTCTCACTCGCGACCGCACTCTCACCTCCCCCAAACTGTCACATCACCTAGCGGTTCCCCTCCCGTCGGCCAATCCACCGGACCGCCGCAGGGAGGAGCACCGGTACCGGAGGAGGAGACGTCGGCGAGTAGCACCGCGACATCAGCCGCAACCTCTGCTTCGCAGTCTACATCGGCATCTGGAGTTCGCCCGCGACCTTGAGCTCGTCCTCGGCCGGAACAATGGCGGTAACGACCTCTCCTTCTCACCTACGTACTCGTTGTGCCTGAACATGTCATTCTCGGGCATTTGTGACGACATGCACATTAGATCTGCTAGGATTTCCATTAGGCTAGGGTTCGCACTGATGTTTGCAAGGTGTTTGTTCCCATTGGTTGTTGTTCTTGTCGAGGTTTTGGTGTTCACAGCTCAATTTTCTTAGATCTGTTACTCTAATCTCCAATCGCGGTAGATACTTCCTAGATCGAACTGTGGATTGCTGAAACTGCCAGATTTGTTGTGCATGCAGAGAGGGGAAGGGTTTTTTGTGCTGGGGTTTAGCATGTTGTGATTGATGTGCGGAATGAATCGTGGTAGTTTGTTCTAGATAGTGTTGTTTCTGATTAAACTAGGCCGATGATTGTAACTGGGAATCATAGTGTGTGAGGAGATGATCGATCAGAACCTATGGCATGGCTGAACATGACCTGTTCTGATCAAACATCTACTCCATATGTCCTCATGGCCTATGCTATCTTGCTTTCCATGTTTGTACTTCTTCAGTTCTGCAATGGCCAATGATTTAACTATGGCACAACGGAAGGCAGGGTGCTACCCTCAAACTTAGTCATGTGTGCCATATTACTTGCACACTAGACTTAGTTTATGGACAGTCCCTTTGCATATCGTGTGATTCAATATATGAGGCCTCATTTTGTTTGTCTAGTGCATTGGCCAATAGTTAAACAATGACACACTGGAAGGAAAGGTGCTGCCCTCAAACTTAGTCGTGTGTGTGTGTGATTACTTGCACACTAGACTTAGTTTGAGGGCAATCCCTTGAGCTGGCGTGTGAGCCAATGTATGAGGGCATCACATGTTTTCAACGTTCGTTTTCATCTATATACTTGTGAGCAGGCACACATTTAATGTCATGTGTTCTTGTGGAAGACTAAGAAGCTCAAGCTTGGGTTACCTGAGACCCCCGAGGAGGGACCGTCGAAGAAGCGAAGGGCGGCTAACGTCGGTCACTTCCAGCCGGACGTGGGGTCGGACCAGTTCTGCGCATCGTCTTCAGGCTTACCTTCAGCCGGCTCCGGATCCCTCAAAATTTTGTCAGGTGGTTCGGAGAAATCCCTTCGAACATCATCGTCACCACCAACACTGGCTGCAACTGGAGGATGACTACGGCGAGAGAAGGCAATGACGCATACATCGACCATGGGTGGGCGGCCTTCACCGTCACTCATCAGCTGCAGGTAGGCCAGTTCCTCGTCTTCAAGAAGGTGTCCTCCTTCGAGTACAGTGTGGTCATCTTCGACCACACTTGCACTGAGGTGATGACCAGGTGTCGTTACCATGGTGATGCCACCAGGTGTGTCGTCTTCGAAAGTCATGTCTGAAGCTTACCTGGTTCTGTGTTGCTGCTACCATATCTGTGTCTAGTTGATGTTCCTGTATGTGTTGAACAATGATCATCTCTGTTGTTAACTATGATCGTCATGTGTTGTTAACTATGACCGTGTTTGAACTATGATCGTGAACTATAATTAGTGCTAAGTTTGCCTGCACTGTGATTGTGTTCTTGCTTCTGATGTTGATCGATGGTAACCTCACCACTGAAGGGAAGAGGTTAGCAGAAGCAAATTATGGATTGCAACCAAACAAGAAGGATGCCGTTATAGGCTGCTACTAGGTTTGAAAACCGACCTACCAAACAGGCAGAGCCCAAATCTCCATGGAGCCAAAAACTATATACAGACCACCAAACAACGTGGCTTTTATGGCATATGGACCGTCTGCGACGCGCAGAAGATTTTTTTCCACTGCGCCAGTGGTGCAAGAAACTGCTGTAGTACCAAACGCGCCCTATGCGAGTACTATGCGAGTACCAGGATCCACTTCGATATCCTCTGGTCCACAGCAACGCACGCACCACTCAAGCAGGAGTGATTGGTGGAGCGGATAGGGTCACCGCAATATGAAAAAGCATCGATCACTGTGAGACCTAATGTTTTTTACTGACAAAACCAACCCCGCTTTTCTCTCGCTTTTGCCATGCTGTCTGCCGGTTGATACACGAGGCATCATTGTCTATTTCAACAAAAGGAAACGCACTTGTTCACACGCATGAGTATTACCACTATGGCAGTATATGCTCTCTCAAAGATCTCAACCAGGAAAATGTCCACTCATCAGCGCAAAAATGGATAAGAAACGAAGCAATTGGACAGTTGGAGCACGCAGAACCGGTTGTAGAAATCGGGATGTTCTTTCTTCTCATTCCTTCCCGTTTTATTTTCTTCTTCTCTATTTTTTTATAGAAGTTCCCCAATTTAATCCATGTAGCAAAACAGACTGGTGCTACATCATTCAACGACATCACCTTCCTTTGTTGAACGAGAGTGGCCAAGGGTAGGACTCTGCTCCCAAACTTCCAAAGTGTGAAGGTCTGAACTAGCACTTTGGAATGTCAAGCAGAAAAACATGGGGCTCCGCAATTCTAAGTTGGTGCCACAGTGGATTAGCCATGAAAACTGATTCAGAGTGTATCCTTGCAAGAAACAATTCTAGGCGCCAAGTAATCCACTCTAGTCTACACAAAACCCAAATAAAGTGGAAAACAGCCAAGCAAACAAAAATAAGAACCAAACGTACCATTTTCCTGGAAGATGCGTAGACAAATACTCCTGCTATGCCAAACTGCTCCTTACCAGGAAGCGGAGAAATAGATGGAAGGTTCAAATGCTCCGGATCAGACGAACTGCTCCTTTCTATACCTACCAGACTAACAAACATTATGGACATGAACAAAATGCAGAACAGAGCTAGTGACACTTAAATGAAACAGGAAGACTTAAAATGAACAACCCAAAAGAAGTTTCCACAGAATCTACAAAGAACTTCACTAATTGCATTACGCATTTGGGACATGAAATAAATCCTAAACGAATTTTGGAAAAAAAATTATTCAGGATATTTTAATACATTGGAACCTTATATACCACTCTACTTGGGAGCAGTATCATGCCTCGTTCTAAAATGAATTTGATGAAATCAGAACTTGACATCATATCTCTCATACTGCCAATAGACCACAGATGACACTGGCATTACCTTGCCCAATAACTAACAAAGCCAATAGACCACACATCACTGACATACTGCCAATATAGGCTTATGAACAGAATTGGGGAGGGGTTGAGTATGTGAGCACTAGCGCGATTTGGAAATGTGCTGCACCAAAGAAAGAAAAACCGTTTGCCTGGCAGCTCATTAGGGGAAGAATCAAAGTCAGGTCTGTGTTATTTAAACAACAGATCGTGGATGATGAAAACTGCTCCTTTGGATGTACAGCTAGAGAAACGGCTTAGTGTGGGAGAACACAACAAATCTTATCGTTCTTCGGAATTAGTTTGATTGGAATCTATGAGCTGCAAAACATCTACAATGAAGCTAAAAGAAGATGCGCAAACCAGAAAATGAATGCTTGGGACTTAGTTACCACCTCCTCGCTCTGTAGTATTTGGCTATCAAGAAATAGTAAGGTCTTCGACGATGTGGAGATTCCGATCCAGCTAGTGATCGCAATGCATGGACACCTGCAAGCTTTGGGCTCATAGGGCTAAGAAAGATGAAAAGGAGGCTTTCCATCGAGTGGCCGGGCGTTTTTCCTGTGACTGCTAACAACTGAAGCCTGCAATAACTAACAAAACTTGATCCATATATGCTCTGGGGAAAGCTAGCTCCGTTTGTCAATTCTCCATCTCCGATGACATAAAAAGGACCAGTTGTGTCTGATCCAGAACATTGCAACCATTTAACCATTAGCATCTAAGAATCCAGGTTAATTCTTTTTTTTTAAACGGAGGCAAAAGTGCCTCATCCATTAATTAAGCAGAAGGTGTCCGGTTTTTAGGAGAAAACCGGGCAAAAACCTACAAAGTCAGGGCCAAGCCCACACCCACCCACAGAATACCGCGAAGGCACACCGAGCCACCCTGGCTACCCACATAAGCTACACAAACGCGAAGCTCGAGTTGGCCTATGCCAAACAGATGGCTCCCCAAGAAAAGGCCGGTAGCTCCGATTCTGACGACGAGCCGCGGAGAGGAGATGCACAAGACCTACGCCGAAAAGGACCTTCACCGTCGGACTGCCCCTCGAAGGTCACCGTCGGACTGCCCCTCGAAGGTCATCGTACACCACCCAAAGGCAGCTTCGACTTCACAGCAAGAGGAGGCCAACCTGAAGACATTCGGACACGCCGGGACGGAGCCGACTAACACGGTCTTGCAGCAACCAAACCATGCTCAACGCCATTGTCGTTGCCGCCCAAGCCCACCGTCGAGAGCCACCTTATCGCCCAAGCGACCCAAGGTCAAGCACCCTCGAAGATGACGAACATTCGGAGCCGCCTCCCCGACATACCGCTGCTCCGTCGCGCCCTGCGCGTCCACCAAGACCACCACCTTCCGGGGCCGCCGCCCCGACGTACCACCGCTCGCTCTCGAGCTGCAACACCGCACGAACCTTCCAGGTTAATTCTGTGTGCAGAGTGCACAACACATCAAATTACGTCCACTGCCCGCGACGTCCAGTCTGGTAGTCTGCACCTCCAGCAGGATCAGTGCTGCTGGCTCCACCACTGAAAGTCGTCCATCACTTTGCAGATCATTCCCCAAATCCATCTTAATTCTCTTCTGCTGACGGGGGAGGCTGGCTGTGCTATATGAATTTAATTAACCAAAGGATACACACCCCCTCTTGGTGACATCACTAATATTGTGCCACGTACTACAAATACTCCAGGTTATGCAGCCAACATGATAACATATGTTATCCCAATTATTGTTACCAAGCCAACCTTAATTTTTCTTCCCTCGTGATCCTTCTAACAGTAAGGTTGTGGCGGGCAAATCCCTGTAGCATTGTAAGCATTAGTCACTATCGAGGCAGGTAACAGGTCAAACCATGACACCTTAATTTTTCTTCCCTGGTGATCCTCTAACTGTAGGCTTGTGGTGGCTAACTGGTAATCTCTGTAGCATTGTAAGCATTTAGTCACTATCGAGGCAGGTAACAGGTCAAACGATGACCCCCAAGAATTTTGGAAGCCAAGCCTATGGGCCGTCTACAATCATCATATACCGATGCCGGCAAAAACACAGACAACCCTTCACATTCTGGTAGTAGCTCCAAGAGTGGGGAAAGGCAACAAAAAAATTGCATATGTTTACGACCTCACTTGTTACTCAAAGATGTCACGCGTTTCACCATTTTTTTTGTCGCAGACTGCATGATGTGAGATTGTAAGAACACTTAATATCACCAAATAGCTATCAGGGTACTAGGACAATAGCTAAAATTAACCACAAATGTTGGCATGGCTTTTTTTGTTTCTTCATATTTTATCACTCAATCAGTCAATCGGTTAATGTACTTAAAACTTGATCTTTCTATAAACATGGTCTATGCTAAATGCTTTTGTGATCTATGTACCATCTTTTTTAGATTTCCTTTTTCATTTTGACTCTGCAATGTAGCTAGGTTGGACTATGTCTTGGTGGCATGGGATTGATCTCCATGTCCCCTATTCAACTGCATTGCCTCAGTATGTTCAAGTTACTTTTGCTTCAGCAAACTTGACCATATGAACATAAGCTAGGTTGGACTATGTCTTGGTGGCGTGGGATTGATCTCCATGTCCCTATTCAACTGCATTGCGTCAGTATGTTCAAGTTACTTTTGCTTCAGCAAACTTGATCATATGAACATAGTTGTGTGGTAACCTGAACTCTGGCTAGAATGAAGAAATCTGGCTCTATTTCCTGAGGCCTCTAAAGTTGGTAGCAATCATTCTCAAGAGAATCAAGCACAAAATTATGAAATGTTCATTCGGCAATGACATTATCTAACACAAAAATTTATGTGTCCACAATGTTATTGTTATAAACAGATGTAATATGCTAGTAGTTTGTTGTGACATCTGATGCAGCATCTTCAGTTAACTCCCTGATACCCAGGGCCTAATGACTCTTCAATTCGATTGATAATTTGCTCATGTGATGGATATTGTTTTGCCATTACTGAGTACTGAAACGGGGAGCTATAGCTTGCTGCCTACTAAGGGACCTTTTGCAGATATTGCACACACACAGTGTACATTCATACTGATTGTTCAGTGCGCGTAGAGATTTGTTTCTGATCATGTACTCACTTCTTGAGGAACACTGCTACTGGAGAACAATGGCTACTGATGTTTAGAACTATGTGTGCCTTTTTTTCCTAGAAAGACCTGACAGGTTGTTTAGAATAATTGGTTGTCTAACTTAAATCTGAAGTTCCTACTCTACAAGATTTATGCTGGTGAGAATAACAAAGCACAAATCTGCTACAACCCTCTTTATTTTGCTACGCACTTGAGTCCACCAAGGAGCTGCCAGGCCTATGTAACACAGCAACCTGCAGTCCTATACATTAAACAGCATACATAAGCTCCGGGGGAGACAACCGCCGGCAGAACTAATAGGTAACACTATAATTAATGGACAAAACTTCAAGCAGATATGCAACATTGTCACATAGGGAGCATTCAATTGCAAAAGCTACAGAAAACTAACCTGAATATATAGAATTTGTGTCGGTGCAAATCCAGCAGCAACTCCAGTCTGTTGTTTCAATAACATCCACTCATAGACCAAAAGAAGGCCAACAAATCTAAGACATACTTAAGAAAATCGCTCAAGCCTCAACAAATTAAGCAAAGCACATACGAACTGAAAGAGTAAAAGGTGCAGAAGCAATTAACCATCGGCAGACTTATAACCAATCAAAAATCAGGCTGAAAAAAGTTCAATAATCAAGCTCAAAAAAGCGAAATAAACTAGGCCAGTTTGAAAACTTTTCAGCACAGAGAAATAAAATCAGCAGAAGCAGGAATATTGAACAATGATCACTTTTCAGCACTTGGAAAACTAAAAATAAACTATCATCATAACCAAGTGCCTGTACACATCCAAAACAAGCTCACCTAGCACCCTGACACTTGAGAAGCATAGGGTGTCGATCTATTTGAATCCATCACGTCAGTGATCAGTCCAACAGAGTCCACTGTTTCTGCATTCCGACTACACAGAGTAGATTTCACAAAGCCTATGCTCTTTTAAAGTCACAGTTCAGTTGAGCATAATAAAATTAGTTAGATAGTTGGTACTACAGATAGATTGGCCTGTTCCAAACAATTTAGTTTACATGCTAGTTAATCATCTTTTGATAAATACTAGAAGAGCACGATAATCTGATAGCCTGGGTATTCTTACAATAACAAGTCATGAACAAATATAACCATAATCAGTTGATTAGCTCAGAACATAATGATGAATATTTTGTGAAGTCAACATTAGAAAATGCAAAAATGTAGGTATAACACGCAAGATGCCTTGGTACAGGATACTTGAGCACAAAATCAAACAAAAGAAACATAGATACCCAAACTATTGTACCATACAGAAGGCAAAAATAGCTCATCTTGACCATATAAATATTGTGCATATGAAATAGCATATGAATACTATGCAGACCAAAGCGAACAAAAGCTGCTAGTAGTACATGGGATTTCAGGACAAGAAACCAGCTCATTCTACAAAGAATGAACAATGTGCAACTCGATATAAGCAGCATTACTCTTCGACTTCCTTCTTAATTTCTGCCATTAGTTCATCCTTGTAATCCTCAAACGAGCCGTCATATTTCTCCACAGTGCCATCCTCCACAACCCATATCTGGCTCTTCTGCTCATCTTCACAGACTCGAGATATCAACCGTGAGTCATGGCTAACCAAGACCACACCTCCAGTAAATTCATCCAGAGCATCAGCCAAAGCATCGATACTTTGCATGTCCAAGTGATTTGTGGGCTCATCCAGCAAGAGAATGTGAGGATGTGACATTGATATTGAAGTGAACACAACACGGGCCTTCTGACCTCCAGATAATTTGACAATGGGAGTAAGATGGTTGTGACCTGGCAAGCCAAATTTTCCAAGCTTGGCACGGACAGCCTCAGCTTTGCTCATTCCCTCCTGGTCAGGGTGGAGCCTGAGTAAATACTGAACCGCATTTTCCTCCATTGTCAACAAGTCAACGAAATGCTGCGAGTAGCGTCCAATCCTCAGTTTTTGGCTCCTTCTTGCCTCACCTTCACCTGGGGTGAGATCACCAGCAAGTAAATTGAGAAGAGTAGACTTTCCAGCCCCATTGGGCCCAACAATGGCAACACGTGTTCCCATGTCAATGCCAACATCAACATCTGACAACTTGAAGTCGGGGCGGCCAGGGTAGCTGAAGCCCACTTCAATGAGCTGAAGGAGTGGTGGTGTGAGCAAAGTAGGCTCTGGGAAGTGGAACTCGACTTTGTAGTCAAGCCACTTCTGTGGCAGATCCGCTGGCTTGACATTATCATCATCGTTGGCCACATTCTTGCCCTTGCCCTTACCCTTGGCAACTTCTTTATGAGCCTTTGACAGTGCCTGGCCTTTAACCTTATCCTGCGCAGCCTTGCTCCCAGTTTTCCTTGCTGCTTTCATCTGCTTTTCATAGATCTCAAACTTCTTGTTCATCTCCTTCCTCTTCTGCTCATACCCACTCTCGAAATCATCGAAATTGCCACGGTAAACATGCAGACTCTTGTCGTGCAAATGTATGATATCATTGCACACCGTGTTGAGGAAGTCGCGGTCATGGGACACCACGATAAGCGTCTTCTTCCACTGCGAGCAGAGGTACTGCTCCAGCCAAAGCACAGCCCGGAGGTCCAGATGGTTGGTCGGCTCATCAAGGAGCAGCAAAGTTGGCTGCATGAAGAGGGCACGGGCAAGGGAGATGCGCATCCTCCAGCCACCGCTGAAGGACTTTGTGGACCTTGCCTGCATCGCCTGATCGAACCCCAGACCAGCAAGGATCTTGGAGGCACGAGCCCGTGCGGCATCTGAGTCGCATAGGTTGAGCTTCTCATACACCTCGGCGAGCCTCTCGTTGTCATCGGGGTCATTGGAGGCCTCGAGCTTTGCCTGCTCAGCCCGGAGCGCGGTGAGCTCTTCGTTGGCCGCAACCACCGCCTCAGTCGCGGAGCGGTCATCGCCCACAATCTCCTGCTCCACGAGCAGGACATCGATGTTCTTGGGCACGGGGACCTGCCGCCAGGCGAGCAGCTTGAGAAGGGTGGATTTGCCCATGCCGTTGGGCCCCACGAGACCGTACCGGCGGCCGTGCGAGATCCGGAGCGAGGCGCCCTTGAGGAGCTCCTTCCCTCGCGCGGAGACGGAGAAGTTGTCGAGCACGATGTCCCTGATGTTCCCGTCGACGGCGTCGGCCTCGGCGGCCCCGGCGGATCCGGGGACGCGCGCGCCGATGACGACGGAGAAGGCGTCGCGGTCGTCGCGGAGCGCCTCGCGCTTGGCGGCCTCGGCGGCGACGGCCGCCATGACCTCGCGCTTGTCCTTCTTCTTGGAGTCCTTGTCGGAGGGCGCGAGGGCGTTGAGGTCGACGGTGGCGCGGACCGACTTGGGCTTGGCGATGACGGCGGCGACGTCCTCCTCGTCCTCCTCCTCGGAGGAGGAGGGCAGGTCGATGTCGCCGTAGGCCGAGGCGAGCGCCTTGGACTTGGAGGGCTTGGCCTTGGGTTTGGGAGCCCCCTTGGCGGGCTTGGCGTTGGCCCCCGGCCCGTCCATGGAAGCTAGCATAGCGGACACGGAGAGGGGCTTCTCCTTCTTGCCGGCGGCGCCGGAGGAGGAGGAGGAGGATGAGCCGGCGGCGTTTTTGCGGCTCATGGCGGCGGCGGCGGAGGACGTCGAGGTTGGGGAATTCGAGTTCTCCTGGCTTTAGGGTTAGAGTCGTAGAGGCTTTGGTTCGGGCGAAGCTGGATTAGGTGGTTCGGGTCGGGGTAAAAAGAGAGGCGTTTTATTGTTGTGGATGTGGAGGATGAGGCTCGATTTGGGTCAGAGTCGGACACGGCACCCAGGTTTCTTGTCCAGCCCGTTTCTGCATTCTGTGCTTTGTAGGTCGACTGAGACTGGCACTATGCTCGAACAATTTCACGAGGGATTTAACCATTATATTCCTAATTCTCAGCACCACTACAAAAGAATTTAGAAATAATAAAGTTAGAAAAAAAATTAAAGACTACCTAGCGATGACTACAAGGTTTCGAACGAGCCGAAGGCGTACCACCGTCTTCACTCTTTCCTCATTGGAGCCGAGTAGTAGCTAGTACGAGAGAGTGACTAGACACACTAAGACTGAGACACAGCCCAAACTCCTGCGCGAACCAGCAATGGGGAATTTTTCGCGATGGGCCAAAGTCTAACGGAGAAGTGTCGTGTGGTGGGAGGTCTGCGGGTCATCAACCTCTTTTTCTCATTGAAGAAACAATAACGGTATTTGAGAAATAACCACTGGCTAAATTTGTGTCAGCAACCGCGGTAATGGAGAGAATGCAAGCGTTATCCGAAATAATTTGACGTAAAGCGTTTGTAGGTGGCTTTTCAAGAAAGGTTGTACTAGTAGAGCTTGTTTAGTGTACACACGGGAAATCCCAAAGAACCAACACACGAGAGGAGCAACCATCACCGGAGAGAAGTGTAGATCAGAAGGAGCACCAACCAAAACCAGCGAGATACGGCAAAGACATACCTCCACATGCCCTATGGTAATGTTGGGCGCACCACTAGGACGGGGAGGCTAGACGCGAGAACTATATTTCATTCTCATGCGTTCTCTAAGAATAGATAACATAGACACCCCAAAGCAGTCCTCGCCTACCTAGAAATGATTTCCAAGAATGAGCACAAAGGAGGAGTGGGGATTATTAATTCTCCCGAGCAATGTGAGTGTATGTTGATGAAACACCTTGAAAAATCATAATAAAGCAGATGTACCTTGGGCAAACGTGGTATGGCGAACCTACTAATCAAGTGAAGTACCCCAAGCTGAAAATTTATGCGGATCATTTTGGTGGAGATTAGATAATTTTAGAAATGTGGCATATGTTCTACATGTAAAGGGGAGCACCTTTCTCTTCTCGTCAGATAATTGGTTGTTTGCTAGATCAACTTAGTCTTTTGCTACCATATATCATAGACCGTTCTCTTATGCTCTAGGCACAAAACTCACAACTGCCTAAGTTTATTAGTGTCGGGATTTGACTCACCTTGTTTTACCTTCCAATGTTAGTTGAGGCTTTTGAGGAATTTGAAGCTTTGAGTTTGGCAATGAGGGAAAATCCATTATCTGTTTGTAATACATGGGTATATAGATGGGTCCTCTCTTTCACAACGTCCAAATACTATCAACATCTGGTGGTTACTTCTGAATGATAGATTCAATACAAGGCACTTGTTGCAGAGGAAGAACTAGTGTGTAACAGATGGTAAACATTATGTACTTTACTCCATCAGAACCTATGAAGACAAAATGCACCTTTTCTTTGAATATAACTTTAATTGGACAAAAGAGTATGAATCTACCTCTAGATTGGTTGGAGTAGAGGAAAAGATATACAATTTGCAGCTTCCTGAAGCCAGTATAGGTTTTGCTCAACCATTTTTCATGGAAGTGGTAATATTTGTTGCTGGAATATTGTCTAATTCGGGATTTTTCCAAGTCGTTGGAAACACTAGTGCATGGTGTGTTTGAGTTTTCTTGGCTTAGTGTTTCTTTGTCCCTCTCTATTTGAGACATCTAGTTTGATGCCATCCTCGAGAAGCCGGTCAACGGGTGTCACTATGGCGGTTGGATAAGTGATGGTGGGTGTATAGTGTTCGATGCAACTTCAACTATTATTTTTATAAGATGTTTTGATAGTTTTGATTGGCTTGATAAAGTATCTTATAAAAGGGTGATACAACTCCATACCTGTTTATTAGGGTATATGCACTTCGAGAAAAAAAAATACCATTAAGTTAATCAACAAAATGTGAGACATATTGCACAAAAATTGTACCATTGAAAACTTCTTTTGAAAATGAATCCAGTGGTATAATTTTGGTGTCTTTAACAACTGCTATCCATTAGTCAACTTATTACAATTGGGCATCATTCAAATCTATGTTCATCCTTTTTTGCTCCAAGATTTGTGTTCTCGCGTTCCGGTTTTTCTTGTCAGTTTTTTCCAAGTCGGTTTTCCACTTTAGTTTTTTTTCCTTTCCTTATCCTTTTCCCTTTTTCAGTCGGTTCGGAGGTGTTGTCGGTGTCTCCTTGGCATAAAGGGAGAGGAGGGACGAGCGATGAATCGCCGACGTGCTCGACCTCCCCACCACCATCTCTGCATGCGGCCTACTGGCGTCTTTCCGCTTGCTCCAATGTTGGGTAAGTCACTGCTTTCCCAATGGTAAGCCTACTCAGACCCAACCAATACCTCAAGGTAAATTGGTGCCTCTCTGCTACATCGTCATCTCTGGTGACCTGTAGGAGTGGATGCATATGCTATTTTCATTGTTTCGGTATTATTCTAGGGCGAGAGGGGTATTTTGTTATTTCGTGATAGAGCTAGGCATAGTCAATGATGTGGGTTACTGATGTGGGATGTGACAGATGCCCGAAAATCAAATCCATTAATCTCATCAACCTAGTTGTAAGAAAGCCCATGAGACCTGGATTAGACCGGGCATGACCGATGAGGCAGAAAGCTCGCAATCAATCATGGAAATTGTTGAGATCATTCAGACTAGGACATAATCACATGTTTTGGCCAATCTTTTTTGCCCCGTGTGGGTGGCCTCTGTGGACATCTCGCGATGAGAGAATATTCAACAACAACCACCTCACCACATAGATTGAATATGTCCATCTATGACGATCTATGACTTTGGGCAACGAGATCCCCATCAGAAGAAACAACCATCCACACTTGGGCTAAGAATTTTGATTACCTACATGTTCATCAGTTGGTTCTTTTTAGATTTCCTTTTTTATCTCTGTAAATAAGTACATGTAAGAGACTCCTCAAGGTTGTAATGAAGTTATAAGGTAGAGGATCCTCTACCTTTTCCCCTTCAAAAAAGGCATAGTTGCTAGATTTTTTCATGATCCCAACTTCTTGGTTGCGTCGTTTGCATGAATTTTGCCATAGATGTTTTTGTGTGGCGGTTTTTTTTGTTAGTTACGTTGATGCAAGTGGGAATGAATCAAATGATTATCCAACAATATCCTAAAGTAGCTATGTTTCAGGTTTGTGTGTTGGTGTTCTTGGCTTATCTAGGAGGTGTTAGGAGGGGAGGTCAACTAGACAGAACACTTGACTAAAATGGGGGATGGTTAAGGACCATTTGTTTGTGCACAAGCTCACACCAACAAACCTTGAAGTCTTGAACACAACATGCTGCCATGCTGGTATGCGAAACACCAAAAATATAGCTAGGTATTCTTACAACCATCGTTATTTAGTTTTACATGTTCATATATATAATTAAAAATGACTTGCAAATATAAAGTTTCAAGCTTGAATCTTGCTCATTTAACTTCTTTTGTTCTTTTTCAATTAATTAGAATGTATTTTACATGTCTTTTCAGTTAGTTTTAATATTTAGTAAGCAAGTAATTATAGGCATTGGCACATGCAACCAAAAGATAGATATTACATACAACCAACCAGATTGATTTTTAAATATTTACCATCTATGTAAATAACACAAATATGACACATGAATGCATATTTTATGTTTATACATGACGTCCTTTGAGTTACTTTTACATGTTTAGCAAGCAAGTAATTATAGGTAGAGAAAAAAGTAAAGAAATGATATGCATTATATACAACCAACCAGATTGAGTTTTACATGTTTATCCTCTATGTAAATAGCACCAATATGACATGTAAATAAATATTTTATAGTCGTTTATACATGACTTTTCAATTAGTTTTACATGCTCAGTAAGCAAGTAACTATAGTCACAAGTACAAAATTGATAGGGAGATATACAACAAACAATATTGAGTTTGACATGTTTATTCTCTATGTAAATTGAACCCATACGAGATGTAAATACATATTTTTCAAGTTACATGCAGTTCTTACATTCACATTTAACATGTGATCTTTTTTCCAACCAACTAGGGAGTGTATTTACATGTTTTTTACTTAGGTCTACATAAGTACCAAGCAAGTAATTTTGGGCAGAGACACAATTAAAGTATCAGTAAGCATGTCTACCATTAACAATGTGAAAGGACACGGATGTCGCCTAGAGGGGGGGTGAATAGGCGATTTAAAACTTTTACGAGATGGGCTTAACAAATGCGGAATAAAACTAGCGTTTACTTTGTCAAGCCCAAAGCCTATAAACTATGGTTCACCTATGTGCACCAACAACTTATTCTAAGCAATGGTTCACCTATGTGTACCAACAACTTATGCTAAGCAAGACAAGCAACTTATGTGATAGCACGATATATATATAACTTCAAGCACGATGGCTATCACAAAGTAAAGTGCATAAGTAAAGAGCTCGGGTATAGGAATAACCGAAGTGATGCGGAGACAACGATGTAGCCCGAAGTTCACACTCTTGCGAGTGCTACTCTCCGTTGGAGCGGTGTGGAGGACAAGTCACTCCAAATGCACGAGGGCCACCGTATTCTCCTCGAGAATTCCCACCAAAAGGGATGTCCTCGATCCACTATGGGACCTTAGGAAGGTCACCGAACCCGCACAAAGCTTGGGACTATCTCCACAACTTAATTGGAGGCTCCCAACAAATTGCCACAAAGGCCTTGCCCTTGAAGATTCTCCACAACTTAATTGGAGTCCCCAAGAACACCACAAAGATGCCACAAAGGCCTTGCCCTTGAAGATTCTCCACAACTTAATTGGAGTCCCCAAGAACACCACAAAGATGCCACAAAGGCCTTGCCCTTGAAGATTCTCCACAACTTAATTGGAGTCCCCAAGAACACCACTAAGATGCCACAAAGGCCTAGAATCCGTCTAGGGTTCCAAGAACCCAAGAGTAACAACCTTCTTGCTTTCACCTCCACGAATCACCGTGGAGAACTCAAACCGATGCACCAAATGCAATGGCAAGAACACCACAAAGATGCTCAAGTCCTTCTCTCTCAAATTCCAACAAAGCTACAAAAGCTATTGGGGGAATAAGAGAGGAAGAACAAATAAGAGGAGGAACACCAAATTTCTCCAAGATCTAGATCTAGTGGATTCCCCTCACAAAGAGAGGGATTTGATTGGTAGGAATGTAGATCTAGATCTCCTCTTCCTTTTCCCTCAAAAAGATTCAAGAAGCATAGGAGGAGTAGAGGGAAAGGGAAGCTCTCAAGGTCAACAATGGTGGAGAGCACAAAGGGGAAGAGGTAGCTGCCCAAGGAGGAAGAAGGGGGCTTAAATACCCCCTCCCATCGAAATATGACCGTTTGGGTCAGCTCGGCCGGATTTTCCGGGCCGGATATTTGCAAAATATCCGGCCCCGAAAAACGGCTAAGGACATGAGAAAACTGCTCTCGGGATGGGGCCGGACATTTGGCCGGATATTTGCCCGATTTGTCCAAAAACCGGATTTTTCGGGGCGGATTATCCGCCCCAAACTGGGGATTATCCGCCCCAAACTTAGGCCGAATATCCCCCCACACGCAGAAACATCAAACTGAAACGGGCATAACTTTAGCATCCGGACTCCGATTTTGATGATCTTGAGCTTGTTTTAAAGCTAGGAACAAGATCTACAAGATCATGCAGGAAACCATCATAGTCCAACAAGGGAGGATAGAAAAAAATGATGAAAGGTTTGACCTATCTAAAAAAGACATACCGGTAAAACCTCCAATCTTGAAAATGCAACAAGTTGCCCGTGCAAAAACCATTCTTGATGAACTAGAGCTTGTCATGAGAATAAGCACAAGCGCTAAATCATCACATGGATAAGATCCAAATAATAACCAAGAAAGATGATGCAAGGATGCAAAGGTTTGAGCTCTCTCCGAATGATACGATCGAGTTACTCACTCGAGAGCCCTCTTGATAGTACGACAACTAAACTATAAACCGGTCTCCAACTACACTATGAGACCGGTGAGAAAGAAACCCTATCAAGAGCAAACCTTATACTTGCGCATTCCACTTGAGCTTGATGACGACGATCTTGACCTCAACAAGATGGAACGCCTTTCTTGCTTGTGCTTGCTTGACGAAGTCTTGTAGATTGCTCCCCCATAAACCACCATGGGAGAGCTTCTTCTTCGGCGCATCTTCACATAAACATGACCACCATGTGGATTGCTCCCCCATAATCCACCATGGGAGAGCTTCTTCTTCGGCGCATCTTCACATATCCATGATCACCATATGGATGGCAAGACTCAAGCAAAGGATCTCTTCGAGATGGCTCATCTTGAACTTGCACATCATTTCTTCATTCTTCATCATGTTGATGTCTTGAAGTAACTTGAGGGCTCACTTCATCTTCATCTTCAAGACATACTTGACACTTGATATCCTTCATCAATTTCTTCTTATTTCAACCTTGAAGCCAACATATGGTTCAAGAATTGCCTATGGACAACTCCTACAAATATAACTCAATGCAAACATTAGTCCATAGGGATTGTCATTAATTACCAAAACCACACATGGGAGCTCCATGCACTTTCAATCTCCCCCATTTTGGTAATTGATGACAATCTCTTTGAGAGGGTTTATATAAGGAATTTAAGTAACAAATAAGTTGAATCTATAGAGCAAACTCCCCCATAATATATGCATGTGTGAATGATCTTGACTTTCATTGCATATATTGGCATTCAAAGCCTAGTGGAGTTTCCTCTAAATATTCAACTATGCAAAGCAACAAGATGCAATGCAATAAAGGCACATGCTTAAGCACAAAGCAAAGACATAACCAAATTCCCTTAAACCCTCCAAACTTCTCCCCCATTGGCACCAATTGCCGAAATGGGTGAAAAATTTAGAAGGCCAATATAGTGAGAGTTCCTCCATAGCGTGTGCATTTCTCATAATTTGAGTGGAATCAAATGCACATATCCAATTACGAATATTCGGAAGGAGTCACACCATAGATAGGATCAAAGATTGCAAAAAGATAACAAAGTCAAGAAGCTTCAACAAATGAAGCAAGCAACCAAATGAACCACAAAGAAGATACCAAAAGAAAGAAATATATTATGATAAGATCAAGAAGATTGCTCTAAATAATATGAGGAAGCTCCCCAAGGTTTGTGCACAAAACAAGACAATTTGCATTGGAGTATAAAGTGCACAAACATGGAATCATCACTCCCATATCATTCAAAAACAAAATATACCAAGTGAATCAAACTCTAATGATCACCAAAAGATAGTGCTCTAAATTAAATGAGGAAGCTCCCCAAGGTACATGCATAAATTAAAATGTTGTATTTGAATACAATATGCATAACATGGAATCCTCACTTCCTCATTACCATTTAAAACACAAACATTTGGAATAGATCATAGATAGAGAAATAAGCTTAACACTTGCAACAAACAAATAGTTGAGCAACAAGTAAGAGGCACCATTATAAAAGGCTCAACCAAGAGGATATGTGAAAGGCATGATAAAGCATATTATAAGACTATTACAAGAATGAGCAAAAAGCATCATCATAGTCTTCAATTAATTATATTGCTTAGCATGACCAATCAACACACAATAAATAAATAATATATCAAAAGGAGATGTATCATCTCTTATGTGTATAAGTTTCTCTAAGTGAGCAATATCACAAAGATATTTATCCACAAAGAAACATGCACACATAAAATAGATACGCAAGAAAAATAGTATGATATCCAAGACGAAGTCATGCAATATACCAATAAGAATTTTTGCTTAATAGCATGGCCAAAGGCTCAATTTTATCTTATTGTACATTCATGAACTTCAACCACAAACAACTAAAATACATCACAAATATCAACAAGGGATAGAAGATAGTTGGGATGCATTTGAGAAAGGCAACAAGTATCACAAACGGGGATACCAAAAGAAGTAACTAAATTTGCACTTTCATCTATATTGCACATGTGAGAGCCTTGAGGAATTGATATGCAACAAAATTGCTAGATAGGCATAGTTGGGATGGATGAATCATGAGCATGATTTAAAATACTTCCCAACAAATGCACTCATCTCAAATTACTCACATTCACAATAAAGAGGTTTCATTAAGACTTTTGCAAGAAGCACAATATTTGCAAATCAAGAGATTCATGCCAAGATGCAACCATAAGGTTGGATACAACAAAAGTATGCATGAGAAGATACTTGTTACAAGATAGCATTGGTGTGGATGTAGTAGATATGTGTTCGTTGATCATCCTATCTTGCCTCACGTTACCATTGAGTCACCACTTCTTTCCAAGAGTGAGACAAGCATTCAATGCATATCCATTGTACCTAACACAAAGGTAAGTACAAAATGGTCCCCAAACTAATTGGGTCCGAAGTAGTTAGACACAATACAACATATAGGACAAACTCCACAATTCTATGTGCATATAGATATGAAATTGAATTTCATGCACATCTTAGAGCTCGTTTGGTACCCAGGTATTCATTTCATTTGTACCAAATGAAATGAATACAGGAATTCATTTCATTTGTATTTGGATTCCAAAAACACGCACATGTTTGGCTGCCACATGAATTTGCAAATGACTCCAGAATTCAAAATAGAATTGCTACATTATCACATCCATGTGAGCATTAGATGAACTGCAACAAGTATTTTTCATAACTTTTTGATCTCATAACATACATTCTGATACTAAAACATAGATTATCATCCAAAGTATGATTCAAAACATAAAGCCATGTCCTAGTCCATGACACATAGATTGATCAAGATAAGAAACACAAGTTCCAAAGTTTCAATAAGTTAAGCAAGATGCAAATGGCAGCTGCTACATCACAAATTCAGGTCTGAATCACGTGTTTATCTGCTTGAGCACCCACTTTTTCTTCATTCGTTCAGGCAGTGCCATCAAAGACTTGAGCTTGCGATCATCAGCAACAAGAACATCATATATTGCCAACTGTTGATCATCTTCCAAACCTGGTATGTCACCAAGAACATTGCATCTCGCAACGCTCGTGAATCTGACGCTGAACCTTTCCAGCCAGCCAAGACATAAACAAACTTCATTTTACGGTGACTTCATTTTACGGTCACAAGCACCAAACACATTTGTTGTTATGTCTTGTTGCTGCCCGCTCCCTTTTCTTCATCTTCTCATGATATAACTCTAGTGGTAGATCAGGCATCTACAATTAGTATAGTACAAAACTATTTGAGTGTAAAAATAAACCAAGTTAAGCCGCACCATCATTTAGCAAATATAGTACTGCTGCAAACTATAAACTTCAGGCCAGGTTTAACAACAAGCAATAATATATTATAACACACTTATAGCCCATGATTAACATGCAGTAAAAAATAACTGACTAACAAGTTAAACACCAGTACACACACATGGGAACATGCAGTATAGTTACCAAGGAACACGATGACAAAGACAAAATTAGGAACACGAAGACCTGAATAATAAGGACTGAAGAGGACTGAAAGAATGATAACAGAGAGAAGAATGTCACATTTATCTATATGAATCCTCTCCTTCATTATCACATGGACACAACTCTGAACCCAAATGTGAATGGACACATGCAATTTTTGTGCAGCGAAAGCTTGGTGCGTTTCTGGTTTATTCACTTTCTACTTGGTGTGTGCTGAAACTGATACAAAAGGACCTTAGTTACACTACTCGTGAGCTGATCAAACTAGCTGCTGCTAGCCTAGCCTATCATATCCTGGCATTCTACCGTGCTTATTCACTTGCTACTTGCTGCTGCTAGCCTATCCTGACATTCTGCCGTGTTGCTTGACTTAGGAACAGCAGTAGATACTTGACTTTGTGGGCATATGTTCACAGTCAACTCTCTATCACATGTGCAGCCGTATATGCTTTCCAGGAAAAAAGAACTAGAATCAAGGAAGCTCGTCACATGTAGTTCTAGCTGCGCAGATAAACTGTGGCATGAATAAATAATATTGAGAGGAGAGGCTACCTTGGAGATGGACAGGGGAAGGCTTCGCACGGATCGACGGAGACGCGAATCTGGAGTTCGACAGCTGCCTCGGTAGAAGCTGGGAGCCGGTTGTCGTGGCTGCCAGGTTAAAAGAAAAAATTAAATCGGAGAAGAAGGAGAGAGATTGGGAGAAGAAGGGATCAGACGGGAGGGAAGGTTACCTGGAGGTCGACAGGGAGGCGGAGAGAAAACGCGGCCGCACGAAATTCCACGGCGAGATGGCGGCCATCTGGATCTTGATCCAGAGAAGAGGAGAAGTGGAGGGAGGGAGGCGGCCAGGTGGAGGGAGGGAGCTAGGCAGCGAGGTGGAAGGGGAGATGCGAGAGGCCGGCGAGGTTGAGGAATGGAGGCCGGCGAGGTGGAGGGATGGAGGCGGCGAAGCAGATGGGATCGAGGAGGAGGAGGCAGATGAGATCAGGGAGGAGGACGATAGCCAGGTTTCCAGACAAATGACGGGTCGAGGACGGGAATCGTGTTTAGGCACTGGGTGATTCGGTCGGAATTTTCAAATGAAATGACGCTACGATTCCGTGATAGCCAAACAACATAATCTTGGAATTGCCAAATGAATTCCGCGATTCCGGGGCGAATTCCTGGATACCAAACGAGCTCTTAGTCAAATTAGGATTTGATGGAGTTTACCCTATATATTGGATCAAAGAAAGTGACACATGCCATAAGATATACATATATTAAATATGCATGCACAATACTTTCAAGAACCAAAGGAAGATACAATTTGGACAAAACACCAAATAAACCAAGAGACAATGGTTGTCTAAATTATATCAAAGAATCAAATCAACACAAGATTGACTCCAAAGACTTATCTCATTATAAGAAGCTAATTAAACCTAAGCACAAAGGAATGAGATAACCAACTCCCAAGAGAGCAAGGTTCCAACAAATAAACCAAACCCTCGACACTTTTTATGATGGCACAAAGTACCAAAAAGAAAATTTATGACTCCCAAAACCAAATTTTTGATAAAGATCAAGAGATGTTAAGCATTCTAACAAATATAGGAGAGCTCCCCCAAGATTAGTGCATTATCTAGGATTTTGCATATGAATACTAAATGCACAAAACTAGGATCATCACGCTACCTAAATCTACTAAAATGCTAAGAAAGTTTGAATAGACAAATTAGATCCATAAGATGCAAGGAAGACACATGGGAGTCAAAGCACAACACATTCATGGCAATAAATAAGACAATTTAAACACAAGAGCCAATGTAAATATGATCAATAAATTTCTACCCAATAATAGATTGCCAATTGTCCTAGGACAAGAGGTATTAGGAAATATTTTCCGGTGGTATTTTGTAAGTATATGTAAGATCATTTTTACACCAAATAAAGCATATGGTAAAAGATAAGAGTTAACCAACATGCAAAGAGAGTTTCTTGATAGCTTCAATTAGTCATACCAACATGCAAAGCAATTAATAGTATTCATACCAACATGCAAATCAATTAATAGTATGACTTGAAGCACATGGTTTTACAAAAATGTATTGAGGGACACATTGTGAAAAACCATGCCAAGAAAAACTTTCACAAATAAGATCCACAAAGATATTAGCAATGAAGCCATTTAAGCAAATTGGAACTTGTTTGAGAAAACATGTCACATATGAGAGACAATTTACAATATCAATTCTATGTGACACAACCTCAAATGTTCACATTTCCTAGGCTTGTAATATGCACAAAGCTTATTACTCCCCCATAATGTGATAAGGAATTTATTTTCACAAGAGGCAAATAAGATCCAACTAGAGATATTAATGGACATTAGAATTTCAATTTCTCATGAAGATGACATACCACATAGAGACTAGATAATCTTGCAATATCAATTCTAAGTGATATTCCTCATGTACACACATTGTTAGGATTGTGAAATTCCTAAAGGCATATCACTCCCCCAAAATGTTATAGTCCATTAGTGTCTCATAAGAACCATATAAGATACAACAAGATGCAAAGAGGCTCCAACACAAGCACAAATACATGGTGTGCAACCTAACATACATAGACTTGATTTATCAAGAAAAACAAGTAGGATGCACAACATATACAAACACATGTTAGGAACAAAACTAACACATGCAAAGGGGCGAGTAACTTTGAATATAAATGAGTTGAGCACATGTTACCGCAAGGAGGAACATTGGGTGTATGATAGAAGTAAGATAACCAAAAGACTTAGCTTGAGATAATATAAATGATGAAGATCCCTTAATTCTTCATGATGTAGCCAAGTCTCCAATGCCCTCCAACAAGCACCTATTGATCAAGTTTTGGATTGTTGGTTGATACGTCTCCAACGTATCGATAATTTCTTATGTTCCATGCCACTTTATTGACGATACCTACATGTTTTATGCACATTATATGTCATATTTATGCATTTTCTGGAACTAACCTATTAACAAGATGCCGAAGAGCCAGTTGTTGTTTTTTTTTGGTTTCAGAAATCCTAGTAAAGAAATATTCTCGGAATTGGACGAAACTTTCGCCCAGGGTCCTATTTTTGCACGAAGCTTCCGTAAGACCGAAGAGATAACGAAGTGGGGCCACGAGGCAGCCGGAGGGTGGCGGCGCGGCCCAAGCCCGGCGCCGACCTACCCCTGGGCCCTCGTGTGGCCCCCGCGTTGACCTTCCGCCTACTTAAAGCCTCCGTCGCGAAACCCCCGGTCAGGCCACGATACGGAAAACCTTCCGGAGACGCCGCCGCCGCGAATCCCATCTCGGGGATTCGGAGATCGCCTCCGGCACCCTGCCGGAGGGGATTCATCTCCCGGAGGAGTCTACACCGCCATGGTCGCCCGGAGTGATGAGTGAGTAGTTCACCCCTGGACCATGGGTCCATAGCAGTGCTAGATGGTCGTCTTCTCCTTGTTGTGCTTCATTGTTGGATCTTGTGAGCTGCCTAACATGATCAAGATCATCTATCTGTAATACTATATGTTGTGTTTGTCGGGATCCGATGGATAGAGAGTACTATGATTATGGTGATTATCAATCTATTGTTTATGTGTTGTTTATGATCTTGCATGCTCTCCGTTATTAGTAGAGGCTCTGCTTTTTACTCTTAACTCCAAGAGGAGTATTTATGCTCGATAGTGGGTTCATGCCTCCATTGAATCTGGGACAGAAAGTTCTAAGGTTGTGGATGTCTGTTGCCACTAGGGATAAAACATTGATTCTATGTCTAAGGATGTAGTTGTTGATTACATTACGCACCATACTTAATGCAATTGTCTGTTGCTTAGCAACTTAATACTGGGGGTTCGGATGATAACCTGAAGGTGGACTTTTTAGGCATAGATGCTTGGATGGCGGTCTATGTACTTTGTCGTAATGCCCAATTAAATCTCACTATATTTATCATATCATGTATATGCATTGTTATGCCTTTCTCTATTTGTCAATTGCCCGACTGTAATTTGTTCACCCAACATGCTTTTATCTTATGGGAGAGACACCTCTAGTGAACTGTGGACCCGGTCCTATTCTTTACATAGCATACAATCTCCAATTGTGTTTATTGTTTTCTTTGCAAACATCTTCCACGATACGTTTAATCCTTTGTTACAGCAAGCCGGTGAGATTGACAACCTCACTGTTTCGTTGGGACAAAGTATTTGGGTTGTGTTGTGCAGGTTCCACGTTGGCGCGGAATCCCTGGTGTTGCGCCGCATCACATTTCGCGACCATCAACCTTCAACGTGCTTCTTGGCTCCTCTGGTTCGATTAAACCTTGGTTTCTTTCTGAGGGAAAACTTGCCTGTGCGCATCATACCTTCCTCTTGGGGTTCCCAACGGACGTGTACATCTACGCGCATCAAGCACTTTTAGCGTGGTTGGGAGATCAAGACACGCTGCAAGGGAGTCTCCACTTCTCAATCTCTTTACTTTGTTTTTGTTTTGCTTTATTTTATTTACTACTTTGTTTGCTGCACCTAAACAAAATACAAAAAAATTAGTTGCTAGTTTTACTTTATTTACTTGTCTTGCTCTCTATATCAAAAAAAAAAAAATTAGTTACTTGTTTTTACTTTGTTTGCCTAGTTTACTTTTTGCTTATTGCATCATGTTTCCTTTTAATTTCACCACAAAAGACATACCGGTAGGACGTGGGTCCATAGTTGGGAGAAATAATATAGAAGAATTTTTCAATCATGTTAGTATCACTGAAGATTTTGAAGATAGACACTTGGTAGAACTTGCACCTACCTATGAAATTGCTGCTGCTGCTTTAGTTAGCATGTTGGAAACTAAATTTGTTAATCTCAATCCTATAATCCAACACATGTTTCTTACACTTGGTGATATGGAAGAAGGGGAAAAGAAAGATTTTGTTTTAGAAACCCTTCTTAGAGAATTTGGTGGTCTAGCAAGAGAGGCTAGAAAGGTTTTTGCTAAATTTAATATGCTAGGTTCTCATACCAATTTTATTGGTCTACTTGAAAAAATGGACATGGATAGAATAAGGTACACTAATAACATTAATGATGGTGGGGAAATCAAAGCACCAATACCATGTAAACTCCTAGCTATGAATGATGCACTAGAAGATAACTATGCTTGGCTTGTTCCTGAAAATTTGTTCGATGAGAGTAGCAAGCCTAAGACTAATGAAAAGGGAGACGCTAAAACTTATATATCAAATATACTATGCTTGGTTGAGAAAACTCCCAACACCCCTGGTAATGATGTTGATGCCTCATCTCTCGATGTTACTTGATTTGCACTTTCTGCGCCTAGGCGTTAAAGAAAAGCGCTTATGGGAGACAACCCATGTTTTTACCTACAGCAATTTTTTGTTTTGTTGAAGTCTTGGAAGTTGTTTACTACTGTAGCAACCTCTCCTTATCATGTTTTTGTGCCAAGTAAAGTTTCTATGTCAAAGTTGATGTTATATTTGGGATCGCTGCGCAGAAACAGCATTGCTGTCTGTCACGAATCTGGGCACAGTTCTCTGTAGAAAATTCGAAAAAATCTGCCAATTTACGAGCGTGATCCTCAGATATGTACGCAACTTTCATTAGTTTTGAGTTTTTCCATTTGAGCAAGTCTGGTGCCAGCTTTAAATTCGTCTTTACGGACTGTTCTGTTTTTGACAGATTCTGCCTTTTATTTCGCATTGCCTCTTTTGCTATGTTGGATTTATTTCTTTGATCCATTAATGTCCAGTAGCATTATGCAATGTCCAGAAGTGAAAATAATGATTGTGTCACCTCTGAATGTGTGAATTATTAATGATGCACTAACCCTCTAATGAGTTTGCTTGAAGTTTGGTGTGAAGGAAGTTTTCAAGGGTCAAGAGAGGAGAATGATATACTATGATCAAGAGGAGTGAAAGCTCTAAGCTTGGGGATGCCCCGTGGTTCACCCCTGCATATTTTAAGAAGACTCAAGCGTCTAAGCTTGGGGATGCCCAAGGCATCCCCTTCTTCATCGACAACATAATCAGGTTCCTCCCCTGAAACTATATTTTTATTCGGTCACATCTTGTGTTCTTTACTTGGAGCGTCGGTTTGTTTTTGTTTTTGTTTTTGTTTGAATAAAATGGATCCTAGCATTCACTTTGTGGGAGAGAGACACGCTCCGCTGTTGCATATGGACACATGTGTCCTTAGGCTTTACTCATAATGTTCAAGGCGAAGTTTCTTCTTCGTTAAATTGTTATATGGTTGGAATTGGAAAATGCTACATGTAGTAATTCTAAAATGTCTTGGATAATGTGATACTTGGCAATTGTTGTGCTCATGTTTAAGCTCTTGCATCATATGCTTTGCACCCATTAATGAAGAAATACATAGAGCTTGCTAAAATTTGATTTGCATATTTGGTCTCTCTAAGGTCTAGATAATATCTAGTATTGAGTTTTGAACAACAAGGAAGACGGTGTAGAGTCTTATAATGTTTACAATATGTCTTTTATGTGAGTTTTGCTGCACCTGTTCATCCTTGAGTTTGCTTCAAATAACCTTGCTAGCCTAAACCTTGTATCGAGAGGGAATACTTCTCATGCATCCAAAATCCTTGAGCCAACTACTAAGCCATTTGTGTCCACCATACCTACCTACTACATGGTATTTCTCCGCCATTCCAAAGTAAATTGCTTGAGTGCTACCTTTAAAATTCCATCATTCACCTTTGCAATATATAGCTCATGGGACAAAATAGCCTTAAAAACTATCGTAGTATTGAATATGTACTTATGCACTTTATATTTTATTAAGTTGCTTGTTGTGCGATAACCATGCTTCTGGGGAACGCCATCAACTATTGTTGAATATCATGTGAGTTGCTATGCATGTCCGTCTTGTCTGAAGGATCTATCATTTTAGTGGTTGGAGCATGCAAAATTGTTAGAGAAGAACATTGGGCCGCTAACTAAAGCCATGAACCATGGTTGAAGTTTCAGTTTTGGACATATATCCTCAATCTCATATGAGAATAATAATTGTTGTCACATGCTTATGCATTAAAGAGGAGTCCATTATCTGTTGTCCATGTTGTCCCGGTATGGATGTCTAAGTTGAGAATAATCAAAAGCGAGAAATCAAAATGCGAGCTTTCTCCTTAGACCTTTGTACAGGCGGCATGGAGGTACCCCTTTGTGACACTTGGTTGAAACATGGCATGCAAAGATCCGGTAGTCCAAGCTAAGTAGGACAAGGTGCGGGCACTATTAGTATACTATGCATGAGGCTTGCAACTTGTAAGATATAATTTACATAACTTATATGCTTTATTACTACCGTTGACAAAATTGTTTCATGTTTTCAAAATAAAAGCTCTAGCACAAATACAGCAATCGATGCTTTCCTTTTGAAGGACCATTCTTTTACTTTTATTGTTGAGTCAGTTTACCTATCTCCTTCCACCTTAAGAAGCAAACACTTGTGTGAACTGTGCATTGATTCCTACATATTTGCATATTGCACTTGTTATACTACTTTATGTTGACAATATCCATGAGATATACATGTTATAAGTTGAAAGCAACCGCTGAAACTTAATCTTCCTTTGTGTTGCTTCAACACCTTTACTTTGATTTATTGCTTTATGAGTTAACTCTTATGCAAGATTTATTGATGCTTGTCTTGAAGTACTATTCATGAAAAGTCTTTGCTTTATGATTCAGTTGTTTACTCATGTCATTACCTTTGCTTTGATCGCTGCATTCATTACATATGTTTACAAATAGTATGATCAAGATTATGATGGCATGTCACTTGAAATTATCTTTGTTATCGTTTTACCTGCTCGGGACGAGCAGAACTAAGGGGATGCGATACGTCTCCAACGTATCGATAATTTCTTATGTTCCATGCCACTTTATTGATGATACCTACATGTTTTATGCACATTATATGTCATATTTATGCATTTTGGAACTAACCTATTAACAAGATGCCGAAGAGCCAGTTCTGTTTTTGCTGTTTTGGTTTCGAAATCCTAGTAAAGAAATATTCTCGGAATTGGACGAAACTTTCGCCCGGGGTCCTATTTTGCACGAAGCTTCCAGAAAGAGAGACGAAGTGGGGCCACGAGGCAGCCGGAGGGGTGGCGGCGCGGCCCAAGCCCTGGCCGCGCCGACCTACCCCCTGGGCCCCTCGTGTGGCCCCCGCGTTGACCTTCCGCCTACTTAAAGCCTCCGTCGCGAAACCCCCGGTCGAGATCCACGATACGGAAAACCTTCCGGAGGGCGCCGCCGCGAATCCCATCTCGGGGGATTCGGAGATCGCCACCCTGCCGGAGAGGGGATTCATCTCCGGAGGAGTCTACACCGCCATGGTCGCCTCCGGAGTGATGAGTGAGTAGTTCACCCCTGGACCATGGGTCCATAGCAGTAGCTAGATGGTCGTCTTCTCCTTGTTGTGCTTCATTGTTGGATCTTGTGAGCTGCCTAACATGATCAAGATCATCTATTTGTAATACTATGTGTTGTGTTTGTCGGGATCCGATGGATAGAGAGTACTATGATTATGGTGATTATCAATCTATTGTTTATGTGTTGTTTATGATCTTGCATGCTCTCCGTTATTAGTAGAGGCTCTGGCCAAGTTTTTACTCTTAACTCCAAGAGGGAGTATTTATGCTCGATAGTGGGTTCATGCCTCCATTGAATCTGGGACAGTGACAGAAAGTTCTAAGGTTGTGGATGTGCTGTTGCCACTAGGGATAAAACATTGATTCTATGTCTAAGGATGTAGTTGTTGATTACATTACGCACCATACTTAATGCAATTGTCTGTTGCTTAGCAACTTAATACTGGAGGGGTTCGGATGATAACTGAAGGTGGACTTTTTAGGCATAGATGCAGTTGGATGGCGGTCTATGTACTTTGTCGTAATGCCCAATTAAATCTCACTATATTTATCATATCATGTATATGCATTGTTATGCCTTTCTCTATTTGTCAATTGCCCGACTGTAATTTGTTCACCCAACATGCTTTTATCTTATGGGAGAGACACCTCTAGTGAACTGTGGACCCGGTCCTATTCTTTACATAGCATACAATGCAATTGTGTTTTTGTTTTCTTTGCAAACATCTTCCACTCGATACGTTTAATCCTTTGTTACAGCAAGCGGTGAGATTGACAACCTCACTGTTTCGTTGGGACAAAGTATTTGGGTTGTGTTGTGCAGGTTCACGTTGGCGCCGGAATCCCTGGTGTTGCGCCGCATCACATTTCGCGACCATCAACCTTCAACGTGCTTCTTGGCTCCTACTGGTTCGATTAAACCTTGGTTTCTTTCTGAGGGAAAACTTGCCACTGTGCGCATCATACCTTCCTCTTGGGGTTCCCAACGGACGTGTACATCTACGCGCATCATTGGTCCCCAACTAAGTTGGGTCCTAAGAGGTTAGTCACAATAGGCTTGGCAACCCAAATGGTTCTTTTCTTGACACCACTTTGAGCACCAACAAATTTGGCAAACACATTGCCACCCTCATCCTTACGAAGAGAATAAACATCATCAACGGTGATAGAGTTGGATGAGGTACCAATAGTGCAAAAGGAGGAGATGTGGCCCTTCTCGCGGCATATGTAGCAAGTTCTTTTCTTCTCCTTCTTCTCACTAGATTTCTCCACAATGGGAGCATTGGCTTGATTCTTCTTGGGAAGTGACATTTCTTCAACTTGAGGTTGAATATGAGTTTGAGCTTGAGGCCGCTTCCCTTTTTGCTTCTTCTTCAAAGGGCAAGATCTAACATGGTGCCCTTCAATTTTGCACTTGAAGCAAACAATCTTGGCCGGGTCTTTGACTTGTACTTGGCCCTTGTTGTTGTTGTTGTTGTTGTTTTTTCTTGTTGTTGGATTTGAATCCAAGTCCACTCTTGTCATTGGGGGATTGTTGCACACTTAACATCGTGTCAAGTTTGCATTTCCCTTCATGACTCTTTACCAAGTCGGTCTTCAAAGAAGTGACTTGGGCCTTGATCTCTTTGATTTCCTCTACATGGTTAGTAACAACACAAGTACTAGAGGAGGTAGAACCTTCATTGTTAGAGAAACAAGGCAAGGAGGATAATTCATCACAAGATTTAGCAATATTATGAGTGGATGAATTACTAGGACTAGCACATGGCAATATAGCATTTTGGGTAGTAGTGCTAGTATCCACATGAGGCTCACAAGGTGTTGCCTTTGATATGATAGCCTCATGAGCTAACTTTAGCCTATCATGAGAAGCTAGAAGATCCTCATGGGAGCTAGAAAGCTTTCCATGACTTTCTTCCAATTTCCCATAATTTCTAGTTAGCAACTCAAGTTGAGCCCTTAGCTCAACATTCTCCTTCAAGATAAATGCTTCACAAGAAGTAGAGTTAGTAGCACAAGCATCATTATCAATAGCAATAGGAGAAGGCAAGTTGGCATGCTCTTTTAGATAAGAAGCTTTAAGTTGCTCATGCGACTCGGTGAGTTTGGTGAGCGCACTCTCAATGACCCTTGAGCCCTTTTTGAGTTGCTCAAAATCCTCAAGGAGTTTAGCATTAACAAACACAAGCTTATCATTTTTTAGCTTTAGTTCATTTGCCATCTCAAGAGCTCTATCATGGTTTTCCTTTTCTCTAGACAATTCTAGAGCAAAGGTCTCCTCAAGAGCTTCCTTAATGGTTTGTTCTTCTTCAAGTTCATTCTTTAATGATGCTACATCATCGGCATACTCTCGTTCAAGAGCACCCTTTTTATCAATGGTGTTCTCATGCATCCAAATAAGTTTTTGGCTCTCAATAGCGGTAGTCAAGATTTCAAAGAAGTGAGAGCTAGCAATTTTATCTTTGTAAAGAACCTTGAATACACTCTTACCCTTATCGCGTAGAGAGACAACCCAATCCTCTTCTTCATATTCATCCTCATCCTTATCACCACGAGAAATATTAGGTTCCATGGTAGGAGGTACCGTGGAACCCTTGTCCATAAGGCATATATGAGGGCCGTGAGATAAAGATGAGGAGTTACTTGAGGCTCCTTTCAAGATCTTGTCTTGACCAATAGAATTGGTTTCCTCTACATTGTTAGTCACATAACAACTAGAGGAAATAGAAGCATTTTTATCATGGTCACAAGACAAAGAAAGCATATCATCTTGAGATTTATTCAACAAACTTACACATGATATGCAAGGACTATTAACACAAGCATGTAGATGATTTATAGTGCTATATGTGTTTATGTCCATAGATGAAGCATTGCAATGAGATAGAGATGAAGAATCATCAATATTAAGCTCAATATCAACATCGCAATTTTCATCACCACTCACCATATCATTACCTTGTGTCTTGCCACACATTGGTGAAGTGGAAGAAGATGAGACCTCATCATGGCCGGAAGTGGAAGCAATACAACCATCCTTAATAATATTGGACACATCATATTTATCTTGAATCTTTGTCCATAATTCATGAGCGCTCCAAAAAGGCAAGTATGGAAAAAGACCTACATCTCTTAAAGCATTCATAAGAACATAAGAAGCTTGAGAATTGAGATATAAATTTTTCTCATCCTCTAACGATAGATTTTGTGAATCCATAGGAGGAGAAAAACCTATATCTACAATTTTCTCCATATGAGGGTCAATGTCCCGAAAATGACTAAGCATGCAAATTTTCCAAACATCATAATTTGTGCCATCTAATATAAGAGTGTTATCGTGCACTAATCCTCTAGCCGACATCTTTACTCTCAAGGCGGTGAAGCCTAAGAATGAGAGACCTTGCTCTGATACCAATTGAAAGGACACGGATGTCGCCTAGAGGGGGGTGAATAGGCGATTTAAAACTTTTACGAGATGGGCTTAACAAATGCGGAATAAAACTAGCGTTTACTTTGTCAAGCCCAAAGCCTATAAACTATGGTTCACCTATGTGCACCAACAACTTATTCTAAGCAATGGTTCACCTATGTGTACCAACAACTTATGCTAAGCAAGACAAGCAACTTATGTGATAGCACGATATATATATAACTTCAAGAACGATGGCTATCACAAAGTAAAGTGCATAAGTAAAGAGCTCGGGTATAGGAATAACCGAAGTGATGCGGAGACAATGATGTAGCCCGAAGTTCACACTCTTGCGAGTGATACTCTCCGTTGGAGCGGTGTGGAGGACAAGTCACTCCAAATGCACGAGGGCCACCGTATTCTCCTCGAGAATTCCCACCAAAAGGGATGTCCTCGATCCACTATGGGACCTTAGGAAGGTCACCGAACCCGCACAAAGCTTGGGGCTATCTCCACAACTTAATTGGAGGCTCCCAACAAATTGCCACAAAGGCCTTGCCCTTGAAGATTCTCCACAACTTAATTGGAGTCCCCAAGAACACCACAAAGATGCCACAAAGGCCTTGCCCTTGAAGATTCTCCACAACTTAATTGGAGTCCCCAAGAACACCACAAAGATGCCACAAAGGCCTTGCCCTTGAAGATTCTCCACAACTTAATTGGAGTCCCCAAGAACACCACTAAGATGCACAAAGGCCTAGAATCCGTCTAGGGTTCCAAGAACCCAAGAGTAACAACCTTCTTGCTTTCACCTCCACAAATCACCGTGAAGAACTCAAACCGATGCACCAAATTCAATGGCAAGAACACCACAAAGATGCTCAAGTCCTTCTCTCTCAAATTCCAACAAAGCTACAAAAGCTATTGGGGGAATAAGAGAGGAAGAACAAATAAGAGGAGGAACACCAAATTTCTCCAAGATCTAGATCTAGTGGATTCCCCTCACAAAGAGAGGGATTTGATTGGTAGGAATGTAGATCTAGATCTCCTCTTCCTTTTCCCTCAAAAAGATTCAAGAAGCATAGGAGGAGTAGAGGGAAAGGGAAGCTCTCAAGGTCAACAATGGTGGAGAGCACAAAGGGGAAGAGGTAGCTGCCCAAGGAGGAAGAAGGGGGCTTAAATACCCCCTCCCATCGAAATATGACCGTTTGGGTCAGCTCAGGCCGGATTTTCCGGGCCGGATATTTGCAAAATATCCGGGCCCCGAAAAACGGCTAAGGACATGAGAAAACTGCTCTCGGGATGGGGGCCGGACATTTGGCCGGATATTTGCCCGGATTTTGTCCGGATTTTTCCGGGGGCCGGATTATCCGCCCCAAACTTGGGCCGGAATATCCGCCCCGGAAACTGGCATCAAACTGAAACGGGCATAACTTTAGCATGGACTCGATTTTGATGATCTTGAGCTTGTTTTAAAGCTAGGAACAAGATCTACAAGATCATGCAGGAAACCATCATAGTCCAACAAGGGAGGATAGAAACAAATGATGAAAGGTTTGACCTATCTAAAAAGACATACCGGTAAAACCTCCAATCTTGAAAATGCAACAAGTTGCCCGTGCAAAAACCATTCTTGATGAACTAGAGCTTGTCATGAGAATAAGCACAAGCTCTAAATCATCACATGGATAAGATCCAAATAATAACCAAGAAAGATGATGCAAGGATGCAAAGGTTTGAGCTCTCTCCGAATGATACGATCGAGTTACTCACTCGAGAGCCCTCTTGATAGTACGGCAACTAAACTATAAACCGGTCTCCAACTACACTATGAGACCGGTGAGAAAGAAACCCTATCAAGAGCAAACCTTATACTTGCGCATTCCACTTGAGCTTGATGACGACGATCTTGACCTCAACAAGATGGAACGCCTTTCTTGCTTGTGCTTGCTTGACGAAGTCTTGTAGATTGCTCCCCCATAAACCACCATGGGAGAGCTTCTTCTTCGGCGCATCTTCACATAAACATGACCACCATGGATTGCTCCCCCATAATCCACCATGGGAGAGCTTCTTCTTCGGCGCATCTTCACATATCCATGATCACCATATGGATGGCAAGACTCAAGCAAAGGATCTCTTCGAGATGGCTCATCTTGAACTTGCACATCATTTCTTCATTCTTCATCATGTTGCTTCATCTTCATCTTCAAGACATACTTGACACTTGATATCCTTCATCAATTTCTTGTTATTGCAACCTTGAAGCCAACATATGGTTCAAGAATTGCCTATGGACAACTCCTACAAATATAACTCAATGCAAACATTAGTCCATAGGGATTGTCATTAATTACCAAAACCACACATGGGAGCTCCATGCACTTTCACAATGTTTGAGCTTTACGTATTCATCAACTACGTAAATAGCAACAACATGACATGTAAATATATATTTTCCATCTTCACATGCAGGTTTTTACATACAATTTTACACACCTATCCTTGTACATGCACTAGCTTTTTAGAAGTACTAGCCTGATGAGTTTTACATGCTTTTTTTTGTTTTGGTTTTAAATTGCACATAATCCCGTGAAAGACAGTCGATGCTCTAAACATGGATTTGAAAGGTAACATTTTACTGTTTGGAAACAATGATGGAAGCAGTGCATGGTGAGAATAACCCATGCATAGGATGCAAATCAACAACGAATTGTGGGAAATATTTCTGCAAGGAATTGTTTTCAGGTTGGCCAGGTTGTGATGTTCTTGTTCCATTCCTTACCAGAATTATGGGTCCAACAAATGGAATAAAGATCCGTGTCGACGTGATTCAAGATGAAGCAATATGAAGTTTATGGTTTTGTTGCTTTCATATGAAGCAATATGAAGTTTATGACTTTATTCCATATGTTGCATCTTATGCATCCTGCTATCTACTCTATCTACCTAGTCTATATAGTGTGCCTGTATTATCTAGTATGTAATTTGTAATCCCAACCAGGTTGTATACTGAAAGATTACCAAGGTTAATGGATCTCAAGTCTGTTTATTTGCTTTATTTTTGTTGTTGATGATCTGCTTCTGGTGATGCTTTATCCATGACGTTTTCATGCAAAATAACAAGCATGAACCACTTTTTTTTCTCACGGGGGAAATGATCTAGTATAAGCTTTTATCCCTATTTTCTTTTCTATTATCTTTTTCTTTGCCGAAACTACCAACTGAAATCGGGGAAGGTAGAGGAACCAGGGGAAACAATCAAACATGGCTAAGATGGAGATTTTCCAGGTTATGATCTTGAGACTTTGAGCTCCTTGATTGTTCATCTTCTTCTTCATCCATCAAGTTCCTGAAGATTTTCTCTCTTTTTGTTCCTTTCCCTTTCTCAATTTCTTCCTCTACGATTTTTTCCTTTTTTTGCAGGTAAAATATAAACTTCATTAAATAGGTGGGGTTACAAATGGGTCATGTTCTAGAACTTGAAGAATAGCCTCAGGTCTAGACCCCAAAAGAACAAACAAACAAACAGAAAACCATTCCAAGTTAGTTTTTGCCTTGGATGAGAATGGGACACCGATGTCCTGGCAGGACATGTGTTACTTCACTATTGGTTGAAAAAGTTGACTGATACCCAATTGGAAATCAATCGATTGTTAAATAGACAGTCCCCATATTTTTTAAAATACCATATTATCCTTCGTGCTCCTTGTGCTGATCTAAATGCAGGAAAAGTTGCCAATAAAAAGAGAGAGCAAAAGATTGACATATGCACGCCACATTCACACTTAACTGGCACCTGCCATCCCGAGGTGCGAAGGTACCGATGCCCATCAAGCAGGCACCCTTGCCCATCAAGCAGGCACCCTTGAGTGCACCCAAATTTACCGAGCTGATCTCTAAAACCGGGTCGCCGGATCACGTCGAAGTACTCGCGCACTCCATCGGCATCAACGTATCCACCCCACAATCTGATGGCCTCGCTCTGGCACTACTCCATTCTTCTACTGGCAGTCTTCGCAGTGCAAGCTTCAGCTTCCGCACCGCCTCTGCAGCTCCACTTCTACGCGCAGTCCTGCCCAGGAGCCGAGACCATCGTCCGGCAAGTCGTCCAGCACCGCGCCGCGCAAGATCGCTCCGTCCTCCCCGCCCTCATCCGCCTGCAGTTCCACGACTGTTTCGTCAGGGTACGTACCATACTATATGTCGTCAGAGATCGATCGCGTTTGCTCAATACCCAGGCAAACATGTCGAAGAAAAACCTCCCGTGATGTCTAACAACGTGGTATATATCGTTCGTATCAGGGCTGCGATGGCTCGGTACTCATCGACAGCGCCGGCGGCAATGTGGCCGAGAAGGAGGCCGATCCCAACCTGACGCTGAGGATGCTCGACGTGATCGACGACGTCAAGGCTGCCCTCGAGACGGCATGCCCCGGCGTTGTATCGTGCGCCGACATTATCGGATTGGCCGCGAGGGATGCTGCGGCCATGGCGGGGAGGGTGCGGTACCAGCTGCCCACCGGGAGGCGCGACGGGACCGTCTCCAGCGCGGCCGAGGTTCATCTGCCCAGCCCGTCCGTGTCGTTCGCCGACGCTCTGTCCGCCTTCAGTAACATCGGCCTCGACGTGGTTGATCTCACCACCTTGCTGGGTAGGTGCACTCCTTCACTGAACATTTCACCAAGTCCACAGTTTAAATTAACAATTTGACATTCTAAAGAGCGGTAAATTTAAACAGGTTCACACACCATGGGGTTCTGCCACTGCATGTTCGTCATGGACAGGCTCTACGACTTCAAGAAAACCGGCACGCCGGACCAGACCATGGACGCCGGCCTGCGGGCCTCGCTCCAGGGCAGCTGCCCGCCTCACACGGTGACGCCGCAGAACGAGTCTGGCGACGCCATCGTCCCCATGAACCTCCTGGCGCCGCACGGGCCCTTCAGGCTCGACAACTCCTTCTACCGAAGCGTGCTCGCAGGGAAGGCCGTCTTGCAGATCGACCAGGAGCTGGCGTCCGACGGCATGGCCAGGCTCATCGCCGCCAAGTTCGCGGTCGGGCCGCGCAAGTTTCGGAAGCAGTTCGCCAGGTCCATGGTGAAGCTGGCGAGCGTACACGTTCTCACCGGAGAGCAGGGGGAGGTCAGGCTGAACTGTCGAAAGGTTAACAGCCGATAGTTTTTTATGAGTGGCAAGATCAGTGCCTTCAAGTTGAGTTTTAAATGTTTCCCGTAGAAAAGAAGTTGAGTGTTAATTCTTAATGATTTGCTAATACATGTATGCTTAGATTTTCAGCTATTTTTCCAATCATGTTTAAGTCAATTTGTGTGAAGTTTTAGTTATTTCATAACATTTTTTGGTTTATTTTTCCAATCTGTATCTGTTGCAGTTGCAGTTGTTTTTTTAGCTATAGTGTAGCGAATCTTTTTTTTTCTTCGAGAGTACGCGACCGCGTACCTTACTTTTATAGAAGGCAGAAAAAGATTTACAAGAAAGGCCTACGACAAGCCGCAGGCCTCAGACTCCTCCAAAACAAACACAAGTACCACTACTACTCACTAACCATTGTCGAACACTCCCCTCCCCTCCCTATGAGCAGCTCTAATCATTCTGTACTCATCCATGACACGAGTGGCAACTCCCGTGGCATTGGTTTGCCGTTGCACATTGTTGAAACAGAACGCGTTTGTATTTTTCCATATTGCATAGTTAACCGTGCAGACCAGGCCATCGAACCATCTCCTGTTCTTGTCTCTGAATTTTGCTCGCTCCCTCATCCACCACTCTTGGAGAGTACCGTCAATCCTTGGGGTATCTAATTGAATTCTGAGCCTGACAGTAGTGCCAGGCTTCCCGGACGCATACACATTGCATAAGAATGTGTTCGGCCGTATCCTCCTCCTGAGGGCAAAGGAAGCAAGGCGAGGAAGCAGTCTGAAGACCGTGTCGCGCCCTACGATCAGATGTCCAAATCCTGTGCTGAGCGGCCAACCAGCTAAAGAGCTTGCTTTTAGGTGCAGCCTTGCAGTGCCAAATTGCTTCGGCCAAGACGAATCTGATGCTCCCCTGCATAAGCATGTGATACGCCGAGGCCGCAGTGTAAGCCCCTGAAGCCGTCCAGGGCCAGGTAAAGCTGTCTGGCGTATTGTAGTTACGCCTAACAACATTCACTGCAACCCAAAGTCTGACGCACTCCCTAGCACCTAGGGTTGCCACACACCCGTGAGTATCCAGCATCCACCTGTTGTTGTGCATGGCTTGCTCCACTGTCCTCGCGTTGCGTGCTCGCTGTAGCACATACATCGTAATGCCAGGGGCTATATCCGCTGCTATTCTCCCCTGAATCCATCGATCAACCCAGAACAGGACCTGCTTTCCGTTACCAACCTCAATACGAATCAGGCTATCAAAAGCGGCCCTAGCCTTGTCATCCTTGATCATTGGCAGGCCTTGCCAAGATATGTTGGGGTCGACGCGCCTAAGCCACTCCCACCTCAACCTAAGCGCCAGCCCATGCAGACGTAAATTCCTGATACCCAACCCTCCAAATTCCTTGGGCTTACAAACTTGTTCCCAGGCGACTAGGCATTGTCCTCTGTTTGCACGCTCCTTGGCTGCCCAGAGGAATCCCCTAAACCTTCTGTCAAGCTCTTCGAAAACCCAAACAGGAGCATCCATGACCAAAAGATGATGTATAGGTCGCGCTGACATAACTGTGTACTACAAGGACCTTCCCTGCTTGTTGATTAAGCCACGCTGCCATGCATGCACAATTTTTAGGGCTGCCTCAAGCATTGGCATCCATTGAGCTTTTGTTAGCGGCCGAAGTGCTAATTGAAGCCCAAGGTACTTGATTGGAAACTCAGATATCTGACAATGCAACACCTCAGTCACCAAATGTTGCTCAGCTTCCCCTCCACGGATGACTGTAGCGAATCTTAACTCTTGAATCATCTGATCTTTTTTCCATGTATCGGTCCTGTATCTGAAACCTCTCATCTTTACCTACACATTTTCCCCAAGATATTAAAGATTTTCAAGATGAGGTATGTTGACAGGCAGCCCAGAAAAGTGAATTTAGTGGTACGTGGATTGGAAGATTAGTTCTTTCGAACGGTAACTAATGAGGTCGAGACAATCTTTTCTTCTTTTTGCAAAAAAAAACAATCTTTTTTTCCTTCTACATCTGGCCTCATGTTCTTCCCACCCCGTCTGGTCCATCATGCCTGGTCTTTTCCTTCTTGCTCCATGATGGTCTTGGAGACCTGGTTCCAAGCCTAAGCATGCCTGTCCCAAGCCCATTCGGTGACGAGCCTCGCTTCGCTCGTAAGATGTTAGCATTTTTTTATATGAATTAGATCATAACATAATGAACTTTCCGTCGAGACAAAGCGTACCTTGTAGCATGAATTTCAACAATCTTTTGGACAACATAGAAAACACTTGCTTGCGCCAAACAACCACTTAGGCTAAACAGTTACCAAGTTCGAGCAAAGCTTAAACTTGTTAACATGAAGTAGCTTTGTCACCATATCAGCAGGGGATACCTTCAGTTTACCTTCCGCAACAATGTCGCAAACATAATGGTACTTGACATCAATTGCTTTGTGCTCTCATTGACCATTTGACCTTTAGTAAGGTATATGCCACTTTGATTGCCGCTAAACAAGTTAATGCAAGAATCATCTCCACAAAGCTCAACATACACACCTTTCAACCAAACAGACTCTTGCAAGCTTCAGCAATAGCTATGTATTCTGTGTTGGTTGTAGATTGAGAAACAACATTTTGTAATGTTGTCTTCCAACTCACAATACATCCACCAATAGTAAACACATAACCTGTAAGAGACCTCCTCTTATCCAAGTAGGCATCAAAATGTGAATCCACATAGCCAGCGAGTCCCTCAACGATCTTGCCAAACTTTAAGCAAGCTTTGGATGTGCCACCTGAAAATCCACTGAACAACTTTTCATGTTCTTTACCAGGATTAGCCATGTATCGACTAACCAAACTCATAGCATATGATAATTCAGGACGGGAACAAACCATGACATACATCAAGGAACCAACATCACTAGAATATGAAACTCGTGACATGTACTCAAAATCTTCATCAGTACCAGGACATTGCAATGCTAACAATTTGCATCATGCATATTAAAATATTGAAGGATTTTCTTAATGTAATTTTGCTTACTAAAAAATAACCCACTAGATTTTTTGTCCTTTGTAATTTTCCTACCTAGTACTTTCCTAGCAGCATCAAGATCCTTCATCCCAAACTCACCATTTAACCGTGGTTTCAAAGTAGTAATCTCTTTCTTGCTCTTGGTAACAATCAACATATCATCAACATGTAGCAACAAGTATATGTGTGATCCATTAACAAACTTGATGACACAACTATCATATTGAGATCTCTTAAATCATGTGCAAGTATAAATGAATCAAACCTTTTATACCACTATCTTGGAGATTGTGTCAGACCATAAAGAGATATCTATCTTTAACTTGCAAACAAGATCCTCCTCGGGAACAACAAAACCTCAGGTTGGTCCATGTATATATTCTCCTCCAATTCTCCATGCAGAAAAGCAGTCTTTATATCTAGCTAATCAAGCTGAAGATCATGCATACCACAATACCAAGGAATGCACAAATTAGATTATGCTTTACAACCGGAAAGAATACATCATTATAATCAATACCTAGAATCTGGCTGAAATCTTTTGCTACTAACCCCACCTTAAACCTTCAAGGATAATTAGGAGAAAATCCTTCATTTCTTTTAAATATCCATTTGCATCGGACGTCCTTTTTTTGTTTGTAAAAGTGCACAATATCTCATGTGTCATTCTTCTCAAGCGATTGCATCTCATATTGCATAGCAGAAATCAACTTCTCGCGGTCAACAAATGCAACGACCTCGGTGTATGTAGCAGGTTCAAAATCATTCGCCACGTGTTCAACACAGCTCAACGGATAAAGATTAATATTACACTCTTGAATTAACCGAGGGCATGGACCTCAGTCTATGAGCATCAAGATAATTATTTGTTTAATGCAAAACTGTAAGGGTACATTGCCCCTATGTGTGGTTTTGGTAATTAATGACAACCCCTATGGACTAATGTTTTCATTGAGTTTATATGAAGGAATATTCCATAGGTACTACTTGCTCTCCATGTGTTGGATTCAAGTATGGATGCCATGAAGATAAAGATATACCTTGTGATTTGGCATCAAGATCATCGGAATGAAGATATATATGTAATATGATCAAGAAGAAGAAATGAAGATGGAGTTCTTATGTGGAACTCAATATTAGCCATGCTCTATCTTATGTGAGTATGAGAAGATACAAGGTTGAGTTGGGCAAGTTCAAGATGAGCATCTTGAGTGAATCACATGCTTGAAGCTTGCCGTCCATTTGGTGATAATGGACATGTGAAGATGTGCATCAATGTGGCTTTCCCATCATAGTGTATGGGGGAGTATTTGTGAGTCTTCACAAAGCAACATTGATCAAGTAAGGCATTCCGGCTTGAGTGAAGGTTGAAGAGTTGTCATCAAGATCAAGCGGGATGCGCAAGGCAAAGGTATGACCTTGATAGGTTTTCCTTTTACCGGTCTCGAGGTGGTTGATGGGAGACCGGATTATAGGATAGATAGCTGCTCAGCCCGGTTGCTGGGCCGGTCCGACCGGGCTGCTGACCGGCCTGTCCGGCTGCTGCTCCGGTCGGCCGGCCTGGTGACCGGCTGGGCCGTTTTTCTGCCCGAAATTGCTGCCCGTTTTTCTGTCTTTTTCCCCCAACAGCTATTTTTCCCCTTTAGCTATAAATAGGCTTCTTCCACCTTGAGCCAAAGGAGTTCTTCCCATTCTCTCTCCTCCATTGCTACTATTTGAAGAACTTGCTCTTCCTCTTGAATCCTCCAACCATTCTTGCTCATATTTGAGGATTTGAGAGAGTGGATCTAGATCTACACTTCCACCAAACCAATTCTTCTCTAAGTGAGGGAATCTCTTGGGATCTAGATCTTGGAGTCTTTGGTTGACTTTCCCCCTTGTTCTTCCTCTCCAATCTCATCCTAGCATTCGTTGCTTTGGTGGGATTTGAGTGTGAAGGACTTGAACACCTCGGTGTTCTTGCTTTGCATCATTGCATAGTGTTGAGCTCTCCACCACGATTAGTTCGAGTGAGAGACCGTGAGCTTGTTACTCTTGGAGGGAAACCTCCTAGTTGGCTTGGTGGTTGGTGTCCCGGTGATCTCTTCGTGAAGATTGTGAAGGGGCCCGGGCTTCTCCTTCGTGGAGCTTGTGAAGTGGTTGTGGAGCTTGCCATCTCCGGAGCGGAGGAAAAGCTAACCATAAGGAAAGGGCCATTATCCTTCGTGGGTGTGGTTCGGAGAATAGGGTGAGCCTTCGTGGCGCGGGGAATCCTTCGTGGGACCTCCACTCCTCCAAACGTGACGTACCTTGTTGCAAAGCAAGGGAACACGGGAATACATCCTCGTCTCCGCGTGCCTCGGTTATTTCTATACCCGAGCTCTCTTTCCTTGTGATAGCCATCGTGCTTGAAGTATATATATATCTTGCTATCACTTGTGCTACATATATCTTGTGCCTATCTTGCTTAGCTCTAGTTGTTATTGTTATACCTAGTTGAGCTTAGCATATCTAGGGTTTGTGCTTGTAAACTAAACGATAGTTTAATTCCGCATTCTTACAAGACAAATCCGAAAGAGTTTGTAATTGCCTATTCACCCCCCCTCTAGGCGACATCTCGATCTTTCAATTGGTATCAGAGCAAGGTCTCTCCTTGTTTTAGGCTTCACCGCCTTGAGAGTAAAGATGTCGGCTAGTATAGTGCACAATGACACAATTATCTTTGTTGGCACAAATTATCATTTGTGGCGAAATTGCTTGCTTTGCAATCTTCGGACCTTGTGTCCAAACATTGAGCAATTTCTAGATGTAGGTTTTTCTCCTCCGATGGATCCTCAAAATCTATCTTTAGAGGATGAGAAAAACTTACATCTTGAAGCTCAAGTATCTAATGAGCTTTTATTCTCCTTGAGACCCGATTTTCGTAGGTTCTTGATATATATAAAGCGAAAATCGTCTCATGAGATGTGGATCAAGCTTAAGGAAATGTTTGGTGGATCCACTTCTCAATTGGTCGGTGGTGACTCCGAGGAGCTCTCTTCCCCTTCACATCATGAAGAGCTCCAAGTTGCTTCCACCTCCGGCCGTGATGAGTTCTCATCTTCTTCCACTTCACCAACGTGTAGCAAGACACGAGGTAATGATATGGTGAGTGGTGAGGAAAATTGCAATGTTGATATTGTGCTCAATAGTGATGATTCTTCATCTCTATCCCATTGTAATGCTTCCTCTTTGGACTTAAACACATCTAGCATTAAAAATAACCTACATGCTTGTGTTGATGGTCCTTGCATATCATGTGTAAATTGCTTACATAGATCTCATGATGATATGCTTACCTTGTCTTGTTCCCATAATCAAAATGCTTCTATTTCCTCTAGTTGGTTGTTGACTAACAATGTAGAGGAAACCGAACACTCTATGGATCAAGACACGACTTCAAATGAGGATTCAAGAATATCTTCATCTTCATCCTCCGGTATGCACATGTGCCTTATGGCAAATGGATCAAAGGTATCTCCTACTTTGACTCCTAACACTTCCTCTAATGATGAGAGTGATGATGATGATAATGATGAAGAATATAATATCTTGGTGCATAATATGGCAATGGTATATGCTTCTCTTCATGGTAATAAAGAAGCTCGTGCTAATCTCGAACACTCTATGGATACCTTGAGTAAATATAGGGAAACCATAGTGGAGTTGGAGTCCCATATTGAAAATGGGGAAAAGAGATTCACTCTCCTCAAGCATGAGCTAAAAGATGAGAAGCATACTAATTTTATGCTTACACAAAAAATTGAATCCTATATGCATGAAAATGAGAAAACTATTGTTGATGCTTGTGCTACTAACTTTACTTCTTGTGAAGCATCTACCTTAAAGGAGAATGTTGAGCTAAGGGCTCAACTTGAGTTGCTAACTAGCAATTGTAGGGAATTGGAAGAAAGCAATAAAACGCTCTCACACTCTCTTGAGGATCTTCTAACTTCCTACGATGAGCTAAAATTAGCTCATGAGGCTTGTATCACTAAGGTAACATCTTGTGAGCCTCATGTGGACATTAGCACAATCTCTACTACAAATGCTATATTGACATGTGCTAGTCCTAGTAGTCCATCTAGTCAAACTAGTGATACACCTTGTGTTGGATTACTTGCTTTGCCTTGTTGCTCTAACAATGAAACTTCTACTTCCTCTAGTACTTGTATTTCTACTAACCATGTAGAGGAAATAAAAGAGCTCGAGGCCCAAGTCCTTTCTTTAAAGAAAGACTTGGAAAAGCGTCATGAAGGGAAATCCGCACTTGACAAGATGTTGAGTGTGCAACAATCCCCCAATGACAAGAGTGGACTTGGATTCAATTCCAATAACAAGAACAAGTCCAAGAGCAAGAGCAACAAGAAGAAGGGCCAAGACAAAGTCAAGGATCCGGCCAAGTTGGTTTGCTTCAAGTGCAAGGTTGAAGGGCATCATGTTAGATCATGTCCATTGAAGAAGAAGAAGCACTTGAGTGAGAAACAACAAGGGAAACGGCCACAAGGTCAAGGTCAAGCTCATGCTCGACCTCAAGTTGAAGATAGGCCACTTCCCAAGAAGAATCAAGATATTGTTCCCCAAGAGAAGAAATCAATAAAGAAGAGAAAGGGGAACACTTGCTACTTATGCCGTGTGAAGGGGCACTTTGCTTCTTCATGTTTAGGTAGTACCTTATCTAACCCTATAATTGTTGATGATGATTATTCTCTAGGGAAGGATAAGGATGGCAATGTGTTTGCCAAGTTTGTTGGAACTCAAAGTGGTCTCAAGAAAAGGACCATTTGGGTTGCCAAGCCTATTGTGACTAACCTCTTAGGACCCAACTTGGTTGGGGACCAACAAGCTCAAACGTGATCAATAGGTACATGTGGAGGTCATTGGAGACTTGGCTACTTCATGAAGAATTAAGGGATCTTCATATATTATATTTTGACCAAGTCAAGTCATATGGATTATCATCTATATCTTATATCCAATGTTCCTCTTTGCGGTAACTTATACTTCAACTCATCATATTTATTGTAAGTTACTTGCCCCTTTGCATGTTTGGTTTTGTACCAAATATTTGTGTGTATGTGTTGTGTCTTACTTACCTATCTTGTGTATTCAAGTATGTTTGTTTGACTCATCATATACTTGTGTATTGTTTTGGAGCCTAATGCATTTTGATGATATCTTATTTGGCTCTCTTTGAAGTGATTAATGGAACATCCCATTTTGGGGGAGTGATATGCTTTGTGCATCTCTCTTTCTTTAAAATGTGTGTACATGGGTACCACCACCTAGTATTGATATTGCAAGATTATCTAGTCACTATGTGGTGTGTCATACTCATGAGAAATTCAAATTCTAAAATATCCATTAATCATCTCTAGTTGAATTTTAAGTTGCCTCTTGTTTAGAAGAAATGTTTTATCACATTATGGGGGAGTAATATGTTTTGTACATATCACAAGCCTAGAAAATGTGAACATATGAGGTTATGCCACTTAGAGTTAATGCTCTTAATTATCTTGTTCTTAGGTGGCATGTTTTTCTCAAACAAGCTCCACTTCTATTAAAAAGCTTTTATTGGCTCATCTTATGGACTCTTGTTTGATTAAGAAATTCTTGGTACGGTTTTCCTCAAATACATATCTCTATATCTTATTTGGGACACCGTTTGCTTCAAGTTATTCTAATCATTGCCGTGCGTGATTGTGTGACTAGTTGAAGCTATCAAGAATCTTCATCCGTGCATAGTGCTCAATTCTATATACTTATCCTATGCCTTTTATTGTGAAGTTGATCCTTACTAACATTGTGAATACTCCACCGGAAATTATTTCCAATATACTCATTGTCTTTGACAATTGATAACCTTGTATGTGGTTGAATTTTTGGATCATCTTCACCTTGGATTGTTTATTATTGCCTTATTCTACTTCCAACAAATCTTTGTTGCTCCCATGTGTCTTCCTTGTTCCTTTGAAAAATCTTTTGATAAATTCTCTTGATTCATATCAAGTGTTTGTTTTGGAAGACAAACCTTTTCCTTACGGTACATTGTGCCATTGTGAAAAGTGTATAGGGCTTGGTTTATTTTGTTTGAACCTTGCTCTTTTGGGGAGTTTGCTATCTCATTCTTTCTTACATGATTCATTTGCTTGAATGAGATAAATCCTTGAGCATGTTTGCTTTATTTCATCCTTTATGCTCAATGGTTTCTTCTTAGTTCATTTGTTGAACTTTGTTGAACAAATCTTTTGTGATTTGCGTCTTTGATATTATTTGGACAACAAATTTGTTTGGTCACACCTTTATGCCTTATTCAATTCATTTGGTGTTTTGTCCAAAGTATATCTTTCTTGGATCTTTAAAAGTCTTTGTGCGTGCCTATATGCAATTTATTTATATTTATAGCATGCTTTCTTTCTTCGATCCATTATATAGGGTATACTCCATCAAATCCTAAACGGCTAAGATGTGCATGAAATTCAAATTTCATCTATAAATATGCACATATTTATATGGAGTGTGTCCTATATATTGTGGTTTGTCTAACCATGTTGGACCCAATGAGTTTGGGGGCCAAGATGTACTTGAATGATGTTTTAGGTACGTTGGAGATGCAATGGAGGCTTGTCTCATCTATAAGGAAGGTGTTATCACCATATGAGAATTGGAGTCAAGACTAGGATGATCTATGAACTCCTATCTACTACATCATGCCATTGCTATCTCGGTAACAAGTATCTTATTCATGCATTCTCATATAGCATCCAATCTCTTGTAGGTTGTATCTTGGCATGAAATTATTTATTTCGAAAATATTGCGGTTCTTGAAAAACCCTTTTAAAATAAAACCTCTTATTGAACACTTGAGTAATTTGAGAAGATGCATATGATAGGTTATATATATATCATATTTTATGATTCACCTATCACAAATATGCCCTCTAGCAATTTATTGCATATCAATTCCTCAAAGAGCTCTTGTGTGCAATATTGATGAATTTGTAAAATAAATCCGTATTTGAGATACTTGTTGCCTTTCTCAAAACATTCCAACTAGCCTTACTTCCCTTATTGTTAGTTGTGATGTTTTTGAGATTTTATTTGGTTGAAGTTCATTTATATACCATAAGTGAAAAGTGGAGCCATAGGCTATATATGCTTTTAAGCAAACATCCTTTGGTATATTTTATGACTTCATTTTGGATATCTAGTCCTATTTATTTTGTTAACCTCTTGTGTGTGCATGTTTCTTTATGGATCATTTTGTCCACTTTAGAAACTTATATACATAAGAGCGTTAATCCATCACCTTGATATCTTTGTTCTTTGCCAACCATCTTTTATCCTTTGTTTCTTAGTGGTGTTGGTAAAGGAGATTTATGAGTGCTTGGTTTATTTGTCTTTCTTCTTGCACTCATATCTCGTAATTGTTGGACTAAAGTTGTTCTTGATAAGCATATTCTCTTTATCCTAGTTGCGTTCTAAGTGATATATAGGGAGTGAGGATTCCATGTTTATGCATATTGTATTCAAATGCAAACATTATAAATTGTGCACGAACCTTGGGGAGCTTTCTTATTTTTATTTAGAGCACTATATCTCTCTTATCATGATATCCTTGTTTGTCCAATTGGATCTTTGATTGCTTGCCTTATTTGTGAAAACTTTCTCCATCATGATATTCTTATGCAATCTTTGATCCTCAATATAGTTTGACTTCCTTCAAGTATTCATCATTGGATATGTGCATTTGATTCCACTCAAATTATGAGAAGTGCACACTTTGGGGAGGAACTCACATTATATTGGCCTTCTAAATTTTTCACCCATTTTGACAATCGATGCCAATGGGGGAGAAGTTTAGAGGGTTTAAGGGAATGGTTTTATACTAAAGCTTGGTTTGTGCTTAAGTATTTTGCCTCTCATGCATTCCATATTTATATGTCTTGCATGGTTGTATATATATAGTGAAAACTATCCCAAAGGTTAATCTTGACAATGTATGCAATGAATTCATGTTCATCACACGTGCATACATTGTGGGGGAGTTTTCTCTATATATATTGGTTCTACTCACATCCATTGCATTTGTTGTAGTTGTGTGAGTAGAGCCGGTTTTGATATGGACTAGTTGCTTTGTGTTACTTGACCATATCAAATACAACCTCTTGTATACAACTTATTCTCGGATAAGTTGCGTACTTGTCACTAATATTCATTATATAAACCCTCTTATTGTGGTTGTCATCAATTACCAAAATGGGGGAGATTGTAAGGGTACATTGCCCCTATGTGTGGTTTTGGTAATTAATGACAACCCTATGGACTAATGTTTTCATTGAGTTTATATGAAGGAATATTCCATAGGTACTACTTGCTCTCCATGTGTTGGATTCAAGTATGGATGCCATGAAGATAAAGATATACCTTGTGATTTGGCATCAAGATCATCGGAATGAAGATATATATGTAATATGATCAAGAAGAAGAAATGAAGATGGAGTTCTTATGTGGAACTCAATATTAGCCATGCTCTATCTTATGTGAGTATGAGAAGATACAAGGTTGAGTTGGGCAAGTCCAAGATGAGCATCTTGAGTGAATCACATGCTTGAAGCTTGCCGTCCATTTGGTGATAATGGACATGTGAAGATGTGCATCAATGTGGCTTTCCCATCATAGTGTATGGGGGAGTATTTGTGAGTCTTCACAAAGCAACATTGATCAAGTAAGGCATTCCGGCTTGAGTGAAGGTTGAAGAGTTGTCATCAAGATCAAGCGGGATGCGCAAGGCAAAGGTATGAACTTGATAGGTTTTCCTTTTACCGGTCTCGAGGTGGTTGATGGGAGACCGGATTATAGGATAGATAGCCGCACTATTAAGAGGGGCTTTCGGTTGGGTAACTTGATCACATCGTCTTAGGGAGCTCAATCCTTGCATGCGTTGCATATTCTTATTGCTTCTTGGTATTTCTCGGTGTGAGGTTCTTGAGCTTGTTGCTAGCTTTACAACAAGCCCAAGTTCATCGAAAACGGAGTTCACATGCATCTTCTATTGCGTTTTCGAGGTTGGGTGATTTTACCGGTTATTCATGATATAAGGTTCTACCTTTTATATTCATGATAAAATCCCCTCCTATAGATTCTTGTGTTTTCACTTTCCATAGGATAGCATTTGTTGTTATCTTCCAAACAAAACTGGTTTCATTCGAATCGGGGTTCGGGAGCAAAAGTTATTAAAGAAAAGAGAAAAGAAGAAAAAGAAAAGAAAAAAAAGGGGAAGGGGCCAGCCGGCCGGACCGACCCAGCGGCCCACCCGGTCGAAACCGGCCTGGGAACCGGTGCCATCCGGGCTGATCCGGTGGCCTTTGGGCCCGTGTCGGTGCCCGGTGGCCAGCCGCCCGCCGCCCGCCGAACAAGCCTCCCGCGGGACCGGGCCGCCTCCCAGCCGGCCGCTCCACCGCGCGTCCTGGCCGGGGCTGGGCCTCACCGCCCCGACGGCCCAGTGCGCTGCCTGTGCGCCCCCGCGTCGCCTTGCTCCCTGCCGCCCGCGCACTGCTGGGCTTCGGCTGCGCGCGTCGTGGCCTTTTCCACCGCCAGCGGCTGCTGCTCCCGGTTCTGGGCCGGTCCGAGGGCTGCTGACCGGCCTGTCCGGCTTGCTCCGGTCGGCCGGCTGGTGACCGGTGGGCCTTTCTGCCCGAAATTGCTGCCCGTTTTTCTGTCTTTTTCCCCCAACAGCTATTTTTCCCCTTTAGCTATAAATAGGCTTCTTCCACCTTGAGCCAAAGGAGTTCTTCCCATTCTCTCTCCTCCATTGCTACTATTTGAAGAACTTGCTCTTCCTCTTGAATCCTCCAACCATTCTTGCTCATATTTGAGGATTTGAGAGAGTGGATCTAGATCTACACTTCCACCAAACCAATTCTTCTCTAAGTGAGGGAATCTCTTGGGATCTAGATCTTGGAGTCTTTGGTTGACTTTCCCCCTTGTTCTTCCTCTCCAATCTCATCCTAGCATTCGTTGCTTTGGTGGGATTTGAGTGTGAAGGACTTGAACACCTCCGGTGTTCTTGCTTTGCATCATTGCATAGTGTTGAGCTCTCCACCACGATTAGTTCGAGTGAGAGACCGTGAGCTTGTTACTCTTGGAGGGAAACCTCCTAGTTGGCTTGGCGGTTGGTGTCCCGGTGATCTCTTCGTGAAGATTGTGAAGGGGCCCGGGCTTCTCCTTCGTGGAGCTTGTGAAGTGGTTGTGGAGCTTGCCATCTCCGGAGCGGAGGAAAAGCTAACCATAAGGAAAGGGCCATTATCCTTCGTGGGTGTGGTTCGGAGAATAGGGTGAGCCTTCGTGGCGCGGGGAATCCTTCGTGGGACCTCCACTCCTCCAAACGTGACGTACCTTGTTGCAAAGCAAGGGAACACGGGAATACATCCTCGTCTCCGCGTGCCTCGGTTATTTCTATACCCGAGCTCTCTTTCCTTGTGATAGCCATCGTGCTTGAAGTATATATATATCTTGCTATCACTTGTGCTACATATATCTTGTGCCTATCTTGCTTAGCTCTAGTTGTTATTGTTATACCTAGTTGAGCTTAGCATATCTAGGGTTTGTGCTTGTAAACTAAACGATAGTTTAATTCCGCATTCTTACAAGACAAATCCGAAAGAGTTTGTAATTGCCTATTCACCCCCCCCCTCTAGGCGACATCTCGATCTTTCAAAAACAGACGGTGAACGCTCAACATCAATATTATCATCTTATTTTTAGAAGCTTTCTCCTCCACGTGATCCACTTACACGCTAACCTTCAGTCAAAACCATCAGAAACATCTCTAGATGGACTATCATTAATCATAACAATTTCATTAAAAACAACATTTTAGCTCATTAAAATCTTTTTAGTTTCTGGATTTCAAAACTTATATGACTCTTGAACCATAACCAATGAACACACATTTAACAATTCTACGCGCAAACTTTCCATTATTAACGTGTGCATAAGAAATGCAAGCAAAAACTCTCAACTATGAATTATCAGCGATAACTAACCTGTGGTTGGATGGTTAGGAGAGCAGTGACACCCCTAGATCACCAGAGTTCAAATCCCAGATTTGACACTTTGGTGTCTCGTAAAGGGAGAATACTCTTCAGTGAGATGCGACGTTCTCGTCGATAGCGAGACACATGTGGTGACTTTCTTAATCCCAAGACCCGTCGAATCAATTTTTGGATGCAGTCTCTCGGAGGTACTCATAGGAGTATGGTGTGTTTGTTTCAAATAGCCTTGCTATCCTAAACCTTGTATCGAGAGGGAATACTTCTCATGCATCCAAAATCCTTGAGCCAACCACTATGCCATTTGTGTCCACCATACCTACCTACTACATGGTATTTCTCCGCCATTCCAAAGTAAATTGCTTGAGTGCTATCTTTAAACAATTCAAAAGTTATTACCTATTATTTGTGTCAATGTTTTATAGCTCATGAGGAAGTATGTGGTGTTTATCTTTCAATCTTGTTAGGCAACTTTCACCAATGGACTAGTGGCTTCATCCGCTTATCCAATAACTTTGCAAAAAGAGCTGGCAATGGGATTCCCAGTCCCAAATTAATTAACAAAAATAGACACTCCTCCATGGTATGTGATTGTTGGACGGCACCCGAAGGATTCGGTTAGCCATGGCTTGAGAAAGCAAAGGTGGGGAGGAGTGTCATCATAATAAAACTAAAATAAAAGGCACTCCTTCATGGTATGAGATTGTTGGCAGGCACCCGAGGATTCGGTTAGCCATGGTTTGTGAAAGAAAGGTTGGAAGGAGTGCCACCCAAAAATAAAATAAAATGGGAGCCGCTCTTTGAAGGTTTGTCGGCAAGGGGTTAGAGTACCCGCTACCATTCGTTGACAACAACAAACACCTCTCAAAACTTTACTTTTATACTCTCTTGATGTTTTCAAAATAAAAGCTCTAGCACAAATATAGCAATCGATGCTTTCCTCTTTGAAGGACCTTTCTTTTACTTTTATTGTTGAGTCAGCTCACCTATCTTTCTCCACCTCAAGAAGCAAACACTTGTGTGAACTGTGCATTGATTCTTACATACTTGCTTATTGCATTTGTTATATTACTCTATGTTGACAACTATCCATGAGATATACATGTTACAAGTTGAAAGCAACCGCTGAAACTTAATCTTCCATTGTGTTGCTTCAATGCCTTTACTTTGAATTTATTGCTTTATGAGTTAACTTTTATGCAAGACTTATTGATGCTTGTCTTGAAAGTGCTATTCATGAAAAGTCATTGCTTTATGATTCAGTTGTTTACTCATGTCATTACCATTGTTTTGATCGTTGCATTCATTACATATGTTTACAATATGATCAAGTTTATGACGGCATGTCACTTGAAATTATCTTTGTTATCGTTTTACAGGGACGAGCGAACTAAGCAGGGATGCGATACGTCTCAGACGTATCGATAATTTCTTATGTTCCATGCTACTTTATTGATGATACCTACATGTTTTATGCACACTTTATGTCATATTTGTGCATTTTGGAACTAACCTATTAACAAGATGCCGAAGTACCAGTTCTGTTTTTCTGTTTTTGGTTTGAAATCCTAGTAACGAAATATTCTCGAATTGGACGAAATCAACGCCCGGGTTCCTATTTTGCCCGGAAGCATCGGAACACCCGAGAGCCGCGGAGGGCCCTGTGGGCCCTAGATGATAGGGTGGCGCGGCCTGGGCCCGCCGCGCCCCTATGGTGTCGCCCTTCGACCTTCGACGCTGCCCTTTCGCCTATATAAAGCCCCCATCGAAAACCCTTACGGAGAAGCCACGGTACGAAACCTTCCGAGCCGCCGCCATCGCGAAGCCAAGATCCGGGGACAGGAGTCTCTGTTCCGGCACCTGCCGGACGGGGAAGTGCCCGGAAGGCTTCTCCATCGACACTGCCATCTCCACCGCCATCTTCATCACCGGCTGCTCCCATGAAGGGAGTAGTTCTCCATCGAGGCTCGGGCTGCCGGTAGCTATGTGGTTCATCTCTCTCCTATGTGCTTCAATACAATAATCTCATGAGCTGCCTTACATGATTGAGATTCATATGATGATGCTTGTAATCTAGATGTCATTATGCTAGTCAAGTGAGTTTTACTTATGTGATCTCCGGAGACTCCTTGTCCCACGTGTGTAAAGGTGACAGTGTGTGCACCGTGTGGGTCTCTTAGGCTATATTTCACAGAATACTTATTCACTGTTATGAATGGCATAGTGAAGTGCTTATTTATATCTCTTTATGATTGCAATGTGTTTTGTATCACAATTTATCTATGTGCTACTCTAGCAATGTTATTAAAGTAGTTTTATTCCTCCTGCACGATGTAATGGTGACAGTGTGTGCATCCGTGTTAGTACTTGGTTTATGCTATGATCATGATCTCTTGTAGATTGCGAAGTTAACTATTGCTATGATAGTATTGATGTGTATTATTCCTCCTACATAAGCATGAAGGTGACAGTGTGCATGCTACGTTAGTACTTGGTTTAGTCGTATTGATCTATCTTACACTCTAAGGTTACTTAAATATGAACATTGAATTGTGGAGCTTGTTAACTCCGGCATTGAGGTTCGTGTAATCCTACGCAATGTGTTCATCATCCAACAAGAGAGTGTAGAGTATGCATTTATCTATTCTGTTATGTGATCAATGTTGAGAGTGTCCACTAGTGAAAGTCTAATCCCTAGGCCTTGTTCCTAAATACGCTATATTGCTCATTGCTTATTCTTGTTTTTCTTTGCGTTACTTCTGCGTTACTGTGCATGTTTACTTCTGCAATATTACTACCATCAGCTGCACGCCAAAGCTATTTTCGCGCCATACTACTGCTCATACTTATTCATACCCTGTATTTCACTATCTCTTCGCCGAACTAGTGCACCTATTAGGTGTGTTGGGGACACAAGAGACTTCTTGCTTTGTGGTTGCGGGTTGCATGAGAGGGATATCTTTGACCTCTTCCTCCGAGTTCGATAAACCTTGGGTAATCCACTTAAGGGAAACTTGCTGTTCTACAAACCTCTGCTCTTGGAGGCCCAACACTGTCTACAAGAATAGAAGCACCCGTAGACATCAGGGCTTCGACTTATTTCTCCTCGACTTTGATCCTCCGCGGCGCGGTCTCTTCCTCTTCTCCGCCTCGGCGTCAAGCATGTCCTGGAGCGACGCGATGATCAGCAAATGCTCCCGGAGGTCATCATCGAAGGCTTGCTCGTCCCCGGTCGGACAAGCATTTCGTCGTCGCTATCCATGTCTGAAGCAAAATCAATGGTTAAAATTGCGCCGCGGCAGACGAGGCAACGAACAACGGCCAATCGCGCCTACCTGGCAAGTCGTCGAACACCTTGTGTGCGCGGAGGTGGGGTGGATTTGATGACGCGTTCTGGGACACGCTGGCGAAGCGGCGGCGGAGAAACGTCCAACGAGAGTGCAAGTCGCGACGGCACAGCTCTCGGGCGAGATCGCGTCGAACGGCGGCAAATCCGGCGCGGAGGGTAGGAGGCGCGACGAGAAAAAAATACGCGAACCAACGGTTTATGGAAATAGTCGCCGACAGGTGGGAGCCCGCCTCGCTTTTCGTTGTGTCCGGCGTGCTCGGAGCGCCCCCTGTGGGGCGGAGACGAACTCGGGGCGCCAGACACCGTAACAGGCCGCGCCGGACAAAAAGAGGCTTTGAAAGACACAGCTGAAAACTTTTTTTTGTCCAACATGTCTAAATTCTTTTGGGGATGTTTTGGGTTTTAGGAACCGCGACTAGGATGCTCTTAGAAAGCTGAATGCAAGGTGAGGCGGGTCCATATTTTGTAGGGTTGGGCTTTTGGCACGTCCACAGTTTCTTCCGTTTCTTCCGTGGCAATTGAAAAGTAGACTACCCTGGACTTGGAGAGTCGAGGCAGTCCAAAGCCGGGCCCTATCGCAGCATCCTATCCCAACCCATCTCCCACATCCCTCTCTTATCCCCTCTTCCCCTCTTCCCCTCTAAACCACACCCCCACCCGCCGTCCATTGCCCCCTCCCCACCATGGCTTCCCCCTTCTCCCCGGCGTCCGCGCGCGCCGCCTCGCCGGCCCTTGTCGCCGCCTCCACTTCCCGCCCTCTCTTTCTCACCGCCGCCATCTCAGGTACGCTCTATTATTTTGAAATGCACGAATGTCCAATCTCCAAGCACCCCCAAAATTCACTCTTTCCACCTCTTCACCCGCAGCCCGGATTCCGTCCAGGAGGGGATTCCGCCGTGGCCGCTTCACCGTCTGCAATGTAGCGGCCCCCTCCGCCACCGAGCAGGTAATCCACCAACTCTCCAGTTCGTCCAACGCTCGAATCTACAACGCCAGACAAGGCCGTGTTGTTTTATCTGTCGGTTTTTGATGTAATGTGCGTAGGACACCAAGGCAAAGGCCGCCAAGGAGAGCCAGCGGCCGGTGTACCCGTTCCCGGCGATCGTGGGGCAGGACGAGATGAAGCTCTGCCTGCTGCTCAACGTCATCGACCCCAAGATTGGCGGCGTCATGATCATGGGCGACCGCGGTACCGGTAAGTCCACCACCGTGCGCTCCCTCGTCGACCTGCTCCCGGACATCAGCGTCGTTGTCGGCGACCCTTTCAACTCCGACCCTTACGACCCCGAGGTCATGGGCCCTGAGGTCCGCAACCGCGTCCTCAACGGCGACACCCTCCCCGTCACCACCACCAAGATCACCATGGTCGACCTGCCCCTCGGCGCCACCGAGGACAGGGTCTGCGGCACCATCGACATCGAGAAGGCGCTCACCGAAGGTGTCAAGGCGTTTGAGCCTGGCCTGCTCGCCAAGGCCAACAGGGGAATACTCTATGTCGATGAGGTTAATCTGCTCGATGACCATCTGGTGGATGTTCTGCTGGATTCCGCGGCTTCCGGGTGGAACACCGTGGAGAGGGAGGGCATCTCCATCTCCCATCCGGCGCGGTTCATCCTCATTGGGTCTGGCAACCCGGAGGAAGGGGAGCTCCGGCCTCAGTTGCTGGACAGGTTCGGGATGCATGCGCAGGTTGGTACGGTCAGGGATGCTGAGCTCAGGGTGAAGATTGTGGAGGAAAGGGCCCGGTTCGACAGGGACCCCAAATCGTTCCGCCAGTCCTACCTGGATGAGCAAGAGAAGCTCCAGGACCAGATTACATCCGCCCGGAGCAACCTCGGTTCTGTGCAACTCGACCATGAGCTTCGCGTCAAGATATCCAAGGTGTGCGCCGAGCTGAATGTCGATGGACTCAGAGGAGACATCGTCACTAACAGGGCTGCCAAGGCGCTGGCTGCCTTGAAAGGAAGGGACACTGTCACAGTCGAGGACATCGCCACTGTTATTCCCAACTGCTTGAGGCATCGGCTCCGTAAGGACCCTCTCGAATCTATTGACTCGGGCCTGCTCGTTGTCGAGAAGTTTTATGAAGTCTTTGGCTAGATTCTTCTCGAGGTAAATGTTTTTCTGTCACAAAGTTGGCAGGAGGCCCTTTGTTTGGCTCTTCAAAAGTATTATTTGATCAGAGGCTTCAAACATTTTATATTCTTTATTATCTTCTTGTAGCATGGTGGTAGTGTAGATTTCATTCCCCTTTGTCGGGAATGCATGTTATGAGCTGCACATGGTCCGGGCACATCACTCTTCCTTGTAGTTATCGATGCAACTAATGGATTGCACAGAACCGTATCAATCACTAAGCTATGCTTATACTCTTGTAGATCTGTTTGAATATATAAATGAGTTTGAGCCTCTGTTTTTTGCTCTCTTGCAATCGGTGTTGTCAAAGGCTTGAGCCTGCTTAGAATGTTATATGCTAACTTGTCAACACTTGGATTTTTAGGTCCAGATGCCTATTATGCCATTCATCGCAATCCCAGGAATATTGTTTTTGCGAGACATAATAGATTGATATCACAACACATCATTCATTACAACCCATAATTGTCTTACATAGAGGGATCACATGATCCAGTCTTAATACATCATAGTGGATCTAGAGATCCTATTACAAAACACATAGCGGAAGCGAAGTAATAGCGGTCGTGGTCCATCTGTTTCACAGGCAACTGTTGACGTCAGGAGTGATCCTAGTTGTCGTAGACGTCCTGCTGTCCATCTTCCTCGTACTGCTGTTCTCCTTCATAGTCTGGCCATTTGAATAGCCAGGGACAAAGCCATGAGTACTCTGACAGATTAAGAAAACTAGTAAGCTACTACTTGTATGTTGTCTTCTATACTTAGAATGTTACATGCTACCATTTATTGCTACATCATAGCCTCAAAGGTCACAGAAATATAGACTGTACCACTGGAATGTATCTTCTGATCCCAGCATGCTTGTTCTTCAATTCAAAACATCTCTTATTACTTGGTATTTTTCACTTGGTTCAGCGTCCTTGCCCCTCAAACGGAAGCCCATCCGTGGTTCCTTGCTCATTAGTTACAACAGTAGCAACGCAATCTTAGATTCTCTGTGTCCTTAGCAAACCATATACATCATTGGATTAGAAATAAAATCCTAATAGTTATCCAACCAATCACAGGCTTGCCTCCACAGAAGCGCCCAAATAATGAACTAAAACTACTTGGCCAATCAATGCTTTTTTTTAAACAAAAGGGCCACATGGCCCCCAATTTCATTTAAGAAATCGGAGTCACAAAGGTATCAGAGGTCTGAGCCTTTTTTACAAGAACGACTTTGCAAAATTAGCAGAGCAGCAATTAACTCTAACCACACTATTACTAATTCAGACCATAAAAACCTCAGCATCCTGGGAACAAAACAAGTATGACTTTGTGTTTTAATTGGATGAACACAGCTTATCATAGTGCACAAATGGAGAAGATGATCTCGACATCCTGATAGCTTGAACTTCAGTTATCGCAGATCCTCTTCCAATCAATGATATTCAGAGTAGGACCATGATGAAGCTGTTCTCTTTTGACCAGTTCATCACAGATTGGGCTTGGTGTTGATTACTCACATGGAAACACAGAGTTGGTTCGTTGTTTAAAGTCAAACGGTAGTATGGTATGCCAGAGGACCTGCCACTTACCATTGCTCATAGGAGGACGTGTATATTTCTTTTGGAAACTAGAGAATGTGTGCTGGACGCTACGAAAACGGCACTGCTTTTGATTAGAACTCACGTTTACTTGTCGGGTTGTTTGCCAGATTTGAGAAAAAGAAATCAGCGTGAGGTACAGCTTAGCAGATAAACTGTCAGAGTTAAATTTTGAAATGGGTAAGGTGATGCTGGTTAAGTTCTTAGCATTTACAGATCGAAATTGGCTCTGTGTATTATAATTGTATATCTCTAGTATGCCCACATCCACAATGTATTATATTTGTATCAACGATACACAGTGCTCTTGTTTAAACTAGGACACATGACGTACTACACATAAGTTATAACGCTATTGCTCAACTGGATCAACTCTAGGTTGCGTTTGGGAATTCTAGGCAGCTGGTTTGTTTCTGTTTTTCCAAATTAGACGAGCTATCCTTTGGTGCAGACCCTGGCACTGGTGTAGACCTTTCCGGGCTTGCAGAGGTAGCCTTGATCTGGAGCGCAGTGCGCGTCCTGCGAGCACACGCACATTCCTTCTAGCGCGCACCCGGGCGCGTCCTTGGTCGGCGTTCCACCACCAACGCCGAGCATCATGTCGCTCCAGTCGCTGGAGAAGAGGCCGTCCGGGTCGTAGGCATTCTTGACACGCAGGAACTGGCGCATCCCCGGGTACTTGCGCGCCACACCGATGAAGGCGAGGTTGCGGTTCTTCCCCCAGTGCGGCAGCCCGCCGTACTTGAATATCCCCATCTGCTCGATCTCCTCCATCACGTCCTGGTGGAGGCGCGCCCTCCCTGGGTCACGGCTTCTGTAGTAGGTCATGTCGAAGTCCATCATGTCGGCCGACTCCCCTCGCGTCGCCGGCTTCCCGAGGTGCGCTGTTGAGGACTTGACGTAGCGCATGAGGATCCCGTCGTAGAGCTCGACGCCGCAGAGAGACTTCGGGTTCAGGTCCCGCAGCCGCTGGACGTCCTGGATGAAGGCCCTGGCGCGGCTCACCGGCAGGCTGAAGGTGGTCTGGTGGAAGAAGCTGGAGCTTCTCACGCGAGGATCCCACGGGCAGGACGTCTGGAGCGCGTCCTCCGGCGCCATCAGACAGCCGCCGGACGCCTGCATATGGTCCTGTGGCCCGACCACCGGGTACCCCGTGAAGAGCCAGCCCCTCCTCCGCGTCAGGCCGTACCCGGCCGCCGTGAGCGCCGCGTGGGTCACTCTCGACGTCAGGCACTTGCTGCTGCCGTTGCCTCCCCGCTCGGAGAGCTCCTCCGCCAGCCGGTTGGCTCCGATCACTAGCGTCGAGGTGGCTCGGAAGCCGATGAAGTCGAGGATGCCGTTGCCGGAAGCATTCATCGGCAGCCTCTCATCTATGCGGTACACCGCTCGGCCGTGACCTGGGTACCAGGCGATGTCAGCGAACTCGTGCTCATAGCCGAACTTGGCCACCTGCTCCGCGAGGTCATCGTCGTCCCGCTCGGAGAAGGTCGTCGAGCGCTTGAACAGAGGTTGTAGTGCCAGAGTCACCTGCAAAACATCGTGCATGTCCTTGTTACAGTACAACTTTTATTTATTTTTTTATCTTGAAAAGCACATTGTTGTTATTATTATACAACCGACAGACAACACCCATGATCCCACGAGCACTACACAAACACAACCATATGCACAAGCTCAAAGACAAGTTCAAGATCTCCTACAGACGGTAAAAAAAAAACAATTTAATGACTAAATTTTGATGGTTTGGTCGATCTCACAACTTTCTGCTTGGACAACTGAATTAGAACTAGTTTGAGCAAAACCTTCTGCACCAAGGATATAATAAAACGGAATTATGAAACTGATACGCAAAACTTCCCCGCTGAACATATCTTGGCCGTTTTTCACTTTTCATATTTATATCCCCTTGTTATAGACGAACCCATGGTCCATGGGTGCTCATAGAAACCGGCTATTTTTTATTTCTTCGCGGTCGCTTCATCTTAAGTACGAGTGTGGTCTGCTCAAATGTAGAGAAGCCACCGACCATACCCACAGAATCCACTGGCCAGTAACCATTAGAGGCACACTGTTGGGTCGAAAGGACTATGTAAATATGTGTAAATGGAAAGATCCGACTCCTCGAAACATGCTTTTGCCTCGCTTTATAAATAAAACCACAACTGTCAATCGGACTATGTACGTGGAAATGTAAACGGAAAGATGAGCGGTAAGCAAGTCGCAAGAGCTGCCCGTGGCAACAGTGCCACACTTCTTACTGCCCAACCGATTCTCTTCTATTTATATAAAAAATTGGTTACAAAGAAAATTAAAAGTAAAGGCTTTGCATGATGCATGCATGGTAGCATGTGAAGAAAAGGTTAAACGGAATTATGAGTATATATGAAACGGAATTATGAAATTGATGCGCAAATCTTGACCGTCTTTCACTCTACGTATTTATCCCCTTGTAACCTTGTTATAGACGAATCCAGGGCACATGGGTGCACATAGAAACCGGGTACTTTTGTTTTCTTCAGTCATCAGTCATGCTTCATCTTAAGTACGAGTGGCCTGCTCAAATGGAGAGATTCCACCGGCCACTAACCATTCGAGGCATGCGGTTGGGTCGAAAGGACTATGTAAATGCAAAAGGAAAGATCTGACTATGTACACGGAAATGTAAACGGAAAGACGCGGAGTAGCCCAAGTCACACGAGCTGCCCGCGGCAGCAGTGCCGCAGTTTCTTACTTCCCAACCGATTCTCTGCTATTTATCAAGCTTTTTTTTTGGTTAAAAAAAGATTAAAAGTAAAGGCTTTGCATCATGGTAGCATGTGAAGAAAAGGTGTAAAAAGCATTTGTTTCTCTAGCTGGTTTCAAAAGTGTCCTGTTAAATACAAATAAAAATGACAATTGAGCTTGAAGTGCTATGATTGTTATACACTCCTGATGGGAGGGGCGCATGTTCTGTGCTAATCGAATCATGTTTTGTACTCCAAGCATCAAAGATCAGTGCTTTCCCCTGCCAGTGGATCGAGTACACATACAGACTCATCGATCTAAACGTTTGCATGCATCAAGTGGGTCAGATTCTCCATCTCGTGGTCTATCGATTTCTTGACTGTAATTTGTCTGTTCATGAGAGCTCATACTTAATGTAGAGTAGCACGCAGTTGCTAATTTAGATTAGTACTGAGTTGCATCTACATACATTATTATTAAAGTAGTTATGATGTTTAGCCATATGTTATTACTATGTCAATTACGCGGATGCAAGTCCAGGGTAAAAACAGTGACCATGTATAGACGAGTAAAACAGTGTAATTAACATGACATGCCGCTACATATTAAAATGTCCCTAGTCGTCCTTGTGCACGTACGTACGATCACGAAGGGTATAGGCTACTCTTATACGTACAAAGTTTATCGACCAGGTTAATTACCTGAGAGATGACACCCAGGACGCCGAGGGAGACCTTGGCGGCGTCCATCTCCGGGTCGGCGGACGTGAGCACCCGCACCTTGGCGTAGCCGTTGGCGGCCGGCGCGGGCGTGACGATCCTCACCCCGACGACGTACTCGTGCACGGCGCCGCCTTTCCCCCAGAGCGAGCTGCCGTGCGCGCCGGTGCCGAGCATGCCGCCGACGGTGAGCCCCCACCAGTAGGGCGCGTAGGGCAGCGCGAGCCCGGCCTTGGCCGCCTCCGCAATGAGCTCCCGCAGCGTGATGCCGCTCTCCACCGTCATCTCCATCCTGGCCGCGTCCACGGCCACAACGCGGTTGAGCCACCTGGTGCTGATGGCGAGGCCCTGCCCGTCGCCGTCGCCGGGGCAGGCGAGCTGCGGCATGCTGTGGGAGTACCTGGTGGTCACCTTCATCTTGGTCTTGCTCGCCGTGGCGTTTGCCACCGCGCGCACCAGCTCCTCCTCGGAGGAAGGGTAGACTACGGCCGCCGCGCGGCACGTCGACCGGTCCGGGAACACGCCGTATGCGCTCGATACGGTACAGTCAGCCGTGCCGCCACCGGACGAGCACTGCACGGGGTCCGGTGGGGGGCTAGCGACGGCCCGATCAGCTGCCGGCACTATAGTGGTAACAGCGACCATGAAGATCAGGACCTCGAGCTGCACTAACTTGAGCTTGCTCATCTTGTTGTACCTGAGGGTTGACTGGTTGAGGCAAGGACCGTAGCTACTACTCCTCTATATAACCGCTTGAAAGCATTAAGGTAGCCAAAGCTAACCTCAAATAACCATATTAGGATGACCGGGCCATATATGTAACGAGTTAGCTATCTTCATTTGTGACAGTCCTACGATGAAACTGAATTCAAATGAATACATGAGATGTGCATTCATTATGAGTCCATAGAGTTGGATTTATTCTATTCCAGCACACATACGGCTCTTTATAAAAGATTATATGCCCGGCCTTTAACTAGCTCTAGGTAACATGCGCAAAAGCAACAAAATCAAAAGGTTGGAACTGCCAGTTTGAACCATATACTTTCTTTGCTCTAGTGAATGTACGACTGCACTAATTTCGCAATAAAATAGCGTACAATGTAATGCAAACTAGTGCGAGTCATGTTGTTATTTTCTTCAAAGGAATGTCTTTCAGTTGGATTGTTAGAGTACGTTAACTTACTTGATCGCTGGGCAATTACTTAGATAGGGAAGACTTGAAGCATTATCTTCTTTGCGCTGGGCTAGCTACATGGGTGCATGTGTAAGGGCATCTCCAAGGCGACCATCGCGCCGTGTCCGGATGGGTTAATGACAAAATCGACGGGGCGCATAAAAGGACGGGCGCCGCGTCGAAAGCGCAAACCCGGCCCAAATCTGGGCGGGTTTGCGTGGCCGCGAGCGCGCCGTCCGCTCGTGTCGCGCTGGTCGCCTCGTCTCCCTTGGGCCACCTGTCGGTGACCAGGGAGACTATTAAATGGGGACTGGAGGGGATCTGGCCATCCACTCCAGTCCCCACTCCACTCCCGAGCAAAACCGCCGCCATGGCCCCGAAGCGACGGTTCGCTCCCGGAGCGAACGACGACGAGGCTAGCAGCAGCCGCCGTCGTCCGCCGGCGTTGCGGCCGTCGGGAGGAAACCAGCGCGGCCTCCACATCGGAGAGGCCGCCCGCGGCGGTGCGCCATTGCCGCAACCGCCGCCTCTCCTCCTCGAGCGGCCGGAGTCCTCGGAGGAGGACCCGGACCTCCGCGCCGCCAAGATGATCTCGGCGGCGGAGGAGGAGGCGCAATGGCCAGACCTCCATGAGGCCATTCGCACCTCCGAGATGGAGGAGGCGGCCCGGCGGGAGGTCGAGGAGGCGGAGGCTGGGAGCTCTACGCCCAGGCCCGCCGGGCGCGACGGGAGGAGGAGGAGGTGGCGCGGCGGAGGAGGCCAGGCGCGGCGGGCGAGGAGGCCGGCGGCGCGGCGGGAGCGCGGCGCCAGCGGCCGGCGCGGAGGCGCAGCGCCTCGAGGAGGCGCTCCGTGCGCCGCCGCAGCCTCGGGTGGCTCCGGACCCCCACTCGCCGTGGGAGGAGGCCCTGTGGTCTCCGTGGCGGAGTCCCCGGCGCGGTCGAGCCACGACAGCGCCTCGCCGCCCTGGGACGACGACAACGTCGCCGACGACGCCCTGTGGGGCTAGGCGGCGCACCGGCGGCCACCGCGCCGCCGACCAAACCCTAATAGAGGGTTTTTATATTAGTTTAAATGTAAAAGCCCATATAGGGGCTTATTTTGTTAGTTTTATTTGCCCAAAATAGGGCTATGTACTAAATTTGCCCAAAATAGGGCGTATGTTCAATGAAATTTCGTTCAAATTAGCCTTTTTTTTGTTTTCTTTTTTCTCCGGTTTATGCGATGCGTCCGCGCGTTGGGCGCAGCGCGCGACCCAAACGGACACGCGGACTGGCGCTGTCCGCGTGTCCAGGCGGCGACCTAAACGGCCCAAAACGGACGGCCCAGCGCGTCCGTTTGGGTCGCCCGGTTGGAGATGCCTAAGGATCGACCGGCTGGGTGCACTGGCCGTGTCAGAGTGTTAATGTGGCTATCGCAATAACCGCATGACATACGCAATCCATATAGCTCATAGGAAATAACTTGTTGTTCGGAGTGCTCTCTCAATTCAGTCAGTGGAACACGCGGCCGTTCGCACCTACCTGCTGGATGCCTCGTGGTGGATATCGGCCTACTGCTCCATCCATCCTGCATTCCTGCTATATATCCTTCACATAGCTCATTGCGCCAGAACACCAAAATGTTCCTTCTCCTATCATTAGGATGTACACTTTCATCACATGTGTACTTTACTAGTACGGAGTACTTAATTTTCATATATTCAACAGTCAGCTAGTTTTCATATATTCATATATTTTTAGACTCAAAAGGCTTCTAGGTAACATCGGTATTTTTTTTTTTTGGAAAAAATAGAAAGCATCTGAGTACACATGACAAGATAATAAGCATATAAGTTATAAACACAACAAACACAATTTTAAGTCTCTTACCACCTTCAATTTAACAAAGAGCTGTCGGATCTTAGCACGAAAACGGTCTAACCCCTATTCCTCGATCCTTTTCCGTGGTGCCGCTCACAATGATCAATTTGAGGTTAGGGGTTAGGGACCTTTATAAAGTGCTAATTCCGGTTTTATTTAAACCGTAATTACGCAGATAAGTATTCCAGATATATCTGTTTAAATAAAGATTCCAGGCTAACAAACCAATCACGATCATCGTTACCCATCTAGGAGCCTTAATCTGCAATGTCCCATAAGCACACGTGTGTGAGTCACGTGTTGAATTTGAAACAAACACTCAAATTCACAGGCTTTAATCAATTCATATAGCCAACATATGAACAACCTGGCTTTCCTGATAATACTATGCCCGGGCTTTATACATAGTATAATTCCAGTATAAATAATATACTGTGTTTCAGTATACCAGTAAATGGTTTCCTTAAACATATTCCATTTAAGTACAGCAAGCGATATTCAAATACAATGGTAATATTCAACACAGAAATTTCAGGGAATAAATAATGTAGTATAAATATTGCAAGCCACACTTTATAATTCCTACAAGAGCGATATGCTCCCTGGGAACAACTTTAGAAAAGTATGTTGATTCCCACAACTATAGGGGATCCATTATAGCACGTATGGTAAATAATAGTAGCAGTTCAAGGAATTTGCGTGTGAAACTGATGCAGAGATGCTTGTAAACGATGCGAAGTTTATTTTCGGACATAGTTGTAAATGATGCTGATAGGGTGGTTTTGGCATGTTCTCACCATAATCTAAACATGCCCTCCTATGTACAGTGTTTAGGTTTTCCTTTTCTTTATAAATAGGCAGTGCTCCTGCCAGTTGCTAAAAAAAAGTACGAAGGGTTTTGAGATGGCCCAATCCTCAAAGTGTGAAAATGACAAGCCTAAGTTTCCATCAAATAAAAAAATGTTCATGTGGACGGCATGTATTTAACTATTCATATACATACATAATGATTCTACCAATACCTGAGAGGAGGCACTGAAATGGCGAAATCTGGCCCTCCCGGAGTAGGAGACTTTCTGTTCCGTCACTGCCTCTAGAAATCCCACAAAAATTAGGGTGTCGCTTTTCGGCAATGACGAAGGTGTGCTTAAAAGTGTGATGCGGAGAGGTGTATATAGGATCCCTGTCCATGGGAAAGCCCCAGGGTCCAAACCGCGTGGTGCAGTTGTGCGTAACCGGTGGTGCCCCTGCAGGTGGGCCTCTGGCTGGTCCCCAAAGGAAAACACTACTCATACTTATCTTGTATTTCGCTCGTCCACGGAAATACGTCAATTCCATGATTCTTTTCTAGCCACAACCTGTCCATCTGCACTAAATGCGAATAACTATGTAAACAAGACAAAACCTTTTTTTAAGTAAGGGTTTCCCCCGATTTCCATTCAAGAGCTCCTACCGTGTCATTTTCAGCATGCCCACCTACCACAAGTTCCACGCAAGGGCATGTTATATTTACAACAAGCACAAAATTCCGGGTCCTAACGGTATGATTACCGTATCTGGAGACTACAAGAAAGCTCAAGACTGCGAGGAGGGCGAAGCCGCCTTTGCAGAATCTGTAATATCTGGAGAGGAGCTGCAAGGCTACAGGGCCGCGGTGGATCCGAATGAGATGCATACCACAAAGAAGCAGATCTCCGAACAGAAGACTTCGTTCAAGGCCGCGATAGACACCAAGAGGGTCGACCTCAAGGTAGGCGATAGTTCCAAGCAAGTGTCTGTCGGAGCTGGCTGATGACCCACAAGTATAGGGGGTGTATCGTAGTATCTTCGATAAGTAAGAATGTCGATCCCAACGAGGAGCAGAAGGTGTTGTCAAGTAGTTTCGATGAAGGATTCACTGTAAATGCTCACAAACAAGTATTCAAGGGGTTTTGATGTAATAGATGAATAAAGTACGAGTAAGTAAAATGCGAGAGAAATAATTGCAGCGAGTGGCCCAATCCTTTTTAGCACAAAGGACAAGCCGGTTTGTTTACTTATAATGACCAAACGTTCTTGAGGACACACGGGGATTTTAGTCTAGTGCTTTCGCTTCATGTAGCTAAATAATCTTCATTGTTTTGATAAGTGTTGTGTGGGTGAACCCATGCTAATGCACCACCCTTCCTAGGACTAATACATACTTGTGATTATACCCCTTGCAAGCATCCGCAACTACAAGAAAGTAATTAAGATAAATCTAACCACAGCCTTAAACTCTGAGATCCTGCGATCCCTCTTGCATCGGTATACTAACGGGGGCTTAGGTTTCTGTCACTCCGGCAACCCCGCAATTAGCAACCGAATACAAGATGCACTCCCCTAGGCCCATAAATGGTGAAGTATCGTGTAGTCGACGTTCACACGACACCACTAGAAGAATGACACCACAACTTAAATATCATAACATTGAATATTACTCAACCATAGTTCACTACTAACATTTAGACTTCACCCATGTCCTCAAGAACTAAACGAACTACTCACGAGACATCATATGGAATAAAATCAGAGGTGATATGATGATGAATAACAATCTGAACATAAACTTTGGTTCTATGGTTTCACTCAATAGCATCAATAACAAGTAGAAAGTAACACCGGGAGAGTTTCCCCTATCAAACAATCAAGATCCAACCCAAATCGTTACAGCGGTGACGAGGTGCAGCGGTGGTGATGGCGGTGTAGATGGTGGAGATGATGATGATGATGATGGAGATGATGTCCGCTCGATGACGATGGCGATGGCGTCGATTTCCCCCTCGGAGGAATTTCCCCGGCGGATTCCTGCCCGCCGGAGAGCTCTTTCCTCTCTGGTGTTCTCCGCCCCGCAGAGGCGGTAACTCTTCGTGAGGTACCCCCTGTGGCTTCCTTCGTCATCTGGAAAAATAGGAATTTACGTGTAATTTCCTTCCACAGTTGATCTTCCGAAATATTGCGTTCTGACGGTGCTTTTTCCAGCAGAATCCTGGCTGCTTGATCCTCCAATAATGATGAAACATGCAAAATAGATGAAATAACATAAGTATTGTGTCCCAATATGAAATATATCAATGAATAACAGCAAATTATGATATAAAATAGTGATGCAAATTGGACGTATCAACTCCCCCCAAGCTTAGACCTCGCTTGTCCCCAAGCGAAACTGAGCTCAATAAACAAGACCACATGTTTATGGAGTGAAGAGTCGATAAATAAAATACGGACAAGAAGCATCATATTGATTCACACAAGACATTCTAGTAAACATTCTCTTCATATAACTCAACTTGAAATAAGTAAAGAGAAATCACAAGTAAAGGTGCATAGGAAATCATAAATGGTTATGGCAAACTTTGTTCTTGGTCAGAGAACTACTAACGAATTGTACTTCTAAGCAAAGCTTTCATATTAGAGTTTATATAGCTGGGCTTTCATTCTAAATCATAACAATCTCCTCATAATCATTGATAACTTCAAAGTCATATTCATTCAAATAAAATTTGTACTAAACAAGAAAGTATAAAAGACATGGTTAACTGAATCATAGCATAAATGGTTGGTTCACAACAACTCAATTGCTTGCTTGAGATAGAGGGAAATAGGTTTACTGACTCAACATAAAAGTAAAAGATAGGCCCTTCGAGAGGGAAGCAGGGATTAAATCATGTGCTAGAGCTTTTCAAGTTTTGAAATCATATAAAGAGCATAAAAGTAAGATTTTGAGCGGTGTTTGTTGTTGTCAACGAATGGTAGCGGGCACTCTAGCCCCCTTGCCAAACAAACCTTCCAAGAGCGGCTCCCATGAGGGACGGCATCTCTACCAGCAAGGTAGATCATCCCCTTCTCTTTTGTTTACACATGTATTTTAGTTTTATTATGGATGACACTCCCCCAACCTTGGCTTTCTCAATCCATGGCTAACCGAATCCTCGGGTGCCTTCCAACATTCACATACCATGGAGGAGTGTCTATTGCAAAATTAAGTTGCTTTGATAAATCAGGGGAAAACATGTGAAGAGAATTATTAATGAAAGTTATTAATTGGGGCTGGGAACCCCGTTGCCAGCTCTTATTGCAAAATTATTGGATAAGCGGATGCGCCACTAGTCCATTGGTGAAAGTCCGCCCAACAAGATTGAAAGATAAAACACCACATACTTCCTCATGAGCTATAAAACATTGACACAAATAAGGAGTAGTATAGTTTGAATTATTTAAAGGTAGCACATGAAGTATTTACTTGGAATGGCAGAAAATACCATGTAGTAGGTAGGTATGGTGGACACAATTGGCATAGGTTTGGTCTAAGGTTATGGATGTATGAGAAGCATTCCCTCTCAATGCAGGTCTTTGGCTAGCAAGGTTTGATAGCAAGCATAAAGGTTGAGGGAAACAAAAAAATATACATATGATAGAAACAATCATGCATCTTTCTCATAAGCACAAGCAATTTTAACTTCAGAATACTAAACTCATTAGCATAGAGATAATAGAGTAATATATCTAAGTGTATTTCTCTCTTCTATTTAAACATCAGGGTGTTGTTGCTATTGACCAATGCTAAGTTTGCCAAAACCAAATAGATTTACTTGATGCTCCCAAAGTGATATCAATACTAATGTCAAGAGTAATCATATAATAGAGATTGCAAACTAAAATAAGGTGTGCAAAAAGTAAATGATAAGACTTCTCATTAATATTCCATAACGATAACTCACACCAACGGATACATAGATAACCAACTAAGAGAGATACTTCCACATTGCATACTATTCCATATGATAACTTCCCTACTCATGATATGACACTACTTGATAGTAAAAGATAAAGGTAGTGATGATGTGATACCGCGGCACTCCCCCAAGCTTGGAACAAACCAAGGGGATGCCAATACCGATGATGAATTACTCCTTCGGTGATGATGGTGAATCCTTGCCATCATCAGACTTCCATGGAAGAGGCTCTCCATCAACAAAAGACATCTTGGTCTCCGGAAACCTGAAACTAGCAGCATGACTTATGCGCTTAAACCTGTTTTCATACTCACAGTTTTGATTATGAACATCATAGAGTTGAGCTTGGAGGTTGTTGGTAGTGTCGTGAAGTGAGAAGATATCGTCCCACAACTTTGCAGTCTCCCTCTTGTGTTTATCAATGAGTTCAGACACAATCTTGTGAAAGATGTCCACTTCACGCTCAGCCATCTTCTTGTAGTTGAAGACCTCCTGTTCTAGTTTCTCCATCCTGTCTTCCAAGCTCCCTTCTCCTTTAGGACCCTGGACATCTTTGATCTGCAATTCTCCATCTTCGAGCATCAATTCTTTGGGGTGCATCTTCAGCTCGTATGTACGGGTTGACGACGTCCTCGAAGGAGCTGTCCCTCTGAGTTCCCGACGAAGACATGGTGGATCTAGATCCGAAGTAGATCCTGGCAGAAAACAGCTCGAAACAAAACACGACGAGAGAACGATATACGGACCTCCGGGGTCCGGGGGATTATATAGCAAATATTTTTACAACAAAAGGAAGGTTCCAGGTCGAACAAGAGTCGGAGGGGGACAACGAGGCGGTGTCCTCATAGGGCGGCGCGGCCGGGCTGGGCCCGCGCCGGCCTATGGGGGCACGCCCTCGTGCGTCTCCTCCACTCCGTTTCGATCCCGTAATTTTTCATATTTTCCAAAAACAGCAGAAATATTGTTCGGAAAGCTAAACGCGGACTTTTTATTGTTTGTTACCTATTCAAAGTCGAGTTCGCGGACTGTCAATTTGTCCTTTGATGAAAGCCTCCGGTGTTTCCACTTGAATAATATCAACATCGACATTATAAGAATCACCCGAGATATAATGCTTGAGTCTTTGTCCATTCACCACTTGCGTAGCATTGCCTTGGAGAGAGCTAATTTTAATTGCTCCTGAACGATACACCTCCTCAACAACATATGGTCCTTCCCATTTCGAGAGTAATTTCCCTGCAAAGAATCTGAGACGAGACCGATACAATAGGACTTTATCCCCAATATTAAACTCTCTTTTAATAATTCTTCTATCATGCCACTTCTTAACTTTTTCTTTAAAGAGTTTAGCATTTTCATAGGCTTCACTTCTCCATTCATCTAGAGAACTTAATTGCAGCAACCTCTTATTACCGGCTAGTTTCGGATCTTTATTTAGTTCTCTAACAGCCCAATAAGCTTTGTGCTCTAGTTCTAAAGGTAAATGACAAGATTTTCCATAAACCATTTTATAAGGTGACATTCCCATCGGATTTTTATAAGCAGTTCTATAAGCCCATAGTGCTTCCTTCAATTTGCTAGCCCAATTCTTTCTAGATTTATTAACGGTCTTTCCCAAAATAGATTTAATCTCTCTATTTGATAATTCTACTTGACCACTAGTTTGAGGGTGATAAGCGGAAGCAATTCTATGATTAATACCATACTTAGCAAGAGTTTTTCTAAAACCTCCATGAATAAAATGAGAACCTTCATCAGTCATAATATATCTAGGTACTCCAAATCTAGGAAAAATAATATCTAAAAGCATTTTTAAAGAGGTCTCACCATCAGCACTTTTTGTAGGTATAGCTTCTACCCATTTAGTAACATAATCAATAGCGACAAGTATATGAGTGTTACCTTCTGAAGAAGGGAAAGGACCCATGAAGTCGAATCCCCAACAATCGAATGGTTCAATAACAAGAGTATAATTCATAGGCATTTCATTGCGTCTAGAGATATTACCAACTCTTTGACATTCATCACAAGATAAGATAAACTTCCTTGCATCTTTGAAAAGTGTTGGCCAATAAAAACCTGATTGTAGAACCTTTTGCGCGGTTCTATCTCCAGCGTGATGTCCTCCATAAACACTACCATGACATTTACTCAATATCTCTGTTGTTCATATTCGGGAACACATCTTCGCATAATACCATCTACTCCTTCTTTATATAAGTGTGGGTCATCCCAAAATAATGCCTCAAGTCATAAAAGAATTTCCTCCTTTGCTGAGCTGAAAAGGTTGGAGGCAAATACTTCGAAACAATAAAGTTAGCATAATCAGCATACCAAGGGCTCTCTCGCGAGCTCACCTTTATTACAGCCAATTGTTCATTTGGAAAACTATCATTAACAGGAACAGGATCATAAGCAATATTTTCCAATCTAGACAAATTAGCAACAGGATTATCAGCACCTTTCCTATCTATAATATGTAAATCAAATTCTTGCAACATAAGTACCCACCTAATAAGCCTTGGCTTAGCATCTTTCTTTGTCATAAGGTATCTAATTGCAGCATGATCAGTATGAATCGTGACTTTTGAATCAACAATATAGGGTCTAAACTTGTCACAAGCAAAGACTACAGCTAACAATTCCTTTTCAGTTGTAGCATAATTTCTTTGAGCAGCATCAAGAGTCTTACTAGCATAATGAATAACATTTAATTTTTTATCTACTCGCTGTCCAAGAACAGCGCCTACAGCAAAATCACTAGCATCACACATAATTTCAAAAGGCAAATTCCAATCAGGAGGTTCAACTACAGGAGCAGTTGTTAAGGCTTTCTTTAGAGTTTCAAAAGCTTCCTTACAATCATCATCAAAAACAAAAGGTACATCTTTTTGAAGAAGATTAGTAAGAGGCTTTGAAATCTTGGAGAAATCTTTAATAAATCTCCTATAAAACCCAGCATGACCAAGAACACTACGAATACCTTTAACATCCCTCGGATAGGGCATCTTCTCAATTGCTTCAACTTTAGCTCTATCAACTTCAATACCTCTCTCGGAAATTTTATGTCCCAAAACAATTCCTTCATTAACCATAAATTGGCATTTCTCCCAATTAAGAACAAGGTTAGTTTCTTCACATCTCTGCAAAACTTTATCAAGGTTTCGCAAGCAATTATCAAAAGAATTCCCATAGACAGAAAAATCATCCATGAACACCTCTACAATACTCTCGCAAAAGCCATGAAAAATAGCAGACATGCATCTTTGAAAAGTAGCAGGAGCATTACATAAACCAAAAGGCATACGCCTATAAGCATAAGTTCCATAAGGACAAGTAAACGTGGTTTTCTCTTGATCTTTAGCTTTAACAGCAATTTGTGAAAACCCAGAATAACCATCAAGAAAGCAAAATGAGTATTTTTAGATAACCTTTCTAGCATTTGATCAATAAATGGTAAAGGGTAATGATCTTTCTTAGTAAATTTATTAACTTTTCGAAAATCAATGCACATTCTATACCCTACAACTACTCTTTGAGGGATGAGCTCATCATTATCATTAGGCACAACAGTCATTCCTCCTTTCTTAGGAACACAATGCACAGGACTAACCCATCTACTATCGGCAATAGGATATATAATACCAGCTTCATTGACGTCGAAACCCACCGGCGGGCTGGTCAACACCGTAGAGCCGGAACAACTAGGGCTGCGGCTGGCCCCGTCCCTCAGAGCGACGGCCCGCAAAGCCTCCTGGTCGCGCGCCGATGCAAATTGCAGGGCGTGCCACCTGACCTATACCTGGTCGGGAAGGTGTGGATGATGCCTCGCTTAGTTTCCTGCAGGGCACACACGTACACGTTAAATACGAGCCTCGATCGGCTCTCGGTTGTCCTGTGAATCGGCTCATGGAGCCGATCCACCCATGATTCGTCCAAGGTGGCCGAATATATGGTGGTCCTGCTTGATCATGATAAAGCATATGAGATCCACGACGATCTGGGGTTTTCACCGCATAATCGGATCATCCTACTCACGATTGGGCCTCGCGCTCACACACGGTGACCGTAAGCCAGCCCTAGACAAGGCCTAAAAACCAACACTAGGTTGATCCTCGGAACGTCCTGTCTAGGGACAGCAAACTACACCCTACATGCCGCTGGATCCTCCAACCCTTTGTAAGGCCTAACTATTGCAGATATTAAACTAATCCTTGATGAATCAAGGAGCAATCGTAACGGATCAGATCTACTAAATAACGATCAAGCGGGGTGCCGCCCCTGCACCCATGATGAGGTACAGGGACGGCTAGATGCGCAAGGGTTGCACTACGACAGCATGTGATACTAGGAACAATGCTAACCCTAACACATCTATGATAACTACGTTGCTCGCCATCAAAAAGGCTTCAGACGAGCAACGCATGAACAACTAGGCAGGCTCGTGCTGCCTAGATCGCGAGATGCGATCTAGGCAGCATGGTGCTTACCGGAGGAACCCTCGAGACGAAGGAGTTGGCGATGCGCCGAGATTGGTTTGTGTTGAACGTTGGTTGTTGTTTATTCCATAAACCCTAGGTACATATTTATAGTCCAGGGGACTTTCTAATGTGGGTGTGCACTAAACCGTGCACGAGATAAATTCTAACTTCTACATAACCTACTATAAAGATACACGGGCTAACTAGCCCAAATTTGGTAAACAAGGCCGATTCACATATCTCTTCTATATGTATATCTTCAAATCCGTCTTGATCGCGGCCCACTTCTGGCTTGGTCAATTTCCGGTGATAACACATGCCCCCCTGGTTTTGGAAATGACATTTCCAAAATCATTATGCTTTTCTCTCGTAGGGTCATGTCGTGGCAGAGCAGGACCGTCGCAGAGTCCTTCATCATGATAACTTGCCTTCTCAACTTCTCTGCACGATTAGACGGCACCACCTCCTCGGAAACTGCTGTGGCATTGAATTTTTACTATGCTCCCTTTTATTTAACCGCAGCAAACAGTCTTCTTCCTCATCCCCTTCGCACTAGCCTCCAAAAAACCCTCCTCTGCCACCATGCCTTCGTCCTCCTCTTCTTCCTCCTCATCGGGTCTTTCCTATGTGTCCTCTCCCATCCGAGAGTCGACGCCCTCGTGGGGCACGCAGGCGGCGTACGATATCCTCGCCCCAACGAAGTGGGACAAAGAGGACCATGACTCCTCGTCTGGTCCGAGGATGACAAATCCTTGACCGACGGGGAGAGCGACTCCGCTCCTCGCCGTTGGGGAAACGGAGGAGGAGAGTGACGACGACAACTTCTCCTGACTTCACCTCTTCCGGGGAGGAAGGGGAGCAGGGAGAGGAGGAGGAGGACGACGACGAGAGCTCCTCCGACGAGCCGCCGGCGGTTCTGCCCTTGGCCGGGCAACCTTAGCGACTTCGACAGCGACGAGGACGACGCGACGAAGAAGATGAAGACGACGAGGGCCCGGTCGGTGGCCATTGGAGCGACGACGAGCCCGCCGGGAGCAGCGCCGATAGTGACGACGATGGCGACGACGAGGGCAGTGATGGCCCATAGATAGGACCTCTAGAATAGGGCCAGTAGCAGTAGATGGGGCAATGGATCCCCTGGTACTTCCCTTTTGAGAGCAATTAGCTCTTCATGTAAGAAATCTTATCGAATCAATGGAGAACTTTTCCCCAATTCTGATTTTGCCGATTCCTTCTGAATTTAATTGAGCCGATTCCCTCTTCCACTGACCCTGCCGGTTCGTCCCCTTTGCCAATGCGTAACGAGCCGATAGCACCGCATCGGTCCTCGAAATTCGCCCTTCCCTTCTTCAACTGATGATTTTCTAAATCTGGCAGAAAATGCAGGATCTTCAGAAAAACCTTTGAATATTTCAACCAAACCCAATAATCCTCTCCAATACTCATCATTTGTGAAGAAGGTTGCAATGAAGGATCAGCCGATGGTACCCCAATTGGCTCTTTGAACAGAGCAAAACAGAACATCCACCAGGCCTGCTGCCCCCGAGTCTTGGCCAAGGCAAAAAGAAACGAGGACGCGTGACTCAGCTGAAATAGCCTGGGCTTGATCATGCAGAGCCAGCCGATTTGTACATAAATCGGCTTGCAGAGAGCCTTCAAGGCGGGCTGCCCCCCGAGCTTCTTCAGTCCGCTCCTAGCGCTCTGCTGGTCAGATCGGCTTCTTTCCTTTGGCGGATCTAATGCGATCCATTGAGGAGTTCTTCCATTAAAATCCCCCTTCGTGCTTCATTGATCCTCTGATTCCTCTTGAGTCGATGGCCGCGCATCGGCTGCTTCTCAATTCTAAAGTCGATGCCCTTGCATCGGCTGTAAAATTTTTTTTTTAAAAATTTTTTAGGCCGATTTGTGTATCGGCCCCCATACTCAGTATTATCCACCTAGGTGCCCCACCGAGCCGATTCTGTCAAGAGAATTGATGGTATCGGCTCGTCAGGTAGTCCCTGTTGGGTCAAACGTTGATCCCAGGCAGAATAGATGGTGAGGATAATTTTGGCCGATTGCTGGAATCGGCCTCCATGTTGCTTGCTCGGTGAAGGTTTTGTAATGTCCCTTCATAAATTTTGGAGGGCCGATCGCAAGGATCAGCCTCGCCACGTTTGCTTATTGACGTAGTCTTGCTACCGCCCAGGCCGGTGGATAAAACCAGCCCAATCTCGATTTAATTACGTTGGTGCGCTTGCTGTTGTCCACCTCGGGTGCATCGTGTAATCGTGGAGCTCTACACTTCGACGAGCAGCACCATGTTTGTGCCAGCCGATGTTTCACCATCGGCTTTCCTTTGCTTGGGGCGCCACTCTTTTCTTTGCGGCAGTCCCTCCTCATCCAGGGTCCTCTGGACTTTCGCAGCCAAATCAGGTCGTGCCTTCCTCAGCGTATGCAAGTATAACCTTTCGGCTTCCTCCGGACCGCGCAATCGCTGAACCCTGCGCTTTTGTGAATGGCTGAGACCATCAGGGCACCACCTTGGACGGTGGTACTGTCTTCTTCGTCTTCCCCCTCGTCTTCCGAATCCTCGAGATCTTCCAACCGAGGGATCTCAGCACGTCTGTTTTGTGGCGGGAGAGGTCCTAGGCGCTCGAACACGGACACGTTGGCTGCCTCCTTCTTTTTCTGGTTGCATTCGGGTTGCCGATTGTTGGTACCGGCTCATTCCTGAATCCCAGCAGTGTGAAGAAAGGGCAGTCCCAATGCCTGTCCGTATCGTCCTGCTCCCTGGCGTGCCTGCCGCTCCTCATCGTGATTATGCCGACGATGTCTTCTGTCGTTTCTGGCCAGACGGCCTCTTTCATCATCGTCGCCGTGTCGCCGGCGTTGATCATACCGACTCACGTACTTATTGAGGAGATGATCAGAGAGGGGTCGTTGATATCTTATGTTCTTAACTTCCCCTCTGTGACGTAGCGCTTGCCATCTTGACGGAGCCGATCGCATGGAGCGGCCCCCTCTGTGTCCTTGCTCTGAGAGCAGCTGTCCTCATCCCCGTCCTTCTCGGAGCGGTGTCCAAGCTCTACCTGATGTTGGCTGAGAAATCAGGCTGGCACCCTCCGAGGTGGGCGAACTCCACCATGTTGACGGCGGGGAAGGGGTGTGTGTCGACCTTCATGGCATATTGGTTAAAAATTAGTCGCCCATTTTCTATTGCCATCTGGATCTGCTGACGCCACACCCTGGTCGTTAGTGGTGTGGGTGAACGTGTTATGCCACTTGCGGTATGGCTTTCCGTTCAGCTCTTGCACCGTGGGAACTTTGTGGCCTTCGGGAATCTTTATATGCTTCTCCGCGAGTAAGAGATCGAAAATCTGCTCGGTTTTCGTCACGTCGAAGTCGAATCCTCTTGGAGGTCCTGGCGGCTTCACCCATTTGCAGGTTACTGGGCCTGCAGCTCGAGTCCACTCAGCTACCGCGACCTCTTGTTCTCCCGTGGCAACTTCATCCTGCCTGCGTCAACCATGGTAACCACGCGCTTGAACTTGTCCTGATAGACATCTGGGTGTGTTCATACGCTGACAGCTTCTGCACCATGTGCGCTAATGACGGGTAGTCCGCTTGGGAGGCCACGTCCTTGATCGATGATGATAGACCCACCACCGCCAACTCGACTGCTTCTTTTTCGCTTACGTGAACCGAATAGCATCGGTTCCTAACGGTCTGAAGCGCTGGATGTATTCGACACTGTTTCCCCGCTTCGTCGTACTTGTGCAAGATCGGCAATGCCAGCCTCGGAAGCCTCCGAGTGATATTGCTCATGGAACCGTTCTTCCTTCTTCCAAGTCGGACTGAGTTCGGTAGCGACGTGTACCAACCGAAAGCCGATCCTGTGAGGGACTGTGAGAAGTACCTCACGCGCAGCTCGTCGACGCTGAGATCATGCCCAGCTGTGCCAAATATCGGCTCACATGCTCGATGGAGCTGGAGCCATCTGATCCGCTGAACTTTGTGAAGTCCGGGAGCCGATATTTGGGTGGTAGCGGGATCAATTCGTACTCGTTGGGGTACGGCTTGGTATAGCCGATCGCCTTTCTTTTCGGCATCATGCCGAACTGATCTTTCAGGATCGTACAAATTTGATCCGCGGTGATGGCTGCAGGTGCCGAACCCTGAAGGTTCGTCGGAGTGGCGTACTTAACCAGCCATGCTTGTTTTTCCGGTTCTGAGCCAACTGCAGGAGCTGGGCTCGGGAGTTTTGTCGGGGTGGCGTATTTAGCTAGCCACGTTTGCTTCTCAGGGTCTGCCTCCGACGTCCCTCCTGTTGCCCCAGAAGTCTCCCTGCTATAGCAACCTGGTTCGAGGGTGCCAGTGCTGCAGTCGGCACGTATGCGCATGCGTACCCGTGCGGGATCTCCTTGGCGCGTCCTGTAGGAATTGGTAGTCACTGGGGTCACCACCAATCTTGTAGACGACATAGGCCGATGAGTTCGGCGCTTCGGGCGCTGCCAACGCGAGGCGGTGGACGGGGCTGGAGTAGCAATTCCCCTTGGTGAGTCCCTAGGGCTGGCCCTGACGGAGAGTACTGATGGCTCATGATCTCCTGGATCACGCGCAGCGCGACGCGCTCCAACGTGTTCACCAGGCTCTCAGAATGGCGGTGCAGCGAATGAGCCACCATGAAGTTTATCTCCTGACGCAGCGACCTGGTGCGTTCCTCGACGGGGTGGACAGGTCCACTCCAGCGCGCCTTCGGTGAGAACCCCTTCCATCTGATGCCATGGGAACGGGTCCTGTGGAAAGAGCCGATTAGGTCGGCTTCGAGGAAAGCTTTGACCTCGTCATACTTCTTCTTGAGCTCGCCAGAGAGCTCCTCGTAAGTGACCGGAGTTTCTTCCGCCATCTCTGATGTGGATGGCGAGGTGGTTGTCGTTGAAGATGGTCCCACCGGGCGTGCCAGAATGTGTTGACGTCGAAACCCACCGGCGGGCAGTGACTGGTCAACACCGTAGAGCCGGGAACAACTAGGGCTGCGGCTGGCCCCAGTCCCTCGAGCGACGGCCCGCAAAGCCTCTGGTCGCGCGCCGATGCAAATTGCAAGGGCGTGCCACCTGACCTATACCTGGTCAGGAAGGTGTGGATGATGCCTCGCTTAGTTTCTGCAGGGCACACACGTACACGTTAAATACGAGCCTCGATCGGCTCTCAGGTTGTCCTGTGAATCGGCTCATGGAGCCGATCCACCCATGATTCGTCCAAGGTGGCCGAATATATGGTGGTCCTGCTTGATCATGATAAAGCATATGAGATCCATGACGATCTGGGGTTTTCACCGCATAATCGGATCATCCTACTCACGATTGGGCCTCGCGCTCACGCACGGTGACCGTAAGCCAGCCCTAGACAAGGCCTAAAAACCAACACTAGGTTGATCCTCGGAACGTCCTGTCTAGGGACAGCAAACTACACCCTACATGCCGCTGGATCCTCCAACCCTTTGTAAGGCCTAACTATTGCAGATATTAAACTAATCCTTGATGAATCAAGGAGCAATCGTAACGGATCAGATCTACTAAATAACGATCAAGCGGGGTGCCGCCCCTGATGAGGGTACAGGACGGCTAGATGTGCAAGGGTTGCACTACGACAGCATGTGATACTAGGAACAATGCTAACCCTAACACATCTATGATAACTACGTTGCTCGCCATCAAAAAGGCTTCAGCACGAGCAACGCATGAACAACTAGGCAGGCTCGTGCTGCCTAGATCGCGAGATGCGATCTAGGCAGCATGGTGCTTACCGGAGGAACCCTCGAGACGAAGGAGTTGGCGATGCGCCGAGATTGGTTTGTGTTGAACGTTGGTTGTTGTTTATTCCATAAACCCTAGGTACATATTTATAGTCCAGGGGACTTTCTAATGTGGGTGTGCACTAAACCGTGCACGAGATAAATTCTAACTTCTACATAACCTACTATAAAGATACACGGGCTAACTAGCCCAAATTTGGTAAACAAGGCCGATTCACATATCTCTTCTATATGTATATCTTCAAATCCGTCTTGATCGCGGCCCACTTCTGGCTTGGTCAATTTCCGGTGATAACAGCTTCAAGAAGTTTTAATACCTCATTCCTTACCACCTCTTTCATCTTCGGAATTAGACGACGTTGATGTTCAACAACGGGTTTTGCATCATCTTCCATATTGATAGCGTGTTGGCAAATAGAAGGAGAAATCCCTTTCAAATCATCAAGAGTGTAGCCAATAGCTCCTCGGTGTTTCTTCAATATTTCCAATAACCTTTCTTCCTCAATCTCTGAAAGCTTAGAACTAATAATAACAGGATATATTTTCTTATCATCAATATGAGCATATTTAAGATTATCAGGTAAAGGCTTTAAATCAAAAACAGGATCTTCCTTTGGTGGCGGTGTTGTACCCAAATCTTCCACCGGTAAATCATGCTTGAGAATAGGTTGTCGAAGAAAAATTTCCTCAAGCTCATCTCTTTCTTTCCTAAAAACTTCACTCTCTCTATTCTCCAAATGTTGCTGCAAAGGATTATTAGGAACAAGAACAATAGATGCACACTGCTCCATTTTAAAATCATCACTAGGCAAATCAGCTTTATAATGAGTTTTGGTAAATTTAGAGAAGTTAAACTCATAAGATTCACCAGCAAATTTAGTCAAAATTTTCTCTTTCTTGCAATCTATAATAGCTCCACAAGTATTTAGAAAAGGTCTACCAAAAATGATAGGACAATGATTACTAGCAGCAGAACCAAGTACCAAAAAGTCAGCAGGATATTTAATCTTACCACATAGAACTTCCACATCTCGAACAATACCAATTGGAGAAATAGTTTCTCTATTAGCCAGCTGAATAACCACATCAATATCTTCAAGTTCACAAGAATCAATTTCGTGCATAATCTCCGTATAAAGCTCATAAGGAATAGCACTAACACTTGCACCAATATCACATAAACCATAATAGCAATGATCACCAATTCTAAGAGATAACATAGGAACACTAACTTGTTTGGGTTTATTAGGATGTGAAATAATATTAGAAGCATCTTCACAGAAAATAATTTGACCATCCTCCACATTTTCAGTCACAAGATCTTTAACTATTGCAACAGCAGGTTCAACTTTAATTTGTTCTTCAGGTTCTATAGGTTTCTTTCCACTTTTATTAACCGCACTAGATATGACAGAGTACTCCTTCATTTTAGCAGGGAAAGGAGTTTTTTCAATATAAGCTTCAGGAATAACATGATCAACAATTTCAATCACTACACATTTGTTTACGAGATGAATCAATTTTATCTTTATACGGTTCATGATACTTATCAAAATTCTTCTTAGGCAATTCATAATGAGAGGCAAAAGCTTTGTAAAGATTTGCAACAACTTGGGAATCAAGACCATATGTAGCACTCATATTACGAAATTTATCAGTATCCATAAAAGCTTCAATGCATTTATAATCATAAATTATACCGATTCTCTATCTTTGTCGTTCTCCCATCCTTCAGTATTCTTGGATCCGATCAAGAAGGTCCCTTTTAAACTCTTCTTTGTTGCGTGTAAATGATCCAGAACAAGAAGTATCCAGCAAGGTCTTGTCTTGAAAAGAAAGTCTTGCATAGAAATTATCAATAATAACATTACCAGGAAGCTCATGAATGGGGCATTTGAGCATTAAAGACTTCAATCTCCCCCAAGCTTGGGCAATACTTTCTCCATCATGAGGCCAGAAATTATATATGCGGTTCCGATCTTTGTGAATTTCACTTGGAGGATAAAATTTGGAATAAAATAAAGGCACAATGTCCTCCCAATCAAGAGAATCACCATTCTTCAGCAATTTATACCAATGCGCCGCTTTACCAGACAGCGATATAGAGAATAGTTTCTTTCTAACTTCATTCATAGCAATACCTGCACATTTGAATAACCCGCATAATTCATGTAAAAATAGTAAATGATCACCAGGATGAACAGTTCCATCCCCTTCATAGCGGTTATCCATAACACGTTCAATAATTTTCATAGGTATTTTATATGGTATCACTTCCTCACTTTCATCCACTACCGTTGCAGTAGTAGTAGATTTCCCAAATAGAAATTGAAGAGAAGATCTCTCCATAATGACTTATAGCAGCAGGCAGAAATAAAATCAGCACAAACAGAAGGTTTTCCTTACCAATTCCACTTACCAATAGCGCTTCACTCCCCAACGGCGCTAGAAAATAGTCTTGATGACCCACAAGTATAGGGGTGTATCGTAGTATCTTCGATAAGTAAGAATGTCGATCCCAACGAGGAGCAGAAGGTGTTGTCAAGTAGTTTCGATGAAGGATTCACTGTAAATGCTCACAAACAAGTATTCAAGGGGTTTTGATGTAATAGATGAATAAAGTACGAGTAAGTAAAATGGGAGAGAAATAATTGCAGCGAGTGGCCCAATCCTTTTTAGCACAAAGGACAAGCCGGTTTGTTTACTTATAATGACCAAACGTTCTTGAGGACACACGGGGATTTTAGTCTAGTGCTTTCGCTTCATGTAGCTAAATAATCTTCTGTTTTGATAAGTGTTGTGTGGGTGAACCCATGCTAATGCACCGCCCTTACTAGGACTAATACATACTTGCGATTATACCCCTTGCAAGTATCCGCAACTACAAGAAAGTAATTAAGATAAATCTAACCACAGCCTTAAACTCTGAGATCCTGCGATCCCTCTTGCATCGGTATACTAACGGGGGCTTAGGTTTCTGTCACTCCGGCAACCCCGCAATTAGCAACCGAATACAAGATGCACTCCCCTAGGCCCATAAATGGTGAAGTATCGTGTAGTCGACGTTCACACGACACCACTAGAAGAATGACACCACAACTTAAATATCATAACATTGAATATTACTCAACCATAGTTCACTACTAACATTTAGACTTCACCCATGTCCTCAAGAACTAAACGAACTACTCACGAGACATCATATGGAATACAATCAGAGGTGATATGATGATGAATAACAATCTGAACATAAACCTTGGTTCTATGGTTTCACTCAATAGCATCAATAACAAGTAGAAAGTAACACCGGGAGAGTTTCCCCTATCAAACAATCAAGATCCAACCCAAATAGTTACAGCGGTGACGAGGTGCAGCGGTGGTGATGGCGGTATAGATGGTGGAGATGATGATGATGATGATGATGATGGAGATGATTGATACGTCTCCAACGTATCGATAATTTCTTATGTTCCATGCTACTTTATTGATGATATCTACATGTTTTATGCACATTATATGTCGTATTTACGCATTTTCTGGAACTAACCTATTAACAAGATGCCGAAGTGCCGTTTGTTTTCTGTTTTTGGTTTCAGAAATCCTAGTAATGAAATATTCTCGGAATTGGACGAAATCAACGCCCGGGTTCCTATTTTTCCCGGAAGCATCCAGAACACCCGAGAGCCGCCAGAGGGGGGCCTGTGGGCCCAGATGATAGGGTGGCGCGGCCAGGGCTGGGCCCGCGCCACCCTATGGTGTGGTCGCCCCTTCGACCCTCCGAGGCTGCCCTTTCGCCTATATAAAGCCCCTGCATCGAAAACCCTTACGAGGAAGCCACGGTACGAGAAAAGTTCCGAGCCGCCGCCATCGCGAAGCCAAGATCGGGGACGGAGTCTCTGTTCCGGCACCTGCCGGACGGGGAAGTGCCCCGGAAGGCTTCTCCATCGACACCGCTGCCATCTCCACCGCCATCTTCATCGCTGCTGCTCCCATGAGGAGGGAGTAGTTCTCCATCGAGGCTCGGGGCTGTACCGGTAGCTATGTGGTTCATCTCTCTCCTATGTACTTCAATACAATAATCTCATGAGCTGCCTTACATGATTGAGATTCATATGATGATGCTTGTAATCTAGATGTCATTATGCTAGTCAAGTGAGTTTTACTTATGTGATCTCCGGAGACTCCTTGTCCCACGTGTGTAAAGGTGACAGTGTGTGCACCGTGTGGGTCTCTTAGGCTATATTTCACAGAATACTTATTCACTGTTATGAATGGCATAGTGAAGTGCTTATTTATATCTCTTTATGATTGCAATGTGTTTTGTATCACAATTTATCTATGTGCTACTCTAGCAATGTTATTAAAGTAGTTTTATTCCTCCTGCACGATGTAATGGTGACAGTGTGTGCATCCGTGTTAGTACTTGGTTTATGCTATGATCATGATCTCTTGTAGATTGCGAAGTTAACTATTGCTATGATAGTATTGATGTGTATTATTCCTCCTACATAAGCATGAAGGTGACAGTGTGCATGCTATGTTAGTACTTGGTTTAGTCGTTTCGATCTTTCATGCACTCTAAGGTTATTTAAATATGAACATTTAATTGTGGAGCTTGTTAACTCCGGCATTGAGGGTTCGTGTAATCCTACGCAATGTGTTCATCATCCAACAAGAGAGTGTAGAGTATGCATTTATCTATTCTGTTATGTGATCAATGTTGAGAGTGTCCACTAGTGAAAGTCTATTCCCTAGGCCTTGTTCCTAAATACTATCGCTACTTGCTTCTTGTTTCTTGCGTTACTACTGCGTTACTACTGCATGTTTACTTCCTACAATATTACTACCATCAATTGCACGCCAGCAAGCTATTTCTGGCGCCGTACTACTGCTCATATTCATTCATACCACTTGTATTTCACTATCTCTTCGCCGAACTAGTACACCTATTAGGTGTGTTGGGGACACAAGAGACTTCTTGCTTTGTGGTTGCAGGGTTGCATGAGAGGGATATCTTTGACCTCTTCCTCCCTGAGTTCGATAAACCTTGGGTAATACACTTAAGGGAAACTTGCTGCTGTTCTACAAACCTCTGCTCTTGGAGGCCCAACACTGTCTACAAGAATAGAAGCACCCGTAGACATCAAGCACTTTTTGGCGCCGTTGCCGGGAGGGAAGGTAAACGGCACTCACACATTGGCAAGCCCGGCAACTAAGCACTTTTCCTCCCTCGTCAACTACGCGCCAAGCACTTTTCTGGCGCCGTTGCGGGGAGGAAAGGTAAAAGGCACTCATACTCCGGTTCCAGGTAACAGTACTTTTCTGGCGCCATTGTGTGTGTGCTCGAAGCTATTTCCTTTAGACTCTGCAATTGCGACATTTGGTTTCTTGTTTACACTAGTTAGGCATAATGGACAACAATGACCTTCTTATCCTATTTCCTGATTTAAGACATGGATGGTTTGATGTGAAAATTAAAAAACCCATGGAACATATTAATATGAATGCTTTGAACACTATTGTTGCTAATCCTATGGAAAATTCTAAGCTTGGGGAAGCTGGCTTTGATGAGCATGATATTTTTAGTCCCCCAAGCATTGAGGAGAAAATTTACTTTGATGATACTTTGCCTCCCATTTATGATGATTATAATGATAGTAGTCTTTTGTTACCACCTGTTATGGAGGATAAATTTGATTATGATTACAATATACCTCCTATATTTGATAGCTACTTTGTTGAATTTGCTCCCACTACAATTAATAAGAATGACTATGCTTATGTGGGGAGTAATAATTTTATGCATGAGACTCATGATAAGAATGTTTTATGTGATAGTTATATTGTTGAGTTTGCTCATGATGCTACTGAAAGTTATTATGAGAGAGGAAAATATGGTTGTAGAAATTTTCATGTTACTAAAACACCTCTCTATGTGCTGAAATTTTTGAAGCTACACTTGTTTTATCTTCCTATGCTTGTTACTTTGCTCTTCATGAACTTGTTTATTTACAAGATTTCTATGCATAGGAAGCATGTTAGACTTAAATGTGTTTTGAATTTGCCTCTTGATGCTCTCTTTTGCTTCAACTTCTATTTCTTGCGAGTGCATCATTAAAACTGCTGAGCCCATCTTAATGGCTATAAAGAAAGAACTTCTTGGGAGATAACCCATGTGTTTAGTTTACTACAACAATTTTTGTTTTGTTGAGTCTTGGAAGTTGTTTACTACTGTAGCAACCTCTCCTTATCATGTTTTTGTGCCAAGTAAAGTTTCTATGTTAAAGTTGATGTTATATTTGGGATCGCTGCGCAGAAACAGCATTGCTCTGTCACGAATTCTGGCACAAGTCTCTGTAGAAAATTCGAAAAAATCTGCCAATTTACGAGCGTGATCCTCAGATATGTACGCAACTTTCATTAGTTTTGAGTTTTTTCATTTGAGCAAGTCTGGTGCCATCTTTAAATTCGTCTTTACTGATTTTTGACAGATTCTGCCTTTTATTTCGCGTTGCCTCTTTTGCTATGTTGGATTCATTTCTTTGATCCATTAATGTCCAGTATGCAATGTCCAGAAGTGAAAAGAATGTTTGTGTCACCTCTGAACATGTGAATTTTTGATTATGCACTAACCCTCTAATGAGTTTACTTGAAGTTTGGTGTGAAGGAAGTTTTCAAGGGTCAAGAGAGGAGGATGATATACTACGATCAAGAAGAATGAAAAGTCTAAGCTTGGGGATGCCCCGTGGTTCACCCTGCATATTATAAGAAGACTCAAGCGTCTAAGCTTGGGGATGCCCAAGGCATCCCCTTCTTCATCGACAAAGTATCGGGTTCCTTCTCTTGAAACTATATTTTTATTCGGTCACATCTTATGTACTTTACTTGGAGCGTCTGTGTGTGCTTTTATTTTTGTTTTGTTATCTTAGTTCTCTGAATAAGTTCATCCTTGTGTGGGAGAGAGACACGCTCCGCTGGTTCGTATGAACACATGTGTTCTTAGCTCATAATATTCATGGCGAAGTTTCCTCTTCGTTAAATTGTTATATGGTTGGAATTGAAAAATGCTACATGTAGTAATTGGTAGAATGTCTTGGATAATGTGATACTTGGCAATTGTTGTGCTCATGTTTAAGCTCTTGCATCATATACTTTGCACCCATTAATGAAGAAATACATAGAGCATGCTAAAATTTGGTTTGCATAATTGGTCTCTCTAAGGTCTAGATAATATCTAGTATTGAGTTTTGAACAACAAGGAAGACGGTGTAGAGTCTTATAATGTTTACAATATGTCTTTTATGTGAGTTTTGCTGCACCGGTTCATCCTTGAGTTTGCTTCAAATAACCTTGCTAGCCTAAGCCTTGTATCGAGAGGGAATACTTCTCATGCATCCAAATTCCTTGAGCCAACCACTATGCCATTTGTGTCCACCATACCTACCTACTATATGGTATTTCTCCGCCATTCCAAAGTAAATTGCTTGAGTGCTACCTTTAAACGATTCAAAAGTTATTACCTCTTATTTGTGTCAATGTTTTATAGCTCATGAGGAAGTATGTGGTGTTTTATCTTTCAATCTTGTCATTTACTTGACAGACTTTCACAATGGACTAGTGGCTTCATCCGCTTATCCAATAATTTTGCAAAAAGAGCTGGCAATGAGGTTCCCAGCCTCAATTAATTAACTTGCATTAATAATTCTTTTCACATGTTTTGCTCTGATCTATCAGTAAGCAACTTAAATTTGCAAATAGACACTCCTCCATGGTATGTGAATGTTGGAAGGCACCCGAGGATTCGGTTAGCCATGGCTTGTGAAAGAAAAGGTTGGGGGAGTGTCATCTAATAAATAAAACTAAAGTACATGTGTAAACAAAAGAGAAGAGGGATGATCTACCTTGCTGGTAGAGATAACGTCCTTCATGGGAGCCGCTCTTGAAAGTCTGGTTGATGAGGGGGTTAGAGTACCCACTACCATTCGTTGACAACAACAAACACCTCTCAAAACTTTACTTTTATGCTCTCTATATGTTTTCAAAATCAAAGCTCTAGCACAAATATAGCAATCGATGCTTTCCTCTTTGAAGGACCATTCTTTTACTTTTATTGTTGAGTCAGTTTACCTATCTCCCTCCACCTTAAGAAGCAAACACTTGTGTGAACTGTGCATTGATTCCTACATACTTGCATATTGCACTTATTATATTGTTTTGCATTGACAACTATCCATGAGATACACATGTTACAAGTTGAAAGCAACCGCTGAAACTTAATCTTCCTTTGTGTTGCTTCAACACCTTTACTTTGATTTATTGCTTTATGAGTTAACTCTTATGCAAGACTTATTGATGCTTGTCTTGAAGTACTATTCATGAAAAGTCTTTGCTTTATGATTCACTTGTTTACTCATGTCATTACCATTGTTTGGATCGCTGCATTCATCTCATATGCTTACAATAGTATGATCAAGGTTATGATGGCATGTCACTTAAGAAATTATCTTTGTTATCGTTTTACCTGCTCGGGACGAGCAGAAAAGGGATGCTGATACGTCTCCAACGTATCGATAATTTCTTATGTTCCATGCTACTTTATTGATGATATCTACATGTTTTATGCACATTATATGTCGTATTTACGCATTTTGGAACTAACCTATTAACAAGATGCCGAAGTGCTTCTCTGTTTTTGGTTTCAGAAATCCTAGTAACGAAATATTCTCGGAATTGGACGAAATCAACGCCCGGGTTCCTATTTTGCCCGGAAGCATCCAGAACACCCGAGCCGCCGAGGGGGCCTGTGGGCCCAGATGATAGGGTGGCGCGGCCAGGGCTGGCCCGCGCCACCCTATGGTGTGGTCGCCCCTTCGACCCTCCGAGGCTGCCCTTTCGCCTATATAAAGCCCCTGCATCGAAAACCCTTACGGAGGAAGCCACGGTACGAGAAAAGTTCCAGAGCCGCCGCCATCACGAAGCCAAGATCTGGGGGACAGGAGTCTCTGTTCCGGCACCGCCGGACGGGGAAGTGCCCCGGAAGGCTTCTCCATCGACACCGCTGCCATCTCCACCGCCATCTTCATCACGCTGCTGCTCCCATGAGGAGGGAGTAGTTCTCCATCGAGGCTCGGGGCTGTACCGGTAGCTATGTGGTTCATCTCTCTCCTATGTACTTCAATACAATAATCTCATGAGCTGCCTTACATGATTGAGATTCATATGATGATGCTTGTAATCTAGATGTCATTATGCTAGTCAAGTGAGTTTTACTTATGTGATCTCCGGAGACTCCTTGTCCCATGTGTGTAAAGGTGACAGTGTGTGCACCGTGTGGGTCTCTTAGGCTATATTTCACAGAATACTTATTCACCGTTATGAATGGCATAGTGAAGTGCTTATTTATATCTCTTTATGATTGCAATGTGTTTTGTATCACAATTTATCTATGTGCTACTCTAGCAATGTTATTAAAGTAGTTTTATTCCTCCTGCACGATGTAATGGTGACAGTGTGTGCATCCGTGTTAGTACTTGGTTTATGCTATGATCATGATCTCTTGTAGATTGCGAAGTTAACTATTGCTATGATAGTATTGATGTGTATTATTCCTCCTACATAAGCATGAAGGTGACAGTGTGCATGCTATGTTAGTACTTGGTTTAGTCGTTTCGATCTTTCATGCACTCTAAGGTTATTTAAATATGAACATTTAATTGTGGAGCTTGTTAACTCCGGCATTGAGGGTTCGTGTAATCCTACGCAATGTGTTCATCATCCAACAAGAGAGTGTAGAGTATGCATTTATCTATTCTGTTATGTGATCAATGTTGAGAGTGTCCACTAGTGAAAGTCTATTCCCTAGGCCTTGTTCCTAAATACTGCTATCGCTACTTGCTTACTGTTTTATTGCGTTACTACTGCTGCGTTACTACTGCATGTTTACTTCCTACAATATTACTACCATCAAGCACGCCAGCAAGCTATTTTCTGGCGTACTACTGCTCATATTCATTCATACCACTTGTATTTCACTATCTCTTCGCCGAACTAGTACACCTATTAGGTGTGTTGGGGACACAAGAGACTTCTTGCTTTGTGGTTGCAGGGTTGCATGAGAGGGATATCTTTGACCTCTTCCTCCTGAGTTCGATAAACCTTGGGTAATACACTTAAGGGAAACTTGCTGCTGTTCTACAAACCTCTGCTCTTGGAGGCCCAACACTGTCTACAAGAATAGAAGCACCCGTAGACATCAATGATGTCCAGCTCGATGACGATGGCGATGGCGTCGATTTCCCCCTCCGGGAGGGAATTTCCCGGCGGCCGGAGAGCTCTTTCTCTCTGGTGTTCTCCCGCAGAGGCGGCTGTAACTCTTCGTGAGGTACCCCCTGTGGCTTCCTTCGTCATGGAAAAATAGGAATTTACGTGTAATTTCCTTCCAGATTGATCTTCCGAAATATTGCGTTACGGTGCTTTTTCAGCAGAATCCTGGCTCCGGTGCTTGATCCTCCAATAATGATGAAACATGCAAAATAGATGAAATAACATAAGTATTGTGTCCCAATATGAAATATATCAATGAATAACAGCAAATTATGATATAAAATAGTGATGCAAATTGGACGTATCAGCTGGACCCCAAATAGGAAGACGCGCTCGTCGAGTTCCTCCGAGCTAACATGGATATCTTCGCATGGCAACCTTCTGACATGTCCGGAGTACCAAAGGAATTCGCCGATCACTACCTCAACATAAATCCGGGTGCAAAACCGGTGAAGCAAGCTATGCGACGCTTTGGAGACAAGAAGCACCGCACCATAGGGATGGAATTAGCAAAGTTACTAGAGGCAGGATTTGTAGTAGAAGTTATCCATACTGAGTGGGTCGCAAACCCCGTCCTTGTACCCAAAAAGAATTCTGAAATACTAAGAATGTGCATCGATTACTCCAGCTTGAATAAGCATTGTCCGAAGGATATGTTCCCCTTGCCGCACATTGACCAAGTCATTGATTCGACGGCAGGGGCGGAACTTCTGTGTTTTCTTGACGCATATTCCGGGTATCACCAGATCCGGATGAAGTCCGACCAAAAGGCGACCTCATTCATCACACCCGTTGGCACATACTGCTATGTCACCATGCCTTTTGGTTTGAAAAATGCAGGTGCCACTTACCAACGTACGATGCAGCGGTGCTTGAAGGACCAAATTGGCCGGAACATGCACGCTTATGTCGACGACATTGCGGGCATGACCCGGAAAGGATCCTACTTGATCAGCGATCTCACTGAAACCTTTGAAAATCTCCGACGGTACAAGCTGATGTTGAACCCCTGAAGTGGGTCTTTGGCGTGCCAGCCGGAAAACTCCTTGGCTTCATTGTATCTCATAGAGGCATTGAAGTAACCCGGAAAAAATCAAGGCTATTCTGTGCATCAAGAGGCCAACTTGTCTCAAAGATGTGCAACAATTAACTGGTTGCGTTGCTGCGATCAGTAGATTTGTTAGAAGTCTTGGCGAGAAGACACTACCTTTGTACAGAGTGCTGAAGAAAACAGACAAATTTGTCTAGGATGACGCAGCAGATGCAACACTTCAGGGGGTGAAGGACATACTTTCTAACCCGCCTATCTTGGCAGCTCCGAACGAGTCAGAGCCTATGCTCCTCTACCTGGCAGCCTCCAACAAGGATACCAGTCTCGTTATCGTGGTGGAGCGAAAGGAAGAAGATCACGAGTATGGAGTCCAAAGGCCAGTCTATTACATTAGCGAGGTACTGACGGAATCCAAGCAAAGATACCCTCACTTTCATAAGCTAGCCTACAGAGTGTTCCTAGGTAGCTGAAAGCTGAGACACTACTTCCAGGAGCATCCTATGACAGTCGTGAGCAAAGCTCCATTGTCAACCATCATCAACAACTCCGACGCAACAGGGTGCATAGCAAAGTGGGGCATAGAACTTTCTGCCTTCGACATCAAGTACAAAGCCAGATCCTCGATCAAGTCCCAAGTATTGGCGGATTTCCTCGTTGATTGGACTGAAGCGCCGGAGGGCACACTTGTGCCGGAACCTGAAGCTTGGGTTATGAATTTTGATGGATCCAAGCAGCATCAAGGCTCGGGGGCTGGAGTTACCCTGAAGTCACCAACCGGAGAAGAATTGCAGTATGTTATGTAGATTCACTTCGAAGCTACAAACAATATGTCGAAATACGCATCGCTAAGAAAATTGGGATCAAGCACATCATATGCTGCGGAGATTCCGACCTGGTGGCACAACAAGTAGCCAGAACCTGGAACGCCAGAAACTCCGTTATGGCGGCTTACAGAGACGAAGTCGACGAGATCGCCAAGTGCTTCCTCGGATATGAAGTCAAGTACGTCAGCAGAGATGATAACATAGCGGCAGATATGCTATCCAAGCTCGGATCCGGCAGTAAACCCATCCCGCCTGGAATCTTCCTTGAGCATCTACGGACACCCTCGGTAAAGGGCGCTAACCCAGAAAACCCAGATGTGGCGGTGTCTGCGGCTAAGGAGGTGATGGCAATCACTCCGGCTTGGACCCAACCTTTCCTGGACTACCTCATTGACCAGAAGTTGCCTCGCACGACAGGTCGTCAGATGAGCAAGATCCTACACAATAGCTGATGGACAGCTCTATAAACAAAGTGCAAACGGGGTATTTCTGAAATGCGTCTCAAATCAAGCTGACATCAAAATCCTCAGAGAGATCCACCAAGGTGACTGCGGGCATCACGCCGCTCCCGGGTCCCTCATTGCAAAAGCTTTCCGGCAAGGTTTTTACTGGCTAACAGCTAAAGAATACTCTGAGAAGATAGTGAAAACTTGCCGAGGTTGTCAGTACTATGCTAGTCAACCAAACGCTCCGGCTCAGGAGCTGAAGACCATCCCTATCACTTGGCTGTTTGCGGTCCGGGGGCTTGACATGGTCGGAAAATTAAAGAAATCATCTCCTGGCGGTTTTGAGTACCTCTTGGTCGCTATTGACAAGTTCAGTAAGTGGATCGAGGCAAAGCCACTGAGAAAAGCCGATGGTGCCACGACACTAGAATTTATTTCCAGCCTCGTAGTGAGATACGGTATCCCGCACAACATTATGACAGACAATGGCACGAACTTCGCACAGGGAGAACTAAAGGATTACTGCAATGATTTAGGGATCCGGCTTGACCTTGCATCTATGACTCACTCATAATCCAATGAGCAGGTCGAGCGAGCCAATGGCCTCATACTAGCCGGAGTAAAACCTCGCCTTGAAGAACTGCTGCGGCGAGCAGCCAGAGCTTGGGCTGAGGAGTTAGATTCTGTTATGTGGAGTTTACGAACTACCCCTAACAGGTCGACTGGATTTACACCTTTCTTCCTAGTATATTGATCCGAAGTTGTGCTCCCCTCCGACATCATCCATGATTCCCCGCGAGTTTCCGCCTACAATGAAGAAACTGTTGACAAGGCTCGACAGCTATCTGTGGACCTGCTCGAAGAAGCTCGGAATCTAGCTGACCAAAGTTCCACCATTTACCAGTAGAAATTCCGATGCTATCATAGTCGTCGAGTTTGGAATCGCTCGTTTAAGGAAGGTGGCTTGGTCATCCGCCTTCGACAGGTGAAAGAGCATAAGTTGCAATCTCCATGGGAAGGACCTTTCGTCATCAGCAAAGTGCTGCACAACGGATCTTACTACCTCGTTGATTTCCGCGAGTTAAAGGATAGACCTGCCAATTGGTACCGGAAACGCAAGGGGAGGATCCGGGTGACATATACGATGAAACAGACCGTCCCTAGAATATAGCACAGCTACGTCCTTTCCACACTTAGCAATTTTTGCATTACATACTTTGTAATAGTTATGATACAAGATCGATGAAATAAAGCATATGGTTCACTCTTTGAGTCTTTTACCTCCTTTAGTTGTTCATTTTTAGATCGTGTATGTTTTCCGACTAAAACCGCGGAGCTGGATGTTTCCGCCTAGGCGTGTATAAAAGTTGTGATTTTCAAAATTATCGTTTAGGACGTGAGCTTAAGTTTTCTGGTGGATAGGTTTTTCTGTTGCAAACTTGTGGATTCCTGGTAGTAATTTCCGGCATCTTGGCTGGGGGCTTGTTACCGCGGTTATTGATGGATCGCCATTGGGCTTCGTCGCCGTCGGCGAGCGTTTCCGGCTAAAGGTCTTCCGACTCATTTAAGGTCAAACAAGTAAGCCAAACAAACTTAGAAACTAGCACTTGCTTTCCAAACGAACGAAACATGCATACATAAGTTAAAACGGATCGCGGGATAAGTTTATTCCGCCCACATGCATATATTTCGTCCTAGCTACTTCAAATACTTAGTTTTATTACAAACCCACAAAGGGGCCAAAATGATGCGTCTCATTGTTTTTCAGGAGTTACTCGGAAGATTTTGGGTCATCCTCCGAGGCTTGATACGTGCCATCCTTGCCGGAACCTTCTCCAGAGTCGTCGTCTGATCGGTGCGCGCTCGACCTGGAGCCCTCCTCGTCATCTTCCTCGTCGTGAGTGATTCACTCGCTGGGCAAAGAGCGTGTCAAAGCCTTCAGTTTCCGCGAGAGATTTCTTGACGTTGGTGCCCTTGGGGACTCCGCGTGCAACTGTCGCGAAATCCATGGCGGGGAAGTACGACTTGCACATGGCCAAGGCAATCGAGGCGGCTCCACGAGCTGAAGACTCTTGCCAATCCCTGATCAGATCTGACACCAGCTTCATCAGCTTCGCCATCTTGTCAATGATCGTGGTGCGGGCTCTCTTCAGGGACAACATCTCGGCAATGCCACGGCAAGCTTCGAAGAGATCGTCAATAGAGTTCCGGGCTTCTTCATAAGCTTCAGTCCTGGAAAGTCTGGAGTCCTCTGTCCATTCAAATCCGAGACATGCTGATATACACAAACAATCGCACAGTCAATTTCCGAGATAAGACAAAAAGAATGCAATGGAGATGCCGGAAATGTGAAGTCCTTACGAAAGATCAACTCTTCAATATCTGACGCCTCCGCCTCATAAGCCTTCGCCTTGGACACCAGAGTCTTAACTCTGTGGTTGCTCGTCTTCAGCTTCTAGGCCAGTTCCGACATAGCTTGGGCATGCTTCTCCTCCATCTCCTTCTTGGCCTTAGTCTCCTTTTCAGCTGATTCATTGAGGAAATTTTGAGGGAAGAATGATCGGCTTTCAGCACTTCGAGCTCCGCGGCGATTGAGTCGATGGAGGGGTGCTTGGCAAGTTGTTCTGTAAGGCGGAAAGGAAGTTCAAAGTAAAAAGACATATTCAAATAACAAAGAGTGTGTTGAGGAACTTCAAGCAAGGCGGAACGCGTACCCTCGTTGTTTTTCAAACGAGTCTCAAGGAGTGCGATTTCCTGTTGGTCCTCCGCCTCCTTCTTGTGCTCCAGCACTAGCGTCCGCGGATCTTCGTGCAGTTGACGGGTGTTCTGTGAAGCAAATAGGAATGGTTAGCCGGAAACTTAAAATCTGGGGGGCTGGACGCGAAGTTAAAAACTCTTCTTGTGCTAGGAAATTCCAAGTTTCCACCAAGAACAATTCAAGATTATACAGTTAAAAGCATCGGCTTACAAATTTACCCGGAAATATCTAAACCAACGCTTGGGGGCTAGTGTTACCTGGCGCACGGCTTTGTGCTTGGCAAAGAAGACCCGGAGATTGTCTTTGAGGGTTGTTAGGTCTTGCTTCTCCGTCTCCGGCTTCCCCCACACTTCATTCAATAAGCTCGTCATTTCCGCATGGCGTTGTGCGAGGGGAACTTTCTGAAGAACCGGAAAGAAGTGCGGATGCGTTTTGGCCATACCAGTAGCACCACTTAGCAGCAATTTCTTTGGGGCATCATTAGCCGTAGCTTCAGCCGAGGCGGTTTCATGTTCTTCAGGCGGAGGCTTGGATGAGGAGGCGTCTTTGCCGGAATCTGCAGTTGGCTCCTCCGGAATATCATCAAGGATTGAGTTTGGAGGAGGAAGAGAGAGAGAATATGAAAAATTGGGTTGCTTACCTCTTCCCTGCGTGTTTAAGTCGTCCGACGCGTGGTACAGACGCATGGTACGGGCGCATCCCACCTGTACCAGGTGCAACCACCTTAGAACTGAAGCGGTCGAGGTGGTATGACCGGGTGGTACGGCCATATCCCCCCGTACCGATGGTCGTTAAACTTACAATATGTTTTCGAAGCAGTACGGGCGCACGGTATGATCTGGTCTGCCCGTACCGATGGTCGCCAAAGTTACAGATGGTTTCGACGAAATCTTCAACTTTTCTTTCTCGAAGTCATGGATGCGGTACGGGCGCGTGGTACGGTTTGGTTCGACTTTACCGATGGTCGCCAAAGTTACAGTAACCTACGAACATAAAAAATTCAATCTTCACGTGCCCTTATGCATCAACATTACCCCGAAAATGGCTAAGGAAAAACAACAGTATATATCAAGAATGTGCAACCGTTAGTATATAAGGTCTAAAAGGCATTGTTGTTTATTTTCTTCTCCTCTTTTCCAAAGGATCTCACGAACACTCTTTATTAAAAACAAAAACAAACAGAATAAACAAATAGTACTAAACAAGAACTAGATAGAAAATTATATTGATCATGGGTTGCCTCCCATGAAACGCTTCTAGTTAAGGTTAATTAGCTTGACCAAGATGGTGATCACTTAAGAGTTGGAAGTGCAAGACCCACTCCAAAATAATAAGCTTTCAAAGTAATGATCCCATCATCATCATTTTTGGCCTTTTTCTTTCTAGGGAAGTGTACTACAAATGGATCTTTGGATTTTTTTTTCGAAATGGGGATATACCCCCGCTTCTGCATCATGCGATGCACACGACCTTTTATTAAATAAAGGTTCAAATTCAGTACTGCTTACAACTCAAGCATCGCCAAGAATTGATACAAAAATCAACCAGCAAAAAAGCATGACATACTATGACTACACATCAACATAGCCTCCTATTATGACGCCAGCTAGCCAGGCACAAGATATCCTGAGCGAATTTATCAGAGATTTAATAGTTCTAAGAAATGGTCTTCCTAGGATTATAAGAGCTATAGGATCTTCAGGCATTTGCACAATAATAAGATCAATAAGTGCAGGACATCCTTTAACCTCTACTACAATATTATCTATTATGCCTATAGCTTGTCTATACGTTGAATCAGCTAAGTGAAGTCTTAGCTCAGTAATTTTAAATGGATCCATTCCTAACTTATCAAATAAGGTCTTTGGAATTGTGGATACGCTTGCACCAATATCACAAAGTGCAGCCACCTCGTTTGTTCCAAAATGATTTTTAATAGTGGGCTCGAATATAGCATCAATCTTAGCTGGAAGTTTTTCGGCTAGCTTCTTATATTATTGTTCTAAATCATAGACTTTGCAAGCTACCTCATGAATAAATTGACGGTACCTTTCACCATTACCTTCATTGACTCCGGGGTGTCTTACCGTGACCATTTTTATGAGGTCTTCTATGGAGTACTCAGGTGTTGGAGCATTCCTATAGTCCAGTTCTTCAAGTGCTTATCCATTTCTTTCAATCCTCATCATCTTGAGTTCTTCAACACGGTTTGGTTCTGGTTTACCTGCAAATCTTGCAAGTATAGTAGTTTGACTTTCAGCTATCTTCCCCAGTTGTGTCTCAACGGTCTTCATCCTTTCTTGTAGAATTTGAACATCATTCTTAAGAGAAAAGGTTTAGTTAGATAAATTCCCTAACATGCTGCTATGATTTTCAGTGAGCTTTGTAAGGGTACTATTTTGTTCAGCTTGAGCATGCATAAAATTCTTGAAAGTACTTCAAATTGAGGTATTACCATTGCTTGCTCCATTACCGTTGGTGAAGTTATTATTTGGAACTCCTGCATTGTTATTATATTGTCTAGGAAAATTAGAGCCATAGTTTTGACTCTTCCATGCAGATTTATAAGGATTTATTGCTATGAAGTCTATTTCCTTAACATTAGCATTGGTGATGGCATTAACTTGGGTAGTTTCCTTACCCTTAAGCATATGTATAAGCTCAGCTACCATTGAAGTAAGTTCTTCATTGTTACCTTCGATGATTGCATTCACCTTTCTCGAGGAGGATCTGTCTACATGCCATTGGGCATGGTTGCTTTGCATATCATCTAGAAGCCTCCTTGCCAGTGTTTCTCATGAATGTTCCTCCTGCTGCAGTATCAAGCATAGACTTTGATATTGGGTTAAGGGAATTATAAATAAATGTAAGATAAACCAATCCTCCATTCCATGACTTGGACAGTGTATGGTGGCTTCTTTCATCCTTTCCCATGCAAGCGCTAGTGGCTCGCGGTCTTCTTGTCTAAAGCATGTAATGTTACGCAATTGCATAGTCTTTGCTGGTGGGAAAAACTTAGTCATAAATATATTAGTGCATCCCATAAAGTTATATTGCTCTTAGGGAAAGCTAGCAACCAATCCTTTACTTTCCCTCTTAATGAATAAGGAGACAAGAGTAATTTAATAGCATTTGGATCAACATCTTTAATGCGCATCATATCACATATTTCAGTGAATGTGTTTAAGTGCATACCTGAATCCTCAGCGGCTGAGCCTCCAAATTGGTTCTGCTGAACCAAACTTAAAAGGTTAGGCTTAATTTCATAGTTCTCCCCTTCAACAGCGGGCTGGGCTATGGGTGCACGAATAAAATCATCATTGGGGATAGCATATTCCCAAAGCTTCTTTTTTGCCATAGTGATTTTTTTTTTGGTATTTTCTTCTATGATTGCAAAAGAACAAGTAACTATTTTTTAGTTTTCAAGTAAATAATAAAACAATAAACTAATAACAATAAAAAAAAGCTAAAACTAAAAATAAGATAACTAACAAGGTCTCTAGTAACCTTACCGGAATAGCGAAATTGTTTTCCTAGCAACGGCGCCAGAAAAAGGGTTGATACCTTCGATCCAGATTACGGATTGTAGTATGATAAATTTTTTCCCTAGAAGACCTAGGTTTAGTCTTGGGAAGCGCTGCTAAATGGTGTGAAGGAAACGTCTACAAAACTTGTTAGTGTACTTTATCTTCAGTTTACTAGACCTATCTAGTTTACTTTTAAGGGAGTTGTGTTCAATGACGGAAATAGGCCAGGGTTAAGGTTACACCTGCATCTATGCATACATATATAATTGAAGCACATATGTGTAACAAATAAAATAGAGATAATAGATTTATGAGTAGCACATCCGTAAATACTCTTGCCCCTAAAGACAGAGGTGACAAGAGCCTAATGGTCCAACCACTATCCTTACAGCCGCAAACAACAACAGTTATTAAGTAATGAATACAGACCAAATCCTTAAGCTAGATGATTGTGCTATGATCCTGAATGAATCACTAAACATGTACCGTTACTTTCCCCTTTTTGTCACTGAGGTTTTGCGGTAGCACGCCGTTCTCCACTCATCCCACCTCTTCCCTTGATTGTCTGGAATGATCTGGGTACCTGCAGATCATCAAGACGAGGCAAAGAAATAAGGACACAAGATTGCAAAACTCCTATTCAATCCTTACACATAACATAAGATTAGATGCACATGAACGCTGCGAGGACTCACCCCAACCCGCAGCCCGTGAGGACTACTCACACATAATATCAAGATAAAATACAAAGATAGAAATCATTGTGCAAAATACTTATATTGAAATCGCAATATTCTTATAATGGTCGCCAATTCTCAAGGAGATCTCTATTACAATGGTGATGGCTATGGCTATGGAGGAGATGGGAGATGGAGTTGATGAACTATGTTGCTGGATCTCCTTCGGTGTGGTGCAGATGGATCTGGTGGATGGCGGCTCTGTTTGGCGACGAATGGCTATCTTTTCAGCGTCGATCCCTTCACGACTTTCATAGGGTTTGACCTCGGGAACGCGGTCGCAGGTGGTATGGGCGGATGGTACGGGCAGAGATTTCCCGTACCGATGCCCGTTAAAACTCCTGGAACAACATTTTCGAGTGTAGTCTACTTTGCCATGCTCCTGACGTGATTTTCTTCAGTAATTGCAGATCCGTTTGCCATGATTTCTTCCACAACATCCAAAAGTAGAAGAGATTGCACATCTTTGCATTGATTAGGCATTCGTGGCAAATTGAGAGGTAAACTTAGTCAATTTCTTGACTTAGCTAAGGGTTTAAACGCTAGAAAATATGGCGTATTTCACAGCCATCAAGAAGCCAACCATCCAAGAGAGCAGCACCACTACGACGCCGACGGCACAACATTGAGATTAACCTTGTTGTCCACACAACACGAGGTTGATGCCTTCTACACTGCCGAACTTTCGGGACTCCGTCCCGACATCTAGCTCCTCTGCCACGCCGAACGGGCAACCTACCACCGATTGCGCTTGTGCCACAATGCCACACAACCTAGTTCCCCGCAACCCAAGATGCATAGGGCCAACCGCACGCATACCACAACCGCTGCACCACCATCCGAGCTAGCATAGTATATCAACGGAAGTGAAACTCTCCAATGCTGAATTTATGCTAAGTTAGCAGACTTGCAAATGAAGCTGCTCTAGTAGGATTGTATGAGATTCGAGTTAACTGCCTACGTGTGTGTATGGCCCGAGAGAATATCCACCGAGGACCCCGAAATAATAGCCGACATCAACATACCAGCCATGCTATTGGGACCGCCGGCAGCACATGTCAGTTAAAATTGTTTATGTGCCCACACCGGCAACCCCAATAGCCATAAGGACCGCGAGAATTTCACATGCCGACAACATGCATGTGGGTGGGGACATGAAAGAAATGTGAGAAAATCTTTAGACTTGAGAGACTCCATGTGGGCCAAGTAGTTGCATGCATGGAGGGAGAGAGAGAGGCGCTGGCAGCCCCTAGACGCGGGTGGGGATTGCCGGCTATTTTAAGGGGGTCGCCGGTAACTATTCTTTGCATATGAGGCACCGTGAAAGCATGTTTTGTGCCGGCAACCCCAGTAGACTTATTAGGGTCGCTGTTGAGGTCTAGTCAATTGTTTTACTTCTAATTAATATAAACCTCATGTAAAAAAGTAAACAATTTGTAAAATATTTCAGTTTGAGACCTCGCCAATGTCAAAAACTTACATTGTAAATTGTCTAGTTTAGTCAACCAATCGACTGATCTGATTTGTATTTCTCTAGAAAATTGATCAGATGGGCACTTTAGGATACGTTTATTATCTTTAGCTAATCCGATGGGAGCACTATTGTCTATCTAGATGTCGATCATGCTGCCGTTTGAAGTGATGAACTTGTGAGTGGGGTTCAGAAACATTGCTTCTGCCACACAACATTGTTGTTTGCCACTACGACAGCTGATAAAGGAGCAAGGTGGAGGGACCTTTAACGTGGTCGGCGGCGCACCTGGATGGGTGCTATGCCATCCTTCCACACGTGCCGAATCCATGTGGACACAAGCACGCACGATGGCTATATGGGTTGTATACTGCTCTCGATGGCGTGGCGATATATAGCACTGCTCGCTCGCCCCCGGATATACAGGTAGAGCGATTCAACTTAAGATTATGAGCAAATAAACTGAAATAATAGGCGAGTAAACAAAAGTTATGTCTAATGTCTATGTTTCGGAAATGCTTTTCTGACCTCAGATGCATATGCTCCATTTATCTAAAAAATAAATTTTGAATTGTTAAAAAATTGAGTGATTTTTTGGGCATGTATATGTACATATTCTATGCGTGCACGAAAATCAACAATTTTTATGCCATGTGTAAAAAGATAAAAAAGGATCTTGTATTTTAGCACCAATTCTAACGATAAAAAAACCTTCAAACTTGAAGAACATCCACCAGTTGGCCGGACGTGCCTCAGCCTTGAGCCGATTCGTCGCTCGGCTAGGGGAGAGGGCGTTACCATTCTACACTCTAATGAAGAAGTCGGAGAAGTTCGAGTGGAATGATGAAGCTGACAAACTCTTCGAAGAGTTGAAAGAGGTGTTCTCCACGCCACCAGTTTTGGCTCCACTCAAGGAAAAAGAACCTTTGTTGTTGTACATCGCCGCTACGAATCAGATGGTTAGCATGGCCCTCGTCGTCGAGCGACCCGAAGAAGGAAAAACTCACGACGTCCAGCGGCCAGTGTACTACTTGAGCCAAGTACTCTCGCCTTCCAAGCAACGGTACCAACATTACCAGAAGATTGCGTATGGTGTCTTCATGACGGCAAGGAAATTGTGCGACCACTTTTTGGAACACCCGATTGTAGTGGTCAACGAAGCTCCTCTCTCAAACATACTCAGTAATCATGAGGCAACAAGACGTGTCTTCCTTTGGGAAATCGAACTTTCCCCTCAGAACAAAACATACGAGAAAAGGAAAGCAATCAAGTCACAAGTGTTACCCGATTTCATGTGTGAATGGATGAAACTCAAAAATTCAGGACCTCCAGACCTATCGAGTGCTTGTACCATGTATTTTGATGGGTCCAAACGACTTGAAGGTGCCGGAGCCGACGTGGTACTCATATCACCACAAGGAGAAAATATGCGCTATGTTCTTCGGTTGAGTTTTCTGAACACATCAAATAATGAAGTTGAGTACGAGGCCTTGTTGCACGGCATGCGTATGACCAAAGCATGCGGTGCTACTCGTCTCAAAGTCTTCGGAGACTCGATTCTTGCAGTCTAGCAAGTCATGAATCAATGTGATGTCTTGAGTGAAATATGGCAGCTTATCGAGACATGTACAACAACCTCGAAGGACGATTTGACGGGTACGAAGTCTCACATATCAATAGAGAAAGTAACGAAGAAGCCGATGCTCTCGCTAACATCGGATTCCAGTGCTTGCCCGTTCCACCGGGAGTGTTCAGGGAGGAGATCAAGGAGCGTTCCATCAAGGAAACAAAGCCTGCGGAAGTTGAGAAGCCGAAGAAAGGAAAAAACAACAAAGCACAAATCAGTCTCGGGGCTAACCCGACACCCAAAGAAGAGGAAGAAGCAAAAGAGAAGGAAACCGAAGAATTCATGATGGTCGAAACCACCTAGATGCAACCATACTTGGCATACTTGATGAACAAGGAGCTGCCGGAAAATCTAGTCGAAGCCCGACGAATCACCCATCGATCCAAATATTTTCAGGTAATCAATCATGGAGAACTATTAAAAAGAAGTATCTTGGGTTTCCTCCAGCGATGTGTCACACCTGGAGAAGGACACGCCATCCTCAAGGATATACACGAAGGAATCTGCGGGCATCATGCAAGTAGCCACGCAATTGCTGCTAAAGCTTACATAGCTGGTTTCTATTGGCTTACAACAGTGAGGACGCCAAGGAAATCTTCAAAACAAGCAAGGCATGTTAGATGTTCTCTACAAAGCCTTACGCACCTGCAGCAGAGCTGACGCCCATACCTTTGACGTGGCCCTTTGCTCCATGGGGACTTGATATGGTAGACAAACTACATAAATCATCCTAGTAGGATACATCTATATGTTCATCGTAGTCGACAAGTTTATCAAGTGGGTTGAGGCAATGCCCTTCACAACCCAAGACTCTACTACAGCCGTGAACTTCATCAAGTTCATCGTGTTTCTTTTCGGTGTACCCAACATCATCATCACAGGTAACAACTCCAAGTTCACCTCCGGCGAGTTCGAAGATTACTGCAATGAGCTGGGCATAAAGCTGAGATTTGCGTCAGTCGCGCATCCTCGGACCAATGGACAAGTAGAAAAAGGCAATGGTACCATTTGCAACGACATCAAGAAAAGGCTACTGGCTCCACTCGAAGGGAAAGATGCGATTGGATAGATGATCTAATCTTCGTCCTCTGGAGTATACGAACAACGCCAAGAGCCACCATGCAAAGAACACCTTTCTTTCTGGTCCATGGTGCCGAGGCAGTGCTTCCAATCAAAATAATCCATGAGGCTCCACGAGTCGAGGAGTATGAAGGAGTCAAGTCCACAAAGGCACTCGAAGATGATGTCAATGCAATCGACAAAGCGTGCGATGTAGCACTTGCAAGAGCAACGACGTCTCAACAAAACATGCACAATTATCATAGTTGTCGACTACGCCCACGATCCTTTGAGGTCGGGGATTTGGTCCTTTGACTCAAGCAATGTGGACATTGCAAACTCGAGTCACCATGGCTCGGGCCCTTCATCGTCACAGAAGTGATCCCTGGAGGAGCTTATTGGCTCCAAGACAAGAAGACCGGAGCCATGGAGAAAAACCCGTGGAACGTTGCACAACTACGAAGATTATACGCTTGAAAGTTTACTTTTTCAGTATTTACATTAAATAAGGGCTATGGCCAGGTTTTTCAGCCAAAACTTTGTGTTCATAAAAAAATAGTGGCCTTCGGCCGGGCTCTTCAAGCCAAACCATGTATCTTCGCACTCATCATTAATATAAGCTAAGTTTTCTATATTGAGCTTTCTTGTCAATTATTTCCGTTATCTCAACACCCGATACCTGGGGGTTGCGCTATTACATCACAATAAAATTACACCCGATACTCGGGGGCTACTGTAACATCCCAAGTTTTAACAATAATGAAATCAAGGAGAGATCAAGTACTCAAAATTTGCAACAAACAAAAACTTTTTATATGCATAGTGTGTCACATATAATTTCATGCCTATGAGTGATTTCCTTTGGTGCCTTTGCCATGATGAGTGTTGATATGATTATGACTTGCTAGTAAACCCTAATATATGATCATAATACCCCTCTTTGAGGAAAATAAAAGAAAAAGCCAAGTGTGATCCAAAACCCTCACATACACATAGGTCAAAAATGCAAACCCTCACCAAAGGCCACCATGGCTTGATCTTTTGTTTCTAAAATGATTAGATAACTCAAACAAACCTAAATGCATCAAAGAAACCAAAATTGAATCAATTGTGAACTCAAAACCATCTCACATGTGATGATGGTCACTTATGCACTTTTTAACATGATCCCCTCTTTACCCCTCTGGTTAAATCATTTCTTACACTAAACTTTATTAACCAAAGCAATGTCATCCAAGACCATGTCAAGATGATGAACTTTCATGTTGACCACCCTGGCTATAGTTGACTAGGTTGACCAGAATAAGGGTGACAAGTGAGGACTTTATATCAATGTGAAGATCATACCCAATTTGATTTTTTGCAAACAACCTTCATTTTGACCACCACCACCACCACTCTACTGCAAATAATATATAAATCAAACCCTACAAATTTCATTCAAAAATTCCAAAGTAAAGTTCTTGCGGCCATTTGGTCGAGCACCTTGTGTGCATGAACCTGCCAACCCCATGCATTGTAAAATCCAGTGGTTTCTTGCATCAACCATCAAGCCTAGCTCAGCAAATGTACTCCCCTTGACCCTCTACACTTTGCCAAACACTCTGGACAAGAAATGGTACAGAGTGGCATCATCATTTGGACACAATCATGCCATGCCGTGGCATGGCATGAGCTCACCATGCCACCTCCTCTTCTGGCCCTCTCCAGCACGCCCCACCGTGTCAAACACACGCTACACACTTCCCTGAGTCGCCTCGACGTGGCCCTCGACGATTTCGTGCACTACACTGGCCAGGCAAGCGACGCCCCGACGTGCTGACACGCACGCGCGCCAGAGCGTGCACGGCGATGCCACGGACACGCCAGCGCCAGCTCCCCCGCCAACTCCGCGACCCCGGCGCTCGCGTCCAACGCCAACGGCTTCACGACGTCACCACGCACCTCCCAGACAAGCTCATTGGCCCGCGCCGTGCCTGTAGACGACGCCACCGTCGATGTCCTCCGCCGCGGTACTGAGAGCTTCGATCACGCGCTCGTTCTCGTTTCGCCCTCGTTTTCACCGCAATCGAGCCCAGCGTGACCGTACCGATGTCGCCTACACACGAGCGTCAGCGCCAGGCCACCAGCTCCCCTGTAGCATCGTCGTCGACGATGAGATCATCACCGCGCCACGGCCACCTCCAGACCCTATAAAAGGAGACCTCCCCGCGCCTCACTCTCCACACCAATCTTGCTCGCCTCCCTCTTCTGAAGCTCCTCGACCTCACCTCTTGCTCGATTAGCCCCCACCGCCGCCCAATTTCACCGCCGGAGCCCGCAGAGGTGCTGAGAAGGGCGCCGTCGATCCCAGCCACCCCGGCGACGCCACTGCTTGCGCCTCGCCGTCGTCGACAACCTCCCCACGCACGCTGCCGACACCTGCAACGGCCTGGTCCCTCCGACCCCCTACGAGGCCGGAGCTCGTCCTTCTCGCCGGAGACGACGACGATTAGCGCCCGTTCGATCTCGTTCTAATCCTACGGCTCACCTCCTCTGTACCGATTCGCTGTGTTAAACTCGCTGACGCGTGGACCCCACGCTGTCAGGCGGCCCGTGGCGTTGGACGCGCTACTGGGCCGGCCCAACTTCTTTTCCTCAGTGCAGCCCATTTCTCTTTCCCGCCTAAGCCCACGTATTCAAATTGAGATTTTCGAATTTAATTAATTAGCCTCTGATGCTGTTTTAAAAAATTAATAGAATAAAATCTACCCAATCAAATTTGACAAATTTTATATATTTGGAAACCTTGTGAAAATATCTACAAAACTACACTGGTCCCAACCCTAAATTGTTTGTCAAATTAATCTGAGAAAATAAACAAGGCATGGCCTTTTTCCACTTCAATTAATTATTAAAAAATGAATAAAAATGCTATTAAGTTAAAACCAACTCTCAAAAATCATATTTCAATATATCTATCAGAATATGTAACAATATTGCATCATTGTTTGCATGATCATGTCCTTGTTTAAAAATTGGCCCTAAGGCTATTTAAAGTACTCTTTAAATGAGCATATCCCTTATTAATGTATATGAGAGCATCTCTCTCATTTAAACTTTGTCCTCACTAAGTTAACATGAAGAAGACACTATGGTTATGTAAAACTCATATTAATTTAGTTGATAATATTAAACATTAATCAAGGATTATTAAAGGGCATGAGGTGATGTACCTCATTTAAATCTTTTTCCCAAATAATGATTATGAAGAGGTTGACCTTGGTCCACCTAGGTCATATGATATTAATTGAGGAAATTAAATCTTAATCAAACTTAATGAGAGGGAATTATTTTCTCTCAAGAAGTAAATAGCAACCCAAATTAATATTTATAATGAGAGGAAATTATTTTTCTTAAGAATAAGAATTAAATCAACTCACATAATAAGCATGTGTTATGATAGCTTAGTAAGAGTGATTCATATGTGTGCTTAGCTTAGTATTTGAGTTGTGTGGTGATTGTGTGTATTATACTCGTATTTAGACGCTAGTACCGAGGAGTACGCTGAGGAGGAGGAGGTCTACACTCAAGGAGAGGAAGACCACTTTGATCAGTACAACAATCAAGGCAAGCTAATATACTTGCAAAGTGCCAAGCTCTCAAGGGCAAAGCACCCCACCATTTGTTTTATCTTTATTAAGCCTATCCCAGTTTTATTACAAGTTTTACTTTCAAGTTTTACTACTTTACTTTATCAAAGTACTTTTTGATTCATGATTCACTTGATCTAGAGTAGGACAATATCATCAAAGTTAGCTTGGGACAAATAAGTTAATTTAGCACCCCTCATGACTAGTGGCTAGTGCTAAATACCTAAAATTGACTACTCTAGATGGGAACATTGTGATATGAGATGATGATGGTGAAATTTATGAAAGTAATCTTGAAGGTAAATAATACCAAGAGAAGATAGTGATTTTTGATGAAAACTAATGTTGGTTTGAATGCGATACCTTTCCAATATTGAGTACCCCCACAATACCTGATTATGGGTAAGGTTTAACTAGAAGTTTATGTATCTTAGTATGGGTTCCCTCTGAACACACATCATAGGGGTTATGCCGAGGCTGCCTCCGTTGTTGAGAAATGATGTGAATTGGGGTGAATTGTCCGGCCAAGCCCTGTGCAGTTCCCAGGTTGACAGTTGGTCTTCACTGGGAGGCCAAGCTCATGGGGAGAGGTGCTCATACTAGGGTTAGTAAATGAAAGGTTATGGTTGATGATCCGCGTACTGTGATACGATGATTCGGGAAATCCCGACGGATGGAATCAAATATTGTGGCACAAGTGTGCAACCTCTGCAGTGTAAACCTATTCGAATAGCCGTGTCCACGGTTACGGACGGTTGGAAAGGCCATCTAGTTTCCAGTATTAGAATCTGAAAGTATGAATGGTGACAAATGAATAATGGTGAATCACAACTGAGTTGTGGGAATGACACTAATGCTCCCACTTGAGTTAGTTAATTTAGGAATGGTCTATATGAAATGATTATGAACCAAAATTAGCTTTATGCAAATAAAACTAGAGCTTAGCACCCTTTCTCTTAAATAGTTAGTAGTTACTTTGGTATTAGTTTGCGAGTACTTTAAAGTACTCACGGCTGTGTCCCTGGCTATTCAAATGGCCAATATGAAGAAGAGAGATGAGGACGAGGCAGGACGTCTACAACAACTAGGAGTGACGTCAAGCGTTGGCCTGTGGAATAGATAGCCCCCTCTTATTACGCTTCCGCTATGTTGTTCGTTGATCAATAGATCAACTATTTGTGTAATATTGGATCATGTGATCCCCTTTTGTAAGACAATGATGGTTTGTAATGAATGATGACTTATGATATCAACTGTTATGTCTCGCAACAACAATATTCCTGGGATTGCGATGAATGACATAATAGGCATCCGGACTTAAAAATCCGGGTGTTGACAGCTACAAAGCCAATATCATTGACTTTGAGCGACAAACGATTAACATACACTAGCTGAAACGATCTGAAATTGCATCAGGCTAACGATAAGGTCTCACGTCAAGTCTCATTGGCACGCTTCATGGCAATAGCGTTGGATGTCCTTAGCTGGTCAGATTCATCCCGCAACCCGATATATCAGGTGGTCACGCCCAACATCTCCACGGTGAACGGCTGCAAGGTAACAGTCGCAGAGAAGCAGTTACAAAGAGAGTCGAATATTCTACCACAAGGAAGTCAGAAGCTAGCAATACTTACATCATCCAAGGAGGGCACCGGTGGTTTCTCGGAAATCTGAATGCCTTTGTTGGCATCAGATCTCTTGGTTTTCTTCTTTACGGGTGCTTTGGGGATCTCCGTTTGTCTTCTAGCTTGGACGGCTCTACAGTTTGCTCCTGCGGGTCGGTCGCCTTAGACAAAAAGAAGGCCCCCAAGTCCTTCTCGTCATTAGCATGGTGCTTTGGCGTAACCTACTCGTCCCTATGATAGTGATTTTACAGTCCATGACAAGAACTCGACAAAAAGTAACGTCAAATATAGAAATCTTTATAGGGAGGAAGCTTACGAGCTGATTTCCATGGCCAAGTAGAAGGGATCTTCGACATCAGGCGAAGGAGGAGGAGCCAACTTCAGCAGCACAACAAGCTTCGGGTGAGTTTCACCCGAAGATTCAGAATCGTTGGTAGCCTCAAATCTTTTCCTTTTTCCCCTAGCTTCCGCATCTCCTTGAGAAGTTGCAGAAGGAACGGATGTGACGGTCCGTGAAGACTCGGAAGCCATGCCTCCGTCAGCCCTTGCAGTCCCTCGAGTGGCGGTGGTGTCGGTTGCCTCGCTCTCTGCGGCAGCGACAACCTCGGGTACTTCACGCCCCTCGGGAAGGGGTGGAAGAGAAGAAAGGAAGACATGGCCCTATGAAGTCAATAATAAAGTAGAGTAAGAGAACAATGCAAAGGAAGCGAAAGCAAGTCAATAAAATAGCATAGAAAGCAGTAAATTATGGAGGATGTCGGGTGCTCCTTGTCAAAGGGGTCAACCCGACAGGTCGTAGGAATATCATCGGCTGTAGTGAGGCAAGTGAGCTGGCAAGCAGCCTTCTTTAGCTCGGCAGTCGGCAAATCTTCCTTCGAGACCCTCGTCGGGTCCGTGGAGCCATAGTAGTTCCACATCTACGGGGCTCTAGCCTGAAGGGGTTGGACCCGGATCCGCAGAAAATGAGTAATAATCTGCAGAACCGACAAATCCTTGCCTTCGGTGACTTGGAGGGACTAGATCCGCGCCATCAGAGGCTCTGTCTACTCAAGATCAGCTTCAATCAAAGGAAGATACCATGACTTTAGCTTCTTCACCTGCTTCGTCAGGTCAAAGGGGGCAAGCCCGAACCTTTGGCCCTCGACCCTCTCGTCCTTGATATAGAACCACTTCTTGCGCCAGTCTTGGACAAACTTAGCCATTTTGAAGTCAAAGTATTTGGCTTCGCCTCGAACAGAAATGATGGCGCCGCCAACATAGTGGATGACGTCCCTCGATGAGTTGCGCCGGATGAAGAAGATTCGCCTCCATAGGCCCTAGTGAGGGTCAACACCCATGAAGCATTCACAAAGCGTGATAAAACACGCAATGTGGAGAATATAGTTCAGCGTCAGCTGGTGGAGCTGAACGACGTAGACAAAGAGGAGCCCACGAAGGAATTCGATGAGAAGAAATGGAAATGCCTCGGAGGAGGAAAGCGGCGAATGTTACCCGGAATCCTTCCTCGGGTCGCAACATGACCTCGTCACCGGGCATCTTGATATACGTCTTGGCAGAGAGCGCGCCGAAGTTGCGCAGCTTGCGAAGATCACCGGTGTTGAAGATGGATCACACCCAACCATAAAGCATGCTCCTTCTTCGATGTTGCGTCGCCGGCCGCCACGCGCTTCATGTTTGACTTCCCCATGGCACTAGAGGAAGGTTTGGTGGACGAAAAATAGAGAAAAGCAGTGGAGCTTTGTGGTGCAGGAGCAAGGGCGCGAGGAAGGAGATGAGCGCGAGGTTGAAGATGAAGGTACTCGCGGAGGAGGAAAGTGATTAAGGCATAGTAAAACTTGGCTTTTTAACACCGTAGTTGAGGAACGAGAATCGTCCGATTGGAAGGGACAGTCCTCGTGAAGCACATCTAGGGTAACCACATGTGGCAAAGATACGAATCACCCGGCCCACTCACACGTAAAAAGATGACATTATTGCATCGCTCTGCCAGGCACCTCGATTGTGCAGTAAAATCAACGTCGTAGCGGTCGCCATGTGTTCATCATCATGGTGTAGGGCCCACCTACGTCCATTCACATCAACATCTCTACAGACGTACATGAGCACACCATCATCGTCAGCAATGACGTCATGAGCCTATCCAAAAATTTGCAAGTGTTGGAAAGATTGAAGGCTTCCGTCGATTAAACTCCTCGGGTGTGTAAAGGTTCCGAGCCTGTGATTGATTGCAAGCACTCGAGAACCTCGAGGGATACTCCCATCAAGAGCGCCGATCACGCACCCGATAGAAAGAAAAATTGATGAAAATGTACAAGTTTTATTTACAAAGCCAACGAACCCGAGTTGAGCAAATCCTCTGATGAAAAATCTTTTGAGCCTATGTCCGGTTACAAGTACCCGAACATAGCCTCGGGGGATACTCCCATGGAAGCGTTGGCCACGCACCCGATAGAAAAGAAATATTCATCAGGCCAGGTAAATCATTCAATAAAAAATATATAACATTTCAATGCAATAATTATGAAGATTCGAGCCTTTACTCGACTGCAAGCACTCGAGCATAGCCTCGGGGGCTACTCCCATCGGAAGCGCTGATCGCGCACCCAACAGAAAACAATTATGCAACATACAGTGACAAAGGAAGAGTAGAAGCAAGAAGAATTAAAAAGGTCCGAGTTCATGTTCAGTGGTAAACACTTAGAACACAATCTCGTCATTTACTCCCATCGGGAGCGCATAGTGCGCACCCGATAAATATAACCCGACAACTTCGGCCAGTGTAATAGCCAAACAAGGAATCCGACAAAAAAAATCCTAGCCCGTGTCTATCGCGATAACATGTCTCGATGCCGTGCTTTTGAACGTGAAGGTAAGACCCCATGATCCGTTCTGTGTGTCCTGGTATTGCACAAGCTACGCTCTGCTAGAATATTTTCCATATCGGTGATATGATAAAAAAAACGACGGACGTGTTGGGTACCCTAAAAATATCTAGCTGGAATTCAGAATTCGATAAGACCTTTGCGGCCCGAGCTGAATTACACCAGTAATCTGAATTCGTGTCCGGGGACTCGAATTTGTAGTAGATTCACATGTTTTTTTTCCCAAGATCAATTAACTGGTTCCCGATCCGTCGGATGCACCAGAATTGTTTACCAATTTCCCCATGACAAAATAATATATGAAGACAATTAAAAATATTGACTCGGGTATAACTTCAGGTTCATACTACAAAGGAAGAAGTCTAGATTTGAGACTCAACCCAAGTCTACGACTCGAGTAGAGTCTCGGGGGTACTGACATGGGTATACCATATTGGGTACTCGATATTGATATTCCTGGTATGGATCTAGGAGGGAGTATGTTCGGCCCATGAAGCCTAAGAGAAGTAGAAGCCTAGAAACTAGATAAAAATAGGCAACTATTGGAAACATTGGGTAAATCGACATGAAACATATAACCGACCCAGGATTGAACTCTGAGACCTATCCCGCTATATAAGGGTTAGGAGGATCCACTGGGGCGGGCATCAAGAACCTTTGTAATACTACTCATTGTTGCAAACCCTAGTTTTAATACAATCTCGGTGACTTTATCCTCCGACCGATTTACGTCGGATACCTTGTTTGTTTGATAAGTCCATGAAACCACCAACACTCTCTTTTCCCTAAAATCCCAAGTCCATACTTATAGGCATTGCCGAGGTTACCCCTCGTCACCAGCTATAGCCCATGGTGGATAGCGCGGCGAGCAGGCTGCAACCTTGGTGTGCTAAGCTTCTCACTCGAGGTGGGGAGGACCATCTTGGTCCAGACGACCCTGAGTGTCATCCCGGTTTCACTGGACATGCCACCGAAACATTGCACATACCGCTTAAGATTTGATGTGGTTTCATGTGGAAGGCGAGGCTAGATGTGAAAGGTGGCCATTGCTTGGTAGCCTGGGACCAAGTGGCGTCTCCCAAAGAAGTGGAGGCTTGGGTCTTCCTAACATGCGCCTCCTTAATCTATCCCTTCTTTGTCATTGGGCATGGCTTCAGAGAGTGTACCCAACCAATTGCTTGGGAGGAATTCATGGTACAGATCCCTCACCTATATAGCGCCCTTGTGGAGTCAACAATGGTGGTGATAGTAGGGGATTGAGAGCGTGCCCTCTTCTAGAAGGATATGTGGCTTAGTGGAGAGCGGGTCATTGACATTGCGCCTAATCTGGTTGCTTTAGTAGCGAGCTGCAAGGCTAACTCGCGCACAATGAAGGATGGGCTAGCTGGTGAGTGGCTGAGGGATTGCAGCCCGGATTTGGGACATGGTGTTGTGGCCGAGTTATTCTATTTGTGGTACGTTTTGGCCAGTGTTAAGTTGGGGCAAGAGCATGATGACAAGTTTATGTAGAGTTAGTATGCGGATGGGACCTTCTCGGCAAGCTTGGCCTACATGGCCTTCTTCGCAGACATGGTAAGAGCGCCCAGAGCCTCTCAGATCTGGCTATCACAGGCACGTTATTCTTGCAAATTCTTTGCGTGGCTAGTCGCCAGAAACATATGTTGGACAACCGAGAAGCTGCAGCGGCTTGGTTTTCCTTTCCTAGCTTCTTGCCCCCTATGCAGCCAAGAGACACAGACGATATAGCACCTACTCCTGGGTTGTGTGGTGGAGCGCGAGATATGGGCCTGGGCGCTCGTGCGCTAGGGTAAACCAGATTGGGTGCCTACAGTTGACTCTGACTTGGTCAGCTGGTGGACCTCTAGACATGATCAGGGAGTTGCGCAACGTGACCTTTGGACTACGATCATTCTTGTCTTTTTGGTGCATTTGGCAGCACCGGAACAACGTGGTCTTCAATGCCGCCGGTCCGATTGTCATGGCGATCAAGACGAAGATCATGGAGGAGTTCATGCGGTAGCGTCTAGCTAGGCTCTTTCGCACGGATAGTTTTAGCTTCCGGAGCTCGTAGAGTTGTGGTGGCAGTTAGGAGAGTAGGCTTAATCTCGGGGAGATGCCACCCCATGTTGGCAACATGAACATGCCACTTGCGGTGTTGTTATGGACTTCTTTTCCCTTTCTTCTATATATTTAATACACCTTTTAGGGTGTATTCTCGAAAAAACCTTTTATCTGCTCATGATATATTATAATATCTTGAGTACTTAAATAATTCCTCATTTGATTGCATGCTCTAAATTTTGGTCAACCATAGCTTAACTCATGAGATTATCACGACACCGACTTAGAGCTATACCTTGAATTCTTCTCTTGAAATCAAACTCTCAAATTTTGATCATCCATTGCGTGATACATAAGCTAGGGCATTGCTAAATTAAGTTTCACACAAAAATTTCACCTTCATTTCTTCTTGTCCAATATTCTTGATGTCAATATTCAAGATATATTTTTATCTTCATGGCATCCACACCTGAATCTAACACTTAGACGAGGAGAACTACTTATGCAATAAAAATATTAGTCCATAAAATTTTCCATTAATTACTAAAAATACAGCAGAAGCATTATAACCTTTTTTATGACTATAGATGCATTATAACCTTACAGTGAGCCACATCTTAAAGATTGAAGGCTTCAACCACAAGGTTACCTGAGGTTGGGTGGTTAGGAGGGTGGTTGTACCTCCATCCCACCAGAGTTCAAACCACATGGTTGACATCTACGTGTCTCATAAAGGCAGAATATTCTTTCAGTGGGAGGCGAAGTTTCCATCGACAGCGAGGCGTCTATAGTGACTTCGTCAATTTCAAGATCCGATCCACCGGCTCAGTCTTCCAAAGGTGCTCATAAGGGTATGTGTGCGTGTATGCGTTTACAGGTGTGAGTTTATGCGCGTGTATCGGTGTATGTGAGGGTCTGCGTTTTCTCAAAAAAAAAAAACATACAAGGCCGGAGAACAACGACACGCCTAAGGGCATGTACAATGGTGATGACTTAGGTGTAAGAGATAGTTATATATGATTTTGGTGACGTGAAAAAAAAAGAATAAGAAGAGAGAAGAAAGCTGCATGTAAAGTTATAGGCTTCTTACATTAAGATTAGAGACATCTAAACCAATGTACATGCCGTAATCTACACGGTCGGTTTCTAACCGGAACATCTGGCAGTCAATAACCTACCTCTCCATCTCAGAAAGGGAAAACGAAACTACCTACCGGTCTCCGACGTCAATGGCGTCGCCGCCGGTCCGGCCGTGGGGGGAGCTGCAGCACGATCTCCTTGTGGCGATCATGTCCCGCGTCGGCACCCCAGATCTGCTTTCTGGCGGCGCTCCCCGTGCCTGCTCTGCGTGGTGGGCCGCAGCTCGCGACCCGTTCGCATGGCGCCGCGTTGATCTCCGGGACTGGACAGCCCTGACCTCCGCCCGGCGCGCGGCTGGGACCCGTGCCACCAGCACAAGCGTCTCGGTCCAGGACGCTCTCGCCGGCGTCCTTGAGGTTGCTGCAACGCGGGCGGATGGTCGGATGGAGGCTGTGCTCCTCCCTGAGTTTGCCGATGAAGACCACATCCTGTTCCTCGCTGAGAGGTGAGGCTTCTGGGTCCTAGTTCTTCTAATCTTATCGTTCCGTAAGTTTTCGATGCATAAAATGAGTTTTGCCATACCTTACCTTCTTGTTGTATTTCCACCAAATCCACTTATTAAATGTATAATTTTCAGCATTATGTACTTACCGTAGGATATAGTTGTGAATTTGAAGAGGGAATTTGCACTTTACATGATTCGAATAATAATTGATCCCAATGTTAAAATAGTAAAGTTCTATTTTGTACAACATTTTGAAGAATCGCAATGAAATGGGTATTAGAAATCCATGTTCAGATCCAAGTTGACCTCTTTTTACATGAGCGCCTTATAGCACACTGCACCTGCGTCATACCAGTACTCTCTTGTGCCCCTTGGCTACCACATGCTTCTGCAGCAAAGCAGATTTGCAGTGCACAACCTGCTCAGGTGGCAATTTTCATATATTCACTTCCTTGCTGCCTGACCCTGGTTGGTTTCCTGTGGAATGCCATTCTGTTTGCAATTCATCCATGCTCTGCTGCCGAAACTGCAATTGCCTCCTCCCCACTTTCTTGCTATGTTGCACCCATCCAAATGTTCCATCTTGCCTTTTCATTCTCTTGATCTCCTAGCGCTCCTTAATTACTGAGCTGCATACTTATTTCCTTGCTACACCTTACCAGGCCAGTCTTGCTGTTTAGGATTCGCCTCCTGAAGACCTCTTATTTGTTGCCACCTACCAGTTGCCAGTTTACCCCTTGCATTATTTATTTATTTAGAGCATCCTGACAGCTTGTGTCTTTGTCACTGGAAGTTATCTATAAATTTTCATGTCATGGTCGATGGCAAACCAACCATGGTATGCAATCTTACTATCGTGCATGTGTAATGTTAGTTTGCTACATTTAAATGTGAATAAAAATGGAGGTAAGAAAGAGAAGCAGAGAGGTGAAAAGTATTTCATGAATTAAATGTTCCCGCGAGAGCTGAAGAACTGGTGACTTCTTCAGTTATTTGATCATATAAAATGTTAAGGTGACTTGACTGTGCAAATCACAAAAGAAGTTTAATGTTCTCTGCTTTTGATATGCTAAGTTACTTTCCATTGTTAATGTTTGTTTTGTTCATGTAAGTATTGGGTGTACCTTCGTCATTGATTCCTATTTGTTTATTCTCCTTGCGTAGAATTCGTACAAGTTGAATGCGAATTTCAAGTTAACTATCCTTTGAATTGGTGCGAAGAAACAAATGTGTTGAATCAGAGTTAAACATAAGTTAATTTATATGTATCTCTAGAATCTAGAGTCGATCTCATCTTCTAACCTGTGTGCAGATGGAACAAAATCAACGGTTTATCTGTAACCGTTTTGTTTTAAAGAATATTGTTGATTTGTTAGCTGTTTGCATGACTGTACATTCAAGTGACATCCTTGGTCTCTTAGGCCTTTAGAAGAATGCTTTCCCGCTATGAAATTTGTAGAATAAGGGTCCTAAGGCTACCAAGAGGTAGCATGAACTGCAATAGGCGCGACAACAACCATGACAACGGTGATGCCTTGGTAACAGGAAGAAGATTGGGAATATATTTTTTTCTTGCTTGATAATTTCTCATAGAGAGTCATCTTTATATAGAGGTCTGGACTAACTAAAAAACTGTAGATCTAATCTCTAGTTAGCTTAAGACCAAAGCTAAAAGATATCTTCCTAACTTAAAATGATAAGTAACTAACTGAACGATTTGAGATCTTGTTCCATATGCTGGTCTTCTTGCTCTGGTTGGGCCATGTACTTATGTACATAGCATCACAACCCACCTGGACATATGGCTCGGCTTTGGAAGCAAGGGCCACGGTTATAGTCTGTTGTAGTCCCATGCTGATGGCAGGGAATTAATCTCGTGCCATGTGTAGAGGCCATTGCTTCCTATCCCCTGACTCAACGGCTTCTGCATAGATGCATGTGTTGCATGTGTGCAGGTGAATAATCTCAAGGAACGCCTTATGAGATGCAACTATGCAAGCATGGGGAACAATGGTGCCACACATGGTGGCCCTGCTGCCGCCATGAGGAAGATGCCAATGCCGTAGCTCGCATGACTCACGTAGAGGAGGCACCGATACTTCAAAGTCTGCCGTGTCTGCGTATAATACTCCGCCGAGATTCCGATACCCCGATACACGGCCGATACACGTATCTCAGGAGTATTGGCTTTTCCGATTTTAAAAAGAAAAAAAATACCGATACACCGCCAGATACATCATCAACACATCTACGACACTGGAACGTGGGGAACCCCAATCAAAGCCCACTAGTGACCCTAATAGCCAGTGCGTTATCTATCTATTTGCTTGATTAACCATGTAAGTGGTTTGGATTGAGGCCTCAGGAGTGAGCGCACCGCCACCGTCGCCGGCTGGAGTCGCTCGCCGCCATCTAGAATCGCCTCCCCGCAACCTGGAATCGTTCTCTCCTCCGCCGCCTCAATTATTCTTGGACTTCACAAGTCATTGCATAGCATTTCATTAATTTTATTTGTATATTCGCCGTATCGCCGTATTGTTGCTTCTAGAAATTGCCGTATCCCGTATCCCCGTATCCGTATCGCCATATCTGTCTCGCCGTATCGGTGCTTCGTAGAGCAGTACGCTTCCAGGCTAGAGATAACCACAGTCCCTGCAGCGCAGTCTCGCTGCTGCTATAGTAGGCGTTCTTGCTTCCAGGGATGGGTGGTGGAGGCTCCAGACATGGACGGATTTCCTGCAGTGTGAACTTCCCTGATAGGATGTGAACTGCTGCACCACCATATCAATCTGTTCCATTACTGTTGCACTGAGTCTAGCGCCCCACGCGCTGTACGCTATCTCCCAACCCTGCTAGACATGCAGTTCCTCCTCGAGCTACCAGTTGACAAAAAATGGTTTTAGGGCGGATGCGTGGTCACCACTTGGGCGCCTCTGCAGATTACAGAAGGGCAGATGGAGGATTTAGAAATTAGGACATTACAGGGTTTAGCTTAACTGGAGGAGAAAACTGGATGTATGGCCACTGTTTAGCATGGAGATTTCCATTTTTGTTGATCGACGGTGAGATCCGGCATAGCTCGCCATGGATTTGAATGGGTGGCTGGTTGAGTTGGAGGCAGGAGAGAAGGAACGGAAGAAAGAAGAAAGCAGGGAGGGGTTTCCTTTTATCGTTCCTTTTCCTGATTCCAAAGGCTCGTCATTCAGAGCTTTACCATTTTCCCTCTGAAGTGGCTCAGCATTGGAGACAGTCCGTGGGGGGCTTGGCGCAAATCAAGGGCAGTGAGGATGAGATGAAGAAGGGGATTCAGTCAGAATACATAATCTTATGGTTGATTAAATTTTACAGGAAGTCCTCTTATAGAGGCCTAACAAGCCAAATTAAGCAACAGCGACCTTATCGGTAATTGGTTTAAGGTCTCCTAATTTATAGGATAAACTACTTACATGAGGGATTAGGGATATTATCCCATAATGGAGACCTGATGTCCTTGCCATGGTGGGGCCATGGTACTTCCTAGCATAACATCACCCCACAAAAATTTAAATTGCAAATATATGATTTTATTTAGTATTATTTTGTCTTGTTGTCAGCAGATACTTACTTGCTTTCATGTATGCATGCGATCTCTTGTTTGAAACAATGAGATTTTTCATGGCAATGCACTTCATCTAGATGTTAGTTAGAATTTGTACCTGGTCAGTTGATTTTTTCCGATGCTTATGAACTGCTTTGGTTCATGTTTTGAGAATTTGATGTGGGTTCACTAATGAATGATATTTGTTAGAGCATTTGAAATTTGTAGGAATGGTATTTTCAGTGAACAAAACCACAAAACACGCAAAACGGATTTGGCATGTTTTTTTTATAAACTCAGGTGCATGTGGTTTTCATAGCTTGTGTTGCATTTTTAATGGTATTTTGTAATTTATATACCGTTTATATGCGGTAACTTTGCATTTGTTTGACATGGATTTTTTTTATGGGCATGGCTATTGTCGGTATAATTTGATTGCATTTTCTTGATGTTCCCTACAGGAGTCCGAATCTGCAATATTTCAGCTTTCCTACCACATGTATGACTTATGATCAGTTCTGTAAGGCGATAGGCAAACTTCAGTCACTTAAAGGCATGGCGGTGGATGAGAGTCTTATTAATTATGATGCCCTCCACCATGTGCATCAGTGTTGCCCAGACTTCCTGGAACTGAAAGTGTTTGCTCTTTATGTGGATGAATATATGGCCTCTATAATTTGTGACTCTCTTCCGCGTCTGAAGAAGCTTGAGATACCAAATGCTGATATGTCCTGTGCCGCAATAATAAAATTCCTTGACTGCCTGGAGGAGCTTGAGTATATGGATATATCAGGTTATGAGACTTCGGCGATCTCAAGTACTGTGCTCCATAAAGCTTCACGGCTTAAGGTCTTTATCTGGAACTCAAAATTTGAGCTTGGAGAGTTCAAGGACTGCTCAAATTGTGGGGAACACTCCATTAATCCTCTAGAGCCGTGTAATTGCATCATGGATCACAAAGTCATGGACTGGCTGGCTGGACCGTCGCAAGCATCCTGATACCATGGCAGGCATGTGTGGTCTGTGTTGTAAATAATGTATATTTCCTATTTCAACTTTTGTTGAGTTTGCTCTTTGATTTGGTTGTACAATGAAACGGAGACATTGACTGCAGTCGTTATGAATTCCAGACTTCTTGTCTGACTTTGCGATGCGTCTCCATTAAGTTATGATACTTGGTACGATGAGAAAAAACACTAGTCACTCTATGTATATATCATACTCCTATGAAAGCTGTTTGCGATTTATTAAAATTTGAACTATTAAATAGCATCTAGATACATCTAAATTTTAACAAATTTTGGACAATATTACTGTGTTGCAAGTTTGTATAAATTAGATAAATTTCCCACATTCTTTTATGGATGGAGGGAGTACTAAACTCATGTAGGGATGTACCCAGCTTCAAACGCAGATTCTGGGACCTGGCCATTTCAAAGGCTTCCGAAGATATTGATTTCGGACTAACTTTTGCCTGTTGATGTGGCCGTGAGGGAAGTGGATTCTGAAATATTTCTGTTAGGAGGATATCCGAGGGCTCGGGCAAAGCTTTGCCAGGCGCTCTAGAGCTCCTTTCCCCTTCTTGAAGGTGTCATTGTTGAACCTAGTTATTCTTCCCCAATGTGTCTGGTGTTTCTTGGTGAAAATCTAGACCCTAGGTGGGTCATGCAATGGTGGCACCTTTGTGTCGATATTTTCCTGGGGAGTTGCCTTTGAATCTCACGATCTGCCTGGTTCTCAAGGTCATGCAAGCTTGTAGCAGCCATGTTTTTCATGTTTTTGGATGTCTTTTTTTCTTTGCTCTTTGTGCTATTATTGTAAGCTAGAAACCCTAGCATCGCTGGGTGGTTTACTCGGTTTTGTTTAACTTTAAAACCTTTGCTCACTGTTTCTCTCTCTTATCTGAAACTTTCACAATCGTCAGGTCAATCGCCTGGTTTTCCTTTGGAGCTTTTCTCTCTCTCACCCCATTAAGCAAGCTCTATCTGTACATAGCTTTCATCAATGTTTCATCAGGCATTCGAAAACAATAAAAATATTCACGAGGCTTTTGAAAGCAGTAAAATTAATATTTCACGAGTCTTTGCAGTTGGCACTTGGGCAACATGTCTAGCAGTAAATGCATCGGTGGCTGACCAACTGCACTCGCTACCCCATTTATTTCGACATCTATCCACCTCAGAAAGCTCTGCTCTCCTTGACAGCTTACCTGCCCAAACAACCAAAAGGGAATGGCAAGCCCACATCACATCGCCATGGAGCTCGTCGACGCCAAGGCCGGCGTATCCTCCTCCACGGTCGCCGTCCACCACATGTTCGTCGTCGTCCTCGACGGCATCGAGACGGACATCCACGAGGGCACGCTCTACGGCAACCCCGGCAAGCTCACCGTCACCAGCCCCGGCAACCTCTCCGCCGACGGCCTCCACAGCGTCCTCGTGCGCGGCGGAGGAGGGGGCACCGTCGTCTTCACCCTGTGCGGCGACGCCGCCGCCGAGGGCGTGCACTCCGCGTCCTTCGTCCAGTGCGGCGCCACGCGCGTCGACGGGGCGCGGGCGGTGTCGGTCTCCCGGTGCCGGTCCGTGGACGTGGAGCAGGCCGGCAAGGTCACGCTCGAGAGGTGCCGGGAGGTGCGGCTCAGAGGCGGCGGCCTGCTCCGCGCCACCCGCTGCAGGCGCACCGACGTCGAGAGCTTCGGCGAGGTGCGCCTCGCGCGCTGCAAGGGGGCGCGCGCCGACTGGTGCGGCAGCGTGGAGGTCGACATGTGCAGGGTCGTGGACGTCAGCCGGTGCGGCGCCGTCACCGGCGACCGGTGCCGCGTCGTGAACGTCTCCGCCTGTGGCAGCGTCGCGGTCACCCACGCCGTGGTCAAGATGCTGGAGGAAAAGCAGCTGCAACCTGAATCTCAGCAACCTCTGTCTCCGCATTCCAGTGACAGTGAATGAAAAGCAGCACATGGACAGCAGTAAGTTCTGTGTACCTTTTCCAGATTTCCTGAAATTATTATCTGTATTGGCATGATATTGTACTAGCCATAGTTTTATAAAATCTTTTTAGTCTCCCATTGGATGTAGATATTGGGGCTCAAGGATTTGAATTGGTTCAATATCAAATCGCCCTAGATATTGAAATGTGAACCAATTCGAATTCTGTTGTTTGGATGTAGTACTTGTAATTGGCACTTGTAATTCCAGAGTAGAAACCAATTCAAATTCCTGTTTGGATGGACAAAGTGTTGGATTGCATATTTGAAGAGTATGAACAATATATACTTTGCCATATCGAAATGAATTATTCACAACATTGCATATATTTAAATGATTACTGGATCTAACCACTGAATTTCCTACACAATAATGAAGGTAAGAAAACCCATTGCCTTTGTGCACAAGAGGTAGTAACTCTGCTCCAGGCAGTTGTTTCAGCAAAAAAAAAAGCAAGTCGTTTCAGCAAAAAAAAAAAGATTTTTTATCCCAGATTTCGTCCACTTTTTCTACTACAAGGAGCATACAACTTATGGCAGGGTTTTGACTTATTTTATATATAGCTTTGCTCTCCAGAAATTTGCTTTAGAGCTTGAGCTACAGGTAGCTCTTTTTTTTCTAAAAATTGTGAAATCGACATTTCAAAGTTTCAGAAAGTTCCGAAACTAAATCTGTATGCAGCCAATAATGTACAAGTGTGCAAAATATGCTGTATTCTGTGCTACAAAAATAGTTAGAGTACAAACTATTGGTCTAGGAAATGGTAATCTAGAAATGGAGTGTCATTTTAGTCCCAGTCCTATGTTTGGTACGGCATTTCGTGGGGGAGTGTGAGAGATATGTCTATTCCTTTGTTTCCTACTAAGTGGAAGCTTGACAGCGTATGTTGTGATGAAGGCGTGACATGTTCTCTGTAAATCAGTTCCCTTCCAATTTCCACTCTCCATTGTCAATGAATGGTGGGAGCTAGACCACACCCTGTCTCTCCAAAATGCTCATGTCTTTCAACCATCATCAGATTTAAGGATTCGTGCCTCTTCGATTTCTATTCCCTAAGCTCTAATTCCCCAACCAAAAAATATTCACCTTGCAAGTTGCAATCACTATCTACCCTCTACCACAGTTATGGTCCAACTGCTTGCGCTGTTAGACCGGCTTGCCTCCTTGTCCTCGCTACTGTTGTTCCTGCCCGTGCTGAACGCCGGCTCACATGGTTCCAGCAGTGCCATGCTCTCGCTGCCCAGCATCATGGTCACCGCCGACATGGTCGGTCTGTGCCTCGGCTGCTCCTGGACACAGAGCAGACCGATCTGTATGCATCTCACCACTTCCCTCACGTTCGACGTGTCAGTGATCGACTGATCGAGGAATTCTAGGGTTCGGCCTTCCTTCCACATCCTCCATGCCTGAAATGACAATAAAGAAGAAAGCTCACTATATATGTTGCTGCCAAATACTAGGAAATTTGGAAGAGACCTGACTGCAGAGGTAATCATACTTACATATCTAAGGAGGTTTAGGTCAAGCTCGGTGTGGTAGAAGCCTCTGTTTTTCTTGCCACTGACGATCTCCAGCACCAGGACGCCGAAGCTGAAGACGTCCGACTTAATAGAGAAGACCCCATCCATTGCGTATTCAGGAGACATGTATCCACTGCAATCACCAGGACATGTAAGAAATCATAACCTCAGATAGATGCATGGTGGAAAGGTATGAACTTACTATGTTCCAACTATTTTCTTGGTGTGCGCAGCCATCTGGTCAGCTCCGAATATCCGCGCAACACCAAAGTCTGAGATCTTGGGATTCATGTCTTTGTCGAGCAGGATGTTGCTCGCCTTAAGATCCCTGTGGATGATCCTTAGGACCGAATCCTGATGGAGATACAGTATCCCTCTCGCTATCCCGTTGACGATGCTGAACCGCTTTTCCCAGTTTAACAGCGATCGCTTTTCTTCATCTGAACAACGAGAATTGGATAGCAGGAAGATGTCAAATTCCATGGCTTAGATGATCACCGAAAGACCTATTTATATCGACAGTTGGACGTTTATATGGTGACAACTTACTGAAAAGGAAGGTGTTGAGGCTACTGTTGTGCATGTACTCGTACACTAGCATCCTCTCTGAACCATCGATGCAGCAACCAAGAAGCCTGACGAGATTCCTGTGCTGAAGCCTCGCTATCAACTTGACTTCGTTCTTGAATTCTCGAAGCCCTTGCATAGATCTGCGCGACAGCCTCTTCACCGCTATGTCTTTCCCCCCGTCAAGCTTCCCCTGCAAAGTATCACCCAAAATTACTCGTGAGATGCAAATTCTTACCATTTTATTTAAAATGTTCAGAAAACTCATATTAGGAAAATGTCATTACCATGTAGACAGGACCAAAACCTCCTTGACCAATCTTATTATCGATGGAGAAACTGTCGGTGGCAGCTAGGATCGTGTCTACATCAAACGATGGGAGATCTAAATCCTGGTGATTGCTCTGACCAGGGGGGTGCAAGGAGCTGTCCTGGGTATCATCGGTTGATGCAGCAGCTATCTGGTTTCTTCGTCCGAACGGAGTACTCGGGCCATTGTGCAGTGCCGTCTGAGTCGCCTTCCTGTACTTCTTCGCTCTCATGGCGCAGAATAATAGTCCGGCTAGAAGAAGCAGTAGCGCGACAATGGATGGAACAATGATTTCGACGAGCTTCGCCGTCTGAGATTGCTTTGAGACCGAAATGTTGGCGGCTGCAAAATCGAGATGGAAATTCGTCAGAAGGGAATCACTATCTGAACTTGCCAATCCATTACCTAACTTAGTGTAAGTGGAAGCAATCGATTGTTAGTGCAAAGACAATGGTCAGCGTCGCATCTAATTGTTGGACCTTTTCGAACAAAAAGGAAATTAAGTAGTATGATGTACCGTCCTACTGATCCTCTTGGAGTAGTGCGCTCTACCTAATTAATTTCAAACATTATCAAGTGGCGCATTCAAAAGAAGGTTGCCTCTTCTTTTTTTCCTTCTTGATCTTGTTATATATATCTTCCAGATTAGGAGCTTCATACTCCGTACAGAAAAAGGTTGGTCTTATGTTCCCTAACTAGGAAATGATATTGTTTGCCGTTTTTTTCAACAATGCGGATCAGCATCGTTGGACCTAACGGCAGTTGTGATTTAAAAAGCAATTTAACGCATAGGTTTGGTGTTTGACTTTTGACCTTTGACTTTGGCGAGTGAGAAAACACCGGGAGAAAACTTTGAACAAGAGTTGCACTGCTAATATTTTTGAATATAGTATCTACGCGTATGCATGCACTTGCCTTACACGGGAACTTTACTTTGCACCACGTGACAAAAAAAAAGTGAGATAAATGAAGCTTTACGTCACCATGACGTCCCAACAAAAAATATTAGATGCAGCAAAATGAAGAGAAGCAACTCAAGAGAACTTGCAGCATTTCAAAATGATTTTTTTATTTGTTCAAACTACTCATGGGCTAAAATAGATATCTGAAAAGGAAGAAAGCAAGCAGGACTTTATCCAAAAAAGAAAGCAAGCAGGAACTAGAAGAGCTTACGCAGGTCCGATGCTGCGAGCCGGAGGAAGAGATCCTGCCCTCCATTTTCGAACTGCCGCATGTCTAGCAGATCGCCGGTCCACATGAAGCACCCCTTGCCGCCCGGGCTGCTGACATTGGCACTGGCGTAGCCACGGCACGCGCAGTTTTTCAGGCAGCTCACCCGGCACTCCTCGAGCCTCAACGTCCGGTCGACCGTGGCGTTGGCCGACTCCGGCAGCTTCATGTTCATCAGCGTCTGGAACCCATCGCCGCCGGTGCAGTTGATCTCCGTGCGCCTCGCGCAGCCGCCGGAGCCGTCCCGAAGCTCCCACTCCTTGGGGAACCTCGGCTGGAACCCGGCCGCGCAGTCGCACATCGGCGAGCGCGCGACGCTGCAGACGCCGTACGGCCCGCAGGCGCGGTAGCCGTCGCACTCGTCCATGGGGTAGGACCAGAAGACGCTCCAGGAGCGCGTCATGTCGATCCACACGAGCCGCTGGATCTGGCCGGAGCAGTTGAGCACGAACCGCGTGAGGACGTCGCTGCCGCCGTCGACCTCGTACCGGTAGTAGGCCTCCTCCGGCGTGGACGCGAAGCGGAAGGTGAGGAGGCCGTTGGACCTGAGGTTGGGCACGCCGGAGAACTGGTAGCCGTTCCACGGCCCGCTGCCGTACGTCCGGCCCGACCACCGGTAGAGGAACAGCTCCGGCGAGCCGCGCGGGTCGAGCCGGAACGAGAACTCCCCGCGGGACGGGTCGTCGGCGCCGCGCCACGAGCTCATGTACCGGTCGAGGCCCGTGCGGAGGTCGACGCCCAGCTTCATTCCCGGGAGTAGCGTGTCGGTCGGGTAGTCGAAGCTCTGCCACGCCACGCCGCCACCGCTGCCGGCGAAACGTAGCACGAGGTTGCCGCTGTCGAGGAGCTGGGCCGTGGGGCTGCGCGCGACGACGTCCGCCGTCACCGGCGACGCCCACGCGACGTTGGCATGCTCGTCCACGACGGCGAGACTCCCGTTGCCGTCGATCTTGAGCGTCGCCGCCGAGCCGACGACTGGACCGTCACGGTTCGCCACCCACACGACGGTCCTCGCGGGGATGTTGTTGTACCATATGCCTAGGTACGTCCTGCCGGTGCCAGGGTCCGGGGTGAAGAACCCGAGCGCAAACGTCCCGCCGGCAGACACTAGCGTACGGTTCCCGGCGAGAGGCGTCGCCGGTGTGACCGTGTCGTCGATGGAGACGGCCTGCCATGGGAGTAGAAGGAGGATGGCCAGAGGCAGAAGGCGGCAATGTCGTCGAATCATGCCGTGGTGTATGGTGTTTCTGGCTGAAGCTAATGGGGCTCCGCTACTCTATATGCACTGGCTGTGTGGCTCAGTGCTTTTGATGGTACGCGCTGGGTCGTTGTGGTTATAGGCGTAGGTAGTTCAACGAGGCCGTGTTGCCGCGGTTCAGGTTGTGGCGGCGACTTCTGTCACCTGGCTCTTGGCTGGGTCGCACTCCAAAGCCCTCTTTTGGCCCAGCAGACGCGCACCTGGCCGTTGGATCACGATGCTATGTTGGAAGCTGGATCAGGTCGTGTGTTTATTGAGTTGGGTTCACATCGTACCGCGCCTGCCATTTGCAATCGTCGATATGTCATGCGGTATCCGCTTGCGTCACCGTCAGTATTGTGGTCTACTCATGTTCCTCGTGATTTAGAGTGGACAGTACATACAACGCGTCATGAGTGAGTCACGACATATGATATGATCAGCCAATTTCTCAAGATTTGCTACCCAGTTGATCCATGTTGATTCATGTTGGCCAGCATTGGCTATTATGCCTCTTTTTCTCCCATTTCACCAAATTGACATATATGAATGGAAATAGCACCATAAAATGAATTTAATAGCTAATAAATTACCACTAATTAAGGAATTCCATAGTTCACACGCCATAGTACCGTACCAAAGTGCAAAATGACACGAGTTTCACACGGAACACACACGCGAGCTTGTCGAAGAGGCGACGTGCACTCGTGGATGAGACCGCGCTGGTAAAAGAGGTCGCCTACTACTTGGCCCATGGCGATAGTGAGAGCCTCTTGCTTGATCATGATAATGGCCTGGACGAAGTCGAGGCGAGGACGTCGGCGTTTGCCTTGGCCTAAAGGTCTAGGATGAGGTTTGCCTCTTTCTTGGCTTCGACGATGGTTTTGGCTGCATGTGCCTTGGTGCTGAAGCGTCGGGCGGCTCACTTTTCTTGGTCTCAAGAACACGCTCCACTAACGCCAGCTCTTCCTTTGGCTTGGCCTTAGGGGAGTGTGGTGGTGGTGGACTGGTGGGACCGGCTGCATCATCAATCGTTGGCTAGGTCTTGGCAGCTACGCATGGAATTCGTACATGAGTGAACAGAGAGGGAGAGGGAGTGGTTTGTGTGCCACTAGCGGGATAGCCCGAGGAGGACAAGAGGAGGATGCATGCGAACACCGGCGCTATCCGTGTGACCGCATTTCCATCCCAAATTTGGGATGGAAATGGGGCGTCGTGGGCTGGTCCGCAGTGCTCTTACATCGCACTTTTGGGCCAGGCCTCGTCCGCACGGTCACGTTCAGACAACCTCATTCCGTTTGGGCCAGCCCGCTAGAGATGCCCTAAGATTAGCTACATGGAATGTCAATTAGATATATTGGTTACATGGCATAGTAGTATTAAATGAAAAAAGCGAGGATGGTGGAGAAACTATAGCAACAGAGTAGAAAACACTCTAAAAATAGTAGCAGATCCTCTTGTCCTCTCTCACGGTCCCTCCTTGACTTCTATTCTCCTTCCCTCGGATTTGGGCACCTAGGTCCCTCCCCTTTCTTCACTGGCGTTCGTCAGCGTCGTGATGGCTGAGGGACCTACCAATGTAAAGTAGTAGTACATAGGTCTAGGGTTTGTGTCCTATATGGAGTCTGGCGCTAAGCCGTTCGCAAGTCAAGCTCTGGCGCTTCCGAGCGGCACCCGAGGCCGTATGGTCTTCTTCTTCCTCCTCCTCACGGTGCTCTATTGGCCAGAACCAGAGGTGATGGGCAGGAGCTAGGATGTCCGGGACTTGATCGATAAGCTCGATGAGCCCTCGGATGTGGGGGTTGGTAGCCTAGGTTCTATCGATGATGCTAGGCAACTCCTTCCTTTGTGTTGTTGTGGTGGCGACAAGGAGAACGTGTTGGCTGGTGCTGTTGGCGACATATCTGGGTGGCGGGAAGATGTGATTATACAAGCTGGTGAACAAACTTAGTGTCCCAAGTACGGACGCCGAATCTGATGGCCATATGGCGACCTCTTTTCATGTCGACAAAAATTGTTTGGTACATGTTTGTTCAACTTCCATGGGGAGGCCCTTCGAAGGACTCGCGACAATGCCCATATTCTTCTGGGTACATGGGGATGACTTATTGGGTCCGCATCTTTAGCATCCCTGGTATGGATACAGGAAGCATCCCATAAAGCCCATAAAGAAATAGAGGATTTGGAAGCATCTGAGGCCCAAGAACCTGGCATAAAGAGCAAGTCAAGGCCCATCAATGTAGCCAACATTGGCATAGTCTTATTTTGTAACTGACCCGGACTGGACTCTGGGACCCGGCCTCTTATATAAAGGTCGGGAGGAGCCAACGGGGAGGAGAGATTAACTCATAGCACAATCGTTGTAACCCTAGATCTATTCTAGCAACTTGGGACTTTATTTTCTTCCATCAGTAACATCAGACCACCTTGTTTGTCTGGGGTGGTCCGATAAGCCGGCGAAATCACTAGCGCACCTCTTTCCCTGAAATCCAAGTCCATAACCATGGACATTGCCAAGGTTACCCAGCGAAGTGTTCTCGTCCCGTCGGCGGCGAAGAAGGCCGAAGATAGATTCCTCATTGTATCCACATTGTTGGAGGGCATGTTTGTGTTTTATTGATCATTCTACAGTCTTCTTGTAAAAGTTAAGGATTTTGTAGTTGTTTTATTTCCTGAGGTCCCTCTTGTAATATGTATGCTCGCTACTTATAATTAATGTAGTATCAAGGCCCTTCGGGGCCTTTCCTGGTTATGAAAAATGAGTAGGCTACTGGAGAGGGTGACCGTAGCGAATGCTGTCGTGCTCTACGTGTAGATGGGGAGGAATAATCGTATGGGACAAAAATTACCCATGTGTATGTAAATGAGAAATTTTCATACCAATTACTCCCTCCGGTCCTAAATATAAGCCATATAGTGTTTTGAGAAAAATTCCATAATATAATGTTTACTACGTTGCCCCACTTGTATGGAAAATATTTTTAGTGATTCAATTATGTTTTCTTAGCTTATGCAAACACATCTATTAGCTCATGTTAATTGCTTAGGGTTAATCCTAACCAAACAAGGTGTAATTTTTCCCAAAAATGTGTTTCTTAATTTCCGTGCCAAAAACTATATGACTTATATTTAGGACCGGAGGGAGTATAAAACCTGTCCAAAAAAAATCAAGTTGGCCGAATTTTTGAAGTACTACTTGATTTTTCCCATAAGCACACATTCACGTCACTAGGGTGAACCTCACGCTTCTCGGTATGAAAATCTCTAGTAGGTCGTGAGGATGAGATCCTATTTATGACCCTACCCGTACCCACACACTGCGTGTGCCATTCCTAACTGAGTCATCACGCACCTACAAGACAGATTCATAGTAGCTGGATAGCACGGTCCTTTGAAGAAAAAAGGTACTAATTTTCAATCGACTCATTAATTCTTGAAACGATGGCTATCATGAATCACGATGTAATCCTTTGATTTAGGGGTCGACTGAGAACAAAGCTATTTAAGTCAACTGGGAATTAGTAAAACCTTATAAAATAATGTGGCATTTGGTTTGCTTCACGGAATTGATATGTTGCAATTCATGGCTATCATGAATCACGATGCAGCCCTTTGATTTAGGAGTCGACTGACAACAAAGCTATTTCAGTCGGCCAAGAATTAGTAAAACCATTGAAAAATAATGTGGCATTTTGTTTGCTTCCGGAAATTGGCGGAAAATCAGTTTTCCTCCATATTGAGATAAATGTACGATACAGTGCGAAATAGATTTTTTCAATAAAGAAACACTGATATAACTTACTTGGGCATTCGTAGAAACATAAATCGACTTAACTACAATCCATATGTCAGACAATCGTTTGGTTGAGCTTCCCAGTGGCAACGTCTCCATCGCCGTGTCCAACTTGGACGTGGCTATCCTGGTCAGCGACGAAGCTGCCCCAGAACCAGTGCGTCGTCCACACCACGGCCATTTTCTCAATCGGGACATTCTTGGTCTCCGGTAGGAAAAGCACGACAAACGCCGTCATCACGAGCACCCATCCTCCGAAGAAATAGAAAAGGCCGGACCTCATGTGGCAGAGCATCGGGAGGAAGGCCTGCGCGACGGCGAAGGTGCAGAGCATGTTCACCGCCACGTTGATGCCCTGCCCCGCCGGCCGGATCTCCAGAGGGAAGATCTCGCTGGGCACGAGTATGCCAAGCGGCCCCCACGACCAGGCGAAGCCGGCGACGTAGACGCAGATGAACACAAGTATGGATGCGGCAAATGTCGTCGGAACGCCGCCGCCGCCGTTCCTATGGAACATCACGCCAATCAGCGTTCCGATGATGACCTGTGACAGTCACAGAATCTTGTCAACGTTTGTTAATAGTCAGAGAGGCGTGTAAGTTTATGTGATTGTGAACTACCTGACAGACAAACATCTGGGCTCCGCCCTGGATGAAGAGCTTGCGCCGGCCGAGCCTGTCCACCGTGGCGATGGACACGAACGTCGCGACGATGTTCACCAGCCCCGTGATGACGGCGGTCATGAGCGCCGCGTCCCCTCCTAGCCCGATGGTCTTGAACAGCACGGGCGCGTAGAACATGATAACGTTGATGCCGGTCAGCTGCTGGAAGAAGGGGACGAGGACGGCCATGGTGAGCTGCGGGCGGTACCTGCGCTCTAAGATGTCGCGCCACGGTCGTTTGACGGTGCCAGACACCTCCGTGGCCGCTGCGAGGTCGCCGTACTCGTCGGCGACGTCGCTCCTGCCGCGGATGCGGCGGAGGACTCTTTGCGCCTGCTCGTGGTGACCACGGCTGATGAGGGAACTGGGCGTGTCGGGGAGGAACAGGGAGCCGACGGTGATGATGCCGGCCGGGACCGCGGCGAGCCCGAGGCTCAGACGCCAGCCCCAGCCACCTATGATCTTGGCGGCGCCGTAGTTGACCAGATTGGCAGAGAAGATGCCGACGGTGATCATTAGCTGGAGGCCGATGTTGAGCGTGCCCCGGAGGCGGGGAGGTGCCATCTCCGACAGATAAATTGGAATGGACTGCAACGGACATGCAACACAGAGACCTCATTAATTATTCGATTGCAAACGCAGTTGTGGACGGACGGAAAATTCTTCTCTGAACCTACCAATCCAGCGAAGCCGACGCCGACTCCCAGGAGAATGCGACCAACGATGAGCATGGCCACGTTCTGCGCGGCGGCATTGAGGGCCGCGCCGGCGAGGAACGACACCCCACCGGCAAACATGCACCATTTCCGGCCGAAGGAGCGCGCAACGGAAGCGACGAAGAAAGAGGCGACGAGGGCGGCGAGGTACAGCGACGAAGTGAACGCGGTAAGCAGCTGGCTGTCGAATTTGCAGTACTGGCTGTTGCCGCCATGCGCCATCTGCTCCTTGTGGTACACTGAAGGGAAGAACTTCTCCAAGAACGTGTCCATGGATGTCACACCACCTGTTTGATTTCCATGGACAGCTGCGTTAGTGTATTCAAGAGAGACTATGCCTACGTTGGTGCAAAACAGAGATTCACCCGTTTGGAAAAAGCAGAGATTAACATCTCATAACTTTACTAAGTATATCATGCACATCATGCTCTTCTCTCCTCTGATTCTTTTTTTGCCATGACACACTAATGCAAACTGACAAGTGACATCTCACTGAAATGGAAAGCGATGAAACTAGGAGTTACCGGAGATGCCGATGTCATAGCCGACGATGAGGCCGCCGGTGGCAGCAACGGCGCAGGTGAGGAAGACGTAGAGCGTCAGTTTCCCAGGGTACTCCTTACCGTCTCCGGCGGCCGAAGCTGCCATGGCGCGTGAAGGCATGACCGGGTACTGACTACTGACTAGTGAGGAGGGGGATACACTGGCAATATGGTGGATGTTCAAGTCAAACTATCCCCGTCATAATACCCCACTGTACTGCTCCTGAACATGGACAGGATGAGTCATGACTGGATGGGGTAATGTGGCGGCTTACGACTCCGGCGCTCTTACCTTTGGAGACTTCTGAAACCAAAATTATAAAACGGCAAATAAGAAAAAATTAATGCTAAGAAGCACGGCTGCACGTTTTGGAAAAATCAAGGGCACACTCTTATAACACAGTTTACTCAGAAGCCAATTGTAACAATTTTGTTGATTTGCTCCAGTGATGTACAAATAGAAGGAAGCTACATATATTGGTAGATCAGCTTAACTTTCTGCGATTTCCAGAGTAGATTAGAGAAGAAAAACTTGAAGAAGGGTTGTCCCGATAGATAGATATACAACTGAAAAACGAACTCAACAAATACAGCAGAAGAAAGAAAAGTATTCCGTCAGGCAGCTGAAGCCTGCTTTGTTCGATCATTTCCACAGCTCCTCCATTGGCAGGCCGCGCTCTGCAGCAACATCTGAGAACTGTCTCATCATCTGGGTCGCCTTCACGGTAGCTCTTGCGTTGTTGAGGAGGTTCTTGCTTCGCAACTGCTTCCCTAGAGCATTTTCAACTCCAGCCATCTCCAGCACAACCCTCACTGCTCCACCTGCAGTGACACCGGATCCAGGGCAAGCAGGCCGCAGCAGGACAGTCGCTGCTCCATAGTTGGCCTCAGCTCTGTTTGTGGCACAGGAATAAACAAAGAGGTTTCTCAGATTTGCAAAAAATATGTAACCTAAATAGAGTGAGTTGTTCGATAGGAAGAGGAGAAAACATTGAAAATACTTTAAAGAAGAGCACAGGTTTACAATCGTATATGTCTATATAAAAAGATAGCCAGACTAAAGGCCCTATTCACATTTTAATGCTCAATAATCAGATGAAAGAACAACTCCTAGAAAATCAATGTTTTGTAGATTAATCAAATATGCTCTAGATATGGTAGGCCTGTATAAGTAAATGTATTGCTGTATGCATCAGGCAATGTCCTTTAAAAAAACATATAAGGTATATAATTTATAAAAATAAAAAATCTACAACAAACAGGACTATATTTCAAAATAGAGAAGTGTTATGTGCTGGAGAACTTAGTCGCATAATTTCCCAATATCTAAGCTAGGTTTACTCAATGGAGCACAATTCATGTTAAGCAGCAATCACTTAAGAAATATTTGACATGTGCTTACAGTATTACCATTTGAAACACATTCTGGTGTATGTTCAGGATGCCGGATATGATCCTAACAAATGCAGGTTGATGACCACAATAGAAAGTTATTGGATGAGTGCAACAATGTCATCACATGTGAGGAAACGAGTAGAGAAAAGAAAAACTATAGATGGGCTGTTTATTGGGGTAATCACAGAGTACGAAATGACACCACAAGTTATGATAGAGAAAGAAATTTCAAATAAGCAATTCTGAAGGTTTACTGCTGACTCAGCTATTCAGGAAAACATTCAAAACACATGTATCAAAGCAAATTGCGACTAATTAGCAATAATTGAGTTCGTATTCAGTCATTGAGTTCTCAAAATTTATAACTCATCCAATGCTTGACAGATGAAGATAAACAGTATTTTTCCCTAACATGGTTAGGAATAATCCTCGGTGACAACACCATTCATGATAGACCAGAGCTATTCAAATAAGCTATGGCTAAGGATTGAAAACGGCTGGTTCATCCTAACAAGAACATTGAGAACACAAACATAGGCTCAGTAATTTATTCGAGACTGAGTTTGGCTTCAATATTCCGCGCTTTCAGATTCTTGTTTAATAGCAAGATAACAATCATTATTAAGCTCATCCATAAAATCTATACCAATATAAATACATGAGTTGACTGGGGTACTCTCCATCTCAACCATCCAAAATATTTATGCAAATTTCATAATTCGAATCCAACGGTTATGCACGAAGTTTGACTCTGCTAATAACTCTTATATTAATTACACATCCCGTCAAAAAACCCATTTGGCACTTTTTGCCTCTCATTTCCGCTTTCCAGATGCAAATTTATGTATCACTACACCAGTTCATACACCTCCGCAAGTCCACATAATCTTTCATATTTTGTTGGAATGCGACCAATTCTCGAGCATTACCGCTAGAAGACACAAAGGGTTTGCCATCAAGACAGAGATGATGATTTATTTTGTTTATTACTACGTTTCATGGATAGATCTGCAAAAAGCAAGAACTTTGATGCCAAAATAGATTTACCGACTACGGAAGATGATGTTGCATACAAGCAGTAGCGGTGCCAGGACCATAATGTTGTGGTGTCAAATTCATATTATCTACATGTTCACTTTTCGCAGGTTTTTCTTAAGATTTTTATGATGCGCACAAAGGATTCGCCATATTCATGTGTAGTCAATTGACTACCTAGAACCCCCTGGCACACCACTGTGTCCAAGATTTACACCCGCCACCCACAAGTAGGCAACTAGCTACTTGTAACAAAATAAAATGGGTGGAGCATAGTTGCACATCCACCTCGTATGCAATGCAATTCAAGAAGAAAGCTCAAGTAGTGGGAGCTAGCGATGTGACTGACCTGTGAGGGAATGTGCAGTACTTGGTTAGTGGCACTGTAACGAGATTGCGGCGGCCATTCATCGCAGCCTTTGTGATTGCCTCTGAGACTTCCTTGGCCTTGCCGACGCCGACACCAACGTGCCCCTTCATGTCGCCGACAATGACGAGGGCGCGGTAGGAGAGCTGCCTCCCACCCTTGACGACCTTGGTGACTCTGCTGACCTGCACGACGCGCTCGCTGAAGTCGTCGTTGGGGCGCTGGTCCCGGTCCATGTCGACCGGGTCCACGACCTGCACCTCGAACACATTGTTCCCCATCAGCGACTCGCCGCTGAATGCCGGCCCGTACATAGCCTCGTAGGCCGCCGCCACGTCCTCCGGTGATTCGGGCGGAAGCTCGTCGAACGGAGCCGGCTCAATGTAGCCCTCTGGTGGTGCCGCGAACTGGAACCCTGAGGAGGACACCGCCTCCGGCTGCGGCTTCTCGTCGTCCTCGTCCCCCTCCACCTCGTCTCCGGAGGCGGCTTCCGCGGAATCCTCCGCATCCCCTTCCACGTCTTCTTGCTCGGAGGCGGAGCCGTCCCAAGATGAGGACTTGGGGACAGGAAGCACAAGGCGGCGGGATGTGGTGGAGAGGAGTGGTTTGGGGCAGAGGCGGATGCGCTGTGGAAGGGAGGAGAAGAGTGCGGGAACAATGGGGGCTGCAGGGGAGGTTGTGGCCATGGCCATGGCTGTGGCAGTGGTGGCCATTTTGGGAGGCTCTCGGGGTGATGCTCCGGCGAGGGAGAGAGAGTGCGGGGGTCACCGTGGGAGCTGCTCGGCTTATCCCCTTTTGTTATCCATCCTCGCTGCATCCGGGCTGGGCTTGCTTTCTCAGGCAACCTGCTGCAGGCTCTGGCGGCAAACGGCCTGGCCCAGTTACTAATTTCAGACGCAACAGCTTTACAGGTGGTACGTTTTGGCGACCTCGCTCAGAAGCCTTATATTAGCCGGCCCATTCTTAGATATCCTTTTCTTGTTTTATTATTTCCATCACTAGACACGGACTAAGATGATTGAAGCTACAAGCTAAATCGGGTCTAGATATTTTTTTTTTTAAAAACTAAAACATCGTAAATGGTGAATGGAGGCTAGTACTATTTTCCTATTGTATAGTATATTTTTTATTTTTTATTTTCTTTCTTCTCGTTGTTTATGTTTATTTATCATATTTTGTCGTGTTTCCTTCACCTTATGTCATCTTATTTTTAGTTTCTTTATATTTTATATTTATTCCGTTAAATTGGTGTTCTTTAAAATCATCACTAAAGTTGTAGTCATACTCGTTGTCGTTGTGCCACCGTTGCTCTCGTTGCTAGGCCGAAACTATTCTGCCACATTTATCTACATAAGTTTGTGTCTCATATGATTTTGTAGGCACATTCTATTGTGGATGGCATTTTGATGTTACCTTATCATACGAGTAAGTAATATAAATTCAAAAATATAGAATATGGAATTAAAAAATGAAACACAAAAGTGAGCTTGGATTTTCTTCTTAATAAAGAGTGATTTATTACTTATTATATTTTAAATATTACATCTGGCTTCTGCATAATAAAATGCTCACAGCACTCAAATCTGGACGAAAAAACGAAAAGTAAAAGTAGATGCCATACAAGTCATCCACAAAGGATCAACAAAGGCTCTAAGACGATGGAGGGTCAATCCGAAGAATAGTTGCCACTACTAGAAAAAGGCTACCCCTTGTGCACCACGTTTTGCTACATGTGGCGCACTATGGCACACCATTTAGTGCGCCGCGAGCAGTGTACATACTCATGGCGTTCTATGAGCTGCGCCACGGGTGCCAAACCTGCTGCGCCGTCGGTATATTTCGGAAAAAATATTTTTTTTATTTTTTTTCATTTTTTGTGTATAATTTTACTAATGAGTTCTCTGCGGTGAGGAACCGAAATGCTCCACGTCGTGGCGCTAGGCGAGATGGTTGGCATGGCCAAAGGCGGGCGGCGGGGAGGACGACGAACTAGGGAGGAGGGCAACGGCGACCGGCGAGGCGAGGAGAACATGACGAGGCCATGCAGGGGAGGAGGCGCGTCACAAGAGGGAGAAGAGCGACATGGGTGAGTCTGGCAGCGGAGGACAATATAGACTCATCTTATATCATAGGTAGTAGCAATGTTAGTAGTAGATTCTACACTCCCCTAGAACGGCTTTAGTCTTCTTGAAGTTTCATTGTGTTTTATGTAGCGATTGTCTTTTTGTTTGCACTTTTTTATTATTACTCTTTCACAAACAACACTATTCTCTCAAAAACACTCCTACTTAGAATCAAAGTCAACTTACAAGTATCCTTTGATAAAGGGTAACGAGGGGCATAAAGATCTCTACCAATAGATCTCCGTGGTTCGATACTTACTTTTGAAACTTGCTACAATACCTATGCACTTGTAGTCATCAGGGGTCATGTCATTGGGAGAATGACGTGATGTACAAAACATAACTAAGTAAAGAAATAAGATCGTGTCGCTATGTGTTAAACTGTTGTAACTTTCAAATGTCAAATATTTCAATCCTTAGATTATGAAATTATGTTACTCCCGGGTACCGAAAGAATACTTTGGGGGCATCGACCATCACTTCATAATTGGATGGTCATAAATGAAGGTGTCTTTTAGGAATCTTAGAAAGTGCTTGTTGAGTAGGATGTATCAAGACGATGATTTGTCCATCCATGTGGCGGAGATATATACTCAGGGTTCGCTCGGTAACACACATTCTATATAGCTTCCAAGCATGTGACTAATGAGTAATGACTTAGCCACAACAGAATGTTGTATTACGATACAAGTAAAGACTACTTGCTATGAACGAGATTAAACTAGGTATGATGATACCGACGATCAAATCCCGGGCAAGTAAAATATCGCTAGACAAAGGGAATGGAATACGGGATTGTTTGAATCCTTGACACAGTGGTTCAAGTCATAAAGATCTTCATTGAATGTGTGGGAATAATTATGGGCATTCAGGTCCCTCTATTGATTATTGAGCGAAGAGGTGTCTCGATCATGTTAGCCTTTTTCATGAACCCATAGGGTCACACACTTAACGCTCGGTGCCGCTAGGGTAGAAATGAGATATTAATGATGACGAGAGCCGAAGATTTATTAGGAGTCTTGGATGGGATCCAGGACATCACGAGGAGCTTCGAAATGATCCAGAGATTAAGAATCATATATGGGGATGTTATTTTAGGGTTTCAGAAAAGTTCAAGATTTCTCTGGTATTTGTAGCGGGGAAGTTCCAGATGGTTATGTTGGGGCCACACTTCCTGGAGGGCCCACTGGACCAAGGGGGTGCCATGCTGGCCCACTTGGGCTAGGCGGGCCATCTAGCTTGGCCTACGCGGAGTTCCCAAGGGAAATCCTAAAGGGGGTCTATCGGAAGGAAATGCAATGGGTAAGTGTTGTGGGTATACTTTATGGGTATATCAACAACGTGGTCTAGATCCGGCAAACCCAGGTGGCCCACAGATGGTGATGGTGGCATATGTCCCATCGGGCGGCCCAGTTCTTGTTGATAGAAGATGGATGAAGTCCAGCCCAGGAACAAGAGCCGGATCTTAACCGACCTATGTGTTGGAGATATGCCCAAGAGGCAATAATAAAGTGGTTATTATAATATATCTTTGAGTTTATGATAAATGTTTGCATACCATGCTATAATTGTATTAACCGAAACATTGATACATGTGTGTTATGTAAACTGATGCGCGTAGATGTACACGTCCGTTGGGAACCCCAAGAGGAAGGTATGATGCGCACAGCGGCAAGTTTTCCCTCAGAAAGAAATCAAGGTTATCGAACCAGTAGGGCCAAGAAGCACGTGAAGGTTGTTGGTGGAGGAGTGTAGTGCGGCGCAACACCAGTGAAACCAGCACCAACGTGGAACCTGCACAAACAATCAAGATACTTTGCCCCAACGTAACGTGAGGTTGTCAATCTCTCATAACTTTGAAAACAAAGGATTAAGCGTATCGAGTGGAAGATGGTGTTTGTTTGCAAAGAACAGTAGAACAATGATTGCAGTAGAATGTATTCAGATGTAAAGGAATGGACCGGGGTCCACAGTTCACTAGTGGTGTCTCCAATAAGATAACTAACATGTGGGTGAACAAATTACAGTTGGGCAATTGACAAATCAAGATTCAATACATATCAACGATGATTACTATGTGATTTAATCAGGGCATTACGACAAAGTACATAGACCGCTATCCCAGCATCTATGGCTAAATAATCCACCTTCGGGTTAGCATCACACCCTCCAGTATTAAGTTGTAAACAACAGATAATTGCATTAAGTATGGTGCGTAATGTAATCAACACAAATATCCTTATACAAAGCATCGATGTTTTATCCCTAGTAGCAACAGCACATCCACAACCTTAGAACCTACTATCACGATCCCAGATTCAATGGAGGCATGAACCCACTATCGAACATAAATACTCCCTCTTGGAGTTACAAGTATCAACTTGGCCAGAGCCTCTACTAGCAACGGAGAGCATGCAAGAACATAAACAACACGTATATGATAGATTGATAATCAACTTAACATAGTATCTAGATTCATCGGATCCCACCAAACACAACATGTAGCATTACAAATAGATGATCTTGATCATGTTAGGCAGCTCACAAGATCTAAAACAATGATAGTACAAGCGGAGAAGACAACCATCTAGCTACTGCTATGGACCCATAGTCCAAGGATGAACTACTCACGCATCAATCCGGAGGCGGGTGATACGTCTCAAACGTATCTATAATTTCTTATGTTCCATGCTACTTTATTGATGATACCTACATGTTTTATACACATTATATGTCATTATTATGCGTTTCCGGAACTAACCTATTGACGAGATGCGAAGGGCCAGTTCTGTTTTGCTGTTTTGGTTCCAGAAATCCTAGTAAGGAAATATTTTCGAATCGGACGAAATCAATGCCCATCCTATTTTTCCACGAAGCTTCCGAACACCCGAGAGCCACGGAGGAGCCCGGTGGGCCCGGATGATAGGGCGGCGCGGCCGGCCGCGCCCCCTAGTGTGTCGTCGCCTCGTCCCCTCCGACTCCGCCTCTTCGCCTATATAAAGGTCCCCGACCTAAAACACGATACGAATAAGCCACGGTGAGAAAGTTCCAGGCCGCCATCGAAGCCAAGATCGGGGACGGAGTCTCTGTTCGGCACGCCGCCGGGACGGAAGTGCCCCGGAAGGCTTCTCCATCGACACCGCTGCCATCTCCACCGCCATCTTCATCACCGCTGCTCCCATGAGGAGGAGTAGTTCTCCATCGAGGCTCGGGCTGCCGGTAGCTATGTGGTTCATCTCTCTCTATGTACTTCAATACAATAATCTCATGAGCTGCCTTACATGATTGAGATTCATATGATGATGCTTGTAATCTAGATGTCATTATGCTAGTCAAGTGGGTTTTACTTATGTGATCCGGAGACTCCTTGTCCCACGTGTGTAAAGGTGAGTGTGTGCACCGTGTGGGTCTCTTAGGCTATATTTCACAGAATACTTATTCAATTATGAATGGCATAGTGAAGTGCTTATTTATATCCCTTTATGATTGCAATGTGTTTTGTATCACTATTTATCTATGTGCTACTCATGTGATGTTATTAAAGTAGTCTATTCCTCCTGCATGATGTAATGGTGACAGTGTGTGCATTGTGTAGTTCTTGTCGTAGATTATGATCATAATCTCTTGTAGGTTATGGAGTTGATTATCGCTATGATAGTATTGATGTGATCTATGCCTCCTTCGTAGTGTGATGGTGACAGTGTGCATGCTATGTTAGTACTTGGTTTATTTTGCAAAGATCTATTATACTCTAAGGTTACTTAAACATGAATATCGAATGTTGTGGAGCTTGTTAACTCCGGCATTGAGGGTTCGTGTAATCCTACACAATTAGTGGTGTTCATCATCTAACAAGAGTATATGTAGCACAAAGGAAAGAGAACTTATTTATTATGTGATCAATGTTGAGAGTGTCCACTAGCGAAAGTATGATCCCTAGGCCTTGTTTCCACCACAAAGAATTGCTTTCCACGCAAGCTATTTTTCTGGCCGCTTGTTTCTTGTTTCTGCATCCTTACTTTCGCAATATTACCACCATCTATACCACTGTGTTTTACTATCTCTTCGCGAACTAGTGCACCTATACATCGACAAGTGTATTAGGTGTGTTCGACACAAGGACTTCTTGTATCGTGATTGCGGGGTTGCTTGAGAGGGATATCTTTGACCTCTTCCTCCCCGAGTTCGATAAACCTTGGGTAATCCACTTAAAAACTTGCTGCTGTTCTACAAACCTCTGCTCTTGGAGGCCCAACACTTGTCTACAAGAATAGAAGCACCGTAGACATCAAGCAAATTTCTGGCGTTTCGGGAGGAAAGGTAAAAGGTACTCACACTGGATCTCGGCTACTAAGCTATTTCCGGCGCCGTTGTAAGTACTCGAATTTCCTTTAGATCCTGCAATTGCATCTTTTTGTTTCTTGTTTTACACTAGTTAGGCATAATGGACAACAATGAGCTTCTTATTCTATTTCCTGAGTTAAGACATGGATTGTTTGCTGCGAAAATTAAAAACCTATGGAATCTTATTTGCATGCTAGTAGCAATGATATTAGTATGAACGCTTTGAACACCATTGTTGTTAATGATATGGAAAATTCTAAGCTTGGGAAGCTGGTTTTGATGAGCATGATATTTTTAGTCCCCCAAGCATTGAGGAGAAAATTTTCTTTGATGATACTTTGCCTCCTATTTATGATGATTATAATGATAGTGGTCTTTTGGTGCCGCCTACTATGGAGAGTAAATTTTATTATGATTATACTATGCCTCCTACACTTGATGAGAATAATAATGATAGCTACTTTGTTGAATTTGCTCCCACTACAACTAATAAAATTGATTATGCTTATGTGGAGAGTAATAATTTTATGCATATGGCTCATGATAAGAATGCTTTATGTGATAGTTATATTGTTGAGTTTTCTCATGATGCTACTGAAAGTTATGAGAGAGGAAAATATGGTTGTAGAAATTTTCATGTTACTAAAACACCTCTCTATGTGCTGAAATTTTGAAGCTACACTTGTTCTATCTTCCTATGCTTGTTACTTTGCTCTTCATGAACTTGTTTATTTACAAGACTCCTATGCATAGGAAGCATGTTAGAATTAAATTTGTTTTGAATTTGCCTCTTGATGCTCTCTTTTTGCTTCAAATACTATTTCTTGCGAGTGCATCATAAAAACTGCTGAGCCCATCTTAATGGCTATAAAGAAAAACTTCTTGGGAGATAACCCATGTGTTTATTTTGCTACAGTACTTTTGTTTTATATTTGTGTCTTGAAGTTGTTTACTACTGTAGCAACCTCTCCTTATCATGTTTTTGTGCCAAGTAAAGTTTCTATGTTAAAGTTGATGTTATATTTGGGATCGCTGCGCAGAAACAGCATTGCTGTCTGTCACGAATTCTGGCACAAGTCTCTGTAAAAATTCGAAAAAATCTGCAAAATTACGAGCGTGATCCTCAGATATGTACGCAACTTTCATTAGTTTTGAGTTTTTCCATTTGAGCAAGTTAAGTGCCCAGTCCAGATGCATCTTTACGGACTGTTCTGTTTTTGACAGATTCTGCCTTTTATTTCGCATTGCCGCTTTTGCTATGTTGAATGAGTTTCTTTGTTCCATTAACTTTCAGAAGCTTTGTGCAATGTCCAGAAGTGTTAAGAATAATTGTGTCACCTCTTAATATATGAATTTGTGGTTAAGCACTAACCCTCTCATGAGTTTGCTTGAAGTTTGTATGAAGGAAGTTTTCAAGGGTCAAGAGAAGAGGATGATATACTATGATCAAGAAGAGTGAAAGGTCTAAGCTTGGGATGCCCCGGTGGTTCATCCCTGCATATTTTAAGAAGACTCAAGCATCTAAGCTTGGGGATGCCCAAGGCATCCCCTTCTTCATCGACAACATTATCAGGTCACTTCTAGTGAAACTATATTTTTATTCCGTCACATCCTTATGTACTTTACTTGGAGCGTCTGTTTGTTTTTATTTTTGTTTTGTTTGAATAAGTTCATCCTTGTGTGGGAGAGACACGCTCCGCTGGTCCATATGAACACATGTGTTCTTAGCTTTTAATGTTCATGGCGAAGTCTTCGTTAATTGTTATATGGTTGAAACAGAAAATGCTACATGTAGTAATCGGTAAAATGTCTTGGATAATGTGATACTTGGCAATTGTTGTGCTCATGTTTAAGCTCTTGCATCATACACTTTGCACCTATTAATGAAGAAATACATAGAGCTTGCTAAAATTTGGTTTGCATAATTGGTCTCTCTAAAGTCTAGATAATTTCTAGTATTGAGTTTTGAACAACAAGGAAGGCGGTGTAGAGTCTTATAGTGTTTACAATATGTCTTTTATGTGAGTTTTGCTGCACCGGTTCATCCTTGTGTTTGTTTCAAATAACCTTGCTAGCCTAAACCTTGTATCGAGAGGGAATACTTCTCATGCATCCAAAATCCTTGAGCCAACCACTATGCCATTTGTGTCCACCATACCTACCTACTACATGGTATTTCTCCGCCATTCCAAAGTAAATTGCTTGAGTGCTACCTTTAAATTTCCATCATTCGCCTTTGCAATATATAGCTCATGGGACAAAATAGCCTTAAAAACTATTGTGGTATTGAATATGTACTTATGCACTTTATCTCTTATTAAGTTGCTTGTTGTGCGATAACCATGCTTCGGGGACGCCATCAACTCTTTGTTGAATATCATGTGAGTTGCTATGCATGTCCGTCTTGTCTGAAGTAAGAGAGATCTACCACCTTAATGGTTAGAGCATGCATATTGTTAGAGAAGAACATTGGGCCGCTGACTAAAGCCATGAATCATGGTGGAAGTTTCAGTTTTGAACATATATCCTCAATCTCATATGAGAACACTAATTGTTGCCACATGCTTATGCATTAAAGAGGAGTCCATTATCTGTTGTCCATGTTGTCCCGGTATGGATGTCTAAGTTGAGAATAATCAAAAGAGAGAAATCCAAAATGCGAGCTTTCTCCTTAGACCTTTGTACAGGCGGCATGGAGGTACCCCTTTGTGACACTTGGTTAAAACATGTGTATTGCGATGATCCGGTAGTCCAAGCTAATTAGGACAAGGTGCGGGCACTATTAGTATACTATGCATGAGGCTTGCAACTTGTAAGATATAATTTACATAATACATATGCTTTATTACTACCGTTGACAAAATTGTTTCATGTTTTCAAAATAAATGCTCTAGCACAAATATAGCAATCGATGCTTTCCTCTTTGAAGGACCTTTCTTTTACTTTTATGTTGAGTCAGTTCACCTATCTCTCTCCACCTCAAGAAGCAAACACTTGTGTGAAGTGTGCATTGATTCCTACATACTTGCATATTGCACTTGTTATATTACTTTACATTGACACTATCCATGAGATATACATGTTATAAGTTGAAAGCAACCGCTGAAACTTAATCTTCCTTTGTGTTGCTTCAATACCTCTACTTTGAATTATTGCTTTACGAGCTAACTCTTATGCAAGACTTATTGATGCTTGTGTTGAAAGTACTATTCATGAAAAGTCTTTGCTTTATGATTCATTTGTTTACTCATGTCATTACCATTGTTTTTGATCGCTGCATTCATTACATATGCTTACAATAGTATGATCAAGGTTATGATGGCATGTCACTTAAGAAATTATCATTGTTATCGTTTACCTACTCGAGGACGAGTAGGAACTAAGCTTGGGGATGATGATACGTCTCAAACGTATCTATAATTTCTTATGTTCCATGCTACTTTATTGATGATACCTACATGTTTTATACACATTATATGTCATTATTATGCGTTTTCCGGAACTAACCTATTGACGAGATGCCGAAGGCCAGTTCCTTTGCTGTTTTTGGTTCCAGAAATCCTAGTAAGGAAATATTCTGAATCGGACGAAATCAATGCCCAACATCCTATTTTTCCACGAAAACCCGAGAGCCACCAAGGAGGAGCCCTGGTGGGCCCGGATGATAGGGCGGCGCGGCAGGGCTGGGCCCGCGCCCCCTAGTGTGTCATCGCCTCGTCGCCCTCCGACTCCGCCTCTTCGCCTATATAAAGGTCCCTGACCTAAAACACGATACGAATAAGCCACGGTACGAGAAAAGTTCCAGAGCCGCTGCCATCGCGAAGCCAAGATCTGGGGGACAGGAGTCTCTTCGGCACGCCGCCGGGACGGGGAAGTGCCCCGGAAGGCTTCTCCATCGACACCGCTGCCATCTCCACCCATCTTCATCACCGCTCCCATGAGGAGGAGTAGTTCTCCATCGAGCTCGGGCTGTACGGTAGCTATGTGGTTCATCTCTCTCTATGTACTTCAATACAATAATCTCATGAGCTGCCTTACATGATTGAGATTCATATGATGATGCTTGTAATCTAGATGTCATTATGCTAGTCAAGTGGGTTTTACTTATGTGATCTCCGGAGACTCCTTGTCCCACGTGTGTAAAGGTGACAGTGTGTGCACCGTGTGGGTCTCTTAGGCTATATTTCACAGAATACTTATTCACTGTTATGAATGGCATAGTGAAGTGCTTATTTATATCCCTTTATGATTGCAATGTGTTTTGTATCACTATTTATCTATGTGCTACTCATGTGATGTTATTAAAGTAGTCTATTCCTCCTGCATGATGTAATGGTGACAGTGTGTGCATTGTGTAGTTCTTGTCGTAGATTATGATCATAATCTCTTGTAGGTTATGGAGTTGATTATCGCTATGATAGTATTGATGTGATCTATGCCTCCTTCGTAGTGTGATGGTGACAGTGTGCATGCTATGTTAGTACTTGGTTTATTTTGCAAAGATCTATTATACTCTAAGGTTACTTAAACATGAATATCGAATGTTGTGGAGCTTGTTAACTCCGGCATTGAGGGTTCGTGTAATCCTACACAATTAGTGGTGTTCATCATCTAACAAGAGTATATGTAGCACAAAGGAAAGAGAACTTATTTATTATGTGATCAATGTTGAGAGTGTCCACTAGCGAAAGTATGATCCCTAGGCCTTGTTTCCACCATAAAGAATTGCTTTCCACGACAAGCTATTTTCTGGCGCCGCTTGTTCTTTTATTTGCATCCTTACTTTACATAATATTACCACCATCTATACCACACTGTGTTTTACTATCTCTTCGCCGAACTAGTGCACCTATACATCGACAAGTGTATTAGGTGTGTTCGGGACACAAGAGACTTCTTGTATCGTGATTGCAGGTTGCTTGAGAGGGATATCTTTGACCTCTTCCTCCCCGAGTTCGATAAACCTTGGGTAATCCACTTAAGGGAAACTTGCTGCTGTTCTACAAACCTCTGCTCTTGGAGGCCCAACACTGTCTACAAGAATAGAAGCACTCGTAGACATCAGCGGGCATGATGATGTAGAGCCCTCCGGTGATGATTCCCCTCTCCGGCAGGGTGCCGGAGGCGATCTCCTGAATCCCCGAGATGGGATTGGCGGCGGCGTCTCTGGAAGGTTTTCCGTATCGTGGCTCTCGGTACAGGGTATTCGCGACGAAGGCTTTAAGTAGGCGGAAGGGCAACGCAGGGGGTAATATGTGCTATGCATAATACTTCCTAGGGCCCCACACAACAGGACGGCGCGGCCAGGGCCCAGGCCGCGCCGCCCTGCTGTGTCGGCGCCTCATGGCCCCAGTTTCCCCTCGGTCTTCGGAAGCTTCGTGTAAAAATAGAACACGGGCGTTGATTTCGTCCAATTCGAGAATATTTCCTTTAGGATTTGAAACCAAAAACAGAAAACAACAACTGCGCTTCGGCATCTTGTTAATAGGGTTAGTGCTGGAAAATGTATAATAATGATGTAAAGTATGTATAAAACATTCAAGTATTGTCATAAAAGTAGCATGGAACATAAGAAATTATAGATACGTTTGGACGTATCGCATCCCCAAGCTTGTTCCTACTCGCCCTCAAGTAGGTAAACGATAACACAAATAATTTCGAAGTGACATGCTACCAACATAACCTTGATCAACATTATTGTAAAGCATATGAGATGAATGGAGTGATCTGAAACAAAAGATTGCTAACAAAGATAATGACTAAACAAATGAATCATATAGCAAAACTTTTTATGAATAGTACTTTCAAGACAAGCATCAATAAGACTTGCATAAGAGCTAACTCATAAGCAATAAATTCAAAGTAAAATGCATTGAAGCAACACAAAGGAGAATTAAGTTTCAGCAATTGCTTTCAACTTGTAACATGTATATCTCATAGATATTTGTCAACATAGAGTAATATAACAGGTGCAATAAGTAAACATGTAAGAATCAATGCACACAGTTAACACAAGTGTTTGCTTCTAAGATAGAAAGAAGTGGGTAGACTGACTCAACATAAATTAAAAGAATGGCCCTTCGCAGAGGGAAGCATGGATTACTATTTTTATGCTAGAGCTTTTGTTTTGAAAACATAGAAACAATTTTGTCAACGGTAGTAATAATTCATATGTGCTATGCATAATACTTCCTACAAGTTGCAAGTCTCATGCATAGAGTACTAATAGTGCTCGCACCTTGTCCTAATCAGCTCGGATAACACGGATTATCATTGCATGACATATGTTTCAACCAAGTGTCACAAAGGGGTACCTCTATGCCGCCTGTACAAAGGTCTAATTAAGGAGAAAGCACGCATTGGATTTCTCGCTTTTGATTATTCTCAACTTAGACATCCATACCGGGACAACATAGACAACAGATAGTGGACTCCTCTTTTAATGCTTAAGCATTCAACAACAAATAATATTATCATAAGAGATTGAGGTTGTATGTCCACACTGAAACTTCCACCATGATACATGGCTTTAGTTAGCGGCCCAATGTTCTTCTCTAACACATGCATACTCAAACCATTTGATCATGAAATCGCACTTACTTCAGACAAGACGAACATGCATAGCATCTCACATGATATCAAACAAAGGTAAAAAGTTGATGGCGTCCCCAGAAACATGGTTACCGCTCAACAAGCAACTTATAAGAATTAAGACACATAACTACATATTCATCACCATAATAGTTTTTAAGCTATTTGTCCCATGAGCTATATATTGCAAAGATAAAGGAATGAAATTTTAAAGGTAGCACTCAAGTAATTTACTTTGGAATGGCAGAAAAATACCACATAGTAGGTAGATATGGTGGACACAAATGGCATGGGGTTTGGCTCAAGGTGTTTGGATGCACGAGAAGCATTTCCTCTCAGTACAAGGTTTGGGCTAGCAAGGTTGTTTGAAGCAAACACAAGTATGAACAGGTACATCAAAACTTACACAAGAACATATTGCATGCATTATAAGGCTCTACACTGTCTTCCTTGTTGTTCAAACATTTTACCAGAAAATATCTAGACTTAGAAAGACCAATCATGCAAACCAAATTAAACAAGCTCTACAGTAGTTCTTCATTAATAGATTAAACTACATGATGCAAGAGCTTAAACATGATCTATGAGAGCTCAAACAATTGCCAAGTTATTCCAAACCATATGCAGCATTTTCTGATTCCAACCAAATAGCAATTTAACGAAGCAATTTTAGCCTTCGCCATGAACATTAAAGCACAGTTAAGAACACAAGTGTTCCATATGAAAAAGCGGAGCGTAATATCTCCAATATAAGGATAGTGGGATCCAACTTTATTCAAACCAAAACAAAAATAAAAGGAAACCAACGCTCCAAGTAAAGAACATAAGATGTGATGGATTAAAAATATAGTTTCACTAGAAGTGACCTGATAATGTTGTCGATGAAGAAGGGGATGCCTTGGGCATCCCCAAGCTTAGATGCTTGAGTATTATTAAAATATGCAGGGATGAACCACCGGGGCATCCCCAAGCTTAGACCTTTCACTCTTCTTGATCATAGTATATCATCCTCTTCTCTTGACCCTTGAAAACTTCCTCCACACCAAACTTCAAGCAAACTCATTAGAGGGTTAGTGCATAATTAAAAATTCACATATTCAGAGGTGACACAATCATTCTTAACACTTCTGGACATTGCACAAAGCTTCTGAAAGTTAATGGAACAAAGAAACTCATTCAACATAGCAAAAGCGGCAATGCGAAATAAAAGGCAGAATCTGTAAAAAAACAGAACAGTCTGTAAAGACGAATTTTTCAGGGGCACTTAACTTGCTCAAATGGAAAAACGCAAAACTAATAAAAGTTGCGTACATATATGGGGATCACGCTCGTAAATTTGCAGATTTTTTTACAGAGAGATCGTACGAATTCGTGACAGACAATGCTGTTTCTGGCAGCGATCCAAATCTAGCATCAACTTTAACATAGAAACTTTACTTGGCACAAAAACATGATAAGGAGAGGTTGCTACAGTAGTAAACAACTTCCAAGACTCAACAATACAGTAAATAAAATGAAACATGGGTTATCTCCCAAGAAGTGCTTTTCTTTAACGCCTTTCAGCTAGGCGCATAAAGTGCAAATCAAGTTTTTTCAAAAGATGGAGCATCAACATTACCTCGGGAGTCGGGAGTTTTCTCAACAATGCATTTTATATGGTCTATATAAGTAACTCCTCTTTCATTGCTCCTAGGCTTACTATTCTCAGCAAACAAATTTTCAGGAACAAGCCAAGCATAGTTATTTTCTAAAGCTTCATGCATCCCTAGGAGCTTACTAGGTATCGGTGCTTTAATCTCTCCCTCATAATTGATTTTATTAGTGTATCTTAGCCTATCTTTTTCCCTTTTTTCAAGGATACTAGCAAAATTGGTACACAAGCCTAGCATCTTATATCGAATAAAGACTTTCCTAGCTTCTGTAGCTACATCACCAAATTCTCTAAGAAGGGTCTCTAGAATAAAATCTTTCTTTTCTCCTTCTTCCATATCACCGAGTGTAAGAAACATATGTTGCATCATGAGATTAAGATTAATAAATCTAGCTTCCAACATGTGCACTAAAGAGGCAGTAGCAATTTCATAATCAGGAGCAAGTTCTACCAAGGATCTATCTTCAAAATCTTCAGTCTTACTAACATGAGTGAAAAATTCTTCTATATTATCTCTTCCAATGATAGACCCACTACCTACCGGTATATCTTTCAAAGTAAACTTAGGATGAAGCATGATGAAATAAACAAAAGTAAACTTGATGAATTAAATGCAAGTAACTAATTTTTTTGTGTTTTTAATATAGAGCTAGTAAATAAGACAGAAAGTAAAGTAACTAATTTTTTTTGTGTTTTTAATATGAAGCAAACAAGACAGTAAATAAAATAAAGTAAAGCAAGACAAAAATAAAGTAAAGAGATTGGATGTGGAGACTCTCCCTGCGGCGTGTCTTGATCTCCCGGCAACGGCGGAAAAAGTGCTTGATGCGCGTAGATGTACACGTCCGTTGGGAACCCCAAGAGGAAGGTATGATGCGCACAGTGGCAAGTTTTCCCTCAGAAAGAAACCAAGGTTATCGAACCAGTAGGAGCCAAGAAGCACGTGAAGGTTGTTGGTGGAGGATTGTAGTGCGGCGCAAAACCAGTGAAACCGGCGCCAACGTGGAACCTGCACAACACAATCAAGATACTTTGCCCCAACATAACAGTGAGGTTGTCAATCTCACCGGCTTGCTGAAAACAAAGGATTAAGCGTATCGAGTGGAAGATGGTGTTTGTTTGCAAAGAACAGTAAGAACAATGATTGCAGTAGAATGTATTCAGATGTAAAGGAATGGACCGGGGTCCACAGTTCACTAGTGGTGTCTCTCCAATAAGATAACTAACATGCTGGGTGAACAAATTACAGGTGGGCAATTGACAAATCAAGATTCAATACATATCAACGATGATTAATATGTGATTTAATCAGGGCATTACGACAAAGTACATAGACCGCTATCCAGCATGCATCTATGGCTAAATAATCCACCTTCGGGTTAGCATCCGCACCCCCTCCAGTATTAAGTTGTAAACAACAGATAATTGCATTAAGTATGGTGCGTAATGTAATCAACACAAATATCCTTAGACAAAGCATCGATGTTTTATCCCTAGTAGCAACGACATCCACAACCTTAGAACCTACTGTCACGATCCCAGATTCAATGGAGGTATGAACCCACTATCGAGCATAAATACTCCCTCTTGGAGTTACAAGTATCAACTTGGCCAGAGCCTCTACTAGCAACGGAGAGCATGCAAGAACATAAACAACACATATATGATATATTGATAATCAACTTAACATAGTATTCTAGATTCATCGGATCCCACCAAACACAACATGTAGCATTACAAATAGATGATCTTGATCATGTTAGGCAGCTCACAAGATCTAAAACAATCATAGCACAAGCGGAGAAGACATCTAGCTACGCTATGGACCCATAGTCCAAGGATGAACTACTCACGCATCAATCCGGAGGCGGGCATGATGATGTAGAGCCCTCCGGTGATGATTCCCCTCTCCGGGGTGGAGGCGATCTCCTGAATCCCCAAGATGGGATTGGCGGTGGCGGCGTCTGGAAGGTTCGTATCGTGGCTCGGTACAGGGGTATTCGCGACGAAGGCTTTAAGTAGGCGGAAGAGCAACGGGGGCCACACGAGGGCCCGACACAACAGGCGCGGCCGGGGCCTCGCCGCGCCCGCCACTCTTGTGTCTCGGCTCGTCACTTCATTTCCCTCGGTCTGGAAGCTTCGTGTAAAAATAGAACCCAGGCGTTGATTTCGTCCAATTAGAGAATATTTCCTTACTAGGATTTCTGAAACCAAAAAACAGCAGACAAGCGGCGCTTCGGCATCTTGTTAATAGGTTAGTGCCGGAAAATGTATAATAATGATGTAAATTATGTATAAAACATTCAAGTATTGTCATAAAAGTAGCATGGAACATAAGAAATTATAGATACGTTTGAGACGTATCATAAACCACAAGGAGTCCCTAGTAAGCCTCTTGTATAACTAGCTTGTTGATTAATAGATGATTATGGTTTCGTGATCATGAACATTGGATGTTATTAATAACAAGGTTATGTCATTGGATGAATGATATAATGGACACACCCAATTAAGTGTAGCATAAGATCATGTCATTAAGTTCAATTTGCTATTAGCTTCTGATACATAGTTACCTAGTCCTTCGACCATGAGATCATGTAAATCACTTATACTGGAAGGGTACTTTGATTACATCAAATGCCACTGCGGAAATGGGTGGTTATAAAGATGGGATTAAGTATTCGAAAGTGTGAGTTGAGGCATATGGATCAAGAGTAGGATTTGTCCATCATGATGACGGAGAGATATACTCGGTGGAATATCGTCTGATTAGCTTGCAAGCATGTGACTGATTCACAAGAGATGATATGTCATGGTACGAGTAAAGAGTACTTGTCGGAGACGAGGTTGAACAAGGTATGGAGATATCGATGATCAAACCTCAGACAAGTAAAATATCGTGACAAAGGGAATCGGTATCGTATGTAAATAGTTAAATCGATCACTAAGTTGTCGCTGAATATGTGGGTGCCATTATGGATCTCCAGATCCTGCTATTGGTTATTGGTCGGAGAGGAGTCTCGACCATGTCTACATAGTTCATGAACCGTAGGGTGACACACTAAGGTTTGATGTCGTTTAAGTAGATATGGAATATGGAATGGAGTTCGGATTTGTTCGGAGTCTCGGATGGGATCCAGGACATCACGAGAAGGTCCGGAATGGTCCGGAGAATAATATTCATATATAGGAAGTCACTTTCCAAGTTTGGAAATGATCCGGTGCATTTATGGAAGGCGCTAGAATGTTCTAGAACCTTCCGGATGAGATCACCATGGAAGGTGGAGTCCTGGTTGGACTCCACCAAACCCAACCATCCAACCAAGTGGGATGGTGGAGTCCATGGAGGACTCCACCTCCTTGGCCGGCCAACAAGGGGGAAAGGGGAGAGTCCTTGTCCCTCTAGGTTTCGTCCATATGGCAGTTTTTGAATTGGGGTCTTATTCGAAGACATTGGGCAAACCCTTGGGGTTCCACCTATATAATGAGGAGGAGAGGGAGGGGGCAGCCTTGTACTTGGCCGCACCACCATAGGGGGCCCCTGGCCGGCGCCCCTACCCCTCTCTCCCAAACCCTAGCACACCTCCTTCCTCATACACCTCCCGTAGCGCTTAGGCGAAGCCCTGCCGGAGTTCTCCACCACCACCGCCGCCGTTGTGCTGGCGGGATTCCGAGGAGGATCTACTACATCTGCTGCCCGCTGATACGTCTCCAACGTATCTATGATTTCTTATGTTCCATGCTAGTTTTATGACAATACCAACATGTTTTAGTCATACTTTATAATGTTTTTATGCATTTTCCGAGACTAACCTATTAACAAGATGCCGCAGTGCCAGTTCTTTCTGCTATTTTTGGTTTGAAAAGTTAGTTTACAAATATTCTCGAATTGGACGAAACAAAAGCCACGGTCTTATTTTCCACGGGCCTTCCACCGAAGAGGAGACGGAGAAGGGCCACGAGGCGCCACCCCATAGGGCGGCGCGGCCCCGCCTTGGCCGCGCCGCCATATGGTGTGGGCCTCCTGCTGCGCTGCCCCTTCACCTACTTAATCCCTCCGTCGCGAAAACCCTAGTACCGAGAGCCACGATACGGAAAAGTTACTGAGACGCCGCCACCGTCAAAACCCATCTCGGGGGGTTCAGAAGATCGCCTCCGGCACCCTGAGGGGAATCATCACCGGAGGGCTCTACATCACCATGCCCGCCTCCGGACTGATGCGTGAGTAGTTCATCCTTGGACTACGGGTCCATAGCGTAGCTAGATGGTTGTCTTCTCCTCTTGTGCTATCATGTTTAGATCTTGTGAGCTGCCTATCATGATCGGGATCATCTATTTGTAATACTACATGTTGTGTTTGTTGGGATCCGATGAATATTGAATACTATGTCAAGTTGATTATTGATCTATCATATATGTGTTATTTATGTTCTTGCATGCTCTCCGTTGCTAGTAGAGGCTCTGGCCAAGTTGATACTTGTGACTCCAAGAGAGTATTTATGCTAGATAGTGGGTTCATGTCTCCATTGAATGGGGGAGTGACAGCAACCCTAAGGTTGTGGATGTGTTGTTGCCACTAGGGATAAAACATCAACGCTTTTCTAAGGATATTTGTGTTGAAGTACATTACGCACCATACTTAATGCAATTGTCTGTTGTTTGCAACATAATACTGGAAGGGGTGCGGATGCTAACCTGAAGGTGGATTTTTTAGGCATAGATGCATGCTGGATGGCGGTCTATGTTCTTTGTCGTAATGCCCTAAATCTCATAGTAGTCATCATGATATGTATATGCATCTCTATTCTGTCAATTGCCCAACTGTAATTTGTTCACCCAACATGCTATTTATCTTATTGGAGAGACACCACTAGTGCTGTGGACCCCGATCAATCTCGAAATACCTTGTCGATATTTTTTAGCAAACATAATTCTCCACATCATACGTTTAATTCTTTGTTTTCAGCCGGTGAGATTGACAACATTGTTAAGTTGGGGCAAAGTAGTTTGATTGTGTTGTGCAGGTTCCACGTTGGCGAAGAATCAGTGGTGTTACACTCCTCCACCAACAACCTTCACGTGGCCTTCATCTCCTATTGGTTCGATAAACCTTGGTTTCTTACTGAGGGAAAACTTGCTGTTGTGCTCATCATACCTTCCTCTTGGGGTTCCCAACGGACGTGTGCTTTACCGTCACAAGGAAGCTTCTACACATTAGCACCCACTGGAACGGGGAGAAGGACGTCGTCATCAACACCGTACGTGTGACCGAGTGCGGAGGTGCTGCCCGATTGTGACACCGTCAAGATCTTCTACGCGCTTTTGAAAGCGGCAAGGGATCGTCTACATCCACCACGAGATTTATCTCGTTAACGCTTAGCGATCTTCGAGGGTATGTTGATCTTCATCTCGTTGCTACCATCTACTAGATTAGATCTTGGCTTGTTGTTCGTTCTTGCGGTAGGATTTTTTTTGTTTTCTATGCTACGAATCCCAACAGTGATATCAGAGCCGTGTCTATGCATAGATTGGTTGCACGAGTAGAACACAATGGTTTTGTGGGCGTTGATGTTTTTGTTGTCTTTAGTTGTGTGTACTTTGCATCTTGCGGGATGGTGGGATGAAGCGGCCCGGGCTAACTTTACATGACCGCATTCATGAGACTTGCTCCACGCTTGACATGCAACTTGTATTGCATAAGTGGCTTTGCGAGTGTCTGTCTCTACCACCATAGTGAAGATTCAATCTACTCTTTCACTAGTATCACCGTTGTGGTTCATGTTTGTAGGTAGATTGGATCCTACTCAAAAATCCTAAACCACGTAAAATATGAAAACCAAATTAGAGACGTCTAACTTGTTTTTGCAGGGTTTGGTGATGTGATATGGTCATGATGTGATGATGAATATGTATGAGATGATCATTATTGTATTGTGGCAACCGGCAGGAGCCTTATGGTTGTCTTTATATTTCATGTTGTAGTATTATTTCAAAGTAGTTGTAATAGTTGCTACACACGGTGAACAACCATGAAGACGCCATGGACCTTGACGCTACGCCGCCGATGATGGAGATCATGCTCGTTGATGATGGAGATCATGTCCGTGCTTTGGAGATGATGATCAAAGGCGCAAAGACTAAAGGGCCATATCATATCACATATGAATTACATGTGATGTTAATCCTTTATGCATCTTATTTTGCTTAGATCGCGACGGTAGCATTCTAAGATGACTCCTCACATTAATATCAAGATAATAACGTGTTCTTCCCTCGTATGCACCGTTGCTACAGTTCGTCATTTTGAAGCATCTCGTGATGATCGGATGTGATAGATTCTATGTTCACATACAACGGGTGTAAGCCATGTTGCACACGCGGAAATACTTGGGTTTGCTTGACGAGCCTAGCATGTACAGACATGGCCTCGGGACAACGGAAACCGAAAGGTTGAACACGAGTCATATGGATGATATGATCAACATGTTGATGTTCACCATTGAAGCTACATCATCTCACGTGATGATCGGTTTTGGTGCAGTGGATGTGGATCGTGTGCCACTTAACAACTATGAGGGATGTTGTATTAAGTGGGAGTTTATTAGTAATTAGATTAAAACTTGAACTAATTATCATGAACATAGTCTGAATAGTATTTTGAATTAAATTTGTAGAATTGGCATCCGTTTTCTACCATGCGCTAGTCTTGTAATTGAGATAGAAATATTGTTAAGTCTGACAAGTAACTTTACGGACTGGTACCGTGTTAAAGAAAGAATCAAGAAATAAGTCCTGTTGCAAACTTTTATTAAACCTCACATTGTTGATTCAAAGAACAATGATTTCAATTAGTACCTAAAATCATCTTGTCTCCATGAAACTTGAAGTTCAAATCCGTTTGAAAAGTAAGGAGCTGGAAATTTTGTTTTCAGAAATAAGCGAGGTATGAGATATATGTGACATCTAAGACCTTATTGCAAGATGATAGAATATAATCTAGTGAGACTACATAAACTCATAAGTTTTATGGGTATGTACGAAGGTTGAAGATGCTAGACGTCCCAATCCTCCAACTATTTGGGCACTAACGATATTCGCATATCCATGAAGTGATCGTCCTTAGTATGCACCGTTGCTAAGACGTCGTTTGAAGCATCACGTGATGATCGGGTGTTATAGATTCTACGTGTGCATACAACGGGTGCAAGCCAGATTTGCACATGCGAATACTGGTTAAACTTTACAGCCTAGCATGTACAGACATGGTCTCGGAAAGTCGTCATGATGGATAAAATTATGAGTGAAATTGTTCATCATATTACAAAGTTACTAATAGTGAAAGCTGGAACACTTGTCATATGATGATCAACTTCAAAGTAAGAACCTCAAGGTTATTGGTATTTGACCAATGGATCTAGAAGTTATTGAAGGTGAAGTGTTTTCTGAGAATGAGGAAAGCTAAAAGAGAAACTACAAAAGATTTTGACAGAAAGAAAGTAAAGACTAGAAAGTCTAGCTCAGGTGTATATAGATGATATACATGTTATAAATGAATTCTTTGATTGATCATATAATGAAGTTCTTGGTTATTTGTACCAGATTGGTTGATATGAGATGTCATACAACACAATACAAGAATACGATGGCCTAAGTGACTGATAAGGAATATGGTAATAATGCACGTCTGAAACATAATAAAGTGTTATTATGTTTATCGCTGGCATTCTACCTAGCCCTTAGGATTTATAATAAAGAACTTAATAATTGTTATTTTGCTCTGGTCAAATGAAGACAATGAGTTGTTCAAATTATGACCTTACTCCATGTACGATGGATAAGTTATTATAAATCTTAATGGTGAAACATACATACATAACACTGACGCTAATATGTCGTAAGGCAAATGATTTGAATTCCACTTATTAGTGGAACCTCCATTTAGGTCATGTTAGAAAGGAACGCATGAAGAAACTCCATGCAAATGGATTTTTGGAGTCATTTGATTTTGAATCGTTTGGCGCTTGCAAATCTTTTCTAAAAGAATGAAATTCTGTTCATAGGCCAAGAGTTGAACGGGCAACTAACTTAGTAGAAACATACATGATGATGTATGTGGTTCACTGGGCATAGTTGTGTGGGAGATTCTTCTACTTCATGAAAACTTCCAACAATGAATTGAGTATATATATGTGGATATATTCGATAAGGAAGAAGTTTGAAACATTTGAATGGATTCAAATAAATTTCAGCATGAAGTGGAAATCATCGTAATAGAAAAGTCAAATATCTATGATTTGATCATGGTGGAAATATTTGAATTACGAGTTTTAGCGAACATCTAAGAGAGTTATGAAATTGTTCTACAACTCACGTTTCTTGGAGTATCATAATGATGATGGAGTATCCGAGAGACGTATCCAAACCTTGTTGGATTAATGATGAGATAAAATAAAATGACGCCATTATATTTTTGTGGATTATGCTTTAGAGACTACTGCTTTTACACTGAATAGAGCATCATCATGATCCGTTGATATGACAACATACGAGTTATGGCATGGGTATAAGCCCTAATAGTCTTCTCTTAAATTTTGGTATGCATAGCATAAGTAAATGAGTTTACAACCAAAATTGGATGAATGTCTTTGTTGGTTATCCCAGAGAACAAATTGGGAATTCTTTCCACTATGAAGTCAGATACAAAAGTGTTTGTCGATGTTACTTGCTTATTTCCAAGAAATTGTTTCTAGCGAAGTATTTGAGTGGGAGGACAATGGAACTTGATAAGGTTCATGAACCTGAGCATGATGATCAGAGTAGCGCAACATCGGAAATGGTTCCGGAAGCGGCCACGACGATCATGGCTCCCATGTCTACAAAGTGTTATAGTCATGGAGATCAAAGTACCTATTGAACCTTGTAGATGTGGTTTACTTTGTGATCAAATAAATAATTTTATGGACAAAGGATTGTTTTTGAACAATGATAAACCAACTACATACAAAGAAGTTATGATGGGCCCTGACTCCGTTAAAATGGCTATGCGCCATGAAATTCAAGATAGGTGAATACTTTTTGAAAGTAAATGGATCTATAAAATTGATGGACTTGGATGGAATATCCTTGAAAAAGCTCGACTTGTCGAAAAGTTGTTTACGACAAAGTTCAAAGAGTTGACTACAATGCTTATAGTCTATGTGGATTATTCTAGTAATCGCTACATATTTCTTTTATGAGATATGATAGTAGGATGGCAGAAATACAATCCTTACCAGAAGTGTGTATGAAGGATGTATACTAGATACAAACCAAAGAGTTTTGCTAGTCCGTGGAATACTAGATACGTATACAAACTTCACTGGATGAAGTAAGTATCACGGAGTTGGAATCTTCACCGGATGAAATGATCAAAGAGTTATGATTTCATCAGAAACGATGAAGATGCTTGCATTTGCAAGAAATTAAGTGGGAGCGCTGAGACATATTTGTAATACTTTATGTAGATGACATATCGTTGATTATAAATAGTGTAATTATATAATAGATTAAAAAGGTTTCATTGAGAATTAACATCAATGAAAGGATATGAATTGAAACATATTTAGTGTCAAGATCTATGAAGATAGATTGAAACACATAATAAGTTTGAGTTAAAGTACATAGAATGAATATTGAAGTAGTTCAATATAAAAATATTAAGAAGGTGTTCTTTTCATGTGAAGGTTTAACAAGACTTGAGTGTATTTGACACTCGATGAGTAAAAACACATGAGTGATTTTAGATCACGAATAATATGTACAAAATCAGATGTCCTATGCTAAAGTGTTATGAGCATATACCAGAATGATTCATGTGATGATCATTGGACGACAGTAAGAATATCCATGAGTGCTTTAGAAGAACCAATGATATATATAGTTTTATATGGGGTAATGACAAACAAATCGCTGTAAGGTGTTACACCGATATTAGTTTGGTCACATATAAAAATAAAATTTCAATCTCAATTAGGCTAAGTGTTGTTTAAAAGGTAGCACAATGAGCTAGAAGATGTCTATGCTAGATTTAGATGAGTTCTAAATATTGTGACGGATTTTACAAAACAAAAGTAGAGAATATCATTGTTTTAACAATGACTGAGGATGTTAAGTCAAGAAGTTCTTTGAGAACTTGGTGTAGTTCCGATAGTGTCAGAACTTTGAAGCTATATTGTGTGTGACAATATTAGTGACTTATTTCAGACCGCGGAATTAAGGTTCCACCAGAGGACTAAGCATATATTTAATGCCGACTCATTTGGAAAATGAGTGATGCGTAGAGACGCAAATGAATTGCAAAATACATACGTTTCTGAGCGTGTCAGATCCGTTGACTAAAACCTCTCCCGTGAGCAAAACATGATAAGCACCACAAGGCCAAGGTGTTATATCTTTACAAATGTGAACTAGATTATTGACTCTAGTGCAAGTGGGAGACTGTTGGAGATATGCCCAAGAGGCAATAATAAAGTGGTTATTATAATATATCTTTGAGTTTATGATAAATGTTTGCATACCATGCTATAATTGTATTAACCGAAACATTGATACATGTGTGTTATGTAAACAACAAAGAGTCCCTAGTAAGCCTCTTGTATAACTAGCTTGTTGATTAATAGATGATTATGGTTTCGTGATCATGAACATTGGATGTTATTAATAACAAGGTTATGTCATTGGATGAACTAGCAATGATCGGCGCGGCGGCACGCCACGCCAGTATGGTGCCTGACTGATGGAAAGTATGCGCAATAACATGAATACATCATATGGACTGTAATATGTACAATAAACTGAATCAACTAAAACCTGGAGTGGGTTAGTAAATACTTGTGGGCTTTTACTATGTGGATAGTGCGTTTAGCGGAGGAGCTGGTGGCATGGACCCTGTATTCCTGTAGGGTAAGTTCTGCTTGTTCGTGCTCTTTTCGCTAAATAAGATCTCCTTGTTCGTCACATATGGCTCATCTCGACCCTGCTACGCCAGTTGTTGGCCAGAGAAGATATGGACGTACGTACATCATCTCCTTCAATTCCTGGGCTCCTCTTTTTCAATGTATATATGGCTTCCTTGGAGATGCTGCTCACGTGTATACACGTTGGCCAGTGTAATTAGTCCAATGAAGAATATTAGATTTTTCTAGTGCTGATCTCATCGTGTCAGCAGATGCAAATAAAGATACCATGCAATAGAGTTTGCAAAATACATACCGCAATGCACATTCAGCAGCTAGAGTCCAAATGAGATGCAACTATGGAAAAATACATCGGGACTCAATATGAAAGGATGCAAATCGTTGCTTATTTAGCCCATCCAGAATTCAATAACACTTGGAATGTTATGAGCCATTCCCATATGATATAACCCTCGGGCTCTTTTTAAGAGTCATTCCCATAACCCTGATGTTCCATATAGTCTTTTGCGATTTCTGATTTCCATTTCTTGCTTCACCTGATCTATGAGGACCCTTCCGAGCAGCTCGTTTGAAACAGTTCATGAAAACCACTTGATCATCTGAACTTCTGGAAAAGAACACTCTTAGAAAAAACTAAGATACACAGTGGAATAATATTAATGAGAATGTCTTTTTAAGGAAAATACATGTATGAACCTAATAAATAGAAAATAATCGATGGTGAGATCATAAGCATGCATACGTTGGGCAGAACAACTATAACCCATTCAAATAATACTTCTCCAAGAAGAAGAGGTAGCATATGTAAGCAAATGGTGCAACTATAACCTATTCAAATAACACTTTTCCAAGAAGAACATGTAGCATATGTAAGCAAATGGTGCTGGACCCAACATAATAGCCATGAGCCACTATAGCTTGGTCTCGCAACAGAAATTACTCCACCTCTAGAGGTGACATAACCAAAGGGGATAAAGAATTCAAGTGTACATATGAATGAGAAAATCGTTTTTCTTACATAAGTTGGCCAGCGTCCATATGAGCCTCTCTCTGCAAACATTCAGAGGTGGCCATCCTACCAGGAGATAGCAACAAGTTAAAGATGTCTTGAAATACACAAATTTCTAAACCAAAACATTGGCAGACATTCTGAAGCAAATGGCAAATCTCCTTAGGTGAGATGACATACTCATATTGGTAGATGGTCGATTGCATCAACTGAGAAATAACCGACTATTAGGTGAAATGCCTATCCATGTTTTAACATGTGAACTCCATGCATTGATTGCTGGAAATAACCGACTATTTTTCAGGGAACTATCTCTGGAAAGTACTGATCGGTAATCGTCAGCTAACTATCCCAAATGATAATGGCATCATTTACATGGGAATTAAAAAATGACAACAATGCAGAACAGTCAAGTGAAAGCAAGAAGACAGAAGATGTGTGAAAGTGATGTATTTATGGGAACATATGCCATTATCATCACTGAAATACCGAAGAGTAATACCACTCTATGTTGCACCCAAAGGTAGAGAGAGTACCCATAAATATGAGACACAGTGGCACTGGGAGAGCTGAACTTGTAAATCAGTAATACAGTATGCGGATTTAAGAGGGAAAAGAGCATTCAATTAGGCATTCATGATGCAAGTGGATTACATGCTAAAATATTGGTCAGAATTAAGGAGTAATTCTACTCTTAAGATAAATGAACAAACATAGTCTGTATATTGCAGAGAGAGCATATGTTCAATCAAATGAAAGAGCGAAATTCAGCAGAGCAAATCTGCAGTGAACAAAATTAAAGACCGAATTAAAAGAAGCTCATGTCTGTATCTTCTGATAATTTCACCCTCAACTACTCTCTGAAGCATATATAATAACTGAAGTTTGACCTGGCAGCCATGCTCCTTAATGTTTGTATGGAGCAGTCCCATTGAAAAGATGATTCTAAGCAGAAAGTTAAGATATACCCATCAGAACTATCGCTAGGTTCTGGTCGTTATCCTTAGGTACACTCAATTCACTGACTATTGCCTGCAAAACACATGAGATGTAGTGAATAGGCACCTGCCCAAGAATATATGGCGCTTCGATCCAATGGGTGGATCTTGTTGAGCCATAGTTTCAAGTAGCAACGATCGGCGCGGCGGCACGCCGCGCCAGTATGATGGCTAACTGATGGGGAAGAATGTAAAATAACATGGATACATTATTTAAAATGTAATATGTGTAATGAGCTGGATCAACTAAAACAGTTGGACTGCTAAATACTCACGGGCATCTACTATACCTGAATACGTTGGTTACGCACATGTGGTAGCTGCGAGTTGAAAAGCGGAGGATATCCTGTGGTAAATTGTACTTGTGAGGCGAGCATAAGGAACTTACTCGGACATGAAGAAACCTAACATAGGAGAGGGAAAACTTATGTTTTCTTTCACATGTGTTGCACTGCCAAAAGTGAACAGTTTATAGGTGTCAACACCCGGATTTTTAAGTCCAGATGCCTATTATGCCATTCATCGCAATCCCAGGAATATTGTTTTTGCGAGACATAATAGCTTGATATCACAACACATCATTTATTACAACACGTAATCGTCTTACAACAAAGGATCACATGATCCAGTCTTAATACAACATAGTGGATCTAGAGATCCTATTACAAAACACATAGCGAAGCGAAGTAACGGTCGTGGTCCATCTGTTCCACAGCAACTGTTGACGTCAGGAGCGGTCCTAGTTGTCGTAGACGCTCTGCTGTCCATCTTCCTCGTACAACTATTCACCTTCATAGTCTGGCCATTTGAATAGCCAGGGACAAAGCCATGAGTACTTTTAAAGTACTCGCAAACTAATACTAGTGTAAGCACTATCAATTGTGGTAAGGGGATAATAAGCTCTAGGTTTATTTGCATAAAGCCAAGTTTATTTCATAAACATTTAGTAAAGATGCTTGAATCAATAAACTAACTCCAGTGGGAACATTAGTGTCATTCCCACAACTCTGTTGTGGTCCAACTCACAGTCACCATTCACCGGTCAACTTCAAGTCACCAGTCATATGTCACATTTTTGAAAATGGTCTGATGACGGAACAGTATGGCCTTTCCAATCGTCCGTAACCGTGGACACGGCTATTCGAATAGTTCTACACTCTGCAGAGGTTGTACACTTGTGCCACAATATTTGCAATAATCCGTCAGGGTTAACTGGCCCTGATTTATCATACTCCGTATGCGGACTACCAACCATAACCTTTCACTTATATACTCTAGTACAGGCACCTCTCCCCATGAGCTTGGCCTCCCGGTGAAAACCAACCTGTTAACCCGGGAACTACACAGGGCTTGGGCCGGACAATTCACCTCGTTCACGTCATTCCACAATATCTCATATTGCTTCGGAGGCAGCCCTTGGCATAACCCCTATGACGCTTGTTTAGAGGGAACCCATACTAAAGCACATAAATTTCTAGTTACGCCCTTACCCATATTGGGTATTGTGGGGGTACTTTCAAAATTGGAATGGTATCGCATCCGAACCCAACCATCAGTTTTATATCAAAAATCACCATCTTCTCTTGGTCATATACACCTTCAAAGTCATTCAATGGAATGAACCATCATTCCAAGGTTTCAACTTCATTTCAAAGTCACATGTTCCCATCTAGAGTAGTCAAGTTTTAATTGATTAGCACTAGCAACTATTTCATGAGGGGTGATAAGTATCTTGGAGCTTGCTAGGCTAAGTGTGATTTTCTTGTATTACTCTATATTTCCACCAAGTGAATCATACACCAAAAAGTAACTTTGATAAATAAAATCAAGTAAAGCTGGTAAGGTAAAAACTTTGGGATAGGTTCATGAAGTAAAATGTAATGATGCCTTGCTCTGGTAGAGCTTTGCACCCTGATGGTTAACAAGTTTATTAGCTTGCAAACCAAATAGCTTGCAAGAGTATTATCTCGCTTGTAGGGGTAATATTAATATTAGCTTGCAGGAATGTTAGCTTGCCTTGATTGGTGAGGTGATCAAAGTATTCTTCTTCTCCCTCTTGGTAGAATACCTCCTCCTCTTGATAGTCTCCGGTACTAGCGTCTATAAACGAATACGAGGATACCATCACCAAACAATACTTAAGTACTCTTAATTAGCCTTAGTGGCTCACACAATGATCTAGCATCACTACTTAATATTTATTACAAGATTATGCTAGGGTTTCCTTATTTAATAATAGGAAAATAAATTCCTCTTATTAAAAATGGAGTTAGGGTTTCTCTTTAGTTTGTGAGAAAATAATTTCCTCTCATTGAATCTTCTTTAAGATTTAATTTCTCCTATGAATAATATATGACCTAGGTTGACTAAAGTCACCTCTTCATACTTATTATTTGAGAAAATGATTTAAATGAGGTTCCATACCTCATGCAATTTCAGGCTATCATGGTAGTGATTTAATGCCATCAAATAATTTAATATGAGGTTACTTAGATTATGATCACTACCTCATATTGGATTACTTGAGAACAAGATTTAAATGAGAGGAATATCTCTCATATGATTTAACCCATAGTTGTAACTAATTTAAAGGACTATTATTGAGGTGATTTAATATTCTCAAAATAACCAGGGATGATCCCTTGTTGACCAAGGTCAACACTTCACACTTAGTATTTGAGAAAGTGGGTAAATGAGATTCACCATCTCATGTGATTTAATTAATTAAATATTTTTTTAGATTTAAGATTTATAAGGGAGCAAGTATGAGCCTAGCCAATTAAGGGTCCACACATTAATTCATATATTGAGAAAGATGATTTAAAATGAGGTGAGCACCTCATACTATTTTAGTAACACCTTGTAATGTTTTAATATTATTAATTAATTAAAAGTGAATTTTAATTGACCATGGGATCTACTTCATATTAATTTGGTTGAGGTAAGATTTAAATGAGACCAAATTCTATTATATGATTTAATAAATAGGTTTGAAATATTTAAATACTACTTATGAGAAGGATTAAGTATTTTCAAATATAAACCTATGGGTCATTAATTATGTGTTATTAATTCTTATTGAACTATTTGGACTAATGGTTTATGTGAGAGGCTATACCTCATATAAGTTAAACTATCATCTTAATGATTAACCTTTCTAATTAACCAAGCATGAGACTTATTTGATCAAGGTCAGTACCTCTATTTGAATTACTCAAGATCACAATTTAAATGAGAGAGAAGCCCTCATACTATTTAAATAATTCTATGTGTATGTATTAAATGAATTAGAAATATCTCCATAGCCCTTATTTAATTTTAGTCCATGATCATGCAAAACAACCATGCTATATTTTTACATAAACAATTAGATTATGTCAAATGTGAGTTATTAGAGTTGGAATCAACTTAAAATCATTTATAGATAATTCCTAATATTTATTTGAAGTCAGAAAAGGCCCTGCCTTGTTATTTTTATCATTTAAATTTAATTGCGAATTTGGACATGGGGCCAGTGGCATTATTTAGATAATTTCATGAGCTTTCTGGATCTATAAAATTTGCTAAATTTTGTTTAGTAGAATTTAAACTATTTAAATTTGAAGTAGACATCAGTGTTTGAATTCAGCTAAATTAATTAAACGACGTTTGAATTTGTGGGCTGCGCGGGAAAACCTAACGGGCCTAATGGAAATACACAGAGTAGCACGGCCCAGCAACACAGCCCGTGTGCGCGGGCCGCCTGACGAGGTGGGGCCTGTGCGTCAGTGGCTTATAACTGCCGAAGCGGTACTGGCAATCTCGACCGTCGATTAGGCCGTGGATCGACGGCCGAGTCGTCGTCGTCGACGGGGAGGGAGTGCGCGCCGGCGAGGTAGGGGGTCGGAGAGCGCAGGAGGTCGCCGGCGGTCGAGGGCGGTGGTCGAGGCGTCGTTGGCGAGGGCGAATAGGCCCCTGGTACCGTGGCGGAGCTCGGGGTGGCGTGGATCAACGGATTGATCTGCGGCGGATTCCGGCGATTGACGGCTCAATTGGAAAGTTCTACGGCGCACTGTGGATGATAGAGGGGTTGAGGAGGCTCAGAAGGAAGAGTGGAGCGAGTTTGGTGTGGAGGGAAAAGGCTGAGGGGGTCTCTATTTATAGATGCGCTGGGTGGCCGTGGGGGTGCGGCGAGGTCGACGGTGGCGCCGTCGATTCAGGACGCGAAGGGGCAAGGCGATGGGGGCGTCGTGTAGGCGTCTGCTAGGAGAAGCTAGCGTGCGTGAAGGGCAGCGAGGGGAAGGACGGGAGCGTGCTGGCAATGATCAAGGGCTGGCAGTACCGGCGCGGTAGGGTGGTGATCATGGCGACGTCGACGGTGCAGGGGCAGGCCTGGGGGCTTGTCTAGCTTGTAGAGGGCGGGGAGTAGCTGCTCGATGCCATGGTAGGGATGCAGGGAGAGGACGGCGTCGATCAAGTGCTTGGCGTACCGGCGCGTTCCAGAGCGTGGTCACCGCGTCAACTGGCACGTACTGGGCGTGCATGGGCGCGCCTGGCTCGGCCAGTGTCATGCTCGTTTTGATCCAGGGAGGGTACAGGCATGCTCATGGAGGTTCGGTGATGCTCCAGGACAAGGTGGATGTGGCCAGAGATGAGTGGAGAGATAGGGTGGCATGGTGGTGTCTAGCATGGCCGGCATGGGTGTGTTCTTCATCATGCCCCTACTTTAATCAGTGCCAAGTGGCTTTGTTTGATGCAGAGGAGGTACTAGAGCAACAATGATCAAAGGGAGAAAGGGGTTTAGGCAAGAATCCTCTGGATAATAGCATGTTTCACATTTCCAGATTTGTGCACACAAGGTGCTCGACACAATGGCCGCATGAAGATTTTTGTGGAATTTTGCAGTTCTTTTTGGTGGATCTCATTTATATAATTTATGTGTTGGATTGGTGGTGGTTTGGTTCAATTTGGTGAAGATTTGCAACAATTCAAAAAGTGGGTCATCTTCACATAGATTCAAAGTCTCCACTTGTCCCTGTCTTTCTGGTCAACCTAGTCAACATTAGCAGAGATGGTCAACATGAAAGTTGTTGACCTTGACATGGTCTTGGATGACATGGTCATAGTTGACCAAGTTTAGTTTAAGAATTGAGAAATACAGAGGGGTAAAGTGGGGAACATTTTATAAAGTGGCAAAATGACCATTATCACATGTATGTTGATTTTGAGTTTGGCTTTGATTTGATTTTGGTTTCTTTGATGCAATTGTGTCTATTTATCATAGATAAACATTCTACAAGCAAGGGATCAAGCAATGGTGCCCTTGGTTGAAGTTTTGCAATTTGGCATCATGTGTATGTGAGTGAATTTTGGGAATTTTCTCCCTATTTGATTTCTCTCTATTTTATTTGACTTTGGTTGACTCTAATGTGGTTCTTATGAGTTTAGAAACATTTTAAGAGCATTGGAACTAAATCAAATGGTCTTGTTCAAAGATTTGCAAATTTGGCCTTAATACATAAGAGATGAGGTGTCAAATTTTCATAAACTTGTACTAGGGTTGTTCTTGCCTCACTTGGACATGGGTTAGGGTCCATTTAGTGTTATATTAGGTTTAGAGATGGTTTCACATCATTTAGTCAAGGTTTAGAGACCTAGGTCAATGTTTGGTGAAATGCCTATGTGTCACATATGCTTTTATGCATATGTGGTATTTTCTTTTTAATTTGACTTGGTTTGACCCAATTGGTTTTGTTGAGTGTTGAAATGATATATGGAGGTGATCCAACCATTTATAACAAGTCCTAGGGTCAATTTTCTTGAATTCCCATATTTGCTATTTTACTCTCATATGCCTCTATGGCATTTTTAGTTTTCTTTTTATTCTTTTTGGTTTCAACCTAGAAAGGATTTAAGAAGTACTATATCAGGTTTATAAAGCTTTTCCAATCCTTTAAGTAAAGTGAGAAGGTCTAGTGTAAATATTTATAATTGTAGCCATAGGCACATATGCCTTTTTCTTATTTAATTTCTTTTTATTTTATCTTAATTAGTATATGAGAAGAGGGGTGAGGTTTTAGGGTTTAAGATTATTTCAAATACTAATAACAAGCAATCATGGCAAGAGCACAAGAATTATGCAAGATTATTATGTATCAATCTTAATTTAATAAAAGTTTTTGTTGGTTCCAAATTTTGGAACTAGGGAAATTCATGTGTTTTGGTTTTGAAATTTTTGGGATGTTACAAACCCTTCCCCCTTAAACAAATCTCGTCCCGAGATTTTAAGAGGAGTTAGGTTCCTAAGAGAGATTGAGCATTTTGATTAACAGGAAGGCATACTTGTGTCTGGGTGCTTCCGGGCTTCGATGTGATCATGTGGTAGAAACGGCTGTTATTGTTGTTCTGGTTCCTTCTACCTGCGAAGCGACGCTGTTGTTGGACAGGTGCAGCGGTGTTGGCGGCGATTTTGGCAAGCTTCTTGGGGCATTCTTTGGAAAAGTGGCCCACCACTCCACATTCATAGCAGTTTACCGTTGACTTGTCCTTCGAGGCGACGGGGATGGCATTGCTTCCAGTCCCTGGGCCAGTGTTGGTGTTGGTGTTGTTCCCATTGTTGTTGTGGCTGTTGGGGTTGCGGTTGTTATTGTTGTTGCCTCCGGGCTTCGGGGGTCCTCCGTGGTTGTTGCTGTTATTGGGGCGATAAATCTGAGCAGGTGGCCTGTCGTTTCTGGGGGTGAATCTTCCAGAGGAGTTATTGCGGTACTTCTGAGTATGGTGTGGTCCACTCTGGTTCATCATTCTGCGCTTGCGGTTCTCAGTGATGCAGCTTTCCTTCCATTTGTATGGCTGAGTCCACGAGGCTTCGAGGTCAGCGAACGGAATATTCACTAACACGTTTGCATCTCGTCGTGCAGTCCGTTCGAAATCTTTCCTTTCTCTTCTCATTGGTGTCGGTCTCGTCCGGGCGTACCTTGACAGAGTGAGAAACCTGTCGCGGTATTCCACCATGGACATTCTTCCTTGCTTGAGTTCACGGAACTCGTCTCTCATTTTCTTGATTAATCCTTGGGGCACATGGTACTTGCTGAACTTCAGCTTGAAGTCTTCCCATGTCATCATTTGTCCCGCATTCATTGCACGGGCACTAGTCCACCAGGCTCTGGCAGGTCCTGACAGGTAGTGAGTGGCAAACAGTACTTTTTCTGCGGCTTCAACTCCCGCAACTTCAAGGTTGTTTTCTATTGTCTGAAGCCAGTCATCAGCATCGAGGGGCTCTTCGGTTTTGCTGAACATTGGAGGGTTAGTGTTCTGGAAATTTTTCAGTTTTGACCCAGGGTGATCGTGGTTTCCATGGCCTTGATTGTTCTGAGCTATCTGTTGCAGCAAGGTTTGCTTGGCGTTCGCTCCTTCGCTTCCTGCCATCATTGTCTGCAGTAGTTGCATCATGGCATCCTGGGTGGCGTTGCGGTTTGGTGGGGCCATCTGATTATGTAGATATATCATGAGGTAAGAGGGAAATTTTCTATGGATTATTTTGAGTTAAGTTTAAAAATTAAACTTAAGATATTTTCAGGATGAACATAACACATATTTTATTTATTCACATCACACATTACAAGCTAAAGCACTAAGGGTTTTAAGAACCCTTTTTCCACAATCTACGATACATGGTGCGGGATACAACTCACACCTACGTAAGTGAAGCTAGTGCAACTATTCCTCATTGTTTTCATCTACATCGATGGGAATGATCCCATCCTCGCAGCCTCCAGAAACTCGTAGTCCTCCTCATCGTGAACTCGTCATCCTCAAAGTCGTTGTCGTCACTCAGGAAGTCATCGCCTCCTTGGATGTCTTCTCCATCTTCCTCCATCTCCTGGTCCTGCTGTGTCCGGACCGTCACCTCTAAGGTGCGAATCTTCTCGCGAAGACGGGTGATAGTAGCGACATTCTTGGCGCGCTGCAGGCGGCGGTCCTTGGCGAGTAGCCTGATGGCGTCAGCATGATGAGCCAAAGCCATCTGAGCACGGTGGGAGTGGACACGTGTCAGCTCCAGGTCCTTCCGGGTCTCATGAAGCATAAAGTCCAAATGCTGCACATGGATCCCGAGCACCGGGTGCGAAGAGAGTGCCATGGGCTCTCCCATGGTGTCGTGCCTCGCGAAGTGGGCGAAGCGGCTTTCCGGAGTGTGGCGATGTTCTGTCCGCACACCCGAGCAAGTCCCTCCTGAAGGGCGTGAGCAAGACCGTCCACCCAGCTGTATGCCTTGAAGGAGAAAAGGATCCTCTCCGAGATGGGAGGCTCCGAACTTCCCTTCAAGTCAGCGGTGATCATCCACTGCTGTTCCCCAGCGGGGGTGTTGTGGATCCGGACTCCGTGGAACTGGGGAGGTGGGCGTTCGAGCTTCTCGGACACTAGGTACAAGTCGCGCTCAAACACCAGACTTCCTCCGTTTTCCAGATCGTAGGTCTCCGTCTGGACGTAGGGCTCCATCTGAAAGTGAAATGGATGAGTAAGTTAGAGAGGTGAACAAGTGTGGCAAAATTTTAAATGGATTTATAAGGAGGTGCATGGCTTATTATTTTTAAGAAGAGCTGGTAGAGAAGAAAATGAATAAGTTTTTCACAAATACTTCTTTCATTGGTTTTAGAAACTAAAATTTTCTGAACGTCCATTCTAACTAGGGTCTCCTAAGGTCAAACAATGGCTCGATACCAACTTGTCAACACCCGGATTTTTAAGTCCGGATGCCTATTATGCCATTCATCGCAATCCCAGGAATATTGTTTTTGCGAGACATAATAGCTTGATATCACAACACATCATTTATTACAACACGTAATCGTCTTACAACAAAGGATCACATGATCCAGTCTTAATACAACATAGTGGATCTAGAGATCCTATTACAAAACACATAGCGGAAGCGAAGTAACGGTCGTGGTCCATCTGTTCCACAGGCAACTGTTGACGTCAGGAGCGGTCCTAGTTGTCGTAGACGCTCTGCTGTCCATCTTCCTCGCAGCTGTTCACCTTCATAGTCTGGCCATTTGAATAGCCAGGGACAAAGCCATGAGTACTTTTAAAGTACTCGCAAACTAATACTAGTGTAAGCACTATCAATTGTGGTAAGGGGATAATAAGCTCTAGGTTTATTTGCATAAAGCCAAGTTTATTTCATAAACATTTAGTAAAGATGCTTGAATCAATAAACTAACTCAGTGGGAACATTAGTGTCATTCCCACAACTCGTTGTGGTCCAACTCACAGTCACCATTCACCGGTCAACTTCAAGTCACCAGTCATATGTCACATTTTTGAAAATGGTCTGATGACGGAACAGTATGGCCTTTCCAATCGTCCGTAACCGTGGACACGGCTATTCGAATAGTTCTACACTCTGCATAGGTTGTACACTTGTGCCACAATATTTGCAATAATCCGTCAGGGTTAACTGACCCTGATTTATCATACTCCGTATGCGGACTACCAACCATAACCTTTCACTTATATACTCTAGTACAGGCACCTCTCCCCATGAGCTTGGCCTCCCGGTGAAAACCAACCTGTTAACCCGGGAACTGCACAGGCTTGGGCCGGACAATTCACCTCGTTCACGTCATTCCACAATATCTCATATTGCTTCGGAGGCAGCCCTTGGCATAACCCCTATGACGCTTGTTTAGAGGGAACCCATACTAAAGCACATAAATTTCTAGTTACGCCCTTACCCATATGGGGTATTGTGGGGGTACTTTCAAAATTGGAATGGTATCGCATCCGAACCCAACCATCAGTTTTATATCAAAAATCACCATCTTCTCTTGGTCATATACACCTTCAAAGTCATTCAATGGAATGAACCATCATTCCAAGGTTTCAACTTCATTTCAAAGTCACATGTTCCCATCTAGAGTAGTCAAGTTTTAATTGATTAGCACTAGCAACTATTTCATGAGGGGTGATAAGTATCTTGGAGCTTGCTAGGCTAAGTGTGTTTTTCTTGTATTACTCTATATTTCCACCAAGTGAATCATACACCAAAAAGTAACTTTGATAAATAAAATCAAGTAAAGCTGGTAAGGTAAAAACTTTGGGATAGGTTCATGAAGTAAAATGTAATGATGCCTTGCTCTGGTAGAGCTTTGCACCCTGATGGTTAACAAGTTTATTAGCTTGCAAACCAAATAGCTTGCAAGAGTATTATCTCGCTTGTAGGGGTAATATTAATATTAGCTTGCAGGAATGTTAGCTTGCCTTGATTGGTGAGGTGATCAAAGTATTCTTCTTCTTCCTCTTGGTAGAATACCTCCTCCTCTTGATAGTCTCCGGTACTAGCGTCTATAAACGAATACGAGGATACCATCACCAAACAATACTTAAGTACTCTTAATTAGCCTTAGTGGCTCACACAATGATCTAGCATCACTACTTAATATTTATTACAAGATTATGCTAGGGTTTCCTTATTTAATAATAGGAAAATAAATTCCTCTTATTAAAAATGGAGTTAGGGTTTCTCTTTAGTTTGTGAGAAAATAATTTCCTCTCATTGAATCTTCTTTAAGATTTAATTTCTCCTATGAATAATATATGACCTAGGTTGACTAAAGTCACCTCTTCATACTTATTATTTGAGAAAATGATTTAAATGAGGTTCCATACCTCATGCAATTTCAGGCTATCATGGTAGTGATTTAATGCCATCAAATAATTTAATATGAGGTTACTTAGATTATGATCACTACCTCATATTGGATTACTTGAGAACAAGATTTAAATGAGAGGAATATCTCTCATATGATTTAACCCATAGTTGTAACTAATTTAAAGGACTATTATTGAGGTGATTTAATATTCTCAAAATAACCAGGGATGATCCCTTGTTGACCAAGGTCAACACTTCACACTTAGTAGTTGAGAAAGTGGGTAAATGAGATTCACCATCTCATGTGATTTAATTAATTAAATATTTTTTTAGATTTAAGATTTATAAGGGAGCAAGTATGAGCCTAGCCAATTAAGGGTCCACACATTAATTCATATATTTGAGAAAGATGATTTAAAATGAGGTGAGCACCTCATACTATTTTAGTAACACCTTGTAATGTTTTAATATTATTAATTAATTAAAAGTGAATTTTAATTGACCATGGGATCTACTTCATATTAATTTGGTTGAGGTAAGATTTAAATGAGACCAAATTCTATTATATGATTTAATAAATAGGTTTGAAATATTTAAATACTACTTATGAGAAGGATTAAGTATTTTCAAATATAAACCTATGGGTCATTAATTATGTGTTATTAATTCTTATTGAACTATTTGGACTAATGGTTTATGTGAGAGGCTATACCTCATATAAGTTAAACTATCATCTTAATGATTAACCTTTCTAATTAACCAAGCATGAGACTTATTTGATCAAGGTCAGTACCTCTATTTGAATTACTCAAGATCACAATTTAAATGAGAGAGAAGCCCTCATACTATTTAAATAATTCTATGTGTATGTATTAAATGAATTAGAAATATCTCCATAGCCCTTATTTAATTTTAGTCCATGATCATGCAAAACAACCATGCTATATTTTTACATAAACAATTAGATTATGTCAAATGTGAGTTATTAGAGTTGTAATCAACTTAAAATCATTTATAGATAATTCCTAATATTTATTTGAAGTCAGAAAAGGCCCTGCCTTGTTATTTTTATCATTTAAATTTAATTGTGAATTTGGACATGGGGCCAGTGGCATTATTTAGATAATTTCATGAGCTTTCTGGATCTATAAAATTTGCTAAATTTGGTTTAGTAGAATTTAAACTATTTAAATTTGAAGTAGACATCAGTGTTTGAATTCAGCTAAATTAATTAAACGACGTTTGAATTTGTGGGCCGCGCGGGAAAACCTAACGGGCCTAATGGAAATACACAGAGTAGCACGGCCCAGCAACACAGCCCGTGTGCGCGGGCCGCCTGACGAGGTGGGGCCTGTGCGTCGTGGCTTATAAGCCGAAGCGGTACACTGCAATCTCGAGTCGATTAGGCCGTGGATCGACGGCCGAGCTCGTCGTCGTCGACGGGGAGGGAGCCTGCTGCGCCGGCGAGGTAGGGGGTCGGAGAGCGCAGGAGGTCGCCGGCGGTCGAGGGCGGTGGTCGAGGCGTCGTTGGCGAGGGCGAATAGGCCCCTGGTACCGTGGCGGAGCTCGGGGTGGCGTGGATCAACGGATTGATCTGCGGCGGATTCCGGCGATTGACGGCTCAATTGGAAAGTTCTACGGCGCACTGTGGATGATAGAGGGGTTGAGGAGGCTCAGAAGGAAGAGTGGAGCGAGTTTGGTGTGGAGGGAGAAGGCTGAGGGGGTCTCTATTTATAGATGCGCTGGGTGGCCATGGGGGTGCGGCGAGGTCGACGGTGGCGCCGGCGATTCAGGACGCGAAGGGGCAAGGCGATGGGGGCGTCGTGTAGGCGTCTGCTAGGAGAAGCTAGCGTGCGTGAAGGGCAGCGAGGGGAAGGACGGGAGCGTGCTGGCAATGATCAAGGGCTGGCAGTACCGGCGTGGTAGGGTGGTGATCATGGCGACGTCGACGGTGCAGGGGCAGGCCTGGGGGCTTGTCTAGCTTGTAGAGGGCGGGGAGTAGCTGCTCGATGCCATGGTAGGGATGCAGGGAGAGGACGGCGTCGATCAAGTGCTTGGCGTACTGGCGCGTTCCAGAGCGTGGTCACCGCGTCGACTGGCACGTGGGCGTGCATGGGCGCGCCCGGCCAGTGTCGTGCTCGTTTTGATCCAGGGAGGGTACAAGCATGCTCATGGAGGTTCGGTGATGCTCCAGGACAAGGTGGATGTGGCCAGAGATGAGTGGAGAGATAGGGTGGCATGGTGGTGTCTAGCATGGCCGGCATGGGTGTGTTCTTCATCATGCCCCTACTTTAATCAGTGCCAAGTGGCTTTGTTTGATGCAGAGGAGGTACTAGAGCAACAATGATCAAAGGGAGAAAGGGGTTTAGGCAAGAATCCTCTGGATAATAGCATGTTTCACATTTCCAGATTTGTGCACACAAGGTGCTCGACACAATGGCCGCATGAAGATTTTTGTGGAATTTTGCAGTTCTTTTTGGTGGATCTCATTTATATAATTTATGTGTTGGATTGGTGGTGGTTTGGTTCAATTTGGTGAAGATTTGCAACAATTCAAAAAGTGGGTCATCTTCACATAGATTCAAAGTCTCCACTTGTCCCTGTCTTTCTGGTCAACCTAGTCAACATTAGCAGAGATGGTCAACATGAAAGTTGTTGACCTTGACATGGTCTTGGATGACATGGTCATAGTTGACCAAGTTTAGTTTAAGAATTGAGAAATACAGAGGGGTAAAGTGGGGAACATTTTATAAAGTGGCAAAATGACCATTATCACATGTATGTTGATTTTGAGTTTGGCTTTGATTTGATTTTGGTTTCTTTGATGCAATTGTGTCTATTTATCATAGATAAACATTCTACAAGCAAGGGATCAAGCAATGGTGCCCTTGGTTGAAGTTTTGCAATTTGGCATCATGTGTATGTGAGTGAATTTTGGGAATTTTCTCCCTATTTGATTTCTCTCTATTTGATTTGACTTTGGTTGACTCTAATGTGGTTCTTATGAGTTTAGAAACATTTTAAGAGCATTGGAACTAAATCAAATGGTCTTGTTCAAAGATTTGCAAATTTGGCCTTAATACATAAGAGATGAGGTGTCAAATTTTCATAAACTTGTACTAGGGTTGTTCTTGCCTCACTTGGACATGGGTTAGGGTCCATTTAGTGTTATATTAGGTTTAGAGATGGTTTCACATCATTTAGTCAAGGTTTAGAGACCTAGGTCAATGTTTGGTGAAATGCCTATGTGTCACATATGCTTTTATGCATATGTGGTATTTTCTTTTTAATTTGACTTGGTTTGACCCAATTGGTTTTGTTGAGTGTTGAAATGATATATGGAGGTGATCCAACCATTTATAACAAGTCCTAGGGTCAATTTTCTTGAATTCCCATATTTGCTATTTTACTCTCATATGCCTCTATGGCATTTTTAGTTTTCTTTTTATTCTTTTTGGTTTCAACCTAGAAAGGATTTAAGAAGTACTATATCAGGTTTATAAAGCTTTTCCAATCCTTTAAGTAAAGTGAGAAGGTCTAGTGTAAATATTTATAATTGTAGCCATAGGCACATATGCCTTTTTCTTATTTAATTTCTTTTTATTTTATCTTAATTAGTATATGAGAAGAGGGGTGAGGTTTTAGGGTTTAAGATTATTTCAAATACTAATAACAAGCAATCATGGCAAGAGCACAAGAATTATGCAAGATTATTATGTATCAATCTTAATTTAATAAAAGTTTTTGTTGGTTCCAAATTTTGGAACTAGGGAAATTCATGTGTTTTGGTTTTGAAATTTTTGGGATGTTACAATAGGTCCATTATATTGGTGTAATTGGTTGCACTTTCGTGGGTTTGTTTTGGAGAAATACATTTTGTGGGTTTGTTTTGGAGATATACATTTTCTTGGCTGACTCAGTAGCTGACTCTTGCTATTTCCTCTTTTTGCTGACTGTTGTCGAGCTCACATCCTTGTACAGAGAAGTTCAGAATATGGTGGATATAATTGTTGCAAAAAGACCCCAAAAATTTAGTGGTTGTGTGTTTGCTTATCTCTCTTGACCCTGGATGAGTTGCTTCTGTGATGTCCTTGGTGGGTGTACTCTCAGTGTTTTTGTTACCAGCTAGTAGGTTTATGACATCTTCAGACGACGTCTATTTGTATTAGCTAGAGCTGAGAAAAAGTACCCATTGTTCATACTGAATCATACACAACTTAGCAAGTCAGATTTTAGCCCATGATTGAATGACAGGGGGGTGACTGAATTATACTTACAGCTTAGTACATCATAGGTTAGAAGCATGGATCATGAATCACTACATATATGTACGATAGCACACCATAGTGATGGGGAATAGAAAAGCTATTAGTCAGCATCCTTTCACGGTTGTGGGAGTAATGTTTTGTGCGTACACACGAATAAAATCAGGAAAGCAAGGCAAGAAGCATGGTTTAAAAAGCGTCGCTTAGTCGTCGCCTAGGCGTCAAGGCGCTCCCCCTCCGCTTTGCAAAAACGGCCGCATTAGGCGCCTAGGCGTCCAAAGCGTCCGCCTAGGCGTCGCCTAGGCGCCAAAGCGTCCTCCCTCCTTAAGGCGCCAAGGCGTCGCCTTAAAAACCATGGCAAGAAGTAAATATACATAGACGGGTCATTACTAAGTGAACTGGTTACAATGATAAGAAATAATTTAAAGACGAATGAGACAAAGGATAGTCTTCACTACATTGGTTACAGCAAAATAGGGCAGTACAAAGTACAAAAAAAAAAGTATTGACGATGGCATAATATGGAATCCGTTAAAAACACATGTAGTGTAGCAGTTGTCTGATCTAAGCTGAATAGATCGTGTCTGGAAATACACCAGCTGCCATAGGTAGCTTAAGTACCTAACGTTTGCAACTGTCATTTGCAGCAATCTGCAATTGGTTTCCTGGGCATGATCCCCGCTCCTACAATGGATTCCAAATACTGTTCTACCAGACCAGCAGGACTTATAGATTTAGATAATTCAGAGAAACTCACCACACAAGTAACTAAGTAGAATGCATTCCCTCTAAGACTACATCAGCACGTACAAATACATCCTGAAAACAAAGGAGCAGCAAACTAATTGTTTGACTACACAGCATATGTATATTAGAAATCATAACTCAAATGAACATACATGTATGTGCAGGGTGCAGTCAGTCAAGTAACATACATGTATGTGCAGGATGCAGTCAGTCAAGTACTTTTTGATATATAACTTTTCCTGTCTCCAGGTCGGTGCAACCCTTTCCATCTATTACATCAAGGCTGATTGCCTATGTGGGCCGACGCTACCAAGCAAAAAATACCTCCACTCTAAGATGCCAGCCAACGCTGCATGAGACTATGAGGAACGACAAAGTTCAAATTTTATATGAGCCAATATAGAGGAAAAGATGTCACTTACGGATACTTGTGCTTTGTGTCTTCCCAATCAATAGCATTTTCATTAGCTTGGCCAGGCTGGTAAACTGATAATTCTTCCATGCATTCAAACATAAATACTATTATTGACAACTGAAAAAATCAAGATTAATGAACCGAGCTTATTGTAGGCAAGCAAGACCAAAAATAATCTTGTCTAAATGGTACAAATACTCCTTAACTTTCACTAGTGGAAAAACAGGCTTCCGGTGAGCCTCATAAGTCGCGAAGCTGTAGGAACCGCGACTAATGGTACCTTTAGTCGCGGTTCGGGAGGCGAACCGCGACCAAAGGCCTGGGCCCAGGGCGCTCGGTGGCCAGCCGGTGCACGTGGGGCTTTAGTCGCGGTTGGCCGGCCAACCGCGACTAAAGGTGCTCCTTTAGTCGCCATGCCAACCGCGACTAAAGCCCCTCCCCTATATATACCCACCCAGCAGCCAACACTTAGCCATTTGGTGCCATTCTCTTCACAAGCTTCACAAGTGGGTGTTAGGTTTGCTTTTGGTTCCTCTTATGCACATAAGGTGTTTGATGAAATGCCCCAAGAGCATGAAACAAACATGATATGAAGTGTTGGAGCCACACTTGAGCTTTCTCATTTATTTTTCCTCCTCGATCGCGGTTAGCAACTTGAACCTTTGATGTGTCGTTGATAAAATGTGCATGTGTGTGTAGTTCATTGTTTAATTTATATTGTTTGTAGCTAGTTAGTTTAACAAATGCATGATGGTTAATTATATATTTTATATTATAATAATGTAGATGAATCGACAATGGATGTACGGTAACCGACTCTCCGGCGAGTTCAGTGCGGGTTTGAAAGATTTCCTCGTAGTGGCTAATGCGAACAAGCAGGGGGGTTTTGTTATCTGTCCATGTGTTAAATGTAAGAATCAGAATGGTTACTCTTCCTCAAGAGATGTTCACATGCACCTGCTTCGGCACGGTTTCATGCCAAGCTATAATTGTTGGACCAAGCATGGAGAAAGAGGGGTTATAATGGAAGAAGATGAAGAAGGGGATGATTTCATCGATGAAAGCTATCTTGCTCATTTCGGTGATACTTTCATGGAGGATGCTGAAGGTGAAGGGGAAGGTGAAGGGGAAGGTGAAGAAGAGGCACGTGATGATGATCCCGTTGATGATCTTGGTCGGACCATTGCTGATGCACGGAGACGGCGAAACTGAAAAAGAGAGGGAGAATTTGGATCGCATGTTAGAGGATCACAGGAAGGCGCTGTACCCCGGATGCGATGATGGTCTGAAAAAGCTGGGCTGCACACTGGATTTGCTGAGATGGAAGGCACAGGCAGGTGTAGCTGACTCGGCATTTGAAGACTTGCTGAAAATGTTGAAGAATATGTTTCCAAAGAATAACGAGTTGCCCGCCACTACGTACGAAGCAAAGAAGGTTGTCTGCCCTCTAGGTTTAGAGGTTCTGAAGATACATGCATGCATCAACGACTGCATCCTCTACCGCGGTGAATACGAGAATTTGAATGAATGCCGGTATGCACTGCATTGCGTTATAAGATCGGAGGCGATGACCCTGGTGACGATGTTGAGGGCCAGAAACCCAGGAAGAGGGTTCGCCAAGGTGATGTGGTATGCTCCTATAATACCCGGTTGAAACGTCTGTTCAGGAACAAAGAGCATGCCAAGTTGTTGCGATGGCACAAAGAGGACCGTAAGTCGGACGGGGAGTTGAGACACCCCGCAGATGGAACGCAATGGAGAAAGATCGACAGAGAGTTCAAAGATTTTGCAGCTGACGCAAGGAACATAAGATTTGGTCTAAGTACGGATGGCATGAATCCTTTTGGCGAGCAGAGCTCCAGCCATAGCACCTGCCCGTGACTCTATGCATCTACAACCTTCCTCCTTGGTTGTGCATGAAGCGGAAGTTCATTATGATGCCAGTGCTCATCCAAGGTCCGAAGCAACCCGGCAACGATATCGATGTGTACCTAAGGCCATTAGTTGATGAACTTTTACAGCTGTGGGGCATACCTGGTGTGTGTGGGATGAGCACAAAGAAGAGGAATTTGACCTACGAGCGTTGCTTTTCGTAACCATCAACGATTGGCCTGCTCTTAGTAACCTTTCGGGGTCAAATAAGGGATACAATGCATGCACGCACTGCTTACATGAGACCGAAAGTGTACATTTGCCAAATTGTAAGAAGAACGTGTACCTTGGGCATCGTCGATTTCTTCCGAAAGGTCATCCAGTAAGAAAGAAAGGCAAGCATTACAACGGCAAGGCAGATCACCGGCCGAAGCCTGCGGAACACACTGGTGCTGAGGTATTTGATATGGTCAAGGGTTTGAAAGTCATCTTTGAAAAGGGTCCTGGCGGACAATCAGTTCCGAAGGGAGCTGACGGGCACGTAGCCATGTGGAAGAAGAAATCTATATTCGGGAGCTAGAATATTGGAAAGTCCTAGAAGTCCGCTCTGCAATCGACGTGATGCACGTTACGAAGAATATTTGCGTGAACATCCTAAGCTTCTGGGCGTGTATGGGAAGTCAAATGATACAAAGGAAGCACGGCAGGACCAGCAGAGTTTGAAAGACCCCGATGACCGGATCCGGAATCAGAGTCGTGCGGCTACGCTCCGACCAAAGAAGAGAAGGTCATCTTTTTGAATGCCTGAGCAGTATGAAGGTCCCGTCAGGATTCTCGTCCAATATAAAGGGAATAATCAACATGGCGGAGAAAAAGTTCCAAAACCTGAAGTCTCACGACTGCCACGTGATTATGACGCAATTGCTTCCGATTGCTTTGAGGGGCTCCTGCCGGAAAATGTTCGAGTAGCCATTGTGAAGCTATGTGCATTCCTCAATGCAATCTCTCGAAGGTAATCAATCCAAGTTCTACCACGGTTACAGAACGATGTGATCCAATGTCTTGTCGTTTCGAGTTGGTGTTCCCGCCATCCTTCTTCAATATTATGACGCACCTCCTGGTTCACCTAGTCGATGAGATTTCCATTCTCGGTCCTGTATTTCTACACAATATGTTCCCCTTCGAGAGGTTCATGGGAGTATTAAAGAAATATGTTCGTACCGTGCTAGGCCAGAAGGAAGCATCGCCAAGGGCTATGGAAATGAGGAGGTAATTGAGTTTTGTATTGACTTTGTTCCTGACCTTAAGCCGATTGGTCTTCCTCAATCGCGGCACGAGGGGAGACTAAGTGGAAAAGGCACGATCGGAAGGAAATCAATGATATGTATGGACGGCCATTCTCTGACTGAAGCACACCACACAGTTCTGACCAATTCCAGCTTGGTGGCTCCGTACTTTGAGAAACACAAGAATATTTTACGCTCGGACAACCCGGGGAAGCCTGAATCCTGGATTAGGAAGGCCCACATGGAGACTTTCGGCAGTTGGTTGAGAAAACATTTAATGAGTGACAATAAGGTTGTAGATCAGCTGTACATGTTGGCCAAGACACCATCTTCGACTATAACGACTTTCCAAGGGTACGAGATAAATGGGAATACATTTTACACGATCGCCCAAGATAAAAAGAGCACCAACCAAAACAGTGGTGTCCGCTTTGATGCAGCAACCGAGAATGGGCAAAAGGTCACATATTATGGTTACATAGAGGAGATATGGGAACTTGACTATGGACCCTCCTTTAGGGTCCCTTTGTTCCGGTGCAAATGGTTCAAGCTAACAGGAGGTGGGGTAAAGGTGGACCAGCAATACGGAATGACAATGGTGGATTTCAACAATCTTGGTTACCTTGACGAACCATTCGTCCTAGCGAAAGATGTCGCTCAGGTTTTCTATGTGAAGGACATGAGTAGCAAACCGAGGAAACGGAAAGATAAGAAAACGATCAGTACATCATGCGATGATCCAAAGCGCCACATTGTTCTTTCAGGGAAAAGAAACATCGTGGGAGTGGAGGACAAGACAGACATGTCGAAGATTATAATATGTTTGCTGAAATTTCGCCCTTCAAAGTGAACACCGACCCAAGCATTAAGTTAAATGATGAGGATGCTCCATGGATACGGCACAATCGTAAGCAAGCAGGGACACAAGGGAAGAAATGATGTGTAATAATTTATTGTACCAAACTTTGTTGAATGAATCATGTGAATTATATTACCCGTGATGTGTTTGGTGTCCATTTTCGAATGATTCAATTGACTCGAGATAGCACCGATGATACATGAAATTTGGAGTGACTAAGTCATACTCCTGCATACATGAAATTTGGAGTGACTAAGTCATACTCCTGCATATAGGAAATTTGGAGTGACTAAGTCATACTCCTGCATACATGAAATTTGGAGTGATTTAGTCATACTCCTGCCTAGGCGTATAATATGCATACTCGTAGTCTTCATAGCCGCCGCCGTTGTACCGGTAGTCGTCGCCTTCTAAGTTGCCGGCGTCGCTTGTTCGTTTGTCGGCCTCGCCGGCGGCGCGCGTGGGCTCGAATCGAGGGTAGCGCAGGCGGGGGATATCGCCGGCCGTGATAGTCCATGACGCTCTGCAGAGTCCGGCCGTACCACCATAGCCGACGGCCGGCCTCGTGGAAGTTTCCAGGAGGCAGACCGTCCTCCTCATACCGGCGAGCGCCCTCTCACGCCGATTGATGAAGAAGGCGTCCCAAGTATGCTGGTTTCGGGATGCCAGCGGGGATTCATCCGCTGCTCCGGCGTGAGGTCGAGGTAGTAGTGGTTCGTGATGGCCGCCCGGCGCGCAGTACCCGAGGGACGGGGGGACCGGCACGCCGCCGGCGCTTAGGCTCCAGCCGGCGGGACGCGGTAGCCGGAGGGCAAGGGTAGTTCGAGGCGCAAAGCTCCTCCACCCTGGTAGGTTAGAGTGGGTGCGGTGGAAGCCATGAGAGAGTGATGAGAGATTATAGAGATGTGATGCAAGCCGGCTACCTATATGTAGTGACAAAATGGGAAAAATGGGAGCGGGAAGACAGGAGGCGGGAAGAAAGAGGCGGGGAGAAAGTGGCGGGAAGAAATTGGGAAAAAAATTGGCGGGAAGAAAGAGGCCGGAAGAAATTGGCGGGAAACAATTGGCGGGAAGAAAGAGGCGGGAAGACAGGGAAGAAATGGCGGGAAGACGAGGAGGGAAGAGGGGTCGGAAAGAGGCTGGGAGAGGGGGCCAACGAACTTTTGAATTGAATTAGTTTTATTTTTATGAATTTTTGATAATTTGTATTTTTAAAATTTTGAATTGAATTAGTTTTATTTTTCTGAATTTTTTGATATATTATTTGTATTTTTAAGATTTTGAATTGAATTAGTTTTATTTTTATGAATTTTTTGATATATTATTTGTATTTTTAAGATTTTGAATTGAATTAGTTTTATTTTTATGAATTTTTTGATATATTATATGTATTTTAAACATTTTGAATTGAATTAGTTTTATTTTTATGAATTTTTTGATATATTATATGTATTTTTAACATATTGAATTGAATTAGTTTTATTTTTCTTAATTTTTTGATATATTATTTGTATTTTTAACATATTGAAATGAATTAGTTTTATTTTTCTGATTTTTTTGATATATAATTTGTATTTTTAAATTTTTGAATTGAATTAGTTTTATTTTTCTGATTTTTTTGATATATTATTTGTATTTTAAGAATTTGAATTGAATTAGTTTTATTTTTCTGATTTTTTTGATATATTATTTGTATTTTTAAGAATTTGAATTGAATTAGTTGTTTTTCTAATTTTTTGATATATTATTTGTATTTTATGATTCTGAAATGAATTAGTTTTATTTTCTGAATTGAAAAGAAAAGTAATTTGAAAAAGACCTTTAGTCGCGGTTGGCCTCGCCAACCGCGACTAAAGGGTCCTTCAGCGGGAACGAAAAACCGCGAAAAAACCTTTAGTCGCGGTTGGTCCGCCAACCACGACTGGTACTTAGTCGGGTCGCGTCCCCAACCGCGACTAAAGGGTCCTCCCTATAAAAGGTCGCGGCGCGAACGGCCCGCTCATCTTCTTCCTCCGCCGAACAGAACGCCCAGACGAACCGACCAAGACGACGCGCCGACGCTGTCGCTGCCCGACGCGTCGCCGACCGCCACCGCCGACCGCGACACCGCCGCCCGCGAACTCGTCGTACGTCGCCGCCGCCGGTCGCCGCTCTTCGCCTCCGCGCGCCTCCGGATCCGAAAGAAACCGCGCCGCCGTCGTGCCACGCCGCCCGACCGTGCGCCCCGCCCACTCCTCCTCCCGCCACGCGCGCCTCTCTCGCACGCGCCCTCTCTCCGATCTTAGATGGGCGCCGACCGCTTTTTTTTAGTTTTTTAGTTTTTTTTTTAATTTTAACTAGTTAATTAGTTTTAGAAAACGGTAAAATTTGATAATTAACAAAAAAAAGTAAAACTTGAAAAAAAGTAAAACTTGACAAAAAAGTTAAAAAAAAAAAGTAAAACTTAAAATGCAACTTACATAAGAGAGAGGGGGCGATAGGCGGCGATGCGCCGCCCCCTCCTCCGTATATGTGCGGTTTTTGTTCGCAGCGACAACGGCGCCACCGCCACCGCCGCCCCCCTTTCGCCACCGCCACCGTGCCGGTCTCTCTCTCACCGTCCGTGCTCCTTGCCGCCCTCCTCCTCTCCCCTTCCCGCGCGCCGCCGGCCGGCCTCTCTCTCTCACCGCGCACGCGCCGGCCTCGCGTGTAATATGTAACAAATATGTAATATGTAACAAAATTTAACAAAAATTTACACATGTAATAGACTTAATGTAACTAAAATTTTACTTAACAAAATTTAGACTTAATGTAACTAAAATTTTACTTAACAAAATTTAGACTTAATGATCAAAATTTTAACTTAAGAAAAATTAGACTTAATGATCAAAATTTTAACTTAACATTTTATTTGGGATCGAGAGGGGGCGGCGAGGGTTATGTGTCCTCGGCACCGCCACCGCCCTCTCGGTCACCGCCACACCGGTCTCTCGGTCACGCGGTCACGCCCCCCTTTCGCCACCGCCACCGGTCTCTCGGCCACGCGGTCATCCCCTTTCGCCACCACCACCGGTTCTCTCGGTCACGCGGTCACTATGAGGCGAGGTCGATCGTCCGCATATACACATCTAATACACGCGTCCCCCCTCTCGCCTCCCTCGTCGCCCTCTCTCTTTATATGTAGAAGAGATGTGATAATGCTGGCATATACACAATTAATTTGTTTTGACTACATGTTTTCAGGACTGACATATGGCGGACGATAGAGCTGACCCGATTCTGGACAACTATGATGCGGACGCTGAAGACCATATGTTCGGCATCATTAAAGGCGATATTCCATATGTGCCGACCGGAGAAGAAGAAGATGATATCTCTTCTTATCTGAACCTTGAGGGTGAAGATGAAGGGCGCCGTCAGCAAGCAGATGATGCCGAAGAAACGTCGGTAAACGACGATCTTGAATTGGAAGTAGCAACCACCTCCGGCGCCGAGGTATATATATACATTGAGCCTGGTGATACAAACTAACTGATTTGAATAAATATGTGTGTACTAACGCGCGCGACTCTCTTTCTTATTTTAGCCCTCGCCGGATCGTCGAAAAAATCGAGTACGTCGTCGTCAAAGCGTGGCGCAACCAAGATGATGAAACCAAATGAAACATGCACCATCGAGGTTGTCGATGAAGCAACCGGCAGGCCGCTGGAGCCCAGCAAGAACGCCACCAAGTTTATCAGCCAATGCGGAGCCGTTGTTAGAGACAACGTCTCGATCACCGTCCAGGAGTGGAATGAGCCAAAGAAGGCACGTCTTGGTTTCACTTTTGTCGATAAGAGAACAAAAAAGATTGCTTCAAGAAGCTTATAGAACATTTCGTTCTACCTCCGGAATACCGCAGATACGATGAGGCGGGTAACAAGATTCAGGAAAACAAGGAGAGGTGCAAGCTAGTCAAACGTTCGCTCTTTCTAAGATGGCCGACGCATTCCGGAAATACAAGCAAAAACTAGGCCATGACTTTGTCAAGCAGGGCAAGACTCCGGTTTTCGAAGGACAATATGAGAAACTGCAACATGATTGGCCGAATTTGTGAAGCAAAAGAAATCGGGCAGTTCCTTGAAATGTCGAAAAATAAGAAGAATGCGGCCAAGAAGGAGTACAATCATATTATGGGGCCAGGAGGGTATCGCTTTGGCAGCCTAGGTGGGAGAAGATGGAGAACGAGCCGAGGGCGCGAGGAATCCGTCCAGTGCACGGAGGGATGGGACCCAAGGGCCAAAAGTTGGTGGTACGGGCATGGGGGATCGGAACCCGGAGACAGGGGAGTGTGTTTATCAGGGCAAAATAATTAAACCCACCCAAAAGCTTATTGAGGCAATGAGGGATGCTCAAGAGGGGAGGATCAAGTTCAACAGAGAGAACGACGCCTGACAAAAGCCCTCGGGAATCCCGAACACGGAGGACGTGTACGAGGCATGCCCGGGACATTCCGTGGAAAGGGTTCCCCAGAACGATGACCCGTACGGTTACGAAGGAAGAGAAAGATGGATCGGGATGCAGATGTTGTGGCGAAGTTGGTAACGGAAATGGATGTGATGAAGAAAACCGTGAGTGTACTAGTAGCCGAAAGAGATGCAGCTCGGGCGCAGCATGAAGATCATCCAATGGATCTCGGAAGCCGGGAGCAGAGAAGAAGCGTGGCTTCCACGGAGGCCCCACCGGCTGGTGCACCGACGATCGAAATTACTGCACCGGAGCCTCGGTGGTCGAATTACCACCGGAGCCTCCTCGCTACCCCGTGGACGATATAAAGGAGATGAAAGCATGTCATCTGTATTATCCTATCGGGAACATGTCCATGAAGGTAGCCATCGGCAGTGCTTTACCACCTGGAGCACTCCACCACAACAACCCCATTCCAGATGGCTATGCTCGTGTCACGGTGGAGGACATAGTCCAAGGGTTTGAGGACCTGGACATTGACATTGCTACACCTGAAGGGGCGACAAGACTTGGAGATGTCAAGCGCCAGTTCATTCTATGGCAGAAGAAGTTTATCAAGTTTCCGGGCGAGGCGCCAAGGCAAACAAGTCCACCCCCTCCGGTGGTGGTGGCGGCGGCGTGGTGGTGGTGGTTCACCTACACCTCCTTCACGTCAGCCGACGCCGTCCCCAATTCACCTCCGCGGTAACGACGCCGCCCCCCTCCCGTCCGGCGGGTGATCGACGCGCCCCAATCCACCTCCGGTGAAGAAGCAGAGGCAGTCTTGGGTTATTAACCCGGAGCCTTATGTACCTGCAACCACAAAGATACCGAGCCATCACTAAAGCCTCTCACCCCGAGGCCTTATGACCTTAGTGTGGAGCAAAATGCAGCGGTCGTGGCTGCTCAGCATGAGAAATGGCAGGCGGACTGCAAGAAGAAAAGAGAGCCCGAGCCCAAACAAGTATTTTCTGAGAAGGAAAAGAGCTGGGCTAAGTCATTTTTGAACACACCGTCCGGCCGCGAAGAATCGCCTGACGACTATGAACGTGAACTTCGTAGTCAAGCACTCGCGGTCGGGGGGAAACAAGTTGCCCAGCTCGGGGAACAAAGTAAACAATCGATCCCCCCGCTCATAGTGAAAGCCGCAGGTCCGGAGGACGATGCCCCTGATGTCATAGCAGCTGCGGCAGCACAGGGATTGACCGTAGCGAGAGCCAAAGAACAAGCGGCAGACTTAGGTCTGACTCTTCGTGCAGCATTAGGCCTTGATGACGTGGCAATGAAGGACGTAGTATTTGCATATGTGAAGGATGGTCCTCTCGTCGAGCCTGCGCAGGAAGAGGATCTACCTCGACAAATGAAAGGTCTGCTAAATTGGTACAAGGGTTACATAAAACTTAAAAACGCCAGAGAATATATTTATGCGGAAGTTAGACCTGAGCATCACTTCAAACATTACTATATAACAATTCATCGGAGTGAATTGTTCCGCTGTTCAATCTGCGAGCTCGACAAATCTATCATCAAAGCTATGTTACGTAAGTGATTTATTAATTTCTACCCCATCTCGTTCATTACACTATAAATATATATATTGTCCTAACTATCTTGTTGTGTACGCTATTATGCAGAATGAAGAAGCGGGAAATGCGAATAAGGCACACCCATGATGTTGGGTTCATTGACCCACAAATCGTTAATTCATATGTGTTACAACACCACCCCAAAGACGTGGAGGGTGACCTGTGGATGTTTCTTACAAAACAGGAACTCAAAAGTGATATTCTATTTCCTTACCATTTTGGGTGAGTGTTTCTGTCTTGAGCACATTCTCTTTTGTTTACTCCATGCATGGTATGTGGCTAATCGATGAGTTATGCATGACTGTGCATGTATCGTGTCCGCAGGTTCCACTGGATTCTGCTAGTAATTCAAATTCAGAACTCCACAGTTCTCGTCCACGACTCTCTGAATATGGATACGAAGCTTTGGGCCGACATGAGAAAAATGATGCAAAAGTAAGTACTTTCATTCGTTTGCGCTCTATATCGATCGGCCTATTTCATTCATCATTTCCTAATATCAAGTAACTAATTAATAACTCTCTTGTTCATTTAATTTTCCTTGCCTCGTAGGGTTTGGAGACGGTTCGTAGATCAAAAGGTCGGTGAATTCAAAAAAGAGCTACATTTTAAAAGGGCAGGCTGCGACTGGGGATATTCAGCCACCGGGGACCAATCTATGTGGATACTATGTTTGTGAGAGGATCCGGAGATACACCAATGAGCGGGCAGCGTCTGAGAACAACACCGGAGGAATAACCTCCGGACGACGCTTCTCCAGAAGCTCGTCCGACCACTTCAAGAGGAACTAGCTGGATGGTTCGCCGGAGAAGTCATCGATCCTAGAGGAGAACACTATGTAGAGGACGTAGAACTTTATATGCACTAAATATGTATGGAAACTTGTTCAAAATTGTATATGGTCATCCGATATTGAATATATATTGTATATTCCTCTTGAATTCTTTTTGGTTCTAATTTAAAATTTGTTTGAAATTGTACATTCATATGCATGTATGTAGTACGGTAGAATATGTGAAACTCCTTCAAAATTAAAACCCAAAAGAAATAAAACAATACAAATTAAAAACAAACCAGATTTAAGGGGGCTAAACCCTAAACCCTGCGGAGGCCTTTAGTCGCGGTTGGCCAGAAGAACCGCGACTAAAGGTCCTCCGCCCGGCCGCGCCGCCCACGTGGACGGGCCTTTAGTCGCGGTTCGTAAGGAACCGCGACTAAAGGGGGGTCGCGCCTAATTGGTCGCGGTTGCGCAACCGCGACTAATGGCAGTTGCCAACCGCGACCAAAGGCCAATTTTCTACCAGTGGTTCCATCTATACAGGCATCTATTGGTCATGCTCATGTAGCATCAGTGCATCAATTTCTTATGCATTCTTCAAATATATTTAACTTGGAGAACAGAAAATAACAATCCAATAATAAAAACATACCTATCAGTCCTAAATGCTTCTGCTAGCATCAAATAGGCAGTCAGAAGTTGCAAGTGAATCTAACCCTATTGAAAGACGGGTTTGTGTTATGCTGGCTAAATCAATCTGTACGTATAAAAAATAATTGGTAGGATAATGAACTTGCTTCTTCTATACCTCACATATAATTTGTAATACTATCTAGTTATTGCATACATGTATTGACCTAACTGACCAAAATATTCTGAATTTGCAATTTGTGTATAGTCAGAGCACATATGCATATAATCTTTTGTAGACTTCCAAATTGATTCACACAGTAATTGTGAATTGAGAGATTAAGTTGCATGCAGTGGAGCTTCCTAAAGAAACTGTGCAGCACCGCAGAACTATATTGCTTGAGACACAATTAGTTACATTAATTTATGAACCTATAAATTAACAAATGATGATATAATCTGTATAAGGAAAAGCTAACCTATTCAGAAAATGCTCACGCCAGAAACTGCCCATGTGTTTCCTGTTTCGCCACCACTATAAGAGAGGTAGTATCTAAATCTCCAACTAAATATTATCAACCAGGTCGCTGGCAAATGTAAAAGAAATGAATAAGGAAAGGTGAACCAAGAGAAAGTAGATGCGTACCACCGAACAATCTGTCAAAAGAAATCAAACCAGATCCACACAACAAAAATCTCTGGCAACGACCCCAAGGCCAAGGTTGTGTGACATCACAGACCAGCACCTCTGAATTGTCGATGCCAAACCGCTCGACTTGATAAGAACAAATATGAGAAGAAGAAATAATCTGAGGTGTACCAGCTGCGGCACGGACAAAATTCAAAAGGATTTACCATGTAACATGAGAATAGAAAGCAGTCTCACTCACCCTATACTTAATTATATCACAGGAATCACGAGATGGAACGATCGTAATTAGCAGTTTAGCACAGATGAAAATAGAATCCAGCATGTACTCGATCGATAGTGCTATATATGACTATCCAGAATCCATGCCAAATAACCACTTTCAGTAGATATCTTCCTTCTTTTCGAGATCAACCATTAACTGCAATGATTTGATAGACAGCTGAACGCGATGGATGCAGATACTGCAAAGATCTGTGGTTTTTGCAAATAGTAATTTCAAACCAGCAATACCAACCCTTCTAGAGATGTTGAAGACAATGCTAAAGGCAGCAAACTGCGTTGTTATACTAATAAAAGCAATTGCGTAAGCATGACGTACATACCAGCAGATGTGAAATTGGTACCTTCAATCAGCGACGCATCACCTAGCAGTGCATCATTCGGGAAGAAGACCATAACCTGAAAAAATGCAGCGACAAGAAAAACATGCTTTTACTAAAGAAAACACAACAGTTTCAGATATAAAACTCCCGGTCTGTAAAAAGGAGACTAAGGAAAAAAATTCTTTAGATACATTTTCGAGGATTTAGATTCTTAAGGGGATTGGGACTCTTGTGGCTTCTCCATGGATAGGAGTTCAAAGAAAAAAGGGCATGGAAAAAATTCCCGACATGGGGCAGATGCCGATGCGGCCGGCCTCCATCGGCGAGCACTGACCGTCGCGCCGATTCGGTAGGGATCCTCGCGTCCTCCACTCCATTCTGCTCTCCTCTAGTACCGCTGCTCCCCTCCGCTCCCTCCAACCCACCTACTCCAGGGTGGCGATGGAGAGCAGCCACCAGCAATATCTTGCTGATGGCTGATCACCGGCCGCCAGCCGTTGCATCCCCTCCCGCCAATGGCCACCGTCCGCGTCCTCTCTTTTCGCCGGCAGCCACTCCCCGTATCACAGGTCACCACCTCCTTTGTCGCTGCCGGTTACCACAAAAAAATTGGCAGCTGTGGTGTGGATGGGGGATCTCCGTGGATGGGGATGGGGATGGGGATGAGACGTGAGGGGATTGGGAGAGAGAAAGAATGGGCACCGGATTTCTAGAGAGGTCAAAGCGGTGTGGGGGAAGGAAAATTGATCGCGCCACAACCGACCGACCACACAGAAATCGAAGCGACCGCCAGGAAGCCCCACCACCGGTCGCGGCTACGGCCACACCAGGAAAATATCGAGGCAACAAATCTAGAAGCATTGAAACACAGGTAACCAAACTTTCCCTACAGTGCTACGCATCCCCAAACTACACACAGGTAAACCCCTACGGAAATCAAACTATCCAAGAGAAGTACGTGTCACCACCACAGTAATTCGGAAGAAGCCTCAAAATTCTAACAAAGAAGATGTTTGTTCCCATTTTATATAGTAGTTATGATATAATGGACACACACCCAATTAAGCGTAGCATAAGATCACGTCATTAAGTTCAATTTGCTATTAGCTTCCGATACATAGTTACCTAGTCCTTCGACCATGAGATCATGTAAATCACTTATACCGAAGGGTACTTTGATTACATCAAACGCCACTGCGTATATGGGTGGTTATAAAGATGGGATTAAGTATTCGGAAAGTGTGAGTTGAGGCATATGGATCAAGAGTGGGATTTGTCCATCCTGATGACGGAGAGATATACTCTGGGCCCTCTCGGTGGAATATCGTCTGATTAGCTTGCAAGCATGTGACTGATTCACAAGAGATGATATGCCACGGTACGATTAAAGAGTACTTGTCGGAGACGAGGTTGAACAAGGTATGGAGATACCGATGATCAAACCTCGGACAAGTAAAATATCGCGTGACAAAGGGAATCGGTATCATATGTAAATGGTTCAATCGATCACTAAGTTATCGTTGAATATGTGGGAGTCATTATGGATCTCCGATCCCGCTATTGGTTATTGGTCGGAGAGGAGTCTCGACCATGTCTACATAGTTCACGAACCGTAGGGTGACACACTTAAGGTTTGATGTTGTTTTAAGTAGATATGGAATATGGAATGGAGTTCGAAATTTGTTCGAGTCTCGGATGGGATCCATGACATCACGAGAGGTCCGGAGAATAAGATTCATATATAGGAAGTCACTTTCCAAGTTTGGAAATGATCCGGTACATTTATGGAAGGTGCTAGAATGTTCTAGAACCTTCGGATGAAATCACCATGGAAGGTGGAGTCCTGGTTGGACTCCACCAAACCCAACCAGCCAACCAAGTGGGAGGGTGGAGTCCATGGAGGACTCCACCTCCTTGGCCGGCCAACAAGGGGGTAGGGGAGAGTCCCTGTCCCTCTAGGTTTCGCCCATATGGCAGTTTTGAATTGGGGTCTTATTCGAAGACATTGGGCAAACCCTGGGGGGGTTATATATGAGGAGGAGAGGAGGGCAACCTTGTACTTGGCCGCACCACCATAGGGGCCCCGGCCGGCGCCCCTACCCCTCTCTCCCAAACCTCGAAACACCTCCCTCCTCATACACCGTAGCGCTTAGGCGAAGCCTGCGGAGTTCTCCACCACCACCGCCACCACGCCGTCATGGTGGCGGGATTCGAGGAGGATCTACTACATCCGCTGCCCGCTGGAACAGGGAGAAGGGCGTCGTCAGCAACACCGTACGTGTGACCGAGTGCGGAGGTGCTGCCCGATTGTGGCACCGTCAATATCTTCTACGCTTTTGAAAGCGGCAAGTGATCGTCTACATCCACCACGAGATTTATCTCGTTAACGCTTAGCGATCTTCGAGGGTATGTTGATCTTCACCTCGTTGCTACCATCTACTAGATTAGATCTTGGCTTGTTGTTCGTTATTGTGGTAGGAATTTTTTTGTTTTCTATGCTACGAATCCCAACACTATGTAGGTAGTCGGACCCGTGAAAGCCCATGAAGTATCCGGATCCAATACAGCGTATAAGGAAAGGTGGATCCTTAACATGCACGGCAATGTAATATTCCGTAGTTAGGCATCTTGTATTCCGGCTAGGACTCTCCGTGTAAACCCGAGATCCTGGCGCCTTTATAAGCCGGATCCCGGGAGCCCAAGAGGCACAACCACAACTCATTGTAACAACGCGAAAGCGTCCAGATAATTCCAGACAAGCAGCAGTAGGCCCTATCATCGCGTGTGTTCCGGTGGGTAAATCGCGACGGACGCAGCGCAAAGTTAAAAAAGTAAAAGAAAATAAATATGAAAAAAGAAAATAACAAAAAAGTAAATTTAAACTAGGGGTTCATTAAACTTAGCCCTATTTTGGGCAATTTTTACACAAAAGAAAGCCCTATATGGGCTTTAAACTAAAAAAAAAAACCTAGGCCAGGGTTTTCGAGCACGGTGGCCGCGGTGCGCACTACTCCCGCAGTACTGCGCCGTCCCGGCGGGACGCGCTCGTTCGGCTGGACACGCCGAGGCGCCAGGACGCCAGGGCGACCACCGCGCCCTTCCCTGTGCGGATGCGGGTCCGAGGGCTCGCCACCTGCGCAGCGTGCCACCGCGCGGCCTCCTTCCGCCGCAGCGGCGTGCGCTCCGCCGCCGGAGCGCGGCCCGCGCTCCTCCTCCCGAGTGCCGCCGGCGTGGCCCCTCCTCCCGGCGAGCCATCTCGAGGAAGGCCCACGCCGCCTGGGCATCCTCCTGGGCCTTCCTGGCCATGTCCTCCGGCGCGGAGGCGCGCAGCGTCTCCGCGAGGTGTGGCCATTTGGCCAGCTCCTCGAGGTCGTTGAGCGCCGCCTGCAGCTCGGGGTCGTCTTCGTCGTCCTCCTCCTCCTCCTCCCTCCCCGGGGCCGGGCGCCGCCGCGGCTCGTTGATGTAGAGCCGGCGGGGGCGCGCCGCCCCGCCTAGCAGTGTGCGCGGCGCGCGAGGCCGCGACCGTCGCCGAGGTGAAGCACGTGCGCCGGCGCGCATCGTGCTCCACCTCGAACCACAAGTCCCGTTGGGACTTGTGTCTCGTAGGCGGGTGCTCCCGAGGTCCGCGCCAGCTGCGCCCGCGCCTGGATCTCCGCGATGCGGGCGCGGCCGAGCTCGGATCGGCGGCACCGAACCCGATCCGCTCGTGCCACCCGGGAGGTGCACGTCCCCCCCACCCCACATTGGGACACCGGCATCCAGAACATCCGCGCCACCGCTACGGTGACGTAGATTCGTTCGCGATGGGAGGTGCCGGCGGCCCATCTCGAACGCCGCCGGCGCACCGGCCGCCGCCGGCCTCATGGTCGTTGGCGCAGAACTCCCGTCGGGGGGCCATGGCGCGAAGCTCGTGCGTGCGTGCGGCCGGAGTGGAGAGTGAGGACTGAATAGGACATTCCCCTCCCTCGTCCACATTTAATAGGACCACACCGACAATGCCCCACGCGACCAAAGGACACGCGGACGCCACGTGCCATCCGTGGCCACGCAAACCTGGCCCAGATTTGAGCCGGGTTTACGTCGTTCCGAACGCCGCGGTCATCCGCATTTACGATGCGTGGCCACGTTGGGCCGTATTTTTGTCCGATTAAACCCATCCAGTCGCGGGCGCGCCGCCGTTCGCCCTAAGCACAAAGTGGTACGAGCGTGGAGACTTGCTTTGTCCGGTTTCCATCATGTCAATCAGTAGGTAAATATCAGGCTAGGATATTTTCGCTCTAATCCCAACTATCCGTGGGGCCGTGCCATTTTTCTCCATCCTTATCCGCCACGACTGTCCAAACTCTGGACTCGTCACCCAGCCTTATCGCCCGAGCGTTGGTTCCGAGCACAAGCGGTCAAGTTAAGCTATCATAACCGGAGCTAAGATCTGTAGAGGCGACGCCACGTTATTAGTTGTTCCGCGTATTTTAGTAGGTTGTACAGGTGGCTCTCTGTGGATCTAGGGCGGTAACACCACCAGCAGGTAACGGCACCGACGTCCCTGCATGATTTAAGAGAGGCTCCCAGCTGCCAACTCTACTCGGACAGTGTGTGTCTGATCTTCTCGGCGGTAGCAGCTAGCTAGTAACATAAACAGTTCTTGGATCGATCAGATCTAGTACGTGTGCACAAGATGCTGGATAAGCTGTGGGACGACGTGGTGGCCGGGCCTCGGCCGGAGACTGGCCTCGACAAGCTCCGCAGGGCCGCCGCCACCCAGCCTCTGGCCATCAACACAGGTAGTTTACATATGTTAGTTCATATACGCAGAGGCTGCAGAAGCAGCGAAATAACCTGAAACTAATAAGAAGAGCGTAAGAAGTAAGAACTAGAACTAGCGTAAGAGTAGTGAGAATTCATACGGTGTTCGGTTCTCTTCTCTTCAACTGACGGCTGATTTTCATGGATCTTTGGTGGAGTAGCACTAGCTACAGGCGAGGGAAGTAAGTCGATTCCGACGACCCCGACCACGCCGGTGACGCCGTCCTCAGCGACGCCGCCGCGCGGCGGCAACGTGTGGAGGAGCGTCTTCCACCCCGGGAGCAATCTGGCCACCAAGAGCCTCGGCGCCAACCTCTTCGACAGCCCGAAGCCCAACTCGCCCACCGTCTATGACTGGTAATTAAGCAAAGCCAGCTCCTCATCTTAAGAAGCATCTTGTCACGTGGCATGTTCAGTTTTGACGTTGGCAAGTTTATTACTGTCCAGGCTTTACAGCGACGAGACAAGGACCAGGAGCAACCACCGCTAAATCAGAGCCGTGGACGGAGAAGAAGAGCTCTCTGACGCCATGTTTGCTGCTCCTTTTGGTTATCTAAGCCTTCCTAGTTCCTGCTCCTGCGTTGCAGTCCGAGGCTGCGTTGTTTGTTTGTCCTAAGCTTCAGTACTACTTCCGCTACTCCTTTGTACTACTTTGATGCGAGTATGTGTGTGTGCACGTTCCATCTGTAAATACTACCCGTGCCGGTGCGTGCGTGTGTGATCTCTTCAATGTTTAGATAGTTACCTATCGCAAAACAATTAATAACAGGCTGAGAGCAAGTTTCCGCTTTCTTTTCATTGGTAATTCTTCTTTATGTTTTGGGCTGTGTGCATCCGGTAATGTCGCTAGGGCAATGCGTTGTTGCAGAGGCTAGGTGTAATTGGTATCTCCGCGATATTAATATATACTCTTTATCGAAAAATACAAATTTATGTGCCAATCGTTCATAGATAAGGTATCAACAAGCGGGATACTTCCAAAGTCTCACTTCTACTCATTTTGTGATTTTTAGTTCAAAATTTAGTCAACAAATTTATACTAGAAATCATAAAATGAACTAGAAGTAAAGATTTCGAAGTGAGATTTCGACGGATCCCGAAATTATAGAAGATTCTAACGGAATCTCGTTTGCATCTCTATGAATATATAAATAGGTGCGGTGTCATAATCAGGCTTCACCGTGTAGGCCTTGGGAATAAGGCGATCGACCGTGACGCGTGACCGCATCCAGGAATTGGGATACGTTTTCAAGGGAGCAGCGAATGGGATTATATGTTAATACGTTGATTGTGAAGTGGGACTTGCGTGTTGCTTTATTTCTTTTTACCCTACTAGTAGAAGATCAAGTCTCCTGACCTTTGCAACCAAACACAAAGCTTACATATGTCTAGATGCACTTGATTGAGCAAATTATAGTTAAAACCCTAAGACAAAACTAAAAAAAAAACCAGTCGATCACTCAAAATAAGAATGCGACAGCCAGAGAGAAGAGGATGGAAAAGAGGGAGCCCTTGCATCAACAGCAAACGTGCTGATAAGTCTTCGGCGTCGAATACCAACTATGGGGCAAAAACCTACTGGGCAAAAACCTGTTAATACTCAAACTTAACTAGAGTAGTTCCAAACATTACAGCTTAACTGACATAAGTATCAACAGTTAGGAGAGCCCAACCACTTTCTCTCTTATGTTATCTCTTGTTAACACAGTTAACATCTTGATGAAGTTGCCAAAGAATGATTTTAATTTTCAAAGGCAATTTGGATTTCCAAATTCCTTTATTATGTGCCCTATAAATATTTCTTTCCAGCATCTGATAGACCGATAGAGTGGTAAATCTTCTGTTTGCAGTAAGAGACCAGTTGATGACACGAGGTTGATGAGAACTCTGTAACTGAGCAATAGCTACTTTAATGTTACTCCATTGATTTAAACATCCAGATCGAGACATTCATCTTCACTGGTGGAAAAAACGGTTTCGGTCGCGGTTCGCAACTGCCATTGGTCGCGGTTGCGCAAGCGCGACTAAAGCCCACCCCCCTTTAGTCGCGGTTCCTTACGAACCGCGACTAAAGGCGCCTCCACGTGGCAGTTCGGCGGAGGACCTTTAGTCGCGGTTCTCCGCCAACCGCGACTAAAGACCGCCGAGTTTAGGGTTTTAGCCCCCCCCTAAACCTGGTTTCTTTTTAGTTTGTATTGTTTTATTTTCTTTTGTTTTATTTTAATTTTGAAGGAGTTTCACATATTCTACGGTACTACATATACATGCATATGAACAAACAAATTTGAAATTAGAACCAAAAGGAATTCAAGAGGAATTGACAATATATATTCAATATCGGATGACCATATACAATTTTGAACAAGTTTTCATACAAATGATTTACTGCATATGAAGTTCTACGTCCTCTACATAGTGTTCTCCTCTAGGATCGATGACTTCCTTCGCGATCCATCCAGCTAGTTCTTCTTGAAGTGGTCGGAAGCGAGCTTCTAGACTAAGCGTCTTCCGGAGGTTATTCCTCTTGATGTTGTTCTCACACGAAACCCGGTGTATCTTCGGATCATCTCACAAACATAGTATCCACATAGATTGGTCTCCTTTGGCTGAATATCCCCAGTCCCAACACTACCCTTTTAAATTGTAGCTCTTTTTGAATTCACCGACCTTTGTGTTTACGAACCGTGTCCAAACCCTACGAGGCAAAGAAAATTAAATGAACAAGAGAGTTATTAGTTACTTGATATTAGGAAATGAACGAAATAGGCCGATCGATATAGAGCGCAAATGAATGAAAATAATTACTTCTGCATCATTTTTCTCATGTCGGCCCAAAGCTTTGCATTCATCAGAGTCGTGGACGAGAACCGTGGAGTCGTGAAATTGAATTACTAGCAGAATCCGTGGAAGCGGACACGATACATGCACAGTCATGCATAATTAACTCATCGATTAGCCACATACCTTGCATGGAGTAAACAAAAGAGAATGTGCTCAAGACAGAAACACTCACCCAAAATGGTAAGGAAATAGAATATCACTTTTGAGTTCTGTTTTGAAAAACCGCCACAGGTCTTCCTCCACGTCGGCGGGGTGGTGTTCTAACACATATGAATTAACGATTTGTGGGTCAATGAACCCAACATCATGGATGTTCCTTATTATGCATTCCCGCTTCTTCATCCTGCATACACAACAAGATAGTTAGGACAATATATATATATATAGGCAATGAACGAGATGGGGTAGAAATAAATCACTTACAGAACGTAGCAACCGATGATAGATTTGTCGAGCTCGCGCAGATTGAAAAGCTGGAACAATTCACTCCGATGAATTTGTACATAGTAATGTTTGAAGTGATGCTCAGGTCTAACTTCCGCATAAATATAGTCTTTGGCGTTTTTTAATTTTATGTAAGCCTTGTACCAATTTAGCAGACCTGTCATTTGTGGAGGTAGATCCTTTTCCTGCGCAGGCTCGATGAGAGGCCCATTCGACACATATGTAATTACTACGTCCTTCATTATTGGCGCATCATCAAGGCCTAACACTGCACGAAGAGTCAGACCAAAGTTGGCCGCTTGTTCTTTGGCACTCGCTACAGTCAATCCATGTGCCGCCAGCTGCTATGATATCGGGGGCATCCTCACCGGCGGCTTTCACTATGAGAGGGGCGATGGATTGTTTACTCTGTTCCCGAGCTGGGCAACTTGTTTCTTTTTTACTTTCTAATTCTTTCTCCTCCTCCAAGGCTTTCTTCTCCTGCTTCTCCGCCAACTCTTGCTTCTCCTTCAACATGAGTGCTTGCCTACGAAGTTCACGTGAATAGTCGTCAGGCAGATTCTTCGCGGCTTGGGACGGTGTGTTCAAAAATGACTTAGCCCAGCTCTTTTGCTTGTCAGAATATACTGGCTTGGGCTCGGGCTCTCTTTTCTTCTTGCAGTCCGCCATCCATTTCTCATGCTGAGCAGCCACGACCGCTGCATTTTCCTCCACACTAAGGTCATAAGGTCTCCGGATGAGAGGCTTCAGTGATGGCTCCGATACCTTAGTGATCTTAGGTACATAAGGCTCCGGGTTAATAGTCCGATCTTCACTTCTTTGCCGGCGGCGCTTTTCCGGAGGTGGACGGGGGCGGCGTCGCTACCCGCCGGAGGTGAATTGGGGGCGGCGTCGGCTGACGTGAAGGAGGTGTAGGTGAACCACCACCACCACCGCCGCCGCCACCGCCGCCACCACCACCGGAGGGTGGACTTGTTCGCCTTGGCGCCTCGTCTGGAAACTTGATAAACTTCCCAGAGAATAAACTGGCGCTTGACACCTCCAAGTCTTCTCTCCCCTTCGGGTGTAGCAATGTCAATCTCCAGGTCCTCAAACCCCGGGACTATTTCCTCCACCGTGACACGAGCATAGCCATCCGCAATGGGGTTGTTGTGGTGGAGTGCTCCAGGCTCACATGGAAAAGCACTGCCGATGGCTACCTTCGTGGACATGTTCCCGTAGGATAATGCAGATGACATTCTTTCATCTCCTTTACATCGTCCACGGGGTAGCGAGGAGGCTCGGTGCAGTAATTTGGATCTCCTGCATCGGTAGCCGGCTGGACCTCCGTGGAAGCCACGCCTTCCCGCCGCTTCCGAGATCCGCTGGATGATCTTCATGCGTCCCGGCTGCCGATCTCCCGTACTAGTATAGACAGGGTTTTCTTCATCTCATCGACTTCCGATGCCAACCGCGCCACAACATCTGCATCCCGATCCGATCTTTCTCTTAACCGTACGGGTCATCGTCCTGGGAGAACCCTTCTTTCCACGTAATGTTCCCGGGCATGCCTCGTACACGTCCTCCGTGTTCGGGATTCCCGAGGGCTCTTGTCGCGCGTCGTTCTCTCTGTTGAACTTGATCTTCCCCTCTTGAGCATCCCTCATTGCGTCAATAAGGGCTTGGGTGGGTTTAAACATTTTGTTCCCGTAAACACACGCCCCTGTCTCCGGGTCTAGCGTTCCCCCATGCCCGTACCACCAGCTTTTGGCCCTTCGGTCCCATCCCTCCGTACCTGGACGGATTCCTCGCCTCCTCAGCTCGTTCTCCATCTTCTCCCACTTAGGCTCCCAAAAGCGATACCCTCCTGGCCCCATAACATGATTGTACTCCTTCTTAGCCGCATTTTCCTTATTTTTTCGATATTTCAATGAAATGCTCTGATTTCTTCTGCTTCACAAATTCTGGCCAATCATGTTGAAGTCTCTCATACTGTCCTTTGAATTCCGGAGTCTTGTTCTGGTTGACATAGTCACGGGCTAGATTTTGCTTGAATTTCCGGAATGTATCAGCCATCTTACCAAGAGCGAAGTGCTTGAGTAGCCTCCTCCTCTCCTTGTTTTCCTGAATCTTGTTACCCTCCTCATCGAATTTGTGGTATTCCGAGGTAGGATGAAATGCTCCATAAGCTTTTGAAAGCAATCCTTTTTAGTTCTCTTGTCGACAAAAGTGAAACCAAGACGTGCCTTCTTTGGCTCATTCCACTCCCGGAGGGTGATCGAGATGTTGTCTCTAACAACGGCTCCGCATTGGTTGATAAACTTGGTGGCGTGCTTCGGGGGCTCCAGCGGCCTGCCGGTTGCACTGTCGACAACCTCGATGTTATATGTTTCTCCTGGTTTGAGCGTCTTGGTTGCGCCACGCTTTGACGACGACGTACTCGATTTTTTCGACGATCCGGGGCTAAAATAAGAAAGAGAGTCGCGCGTGTTAGTACACACATATTTATTCAAATCATTAAGTTTGTATCACCAGAGGCAAAATGTATATATATACCTCGGCGCCGGAGCTGGTTGCTACTTGCAATTGAAGATCGTCGTTTATCGACGTTTCTTCCCATCATCTTGCTGACGGCCTTCATCTTGACCGTCAAGATTCAGATAAGAAGAAATATCCTCTTCATCTTGTTCGGTCGGCACATAAGGAATATCGCCTTTTATGATGCCAAATATCTGTTCTTCAACTTCTTGATCATAGTTGTCCATAATCGGGTCAGCTCTATCGTCCGCCATATGTCAGTCCTGAAAACATGTAGTAAAAACTAAGTAATTGTGTATATGCCAGCATTATTATCACATCTCTTCTACATATAAAGAGAGAGGGCGACGAGGGAGGCGAGAGGGGGGACGCGCGTATTAGATGTGTATATGCGGACGATCGACCGCGTGACCGCGTGACCGAGAGACCGCGGTGGCGGTGGCGAAAGGGCGGTGGCGGTGCCCGACACATAACCCTCACCGCCCCCTCTCGATCCCAAAAACACGCGTATACGGAGGGGGCGACGAGCGCTGCCGTCCCCCTCCGTATACGCGCGGTGGTTAAGTCAAATTTAAGTTAAGACAAAAAATTGAAGACAAAATTTTTAAGTCAAATTTTGAGTTCTTTTAAAAGTGAAAAAATACAAATAATATGTTAAGTTATTTTGAGTTCTTCTAAAATTTAAGTCATATTTATTAAGTCAAAAATTTGTAGACAAAATTGTTAAGTTTTAATTTTATTAAGTCAAAATTTTAGTTAAGTTAATTTTTTGTTAAGTAAATTTTTTAGTTAAGTTAATTACAAAGTTTGTTAATTACAAAGTTTTAAGTTTTAAGTTTTTGTGAAGTTAATTACAAAGTTTTGTTAAGCATAGTTAAAATTAAAAATAACAAACAAAACATAAAAAAAGAAAAAAAATTCGGCGGCGCCCTCTCGATCTCTCTTTCTCTCCCTAACGTGGCGGCCGGGCGTGCGTGCGGCGTGCGGCGGCGCGTGCGGGCCGGGCGGCGGCGCGCGCATGCGGCCGGCGAGAGCGACGCGCCGGCGGCGCGCACGAGGAGACGTACACACGTCGGCGCGTCGGCGTCGAAGGGCGGGGCGGCGGCGTCGTCGGCAGTCCGCGGCTCGGGCGTCGGCGTTGGTGCGGCGATGGCGGTGATCGGCGGCAGCACTTCGGGAGAGATCGACGAAAACCGCGCGGAGAAGAAGATGGGCGGCGGCGGTTCGGGCGTGCTATATATAGGGAGCGACCTTTGGTCGCGGTTGTGGCCAACCGCGACTAAAGGCTACCCTTTAGTCGCGGTTGGCCACACCAACCGCGACCAAAGGCATTTTCGCCGAATTCCAGCGTTCCCGCGGAAATAACCTTTAGTCGCGGTTCGACTAAAGGTCCTTTTCAAAATTTCTTTTCATTTTCAAAATGTTGGAAATACAAATAATAGATCAAAAAATTCATAAAAATAAAACTAATTCAATTCAAAATTTTAGAAATACAAATAATATATCAAAAAATTCAGAAAAATAAAACTAATTCAATTCAAAATGTTAGAAATACAAATAATATATGAAAAAATTCATAAAAATAAAAATAATTTATTTCAAATTCTTAAAAATACAAATAATACATCAAAAAATTCAGAAAAATAAAACTAATTCATTTCTAAATGTTAAAAATACAAATAATATATCAAAAAATTCATAAAAATAAAAATAATTCATTTAAAAATCTTAAAAATACAAGTAATATATCAAAAAATTCAAAAAAATAAAACTAGTTCATTTAAAAAAATTAAAAATACAAATAATATATCAAAAAATTCAGAAAAATAAAACTAATTCATTTAAAGTTCTTCCGACCAGTTCTTCCCACCAGTTCTTCCCGCCGCCTCTGTCTTTCCGCCGACCCCCTCTTCCCGCCTCTGTCTTTCCGCCGACCCCTCTTCCCGCCTCTCGTTCGCCCCCTCTTCCCGCTCTCGTCTTTCCGTGTAGTCCCCACCCACCAGCCGGGACTAAAGATTAGATGACCCAGCTCTGGATTCCTCTTCCCGCCATTTCTTCCCCCCTTTCTTCCCGCCTCTTTCTTCCCGCCTCTTTCTTCCCGCTTCTTCTTCCCGCTCTTTCTTCCCGCCTCTTTCTTCCCGCCACTTTCTTCCCGCCTCCTGTCTTCCCGCTCCCATTTTTCCCGCCATTTCTCACTACATATATGTTGCCCGGCTTGGCCAGCATTATCACATCTCTACAATCTCTCATCACTCTCTCATGGCTTCCACCGCACCCACTCGACCTACCAGCAGGTGGAGGAGCTTTGCGCCTCGAACTACCCTTGCCCACCGGCTACCGCGTCCCCGCCGGCTGGAGCCTAAGCGCCGGCGGCGTGCCCTCCCCTCCTCTCAGGGTACTGCGCGCCGGCAGCCATCACGAACCACTACTACCTCGACCTCACGCCGGAGCAGCGGATGAATCCCCGCCGGCATCCCGATAACCAGCATACTTGGGACGCCTTCTTCATCAATCGGCGTGAGAGGGCGCTCGCCAGGTATGAGGAGGACGGTCTGCCTCCCGGGAACTGCCACGAGGCCGGCCGTCGGCTATGGTGGTACGGCCGGACTCCGCAGCGTCATGGACTACATCACGGCCGCGATATCCCCGCCTGCGCTACCCTCGATTCGAGCCACGAGCGCCCGACGACAGCGACGACAGCAGCACGACGACGGCGGCAACTTAGAAGGCGACGACTACCGTACAACGGCGGCGACTATGAAGACTACGAGTATGCATATTATACGCCTAGGCAGGAGTATGACTAAATCACTCCAAATTTCATGTATCATCAGTGCTATCTCTCGAATCAATCGAATCATTCGAAAATGGACACCAAACACATCACGGCAATATAATTCACATGATCCATTCAACAAAGTTTGGTACAATAAATTATTACACATCATTTCTTCCCTTGTGTCCCTGCTTGCTTACGATTGGGCCGTATCCATGGAGCATCCTCATCATTTAACTTAATGCTTGGATCGGTGTTCACTTTGAAGGGCGGAATTTCACCAAACATATTATAATCTTCTGACATGTCTGTCTTGTCCTCCACTCCCACGATGTTTCTTTTCCCGAAAGAACAATGTGGCGCTTTGGATCATCGCATGATGTATGATCGTTTTCTTATCTTTCCGTTTCCTCGGTTTGCTACTCATGTCCTTGACATAGAAAACCTGAGCGACATCTTTCGCTAGGACGAATGGTTCGTCAAGGTAACCAAGATTGTTGAAATCCACCATTGTCATTCCGTATTGCTGGTCCACCTTTACCCCACCTCCTGTTAGCTTGAACCATTTGCACCGGAACAAAGGGACCTTGAAGGAGGGTCCATAGTCAAGTTCCCATATCTCCTCTATGTAACCATAATATGTGACATTTTGCCCATTCTCGGTTGTTGCATCAAAGCGGACACCACTGTTTTGGTTGGTGCTCTTTTTATCTTGGGCGATCGTGTAAAATGTATTCCCATTTATCTCGTACCCTTGGAAAGTCGTTATAGTCGAAGATGGTGTCTTGGCCAACATGTACAGCTGATCTACAACCTCATTGTCACTCATTAAATGTTTTCTCAACCAACTGAAAGTCTCCATGTGGGCCTTCCTAATCCAGGATTCAGGCTTCCGGGTTGTCCGAGCGTAAAATATTCTTGTGTTTCTCAAAGTACGGAGCCACCAAGCTGGAATTGGTCAGAACTGTGTGGTGCTTGTCAGAGAATGGCCGTCCATACATATCGTTGATTTCCTTCCGATCGTGCCTTTTCCACTTAGTCTCCCCTCGTGCCGCGATCGAGGAAGACCAATCGGCTTAAGGTCAGGAACAAAGTCAACACAAAACTCAATTACCTACTCATTTCCATAGCCCTTGGCGATGCTTCCTTCTGGCCTAGCACGGTTACGAACATATTTCTTTAATACTCCCATGAACCTCTCGAAGGGGAACATATTGTGTAGAAATACGGACCGAGAATGGAAATCTCTTCGACTAGGTGAACCAGGAGGTGCGTCATAATATCGAAGAAGGATGGCGGGAACACCAACTCGAAACCGACAAGACATTGGACCACATCGTTCTGTAACCGTGGTAGAACTTGGATTGATTACCTTCGAGAGATTGCATTGAGGAATGCACATAGCTTCACAATGGCTACTCGAACATTTTTCGGCAGGAGCCCCCTCAAAGCAATCGGAAGCAATTGTGTCATAATCACGGCGTCGTGAGACTTCAGGTTTTGGAACTTTTTCTCCGCCATGTTTATTATTCCCTTTATATTGGACGAGAATCCAGACGGGACCTTAATACTGCTCAGGCATTCAAAAAAGATGACATTCTCTTCTTTGGTCGAGCGTAGCTGGCACGACCTTGAAACCATTCGGGATGCCGGTCATCAGGGTCTTTCAAGCGTTGCTGGTCCTGCCGTGCTTCCTTTGTATCATTTGTCTTCCCATACACGCCCAAGAAGCTTAGCAGTTCACGCAAATATTTTTCGTAACATGCATCACGTCGATTGCAGAGCGGACATCTAGGACTTTCCAATATTCTAGCTCCCAGAATATAGATTTCTTCTTCCACATGGGTGCGTGCCCGTCAGCTCCCTTCGGAATTGATTGTCCGCCAGGACCCTTTCCAAAGATGACTTTCAAATCCTTGACCATATCAAATACCTCAGCACCAGTGCGTTCCGCAGGCTTCGGCCGGTGATCTGCCTTGCCGTTGTAATGCTTGCCGCGCTTTCTTACGTTATGATTTTTGGGAAGAAATCGACGATGCCCCATGTACACGTTCTTCTTACAATTTGGCAAATGTACACTTTCAGTCTCATGTAAGCAGTGCGTGCATGCATTGTATCCCTTATTTGACTGTCCCGAAAGGTTACTAAGAGCAGGCCAATCGTTGATGGTTACGAAAGCAACGCTCGTAGGTCAAATTCCTCTTCTTTGTGCTCATCCCACACACGGACACCAGGTCTGCCCCACAACTGTAAAAGTTCATCAACTAATGGCCTTAGGTACACATCGATGTCGTTGCCGGGTTGCTTCGGACCTTGGATGAGCACCGGCATCATAATGAACTTCCGCTTCATGCACAACCAAGGAGGAAGGTTGTAGATGCATAGAGTCACGGGCCAGGTGCTATGGCTGGCTCTGCTCGCCGAAAGGATTCATGCCATCTGTACTTAGACCAAATCTTATGTTCCTTGCGTCAGCTGCAAAATCTTTAAACTCTCTGTCGATCTTTCTCCATTGCGTTCCATCTGCGGGGTGTCTCAACTCCCCGTCCGACTTATGGTCCTCTTTGTGCCATCGCAACAACTTGGCATGCTCTTTGTTCCTGAACAGACGTTTCAACCGTGGTATTATAGGAGCATACCACATCACCTTGGCGGGAACCTTCTTCCTGGGTTTCTCGACATCGTCAGGGTCATCGCCTCTGATCTTATAACGCAATGCGGCATACCGGCATTCATTCAAATTCTCGTATTCACCGCGGTAGAGGATGCAGTCGTTGATGCATGCATGTATCTTCAGAACCTCTAAACCTAGAGGGCAGACAACCTTCTTTGCTTCATACGTACTGGAGGGCAACTCGTTATTCTTTGGAAACATATTCTTCAACATTTTCAGCAAGTTTTCAAATCCCGAGTCAGCTACACCTTCCTGTGCCTTCCATCTCAGCAAATCCAGTGTGCAGCCCAGCATTTTCAGACCATTATCGCATCCTGGGTACATCGACTTTTTGTGATCCTCTAACATGCGATCCAAATTCTCCCTCTCCTTTTCAGTTTCGCAGCGACTCCGTGCATCAGCAATGGTCCGACCAAGATCATCAGCGGGATCATCACGTGCCTCTTCTTGATCACCTTCCCCTTCACCTTCCCCACCTTCAGCATCATCCATGAAAGTATCACCGAAATGATCAAGATAGCTCTCATCGATGAAATCATCCCCTTCTTCATCTTCTTCCATTATAACCCCTCTTTCTCCATGCTTGGTCCAACAATTATAGCTTGGCATGAAACCATGCCGAATCAGGTGCACGTGAACTTCCCTTGAGGAAGAGTAACCCTTCTGATTCTTACAGTTAACACATGGACAGATAACAAAACCCCCGCTTGTTCGCATTAGCCACTACGAGGAAATCTTTCAAACCCGTAGTGAATTCGCCGGAGAGTCGGCTAGCGTACATCCATTGCCGATTCATCTGCATTATTATAATACAAAATATATAATTAACCATCATGCATTTGTTAAACTAAATAGAAATTAAACAATGAACTACACACATATGCATATTTTATCAATGACACATATATATGAAAGGTTCAAATGTTGTTGCTAACCGCGATCGAGGAGGAAAAAATAAATGAGGAAGCTCGATCAAGTGTGGCTCCGACACTTCATATCATGTTTGTTTCATGCTCTTGGGACATTTCATCAAACACCTTGTGTGCATAAGAGGAGCCAAAAGCAAACCATACACCCCTTGTGAAGTTTGTGAAGAGAAGTGGGCACCAAATGGCTAAGTGTGTGGGCTGGATGGTATATATAGGGGGGGGCTTTAGTCGCGGTTGACTGCCAACCGCGACTAAAGGCCTGGGCCAGGCCTGAGGACATTTAGTCGTTGGGGCCAACCGCGACTAAAGCCCCTCCCGTCCACCAGGCCACCGAGCGCCGGGCCTGTGCTTTGGTCGTTGGCCAACCGAGCCGCGACTAAAGGCCCCATTGGTCGCGGTTTTTGCATTTCCGCGACTAATGGGGCTGGACGGAAGGCCTTTTTTCTACCAGTGCTTCTAAATGAGATATTGAAGTTCTCTTGCATGACATGAGCAAAGGTCACTACTTGAGACAAGGAAACATTAACCAAATGACTAATGATTTTCTTCCTTGGGTCTTTGAAACCCAAACCTCCTTTGTTTCTTGATCTACAAACTCCCTTCCATTTAACCATGTAACTTTCCTTTTTCTTTCCTGTCCAAATGAATCTTCTTCTATGTATATCCAACTTTTCAACAAGATCTTATTCAACATAAACATAGCAATATAATAAGAAGGGGTTCCAGATAAGCATGAATCCAAAAGGGTTAGCCTAGCACCAGATAAGCATGAATCCAAAAGGGTTAGCCTAGCACCAGAGGAAGCGGAGTCACAAATCCATGCTTCAAGCTTTTTAATCAGCTTGGCATCAAGGAAATCCTGGTCAATTATTTTAAGATGGGAAAAAGTCACAGGTACACCAAGATATTTCATAGGAAGCTTTCCAACTTGGCAATTGAACATATATGCATAAAAAGGCCATATTGTTACTGTCTCCACCAATAATAGTAACATTTTAACTCTTAAGGTAGTTTACTTTCAATCCTGACATCATTTAAACCATGTATAGAAGCATTTTCAGATTAACTACTTGCCCGGGATCATGTTGGATATAAAAAATTATATGATCGGCGTATTGTAGGACGACTACAACTTTATCATTTAGGTCAGGGGCAAAACCTGTAATTATACCATTTCCCTAGGCTTGTAAAACTATTTTCGTTAGACATTCAGCAACCATGCGTGTTAAACAAGGCTGGTGAGAATGGATCACCTTGTCTCACCCCCTTAGCACTTTGGAATTAGGATCAACTTCATTATTCAGCTTAACACTAACAATATAGTTATGCAAGATTTGATGAGACCAAGAACACCATTGTTCAGAAAAAAAGCCCTTGCTCTATGATAGCCAAGTAAAAACTCCCAATTTATTTTATGAGAGTGGATTTGCTACACACATAGATATCTACCCACGTGGCAACGCTGTTCGATTCGGTCCTAGATTCATACTATTATGTTTGGAAGGAGCGCAACGGCCGCATCTTTCAGCAAGTTTTTAGCACGGCAAGCAAGGTCTTTGAGCTGATTACTGAAGACATACGAGTCTGGAGAGCTGCTGGATGTATTGTAGCTTTTTAGAGGTTGCATGGTGCCTATCAGTGTTAGTGGTTTAGGCTAAAACCCCTGCTTGGGGGTTTTTCTTTGTGTCTGTGGCTTTAACATTGTCTTTCGGCTATCCCACTCGTGCCTGAACCAAACTTTGTATTTCCCTTATTCTATCTTAATGAAATTCGGCACATGCCCTTCAATGTCTGGATGTTTAACCATGCCTCGCGCCCTCGGTGGTAACTCATGTCCCAGGTGGGGGATTATCAGTGGGCAATTTGCTAAATTTTGGCGGGACCTGTTTCGTTTCGTTCGTGGAGAGCTGTGTGCACTTTTTGTTTCCTCATGTCTTGTGAGTTCAGGCTGAACAGGGTGGCTGAATTAATAGAGTGGCTCAATAATTGAGTTGAATCGACTGTATGTATAGCTAGCTCCTAGCCCGTCGTGGGTCTCGTCATTTAAATTCAAACGAGACTGCTAATTAAACCCATGAACATAATGTGGTTAGTACGTGTGGGGGAGCGATGATCAAGTTTGACAGTGGAGGCACGTGTTGGCTAGCGAAGGGGTGCTTAGCTACTCTTGTGGGCAGCGGGTTTCTTCCATTTACCTTATCATGAATCTTCTCAAAATCAATTTTGAAAATAATCCCAACACGCTTTTTAACATAAGCATGATGCATTAACTTATGTCAAGATAAAACTACATCCATAATATTCTTACCTTTAATAAAGGCATTTTCATGAATACTAAACAATTCTTAGGATCAAACCTTAAGGTAGGGTCTTTTTTGTAATAAGCTTGTAAATGCATCTCAGTAAACATATAGGTCTAAACTGCAAAATTTTATTAGCCTCAAAAGATTTTGGTAACAAGGTTATAATACCATAGTCGAGCCTTTGAGCATCAAAAGTGGCTTTTTGAAACCAAAAGAATAAGTACATAATATCATTTTTCACCGCATCCCAACAATTTTGAAAACTCAACTGCAATATTGTTAGGACCAGGAGCTTCGTTAACTCTCATGGAGAATATGGCATGTTTAACTCATATTCACTGAAATGTCTAGTGAGATCAGCATTATCTTGCATATTTAAGTTTTCTTCGGGTTTCCATAAGTTATGATCCAACTGAAATAAATTTCCAAGTGCAGGTCCAAATAGCTCTTTATAGTACTCTCTTGCATGTTGAACAAGGTTTTTTTTGTTCATTCAACAATCACCCCATTATCTTCTAATGATTGGACATGTTTTTTCATTTTCCTTCCGTTGGCTATTATATGGAAATAGGTTGTATTTTGATTCCCTTCCAACAACCATCTAGCATGAGCCATTTGATACCAATAATTTTCTTCCTCTGCATATATGTTATAAGGTTGCACTTGATTCTTTGATCTATAACTTTTTTCATCATGAGATAGCTCACCATTTTATTTGAGGATTTCCAGAGTAAGCAACTATTTTTTAATCTTCAACTTCCATTTTTCAATTATTGCCAAATAGGTTAGGCCCCACCCTTTAAAGTGTTTCTTAAATATCTTGAACTTGATATTAAAAATATCAATAGGATCCACATTGTTCATAGGTTTCTCCCATATTTCCTTAATTATAAGCAGGAATTCTAGGTTTTTTAAACCAAGATAGGTTAAATTTGAATTCTCTACTTTTTTTAATCACAGGAACATCACCAAAATTAAGAATTAAAAAATGATGATCAGATTGGTCTTTCAGTATCTTTTAATAGTGACCATGGGAAACAAATCCTCCCAATCCATTGACATCAACACTCTATCTAATTTCTCCAAGGTTGGATTTCTTTGTTTATTTGAGCAAATATAAATTCCTCCTTTCATGTATATCTCCCTCAGAGCCAAATAATGAATTACATTATTAAACACCTAAGAAGAGTGAGGTAAAATTGTGCTTTTATTCTTTTCTAACACGTGCGTCAAGATAGTAAAGTGTCCACTAACAAACGTAGGGTACATACACACAATTACAGAAGGTGTCCAATTCAGAAAGGAAACCAACTTTCAAGTTATGAACACATGAAAAGCTCATCTGCACTTCATGGTGTCAGTGAGGCAGGTAGACATATCGTTCTTACCCACCCCCCCCCCCCCACACACACACAATTTGAAATGCATCATATCATTTACACTTCTTAGGAACATTCCTTTTTCTAGCATTCCTGCCAAGAGTCGGGACAAATATTACAAATGACGTCATACATGGCAAGCACACATATGCATATAGGACACAAAGATACCAGTCAAAAGTCCCACCATGGGGTGAGAGAAATTTAACCAACTCCAAAAGGGACGGCTGAGTTAGGTCACTCCCGCTTAGGAGAAGACAATAAGTCGATGTCGCCACAAACCAACAACCTCACACTACCTTGAAGGGTTTCATCGATGCCGCACTGAGATGACACCCCACCTCACCCACCACAGAGTAGACTAGATCCGAGGTGTGGTTTCCAATCAGTGGGTGAAATGGCTTCGGCAGGCCCGAAGGGGCACAAAAAACATCCCACAATAATGGAGAGGTCCTGATCCTTCGAGAGTCACTCACATCCTAAATGATACGCCATCACATTTCGGCACATCCCTCGTCATTTGCATCGTATGTCCTAAGCCGTCAGTCGAGGGCCCTCATACGAAGCAGCCTACGCTTTCATGCATACTTTACTTGGTGCTCAAATTCAACCATCCCAAAACATAAAAGCAAAAACCTGAAAATGGTACATGCCTTCGCCCAATAAATGTACAAATTCTCCATTATAACAACAATATCTCAAAATATTTAAAAAGTACAATACGACAATATGATCTTTCATAGCTTGAAAACCACATGTCCAATGATAGACGCCGCCCTTGTGCCCCTTGCCGTTGTCGCTGCATCGACTTTCTTGTTTCCCTCTTTAGATTGACCCATCATTGGTGACATTAGAGACATGGGGCGCCGCCTAGCTAGGTCTCTACTCTATTTGGGGATATTGGTTCTCATGTTGCTACTCCTTTTTCTCTCTGCAAGCATAGGTTGATCGATACTTTACCTTCTCATCTAGTTGGTTGTTGGCCCACATGTGGTCTTTGTGTATAAATAAGCCTACTTCTAGCTTTGGCCATAAGTGAGAACTTAAAATTTGGATAACTTTATAGAAAAGAGTGACAAACTTTATGACATCAAAGTGTGAAACTAAATTTTAAGAAGATCTAAATATATTGCTCCCTCTGTTCCATATTAGTCGTCGCTGATCTGGATGAATCTACATACATTTTATGTAAGTTGCATCCGAATTCGCGACAACTAATATGAAACGTGGGGAGTAATTTAGTGTCATCAATGTCATTGTGTTTTTCGGCCTTGTTATCTTCGTAAGCAGGAATGATTATATGATTTTTGAGCCTGAAATTTTCCTTGTCAACTAGGTCAACTTTATTGAATTGCAATGAACCTAGAACAAAGTTGAGGCCTTTCAGGGTAGACTTCTCTTTACTGCTTCTGCCTTTTTGGCATCGTCCTGGTCAGACGGTCAGAGTGCTCGCCGGGAGCCCACTCCGCCTCCACTTCACCTCACTCCGCTACGACGCCATGCCTCTCCTCCGGCGAGTGTCTCCCGTTCCGGCCACCACCGCAACCCTCTCCCACCACCATGTCCACCTTGTCACTCCCCTCAGAACCCCTCCTTCCTCGCTTCGCCTTGCCCGCCTCCGCATCTGCCCCGCCCCCTCGATCCGTCCCCTCCGCGCCATTCCGTCGACCCGGTGCCATGTGACAGGAGATCCGGCGCCTTCTCCGGTACCTGTCAGCGGCAGCGCACGGGCCACGCTGGTGCGAATTGGAGAGGCGCTGTCGCTCGGGTTCCCGGTGTGGGTCGCGTCGGCCTGCGCGCTCGCGCTGTGGCGGCCGGCGACCTTCCTCTGGGTCAGCCCTACAACCCAGATGATCGGTTTGTCCTTCACCATGCTTGGTACGTACTACCCTCCATGGCCCCATCCCCGCTTTTCCATTCCCTCCTGCGTTTTGTCACCATCGAGTGAACTGAAACTCTGTAGCCTGTACTAGGTGTAGAGTTCTTCTTAGCTCAATTTACATTGTGGAATTGATATGCATGGGGAAGTTAGGCCTGCATAGCTTAGTTACAATGCATCAAAATCACTCAGAGATAGCACACTAGCTGCATTTTCTAACTGACATATAGTTGTAATCTTTTTGTACAGGAATGGGGATGACATTGACGCTAGATGACCTGAAAGGCGCACTATTGATGCCCAAAGAGTTAGCTGCTGGATTTGTACTTCAGTACACGGTCAGTTCTCTAACTTAGTTAGTGTTTCATTTCTTGAGGCAACAGTCCTTGTAGCCCCATATTTTCACTTTTCCATGTTAAAGGCGTTCTTAAATTTTCTGTTACAGTTGGTACAGATTACGTAGGAATATCTTTTGATGCAACGGACACACAACCTAGATATTAAAAAGGATTTTCACTTTCATTTTTTGACTCAGCTGAAATGCTGTCCATTTAGATTAAACCATCAAAAATTCTTATCTGAAATGTTGGAGCGGATGGTGTATTTATCCAACAACAACTCCATTATTGTTACTTTAGCGTTTGTGGTTTAGAATTATGCTATTTGCTCCAAAAATCCAAAGTGAGTGATTTATCTACAGGTGATGCCACTGTCAGGATACTTTATCAGCAAGCTATTGAACCTGCCATCCCATTATGCGGCTGGACTGATTTTGGTTTCCTGCTGCCCTGGAGGTGCGCATGCATTTCCTTGTTTTTGTTTATATATTTTCTGCTAGTTGAACTGAAAAGAAACTACTCTCTGCAGGCACAGCAAGCAACATTGTTACCTATTTAGCAAGGTAACAATATATAATATTTTGCTTAGAATATAGCAATCTGGATATAGTTGAGCATGTTGGAACAAAGTTCTAGGCCTCTGGTTGAAAAAACTCGTTCTCTCCTTTTTCGTATACTTACGATATATTTATGGATTCTTGTGATATGTCTCAAGAGAGTATTGAATAAGTAGCAGCAAAACAAATAGTTTTCTCATCAACTGATAGTGCTGAATACTCAATTTCTTCTGTGGAATGCATATTGTGAAAGTGGATCTGACATAGATGAATTGCTACCCATATGTATAAAATGAAAGAGAACGTAGCTTCATATATTTTTTTATTACCATCAAAATGCACAACAATTTGTATCCTTGTGTTGCAGGGCAAATGTAGCCCTTTCGGTGCTGATGACAGCAACAAGCACTTTTGCTGCAGCGGTAATGATCCACATACACCAATTGCTACAATCCAGCAGAGCTGAATAACCTTTTTTCTGCAATGCAGTTCATGACTCCTCTTTTGGCATCCAAACTGGCTGGGCAATATGTCGCAGTAGATCCGATGGGACTGTTTGTGTCGACATCTCAGGTGCTGCCAGTTTCTGTTAAACCTTTAAATCCCTTGGTTCTGGCTAAGGTTGATATATCTGAATGCAGGTTGTCCTAGCGCCTGTTCTTTTGGGTGCTCTACTTAATCAGTACTTCAATCCTTTGGTTGAGTTGGTTTCTCCCTTGATGCCATTCATTGCTGTAGCAACAGTGGCTGTTCTTTGTGGCAATGCGATCGCACAAAATGCTTCATCCATCCTAGCATCTGGTCTACAAGTGGTACTATCTGTTTGTTGCTTGCATGCATCTGGCTTCTTCTTTGGCTTTGTTCTTTCAAGAATGCTTGGCATTGATATCGCTTCGTCACGAACAATATCGATCGAGGTTGGCATGCAGGTAATTTCTGTTGGGTGTTTAAACAGATTTTACTATACATTGTCTACCTAGAATAGAAGCTAATATGCTCAAATTATGTGTGCAATGTACAAGATATTCATTTTACATGAATGTGCAAACAGGAGAATGTTCATATTGTATTTCTCTACAAAAAGTACTAACACATTCTTGTTTTGGCTTTCTCATTACACACACAATCAAAAGTCTACTTTTGTTCTTGACCATTGCCTTAGTTTAATTTCACGAGTAACTCCAAAACAATCTAATTTGCATCCTCAACAAGCTGAACCACTCAAATTAGGTCCCAAGGCTGGTTTCATATATGGTTTTGAGGGACTTGGCTGCAACATCATTAATTTAGCCATCTCAGCCTAGAGGAAGCCGCAGCGGTCAAGCAAGAAGTCAATCTAATTCCTAGTCTTCCTGGCTTGCTGCCCTTGAGGTGTGGCTACATTTATGGTCTACCTCCTGTTTTCCAGGCGTCATACCAGACTTATGGACATTATCCCACCACGCCACATAACAGTACAATAAGCAAAAGTGGTCTCTATTATTCGACATATATGATTATTCTAGTGCAAAAGTGTTTTTCTACTATAAGTATAAACATTTTTAATAATTCTAAACTAAATCTAATTATTTTTACAACAGTTAATGCATTATTAAGGTATCAAAAAACCATAAATTGGCTTTTACAGACAAGTCGTGGATTCATAATCTAGATAGAAAATGTTTAATTTTGCCTATTGTCGTTTACACTGGCAGGTCTGAGATCTACATTCTGAATAACCCTGCAACCTGAAAATTTAAAAACAATTATAGCAATTTTGTCAATCCTCCATTTATCTTATAATCAATCTCTAATACGAAAATTATGTATCATGTACCATATCTAATCTCATATAACGAAAAGCAGCTCCTGCTTGAAAGAAGCGCATAGTAGCATCAGAGTTTTGCATCCTTTGCTGGCGAACCATAAGAATATTTTATGCCTGTCCATTTACCAATGCAACCAAGCATAATTGATGATATACTCTTTCTCCCGTTGCACACCAAAGTTTCATTATGTGTATAAATTATTTTCGATGATGTTTCATTTTGTATATCGCACTAACTTCTTGTTCATGCAGAATTCGGTACTGGGTGTAGTTCTTGCGGGCAAGCATTTTGGCAATCCTCTGACAGCAGTTCCATGCGCTGTTTCAAGCGTCTGCCACTCGGTTTATGGTAGCATTGTAGCTGGGATCTGGAGGTCCATGCCCCCAAATGACAAGGGAGAATAATGGGTTAGGACATTGACTATGTTTTTGGGAGCATCAGTGGCTATGAAACGCTCGATATTGGATCAGACAGATACTAGAGCTTTTGTTGGAAACTTATGTTATTCTGAATTCCTAGCTCAAACTTTTTTCTGAGGGAAAATTTCTAGGTCGAACTAGTTGTGCTTAGCACATTGCACACATAATTTGAGCACATTAGCTTCTATTCTAGGTAGACAATGTATCGGAATCCTTTTTAAAATTCTTTATCGGCTCAGAGCATCTCCCCGGGTGGCAGGTTCCCCCGAAATTGTGTCTGGCAACCCCCATACGGGGGCTAGCAGCTAGCTGCCCTCGGCGGTGCCCTCCCATATTAACTTTGAACGAAAGATGAAGCCAGCCTCCACCGCTGACCACTGCTACGCCATCGTGAGCCTCGTCGTGTCATGCCGTGAGGTTGTTGGTGGGATGGCGATACGGCACCTGTTGCGGCGTGGCTTTTGAGTCATGGATCGGGGCTTAGAGCATCTCCGCGTCCCTCAAAGGGGCGCGCGACAAAAAAAGCTGCGTCTCTAAAGCCATTGTGTGGCCCATTTGTCCGGCCAGTCCCGTCCCACAGAGACGCTCCGGGACGCCGGACACAACGAAAGCGAGGCCAACGACGCGGGCTGACCGCGCGGCACGGAAGCCTAAACCCCGTCGCCTACCTTTGGTCAAGCGACGTTAATGGCGTCCCTGTTTTGGAGACGCAGGGACGCGTCTCGTCGTGCATGGCCGCGTGGCCCGCGCCGGAGTTATTGCGTGCAACCACCCGCTGCCGCCGCTAAGACGCCCTGCAGTTATCGCCGCTCGTAATCCTTCTCGCCGCCGCTCCCAGATCTTCTCCTCGCCGCTCAAAAAATGTCGAGCTCGTCCTCCCGCAAGATCGCCGCGCGAACGGCCGACGCGGCAGCCTCACCGGCGAGGCGTGGGCGTTGTACCACGCCGGTATCCGCCCCGCGGACATGCGGCCGCTGCAGCGGCGGCCGGAAGATGGCCGTGAACGGCATTGGCGTTCCGCCGCCGGCCGAAGACGGACCAATGGAGGGACGCCATCAAGGCCCGTCGGGCTCAACTCACCGCCGAGGAGCGGTTGGATCCGACATGGGCGGTCAACGACAACGACGTGGTGGACGACGTACCGAAGTACGACATCGAGATGCACAGCACCGACAACCTCGTCGGCGGCCCCAACACTGGAACGAAGGCGCGCCCGCCCGGGGCGTTCCGGGCGCACCTCGAGAACGTCATCTGCGGCCTCGCAACGGCGCTCCAAGGCTGGAGATGCCGTCGTCGCCGCCGCCGTCTCCTCATGGCGCCGAGGAGGACGACGACTCGTCCTCCTCGCACTCTTCTTCCTCGGGACCGGCGCGATCGACGCCGTCCTCGTCGCACGGTCGGCGCTACACCGTCCCCAAACGGGAGGTCAAGGAGGAGCGCGACGCCCGTCAACACGAGGCGTGGCGGTAGCGGGCGGCGGCAGCAAGGGAGGCGCGGCGGCGCCCTCCTCATCCCGGCCGGAGGTGAAGGAGGAGCGGAGGAAGCCGCGGCGCCGCCGGCGGAGTACGAGCGGCATCGGCTCATCGCCGGCGACGACCCCAGGACCGGGGCTGCGGCGGCGTTCTTGGCGTCCATGGACGACAAGGACGCCTGGAGGGTGACCTGGACGCGGCGATCGTCATGTCCATCCGCGACTGCAAGCCGCCTCACACCGACGACGGCGAGGACCAAGCGGCTTGGTGAAGGACGAGCCCGTCGACGAGCCCGTCGAGCGCGTCAAGCGGAGGTCGTCACCGACGAGATGTACAACTTCCTACTACGACGCCTCCGGCCGCCGCAAGTGGTTCTAGATTAGGTTTAGTTTTAAAGTTAGTCAAATTTCGTTCGAATCTATGTAAGTTTGGACGAATCTAATCGAATCTAGTTAAGTTTAAAATTGCGAAATTTTGTTTGACGCGACGGGAGCGACGTCCCCCAAACGCCGAAACACGTCCCCCAAACACTCAATCCGGCGCGGTTTGGGGACGCTTTGGGGGACGCGGCTGGAGATGCTCTTAGAATCCTAGCACGTCAGCCTGTCAGCCAGATCGTCCGGGTCAGGCAGAGGCGACGGCGTTGGGATGCAGAAGGCCAGCCTGCCCCTTGACGTGTAGGGCCACCCCACCCTGTGGTGGCGAGCACTGAGCATGAGCGTGGTGGTGGCTCGGAGCTCTCCATCCTTGCTGCGGCTGGTTGCCAACGTGCTACCGTGCATTGCCTAGAACCTGTTGCGCTCCTCCGTGTAGAGAGGGTTGGCCCTCTCGCTGCGCGACATAAATTGGTGACGCTGGTGAGGACTGGCAGCACGGGAATGTCGCCATGGCTGATGTGCCAGCATTTCGACATCCAGTGTCCGGCATCGCGATGATGTGGAGGTCAGCCAAGTCGTGGGCATCAGCGACAGGCGTGTCCAACAGTTTTTGGACCTCGCGGACAGATGGGGGTGCCGCAAGGAGCGGCCCGGTAGAGATGCTCTTACACTTCCCAAATTAGTCCATATATTGCTTTAATTTTAATGTTGTGCAATGGTAACTTCCTTAAAGTGGGATCCACATCGTATGATAACTTCCCAAACAACAAGCGAGGATGACCACATATGGTGCTTGTGTTGTGAACTCGTAACTTCTGTTGGAATGGAATGTACATCGTATGATCATTCAAGCAACAAGTGCACTAAGCTTAACTTAAGGATGAACACATCTGGTGATCTTCAATAAATATACGTATCAATGTTCATATCTGAGGTGTATGTTTTACTACAGTTGTTCCTTGATACAAGGGCCAATACAAATATATATCACAGTAGAAGAAAAAAAAAGCATCAGGGATTTGTTTGCACAGCAGTCTGCAAAAAGAATATTCAGTTCTTTCTAAAAAAAGATTATTAACCTCACGGTACAAAAAACAGAAAATAAATAAGAATGGGTATCTCTAGTTCATTCGAAATCTACTAACCAGCAATCATCTACACACATTTACCTTATAAGAACGACAATGCCTCGCCAGTTAGTACAAGACATCGCCGCATGCCCGCATCCAACCAGTCTTTTCCTCCACCAGTTTACTACAAATCCCACAAAGACACTGCTAGATCATATGACATCCCAGACTCCCGTCAGGGTCAAGGGATATGTACGAATCCACCCTCAATGCTCAGTTCCTTGTTCAGTTTGACATCTTTATGGCATACGCCAGCTCCTGAAAGTGGAACCGTAATGTGCAAAGAGTTAAAGATCAAGCAATACAACTGTGGAACACTATGCATAAATGCAATTCATTGAACTTCTGCGTTCTCACCAAATCACCATTGGGGGAAGTGAACTGAGAACATAGGTCAGAAAGGCGTTCCTCCCCTGCAAGCTTTGCCTTTTCAGAACTGATTTTGTTCCGATCGCTACGTGGAGGCTTCACTGCGTACATCTCAACTTCTTCATCCTTGTGAGATGTCTGGCCAGCGACGAACTAAAACCATGCGCAGAAGTTACTTGAATTATAGGATAGTTCTGGCTAGTATATCAAGGTCACAACATGTCAGTAAAAGTAAGGGCTCACCTGACAAAGATGTTTGACAGAGAGAGTTGGGCCGCAGCATAAGTACGACTTCTCCAAATTTGGCATAGTTTGTCCATCCAGCGGAATCAGAAAAAGATGTACACCACGCTGTCAAATATAATCAGTAACTGATGCAGATAAAAAATTCAGAAGAATGAGCAACGTGGAAATAGTATGTTTTCTGATTACCTCGCCGTCATTGTCATCAGAAGTACGGAGACAGTCAACCAACTTGATCGTGCGACCACCCTTGACCACCCTACCATTTGAATTGCTAAAATTGCCATGGCGAGTCTGACTACGAGTACCATTCTTACCCCATGCTCGCAGAGGAGATGTGCTGAAATTTTCTCTGGTGATTCCTACATCATCCTTATCATCATCAGCAACCTCATCACTGCATCCTGCTCGAGCAGGTGAGGAACGTGGCGTTGGCCATTTGGGCAACCTTTTCTGTTTTTTCTCTGGGGAGCTCTCCTCGGCAGATGATGATTCTTTGCCATAGTTTTCACCATTTCCTTCTTGCTCATCATTAGAACAGGACAGACCAACATCATGGGAATTGGCCCTGCCTCTGCCACGAAGATACTTACTCTGCCCATTAGCCCGCAGGTTACGCCGTGATCTTCTTACAAACGCAGCAGCAGTGGCTCTGGCAGTAAACTTCTGTCCAATCACTTCTGACTGTTTCTGGAAAGCCTCGGCAATGGAAGCTTGAATCTACACACATTTTTTAATGAGAAAACTGTGTAGGGTTGTTCTACAAAATGCAAGGTATGTAAAGTTGAAGGAAATAAACTGCACAGCTAAGAAACCATCGCTGTATAAAAGTGTTGTCGACTGTTTCTCTTGGATCATTATGTGTGTCAGACTGTAATAGGTGATGCAGTTGATCTTAGAAGCATTGCATAATAAAGATAGGCCTCTTCTTTTCAAAAAATAATTCTTTTGTTTATAAAGTGTTCTTCTATCCTGTTGAGGAATTCCAGTGTGACCAAAAAATAACTTGCTGTCTAGCACCTATGCTTCTTCGTCCAATTTTGGGGCCGTTGTTACTAATTTACGGAAACCAAAATGACATACAAGTGCAATAAACATGACAACAATGAAGCACCAATTGGGCCAATACACCAGCGCAATGAAGCTAAAACTTCAGGTAACATTTTTCTTACCTGAGCCTCTGGTTAATTTTTCAACGAGTTTACTCCTTTTCTCAAGAATACAACAAGTTCACTCCTAAAGGCAGTTCTTTTGGTGTGCTCGGGTTTAAAAGTGATTGATAATATCACTAGAGAAGTTGCTATTTATTGCTGCATCATCGTGTTCAGTGCAATGCAAACCAGGCAGGAGCCCCAAAATTCCAAGGCAGACTCTGAATACTGTCTGGACTAGGATTGCAGCTTCACCATTATGGACACGGGTAAAAGTAACAAAGCATTTTTTTCAAAAAAACCCAAATTCTCTTAGTATTAACATTCCCGGAAATACAAATGTACACCCACGTATGGGTACACTAGCTATTCTGTCCACTCGTTTGCAAGAAGTTTCTTTAAGATTTCGGAAAGGTTCCTCCGATGCAAAACATGCGACGTGACCGGCTAGACAGGATAGAAAAGTGAGGAGAACTACAGTCCACAGTGGCGTGAGGCCTTACTCTACTGTTTGTACCTATGCCCACCTAGCATACAAGCCCAAGCGTGTAATGGACTAATGGTGGAGTTCCTGACGACGACTTCGTCTTCTCCAAATTCATCTTCTTTCTGGTTTCTTTGCCCTGTTAGTCTAATGTGCTCGAGAACCCCATTTCCTTTTTCTGCACCACAGATTACAGGTGACACCCGTGCGGTAGACGAAGCCCATCATATTCCTGGTTTACTGGCATTTGGCCATGGGGGTCTCGTATCAGCACGGCTTCGATATGCGCTGCTGCCGGCCTGACGTGCGTGAGGTAATGGTGGTGTTCCGACTCCTCACGACGACTTGCTAGGGGTCTGGCGCCCAGTCAGCGCAGGCGTAACGCACGGTGGCGCGGACGAACGGAGACATGGTGACGGTGCTGATCCCGGAGGAGAGATCATGGATATTCGAGGATTCGAGGTTATTTGCGTAGCGGCGGGCGTTAGAAGCACATCCCAGCGGCGCTTCAGCGAGCAGAGAGGTGGCGTTTGCGCCTCGTGCGCGGTGGCGGAGGTCCTCGAGCCGCAGCATATCACAGTTGCACATTCTTTGAATCCATCGGTACAGTTCTTGGAGGACAATTCAACCAAAAATAGCCAGGCCAGACCGCACACACTAACAACATGCTAATTGCTTCTCTTTATGCATTGCACGCAAACAACAAGAATCTGGAACAGATCAAATAATTTTTGTTTGACTTGGAACACAGCGATTCCAACAGATCAAAACAGCAAGAGACGAACAAAGCTGACCATGAAGAACTGATCCAAAATCCCCATTTTTATGTACTGACAAGAACCAAACCGGGACAGCTACCATTTTCGGCTGAGAACAGCAACAAGGAAATCAGTCCATAAAACATCAATTCACCATTTGCGAACAATAAAATTTGGGGAAAATATGAAGAAAAAAAATTGAGAGAGAGAGGACGGCGCTGCGCCCCCTGCGGTACTGCCTGCCCACTTCTACTCCGTAGTGAACTGCCCGCCACCCACAGGAGTTCTCACAGCTGTGCGCGCCCTGCTGGTGTTTCTCCACAGCTCTAAAGACGTCATCGGAGAGAGAGCTCTCAAACGAGGCGGCCAAGGCGGAGCTGCAGCAGCGACCTAAGGCGGAGCTTGGACAAGAGGCGACGAACATTCCCCCGTGTCTGCACAAGCAACGTCTGCCGAGGCGGCGCTCACTGCGCCGTGCGCCCACGGTGTCGCTGCTGCGCCTCCACGTTCCCCACAGGCTGTGCTAGAAGGTGAACTGTGGCCGCGCGCCTCCCTGCTCCCGCTCCGATTCGTCGTCCAGGCCATGTGGTTGAGCAACTCCACTCCCATCACTTCATGCCCCTCACCCACCATCACCACGTCGCCGCTACCATCTCCACACCGCCACTGCCAGCACCTCCTTCGCTGCTCAAAAGGTCCATCTACGGCACGTTTAGCAGCACCCTTGCCGCGGACGCGGCCGCCGAGGACGCGGCCGTCGGGGACGCCGCCAGCACGACGCTCGGCGACATCCTCCAACACGACGAGTGATGCGCCAGTCCGCGCACATCCGTGCATCCATGGAGGCACGGGGCACCGCGTCCGCACCGCGCACATCCTCCAACGCGACCGCCGGGGACGCAGCCAGCACGACGCTCCGCAACATCCTCCAGCGCGACGCCATGATGCGCCAATCCGCGCACAGCTGCGCATCCATGGAGGCACGGGGCACAGCATCAAGTTCTTCGGCGCCCTTGCTCCGCCGGTAGCATAACGCCGTCTAGGACGTCGCATCGCTCCAGCCGGAGACTACCGCGCACGAGCGAGGAGTGCCGACGGAGCATCCGCGTCGGTAGAATGAAGGCGGCGCAATCGGGTCAAGGACAGAAGGGCAAGGGAACTTTTCTTGCCGGCGGCGACATTTGATTTGGAGTGGGAAATTTTGGGGGAAGATGGGCAATGGCAACCGCGGCCGTCCCATTATTCTTTATCTGGTCCGGGACAGAATGTCCGTGTCGAGCGGAGTAAAGGCCGGGCAAAAGCAAAGATTGAAGTGATGGAATCCACCTTTCTTTTCTCCGCATCTCGATGCAGCCTGCTCTTCTGGACGGTACAGATTACTTCCTTACCCATACGTGGGTGTACAAAATCCACACTCTTAACATTCCTCTCTAATTTGATTTGCTGTTATCTTAGGTTTCCAACATCAGAAGCATCAAGGGCAATAAATAGAGAGGGATCCCTTAAAAACATCAGAGAAGGAAACATACCAAGTCCATGCGTGTGGAACAGGAAATAGTCAACGAGTAATGCTACAGCTATGGACAGGTTCTACAAAAATTGCTTACGGACTCACTCGCTCGCACAGCAGGGATGAGAACAGAAACGTGGCCCAGATTTTCAGCAAGCCAACCAACAAATCTCAGGTATATCTGTAAAATGTCCCGTAACCCACCAGATTATTGATAGTCAACCAGTGAAACAAAGGACTAACAGGTATTGACACCACAAGATGAAATTGAAGCTATAACCAATGAGTTACCCTATAATGGTACTGCACAACCTAATCTATTCCCACATAGATTCACCAGTCCTGGAACTTGTTATGGTTACGGGATCCATAGAAACAAATGGGGTGAGATGCAGGAGGTTTAGTTTCACCAATTATGGGCAAGTGGAGCATGCCCCCGTCTTGGAAGCTGAGTCAGACAGGGATTTGTCACACACGCACACCCGTCCCTCCATGAAATCAGGAAGGGGCACACTGGGAGTTGGACTCCACCTGCCCTGCATGACATCTTATTTGGCCGACTGTTTGGTCTTTGGTTACCCAGATTGGTTTCTATTTCTGTTGAGTCGGTTTTGGGAATCAAAGTTAAGAGCTGTTATGAACATGATCCAGTTTTCCATTGATATCCAAGTCTTGTGGGTCAGCCAAGCTGGGTCCATATTCTGGTAGCACCCTGTACCAAGACCATGTTTTCAGAAACCAATCTACACTATCAAATTTCTAGTTCTTGAGTTTAGCCATGGTGCAAGCATCCGAAAATTGGGCTATCCTGTGCAGCATATCATCCTTAGTTCTTGTGTTTTCCTGTGGAATTTGTATTTAGTGTTGCAAGGGAGAAAACCAGCTCGGATAAGGGGGCTCCAATCCCACAGCGATACCTGAACCAAAATACTGGAAGCAGAAGAAAAAAAAAAGAGTAAAACAAGAAAGTCAAAGGAGGTCAAAGTGAAGGCCATTCATCGAAGGATAAGGGCCACATGGACCATGAACCAAGACAACCTCCTACCTTTTAAGGGGTCTATATACCAATCAAGTCTTTGTTGTCCTTGCTTTTCTCTCCCCACCAATGGTAAAAGAAACTCCATGGGTCAGTTATACTCCATCTCTCATATGAAGCAAGAGACTTCCCTTGGGTGCGATCAAAATTTCTCAAGACAATCCTGCCTGCGACTGGCCGTGAGAGTAATAATTCTTTCAAACGACTGGTCGCGGAAAGAAGGGTATCAAGGGAATACCAAATGGGTAGGCCCAAGGCATGAATATATCCTAGTACGCCAGGGTGGCCCACGTGGTAGTCGTGCCAGCTGACACACCTGGTGACCCAGCCTGCTAGAAGGAAGATTAAGGCCCATACGATTAATCGAAGGCCCAAGACGGAGTCTGCCTGAAGACCTACTGTTGTGCGCCTTCAAGTACAAGACACGGCATGTCAGCCGGATTATTCTAGGACTCTTTACTTACCGCCTTACGGCTTCCGTGTAAACCCTAGGACCAGCTCCCTATATAAAGCCGGCCTATGTAATAAAGCAGCCATATGCATCATTTTGATGCAAAGGCTGGGGTATCCCCCATTTCGAAAAAAAAAAAAGCCGGCCTATGGGCGCCCTTAGGGCACAACTCATCTTCCAACCTGTACACGTATCCGCCTATAGTGACTTATAGCAGGAATAGGGATCTTCCACCGCAAGGGACCCGAACCTGGGAAAACATGTGCAATCTTACTCCCGGATCATAAGTCGCTTACGCTCTCTCTCTCACTCTCATCTCCGTTAGCCACCCTAGATGGCTCCTGCCGTGACAATACCACGACAAAGGATCGTGAAGGAAGTTTGTGCTGCGTCGAAGAATCAGTCCATCGTCACAACCCCGAGCAACAACCATTTCCAGTCTCGTCCCTTAAGGGGATTACACCCATCTCAAAGAAGTGAGCCTAGCTCAGTATGCGAAGTGGATACAACACCACCACCTGGGCTCAAATCCTCAAGGATGCGAATTTGGGTTCTTATTATCACAAAGAACACCACCACCCGCTCTGCCACTTCCCTTTCAAAAATGAAAAACAGGATTACGCTCGACTGGACGAGTTGTGGCAAAACAAACACGTCACTAACAAAATCTTGCATCACTCAAGTTAGTGCTTGATGCCTGGCAAAACGGTCGTTGAGCGTGTCTTCTTACTTAAGCAGCGTTTTTTCTCTACGACAACAAACAGTGGATCTACTTTTTGTGTGGTCAAGTAGCGAGGGACCAAAGCATAATGTTGGGTGGATTCGAATGCGTGAAGGTTATCATGATCAAGTCAGAGTTCAGCCGCATCATCCATCAGGTTGCGCAGATTCCTCTTATATCAGGTTATACGTCGGTGAAGATCCACAGTCTCTCTCATCAGACATTTTCTTCAACAAGGAGCTACATTGGGGGCAGAAAGTCGCTGAAATTAACAGTGTTTGGCTCCACATTTGACTGTTTCATAACCGCATCCTAGACAACAGCAGTTACGGGAAGTTACACCTAATAGGTTTACTCCCATGAGAAGAAATAGTAAATATATCTCCATCACAGTATTTGTATGATAATAAAAAAAATATAGGTTCATGTGGTTATGTTAAAAACTGGTAGGGAGTATGGTCCATGAAGAACTTGATAAATTTACATAAGACAGAAGTAAAACTCAATTTAGCAAAATAAACAAACCTGCTTATTGCGATCATTCTCCTCGTCGTTGAAGGCAAGTTCCTGGAGCACAGAAAAACGTGTGCACATTGGTATTCCTGAACTATCATATGAACAAAATAGAAATAACAAGAATAGATCCTTGAATACCTCTTCTTCGTACTTGTCAATATCTGGGTATAAAGCTGAAATCAGAGCATCATAATTTGGATCATCTCTCAAAGAACGCCGACTTGCACAGTGTGTGCGACATGATGGGCACTCGTTATTCCTTAACAAAAAAAAAAATCAGAAGGAAGAAAATTAATACTACCTCCATTCCAAAATAAGCGACTCAGCTTTCTCTAGAACATGTATCTAGACAAAGCTGAGTCACTTATTTAGGAACAGAGAGAATTGTTGATAACAACATTATGAAGCTCAGTACACACACACACTAATAACATTTCAAACTACAGGTAACATATATATGCAATATTGCGTGATAAAAGGATAACCACATATGTAACATGTGAAAATCACAAGCCTAGACTCAGACGGTCAAAACGACAAAATGCTTCAACAGTTCAACAGCAAGCACAAAAGCAAAACCAGCAATAGATAATATATCACATCTTACCCAAGTCGCATTGATTTGTCAATGCATTCCCTGCAGAATCGATGTAGGCACTCCATAACTGTTCTAGTCTTTCGGATGATGCCTATCAAGTAGAAGGTCTACCATCAGATTGTTTTCAACTGGAACCATCAGAAATTTTAGCTGAAAGCTCAGTTGCTAACATGGTTAGAGAGTGCATGTAAGCATGATATTGAAGATTTAAAAAACAGTGCATGTGCAAGTAGCATACTTCCCATAAAAATAAATAAGGGAACCAAACATATCTAAGCAGGATCAAGTTTCTTCAAAAGAAAAGGAATGGAGAAAGCTCTTCGCATCTAATTAGTTTGTTTTCTTTTAAGTCGAATGATAGTTTTAGCTGCGCATGAATGGATTATGGAGAATCTGTTGGTTGTAACTCCTAGTCCAAACATACGGCATGCCCAAGTAGCACATAAGCCCATGAGGTGATTTACAATGCTTAATGTACAACCTTGGGATTTCTAACTAAAATATGGTAGATAACAAAGTAGTGAAATATAAACATGATTCCAACCTATATGCTAACGGACCAATACAACTTTTAGAAAATTGTGACAAGAATAATTCTTCCATAGTGCCATAAATAAGAGCAGCTTTTTTCTGTACAATTTAAGAAATTAAAGGTTGTATCTCTTTGTTCAGTTACCTAAGCATATGGGACACTGTACTTCTTTGCGTACATCTGACAATTTTACCGGTATAAACCTGCAAGTATGCATGAATGTCATATCAAATCATTCAATTTCATTTCATCAATCAATCCTAAAGCATCAATTAAAAATAAGAAATATAGCAAGCAAGTTAAAGACAATACCAACTCTAGGAGAAAGCAAGAAAAAATAGCCGTGTTCATGCCAGTAGAAAAGAGAAATTCAAGATGCAGCACTAAGTCAAGTAAGAACAATTAATGATACAATACTCAAGCTAGACAGTGAACAAAAGACCTGCACACATATACTAGATAGAAGTGTTCCCAGACACTATACATAATATGGAATCGAGTGTTTATGTGTATGGACTAGGTTTCATGAGGGTAAATACCACCATGAATGCTAAGAAATAAATTTCTAGTTGAGAAGATAACTTTCTAATTAACAATATTGAGGGACTGCATCCCTTAAAGTGGAGCTGACTAGGGCTGGCTGAGTCTAGCGCATGTGTTACTGACCCACATAACATTACGTCTGCTATTTCAGCTCATGCATGTGAACGCTGCTAACCAAGTACAAACAGATATGTACAAACTCAAAGTTTAGGAACTTGTTTTATGATGAAGTTATTGATGCCCAATCGTAGTGTGGTAAAACGTTATGATATCAAGTGATTTCTTCAGCAACCATGAAATATAGCTTTTATTGTTATAGCATGTTTAGAATGCATATATGTTTCATGCTGATTATCTACTGGATTCGTCATGTAGTACTTATAACACCCAAGTGCAGAAACTTCCAACTGATCATTACGCTTATCACACTTGTCATTACTTTCTCTGATGTGAGATAAGAAAATAAGATTGTAGCATTATTTAATCCCGGCATTTTCTTACTTGCGCATTATTGCCTGGGAGTATCTGGGCACAATATAACCTTGTCAACAAGTCTTCCTTTCTATACATGTTATCGATTGGGCTGAGATCATAGAGGACACAAGGAAGTTCACAGCTCTAAGTATTTTTACCTATCAAAATCAGTGATGCTGGACTGCAATACTATGGCAATGATTCCAAGCTAGCAATTGTTGGTTAGGCAGTTAGGCTTTCAAGTTTCCAGCAGTCAAACTTTAGTTAGAAATTGGATGTAGCTTAATCATTGCAGTTGCTTCCGGCATTTGGGTAGAAGTAACTGCTGCAGCAACCCAATTTCTGCGCCCTGAGGCGGAAACATAGAAGTATCCAAAAGCCCAGCTGGGCGTAGTACCAGACTACCAGTTACTGAACTGCAGATTTGAAATCTTATCATCACGCACATATGGCGGACCATGAAAGCTCCCCAGTCCTGACACATGCAATTGAGGGCGCCGCACCACGCAGAGCATAAGGCAGGAAAGCAACCCCTCGGAAATTCATCGTCGAAGAAACACAAACCAACACGATTACACACACGAGCACGCTGCCGACCCGACCCAACTGCGCCGCATCACGGGCAGACATGAATGAAGAACGAGAGAAACTAAGACGAGTAATTCTCGAGAAAAAAAAAAACTAATACGAGTGTGGGTGTGGGTGGGGCGGGGGGTGGCTGAGGAATAGGGGCGAGATGCAAGCAGCGGGGTGGTGGCGAGTGAGCACATACTCCTTTTCGGTGGCAGCGTCGTCCACCTCCGACTCCGATTCCGACCCCGCCGCAGCAGCCGACTTGGTGTCGATGAAATCTGCGACCAGAATCAACACAGCACGGCCATCAGCGCAGGAGCATCCAGGAAGGAGGGAAGGGGAGAATAGATCGGTCACCGTTGCCGTTGCCGTTGCCGTTGGCCGTGCCGTTCTCCTCCAGCTTGGGCCTCTTCTCCGCGCGCTCGGCCGTGGACGGGGAAGGTGGGCAGTTGTCCCCAACGGCGGAGGACGGTGGGGATGGAGACGGAGAGGGTGACGGGGGAGGACGTTTCTGGGCAGGCATTTGGGGGCGGCGGGAGGGGTCGCCGGGAACGGCGGAAGACGGGGGAGGATGTCGTCGATCTGAGGGAGGTCTGACGTCTGACGTCTGAGTCTGAGTCTCACCGCCGCTGCACTGCACCACCATTTGCCTTTGCCACGCTTGACTCTAGCAGATCTCGGATAAACGCCCAACGCGCATGACTGGTTTAGGGTTTGAAAAAATCATCTGCCCATACAAAAACGAAATGTTTGAACTTCCATAAAAACGTATTCCCTCCAACCATCCATAAATAAGTGACTCAACTTTATTCAGATATAATTATATCTATACGTATTTTTGGTGTATAGATACATCTGTATCTGAAAAAAGTTGAGTCACTTATTTTTTTGACAGAGGAAGTAGTTCACCTCCCATCTAAAGATTTTTACATGCAGCAAACAAAACCCTAATTAAAAGGGACGCGACCGTAGGGATTTTAATAAAGTTATGGCGGCGGGTTCGCCTGCACCAGGAGAGGCGTCTCACCTCGTGCACCTTAGCGGCATGGAGCCCCAGCTCCAGCTGGCCGTCGTTGAACGTCGTGATGTCCTGACGGAGCATCGCCTCACTGATGCATGTAAAATGCATACATGAACTTTGTAGTTTATTAATACATATTTCCACAGATTTATATCTTATATAATGTTATTTTTTATGTTTTATATTGTTTTCGGGCATTTTCTAAACAATCCCCTCTCATCCGGTTATAACTCAGTCTGATAGAAAACACATTCTATTAGTATTTTTGACTTTCCAGGAGCTACATGACTCGAAAAATGGCAAGATCAGGGCCACTCTTCGGAAATTTTGAGACGAAAAAAATTAGCTAAAGTGGGACACCAGGAGGTTAAGGGGGTGAAAAGTAGGCCTGGTGGCACGCCCACCCTCTTATGACGCACCACCAGGGGTCGTTTCCCCCTCGACCGTCCGATCAGCCTTAATCTTGCGCTACAGACTTTGTTTGACCTAAAAAAATCCTATATATACGACCCCCAGGGTGTCCTCGTGGAAACGGCGGCGAAGGTCAAAAAAACATAAACAGAGAGTCGACAGGCCACCGGCGGCAGAGATCGGAGGGGAGGAAACGCTGCCGAAATCGCTTCCGGTGGACTCCACTCTCCTCCAGCGTGGTCATCATCAGCATCTTCATCAAAACCCTCAGCACCATCTTCATCTACCCTTTGTAATCTCTTGGCAAACATGATATGTGAGCCAATCTATCGTTTTTCCATGATGTATTGTACATCTATGTCTTTGTTTGAGTAGTGACTTGCTCTTGGAAATTATGAGATAATTTGTTGATGGTTGCATATAAGTATTTGTTATCTTCTATGATGATCTCTTGTACTGATATATGAGTGCATACATATGTTGGGGAATGCATGAGGTTGTCACCGTTGCATGATAATAGGAGGAGGACAGCTGGAGCTCGACAGAAACCATGTCCCAATTCTTAGATGTTCATGTTGTATTAATTCATGGTTAAACTACGACGTTGTAACTATGGGGGCCTTTAAACTTACAGCGGTGATTGGACTTTATGTCTTAATAATTCCCTTGTTTGCTCTTAGTTGACCTTAGGATCAATCACTAGGGGTGTATTTGCTCATATCTATGCCTATACCTATATATGGCTCCTCTCAAGAAAAACAGCAAAAATATTATAGTAACCTTCACTAATTATGATAACCACACAAATGAAATAGCAATTTGCCAGAATAGTGATGCATGTAAAATGCATACATGAACTTTGTAGTTTATTGTACTAAAATCCTTATTATATTTCAACTTTATTACTCCCTCCATTCCTAGATATAAGATGTATAGTTTTTTGGCACGGACAATAAGAGACCCGCATGAAGAGAAAACTAAACAAGCTTTGGGTGGGATTGATCCTGAACAATTGACATGATAAAACAGAGGAGTTTTCAAAAGATACGGTAACACAAGCAAATCCCTTAAAAAGTATCCACTCAGGTTGTCCAACGCAATATACCTTATATTTTGGAGATTTTTCTCAAAAAACTATACACCTTATATCTAGGAACGGAGAGAGTATATTTATTGGGACTAACCTATTAATAGTTGTAGAAGTGCACACGTTCTTTTTTAAAACTTTGTTGTGTACAAAATAGGCAAATATGGAATGAAACCATTCATTATGGTGAAATCTGGAGTTTCCTGAAATCTGTCCCTACAGAATACTTTTCAAAGTTCGCCCAAAACAGACACCATAAGATGGCCTCAAACGAAAAACGAGCAAGAGATAGAAGTTGTGGAGAATTTTCATAAGTTTAATTTGACGTAAAGAATGCTCCAAACGGAGTTTGTATGCCAAATCGGTGCCCGTTTTACTGAAAGATATAGAGTCAGTTTCGAAACCCGAAAATTGGTGACGTGATTGACACAAACTGTCCATATTTGATGGATTTGGCCAAGCCATGACTTTATGGACTCATAAACTACAAAGGGGAGTCCTACGAAGGTTGCAGAGGTGTCTAGGGGCCCTTAGATCAAAGGGCATCCATCCCATGACCAAGATTGCGTCTTCACCCCCTTGTTTTGGAGGCATTCATCCATTGTGACGAAAATTCTCCTCCTTGTCAGCTGATACGTCTCCGACGTATCGATAATTTCTTATGTTCCATGCTACATTATTGATGATATCTACATGTTTTATACACAGTATATGTCGTATTTACGCATTTTCCGGCACTAACCTATTAACAAGATGCCGAAGAGCCGCTTGTTTTTGTTTTGGTTTCAGAAACCTAGTAAGGAAATATTCTCTTAATTGGACGAAATCAACGCCCAGGGTCCTATTTTTGCACGAAGCTTCCGAAGACCGAGGGGAAAGGAAGTGGGGCCACGAGGCGCCGCCACACTAGGGTGGCGCGGCCCAGGCCCTGGCCGTGCGGCCCTGGTGTGTGGGGCCCTCGTGTGGGCCCCCGCGTTGCCCTTCCGCTGTCGACACCCGGATTTTTACGTCCGGATGCCTATTATATCATTCATCGCAATCCCAGGAATATTGTTGTTGCGAGATATAATAGCTAAGTATCACAGTCATCATTTATTACAACTCATAAAGTCTTACAACTGGAATCACGTGATCCATATTACACGAATAGTTGATCTATCGATCAACGAACAAACACAAGTTCAAAGCGGAAGCGTAAAGATAAAGGGACTCTGTAGTCCACAGCCAACGCTTGACGTCAAAGCTCCTAGTTGTCATAGGCGTCCTGCTGGTCATCCTCGCGATAGTTCTGTTCATCATCGTACTCGCCATTTGAATAGCCAGGGACAAAGCCGTAAGTACTTCAAGTACTTGCAAACTAATACCATTGTAAAATGCTAGCTCTTGGAGTTAAGCTCTATTCTAACTTGCATAAGCCATATTTTAGTTCATAAGTAGTGGATCATGTACTAACTACTCAAGTGGGAACATTAGTGGCATTCCCACACAATGGTTGCAATTCTAACAAGTCACCAAGTCACCATTCATATTCACTAAAGTTTTCAAAAAGGCTGACACTGGAAACTATGGCCCTTCCAACCGTCCGTAACCGTGGACACGGCTATTCGAATAGATTTACACTCTGCAGAGGTTGCACACTTGTGCCACAACATTTGATTTCATCCGTCAATATACTCCGAGTCACCGTAACACAGTACGCGGATCATCAACCCTAACCTTTCACTTACAAACCTTAGTATGAGCACCTCTCCCCATGAGCTTGGCCTTCCAGTGAAAACCAACCGTTAACCCGGAACTGCACAGGCTTGGCCGTATAATTCACCTCAATTCACATCGTTCTCAACAACGGAGGCAGCCTCGCATAACCCCTATGATGTGTGTTTAGAGGGAACTCATACTAAAATCTATAAACTTCCAGTTAAGCCCTACCCATAATCGTATTGTGGGGGTACTCAAAAATTGGAAAGGTATCGCATTCAAACCAATATCGGGTTTTATCAAAAATCACTATCTTCTCTTGTTCACATTCAACTTCAAATCCTTCAATGGAATGCTTCACCATTCCAAGGTTTCAAATTCAACAAGTCATAGGTTCCCATCTAGAGTAGTCAAGGTTTTAGTAATTTAGCACTAGCACTAATCATGAGGGGTGCTACATTGCTTTGCTATCTTTGACCTATCTTTGCTAACCTCATAATCTTGTTCACCTAAATCAAAATAATTCAACTTTCTTTGAACACCACAAGGAAAACTTGTATGATGTAAAATGTAGGGTAGGCTTGTGTAAGAAAGATAAGAATCATGGTGCCTTGCCCAAGGAGGGCTGTGCACTTTGCAAGAGTATTAGCTTGCCTTGGTAGTTCTCTAGGTTTTCTCCTTCCTCTTCTTGGTAGAATTCTCCTTCCTCTTGGTAATCTCCGGTGCTAGCGTCTAAGTTGAAAATGAGGTATAATCACTAAACATACTCAAAGCTAGGCTAAACACATCATTACATCACACAAACTATGCTAAGCACACACATAAAACAAATTAGGTACATTGGTTTCTTGATTAAAAATAATTTCCTCTCATTACATATGTAATTACTAATTTCCATTTAGTTCTTGAGGAAGATAAATTCCTCTCATTGAAACTTTCCTAAGATTTAATTTCTCCAATAATCATACATGAATTCATATTGACCTAAGTCAAACATTCATTTATCATTATTTTGAGAAAATGATTTAAATGGGGTAAAACACCTCATACCATTTTATAATTCCTAAATGTTTTAAATCTCCAAATATTCATATAGGAGTGTTTGAACCAGAGGGGCACACATCTCATGAACTTATTTGGGACAAGATTTAAATGAAGGGAAATCCTCCATATACTTTAGGGATTTCTATTTTCGTGCCCCTGGTTCGTTAGTTGTACTCAGTTTTCCCCAGTCCCTTAGTTTTTCCTCAGTTTTCCCCTCCTCTAGTTTGAAACACGCACAAGTGCCGGAACGGCCGTAGTCAGGTCAGAGGCCTTGACCGTTAGTCTGACCGGGTGGGGCCGCACAGGCAGCTCCTCCCTGACCGTCTCGTGCTGACGGGTAGGGCAGGAGACACGTCGGAGCAGCCATCCATTTATCGCTGACGTGTGGGCCGTTTTATTTTTCATGATTTTATATGCGGTGCTGCCAATGACAAATGGGGCCGCTCTATAGGGCTGCCGCAGCCAATGACCATGGGGTCGTATATTTTTCAGTAAAAGACATATATTGCCGCTCTGTGGGGCTGCCGCCAATGACCAGTGGGGTCGTCTATTTATTTAGGGAAACTCATATATTGCCGCTGTGGGGCCTCCGCAGCCAATGACCAGTGGGGTCGTATATTTTTCAAGAAAAGACATATATTGCCGCTCTCGGCTGCCGCAGCAATTGACCAGTGGGGTCGTCTATTTATTAAGAGAAACTCATATATTGCCGCTCTGTGGGGCCTCCGCAGCCAATGACCGTGGGGTCGTCTATTTTCAAGAAAAGACATATATTGCCGCTCTGTGGGCTGCCGAGCCAATGACCAGGGGTCGTCTATTTATTTAGAGAAACTCATATATTGCCGCTCTGTGGGGCCTCCGCAGCCAATGACCAGTGGGGTCGTCTATTTTCAGGAAAAGACATATATTGCCGCTCTGTGGCTGCCGCAGCCAATGACCAGTGTCGTCTATTTATTTAGAGAGAAAAAATCATATATTGCCGCTCCGATATATGTCTTTAGAGAATATCATAGAGAGAAGCAACAAGTTCGCTAATTAATTATTCTTAAGCTAGACGGAGAAGTGCTGGCAGCTCGTTCCCCACCGTCGGACGGAGCAGCCATCGCCGGCGCTCGTCGCACTGTCCCCGGCGGCGTCGGACGACCGCGCTGCACGTCAACCACGGCTCCAAAGACTTGTTTCGTCCGCACGCATTGTACCCACCGCAGGAAAGTCCGCGCAAGCAGATCCGCCGCCCACGACGACCGGGATTTGTTCCGCGCACCAATTGGCATAGCTTGGTAAGACCTCCGCCTGCCTCCCGCCCCCTAATCGATTCGGTTCCCGTAATTTATTGGAGTTTGCAGTGTACGAAATAGTGCTCAATGTCTCGTCGTAGCGGGTACACCGGCGAGGGTGGGGATTCGATCATGTCGTGGCCACGTTCTACTTCTCCTACCTCGTCGGAAGTGCAGGTATATAGCTTCAGCTCTCTGTACTACCGTTGAATTTGAAGTTCCGCCATGGCTTGTTGGGGTGATTTCAGTTGTTCTTTTTTCCATTATTGTTACAGTTAGCCAGGCAAGCCGATGATCCATGGTACATTGCATACCAAGATGAATCAACCCAGTGGTGTAGCCAGAGGATGGATTTGGAGGAGAAGGTGGCCAATTTAGGTGATGAATTGGCCCGTAAAAACCTGATGATATTCGAGCTGAAGCGTATTGTGGAGGAAGAAAAGAAGAATTCAGAGCTTATTCGCAAGGAGAAGTTGAGAGTTGAGACAGATCTTGCCGTATTTGATCAAGTGGTAGAAAATCTAGAACATGAACTTAAAGTGATGGGAGAGGAGAAAAGTAGATTCATCTGTGCAGTTTTATTAGGTGTCATCCCTGTCCTAGCAGTTATGTGGTTCTGGTAGACGATTTAGTATAGAATTGTTATTCAGTAGATGGCTCTAACCACTGTATTTTGTTGTGGCTCTAAGCACTGTATTTCGGTGTACAATTTCCTACTTGTGCTAAGTAATGCGCACGATAATTTTAGCATGCATGAACATTTTATAAAAGTGAAGGGATCCCAAAAGTGAATGCATGTACCAGCCTCCGGATCAAATACATATCAATATCTTCCCAATCAAGTTGGGATAGAATTCAAATCATACATACGGATGTACATGGACACATCAAGAACGTGAAGAAGCTTTTTTTGAGACGGAGGTAGTAGTTCAAACAATTTTATCCCAATTGGAAATTGAAAAATACAAATTTATAATAATTTATCCTAATTTGCGCCATCAAACGTTGAAGCGATGTTATCGGCGATGGCTTCAATGTTCGTGGCATCGATGACCAGTGTTGGAACCGCCGCTGTCTTGGTGTACTTCATCAGCGACGGATCTGCGGAGGGCTGGATCGGCGGCTTTGCAGCGTGGTTGTAGACGATGGCTTCAATGTTCGTGCCATCGATGACCAGTGTCGGAACCGCCGTGTCTTGGTGTACTTCACCGACGGATCTGCGGAGGGCTGGATCGGCGGCTTTGCAACGGTTGTAGACGATGGCTTCAATCGTCTTGGCATCGATTCGCACTCTCGACCGGAAGTGAGACATCAAGGCTGGGTCTGCGCCGTCGAAGCGATGTTGTAGGCGATGGCTTCAATGTTCGTGGCATCGATGACCACTGTCGGCACACCGCCGTCTTGGTGTTCTTCATCATTCAACAGATCTGAGAATAGAATCGAAAGTGAGACAGAGAGACATTTCAACTATTTCGGTTAGATCCTCACCGGCACTCTTAGATCCACGGCGCACGCACGGTTAGATGCACGCCGCACGCACTGTTAGATCCGCGCGCCGCACGCCGCCGCACGCACGGTTAGATCTGCGCCGCCGAGCCGCCGCGCACGCACGGTTAGATCCGCGCCGCCGCACGCACGGTTAGATCCGCGCCGCCGCACGCGCCGCACGCACGGTTAGATCCGCGCGCGCAGCCGCCGCACGCACGGTTAGATCCGCGCCGCGCACGCACGGTTAGATCCGCGCCGCCGCACGCCACCGCAGCACGGTTAGATCCGCGCACGCCACCGCAAGCACGGTTAGATCTGCGCCGCACGCACGGTTAGAGAGAGGAGGGTTGGTAGGTATGTGCTCTGCTCTTGTCTCCGTATGCGTCCATCGTGGTCCATAGATACAGCCGTGAGTACAACCAATGATCGAACGGTGCAAGCGTTCGTTGAGCTTTCATCCAACCAAGATCCGTGTGACATACATCTCGACCAATCAGAGATCAGCCAGTGAGTACAAGTTAGGAAAACTGAGTAGAACTGAGAGGGGGAAAAGTGAGGAAATGTTTATCGGAAGGGCAAAACTGAGTATGACTGAGTAAGACAAGTGGGCCCGGAGGGGAAAACTGAGTAACACTAAGTAAAACAGGGGCACCCAAATAATAAACGGACTAAGGGAAATTGAAGCTTTTGGCATAAAAATTGTAAAATTGTGTTATTTGAACAATATATTACATTTTGGCCGACTAGATATTGTTTGCAACTCAAAGATACACAAGTGTGACGAATTTGGACTCATTTGGACAAAGTTTGTAAGCATAGTGGGTATTTGGGAGGTGTATTGAGCAGAAAGCCCTGCATCTTCATATCTAGTAGCTCATGGACTAGGAAGTGGTTTTGAAGCTTTTGGCATAAAAACTTCATATCTCTATATTTCCTTTTCCATTATTATTTCTCTAGGTTGTAGGTAACATAACAAGGCTCCATGGGAAGGTTCCACCATGTTTTGAATTATTTTGAATTGAACCCTAAAATGTTAAAACCCTAAAACCCTAAAACCCTAAAATGATAAATGTGGCTTAAATGTGGCATACAAATTGTTCATACAAATTCAAATTGTTCAACACAAAGGCATCCCCAATACAAATTGTTCAACACAAAAGGATCCCCAATACAAAGGGAACCCCAATACAAAGGGAACCCCAATACAAATTGTTCAACACAAAGGATCCCCAATACAAAGGGAACCCCAATACAAATTGTTCAACACAAAGGGATCCCCAATACAAAGGGAACCCCAATACAAATTGTTCATACAAATTCAAATTAGTTGTTCAGAATAAAATCTTTTTCTTGCTCCTGGTGTGACTCGCCGGGGCCACCACCTTACTCCGGGTAACCCTACCAGGGATATTACCGGTGTCTACCTTCCTTTTGCCCTCTTTCTTGTTCTTCTTCTTCTGCGAAGCTTCTGCTTTTTCTTCTGCCATGAGCTCTTCGAAGTGTGCATCACACATGGCCTTACAACTATCGAGGCAATGTCGATAATATTGTTGACTCTCCTCTGGACTCATCGGTTGAAGCCATTCTACATCCATCTGTTCCCTCTGCTCTCGATCCGGTTCAATCTCCTCATGTTGAATCGCTGCTTCAATCTCCTCTCATCCTCTTCAATCTCCTCATGTTGAATCTGCTTCAATCTCCTCTGCATTTGCGCTTCAATCTCCTCATGTTGAACTGCCTTCAATCTCAAGTTGAATTGCTGCTTCATTCTCCTCTGCATTTTCTGCTCCGCCCGATCTTCCATTCCAAAAGCCGGATCAACTCCATTTTTACAAAGCCTAGCAATGTGTCCAGGGATTCCACAACGTTTGCACTTACGTTTTCGAATCGGTGCACCACCCTCTGCACTAGCTCTGATCCTATTCTTCCTCGGCCTACCTGCCGGTCTAGTCAATACTGGAGAGTACAGTTTGAAGCCTGGATCGACTTTCATCCATTGGTCTTTTCCCAACAAGGTAGGAACATTCATAGCATATGCAGCCCTAAATTTTGCAACAGAGAAATACTCTGACACATACTGATCAACTTCACCATCTTCACCCCCTATAACACTCATGAAAAACAATGCGTGTATGTAGGGTATCCCACGGATCTGCCATCCCCTACAATGGCATGTCCTATCAACCAAACTCACTGGATACCTCCACTGCTGTTTTTACTGTCAGTGTAGGTTACCTCAGCCTCCATTCCTTTTCCGAAGCATTGCATCCTCAATTGTTTTGCCCTCTCATGCAAAGACTTAATCAAAGATGGGAGCATGAGATGGCCAACATAATTTGTGGATGCAATTCTTTGACGCAGATCGATCTTTATCATGATCATCTTCCTAATCTTATCAAATATTTGCCACAACATAAGCCCTTTCAATGACTTGACCTTTGAGTTGAAACTCTCCGCAAGGTTACTTGTTACATAGTCTACCTTGCAAATTTCATTGAATTGGCTTCTTGACCACACCCTACCATGATGTTCATCCAAGTACTCCTTCACCCCAGGTTTTTGTTTATACAACACATCCAAATGAAACTTATGCTTCCTAGAGCTGCATGTGTATGAAGCTGGCCATAGGTTGTCAGTAAAAACTTTACCCTTGAATTTCTTTGTAAAATTCTGTACCAAGTGTCGCATACATTCCCTATGCTCCACTCCAGGGAATACTGCTTCTACCGCACTCTCCAAACCTTTGCAAGCGTCTGTGTGGATAACAAGTCCTGGTGGATGACCTATAAGGTCGCGCAAGTTCCGAAACCAAGTCCAACTTTCCTCTGACTCAACCTCCAAAACTCCATAAGCAACAGGGAACATCCAATTATGTCCATCAACTGCAGTAGCAGCAACTAGCTGTCCTTTAAACCTACCATGAAGAGCTGATGCATCCACGGCCAAATAAGGCCTGCAACCGTCCAAAAAGCCTTTCCAGGAAGCTTTGAAACAAACAAAAGCCCTTCTAAAACATTCCTTGTGCATTACCTTCCCGCTTTTCAATTTGTAGGGAACTGTATGCTTGTCTATTGCTACAACACTGCCTGGACTAGCCATCTCCACTTCAGCTTTGAAAGTGTAAAGCAACTGAAAGCTTTCATTCCATGGACCATTGATCTTGTCAAGAGCCATTTCCTTTGCATAGAACATCCTCATGTAAGGTACTTTCATCCCTTTATACTTCTCAGCCACCTTTTTCATGAGTGCCGTTGGACCAAGTGAAGGAGTTTCTCTCAGCCAATCTAGGATTATATCTGCCAACCACCTAGTCTTCGCTAGCTTTGTTTTCAGGTCTGGCTCTCCCCCTAGAGGTGGACACCTATGGATTTCCTTATTAACCTTTATCTGAAACATAATGATAAGGGATGTCAGTAATAGATAACAAATTTTACACCGTGATCTAAATACACAACTGGTTGGCGTAGTACCAACCAAGCTGCTTCTGCGCATTATGGATGCATGCAGCCTAAACCTACACCTTGGGTATGGGCATTTAATTGTGAACCTACTGGCTCACTTTTAATAACATCAAAATTATTCTTAGTGATAATGTGATATGTAGTAATTGCATTACGGCAGTCCATCATCGTTTGAAACACGGTGCCTTTTGCAAGCTGAGGATCCTCCCTGTTCCACTCAATTGTTGGCAAGTCTTCACCTTCGTAATCGGCTAAAACGAGGCTGTCATCGTTCTCATTCTTCTCTTCATCATCGGTCTCATCAAATCTGGCACCAAAAGCAATATCTTCCATGTATTGATCCTCCATTGCCTTACTGCATCGATCTACCAATTCAGAAACATTAACTCATCCTCATCATCTTCGTGAGACCGATCCCCACTCTCGCATCGTCCTCCACATTGACCACAGAACGATCTCGCTACCACGCACAGATGATGGTGTGGACCTACAAGGATCGCCGCACGCACACTATTAGCAGAGGCAGCAGTAGAGAGACATGATGCCCGACCACCTGATGATGCCCGACCACCTGATGATGCCCGAACACCAGATGATGCCTGGCCCTGTCCACATGGACACGAATTTTACCGAAATGGCAAGAAGCATTCAAAGCAAAAAGAATTCCCGATCATCGTCGGAAAATAGTGGAACCAATCTTTGCCCGTGCTGTTGAAATATTCGAAATGAACTGCATCGCGAGGGCTCAGGGGTACTTATCGAAGATGTTAGCTTTCAAATCCTCAACGAGATGGTGGTTGCAACCACCGCAGGGAAGTAAAACCCATTCATTTCGCGTTTAGAATCACGCGTAAAGCTAGAATCCAGCCTAACCACCAGCCGAAAAGCCAGCACTGGATCAATCCTATTCGAAAAGCAACGCAGTTAGTTGAGCAACAACGATTGGCGCTCAAAAACTGCCTACTGTTAATTCACATAGGCAGACGATGCTTACCCAGATGGAATCCATGCGTTAGATCCCTCCGATTCCCAATCTTCTCCGCGGCTGACGGGAAGAGTCGGTACATCAGACGGATATACAAACTCTACCGCGACAGGGGTAGATCTAGATCTCGTGGAGGCGGATCCCTCTCCTCCTCGGGGGTGGGGGCGGGGGCGGCGACGACGCCATAAGGTAGGGGGGCAGGACGGCGTGGCGGTGGAGGGGCGGTGTGTGAGCTCCTCCAGTATCGGGGGAAGTGGAAAGCTTTGGGTGAGCTCCTCGAGTCAACAATCAACATAGTTCGAAAGAAACGGTCAATTCAACACCAACGCGGCTCCCTAGCCGTCACCGGTAACGGTGAAGGCCTCTGACCAGACGGCAACCCTCCCGTCTGAGCGTCTGCGACGGGTTTCAAACTAGAGGGAGGGGAAAACTGAGGAAAACTAAGGGGCTGGGGAAAACTGAGTACAACTAACGAACCAGGGGCACGAAAATAGAAATCCCTATACTTTATATAATAATCTTGGGACAATATCACTTATTAAACTAGCCCCATTGTTCATTAATAAATCTAGGGCATGATCATTCAAAGTGACCACACCATTTTCTTGCAGAAACAATTAGTGTAAGTTAATTGTGAGCTATAGGAGTTGGAATTAATTAAAGATCCATTTTGGTTGATTTTTAATAATTATTTTAAGGCAGAAAAGTCCCTGCCTTGTTTATTTTTCCAATTTAATTCTATAATAAATCTAGGGTTCAAACCAGTGGCATTGTATAGATAATTTCCTAAGCTTTCTAAATATATAAAGTTTGTTAAATTTGGTCAAGCCAAACAGATTCTATGCATTTTCAAAGTTGGGTCCAGTATTGAATTCAAACTAAATTCATTAAACGGGATTTGAATTAAAAAGGCCGGCGGAAAGCTAACTGGGCCCAAACGTTTGAAAACGGCCCAAGGCCAGCCCACCACGCATCTGTGCACGCGCGGGCCGCCCGACGTGGCTCCACCCGTCGGCGACGCTGACGGTATGAAAACATCTGGATCAGATCGTGATCTAACGGCCAGTGTGTCGTCGTCGACGGCGAGAGAGGGGTTCGCCGGCGGCTCGTAGGGGGTCGGAGGCTCACCGTGGCTCCAGCTAGGGTTGGGCAGTATGCGCGATGGCGTTGTGGACGACGGCGAATCTCCCGGTACCAAGGCAGCCCGGTGGCCTCCTTCTCCTCGCGATCGTCGGCTACCGTGGGCGGCGGCGAGCTTGCAATTGGGGGCGTCTGGTAGCTAATCGAGCATGGTGAGGTGCTGGGGAGGTCGAGGAAGGAGAGGCTGGTGGTGTGAAGAGATGGTCGAGGCGAGGCCTCCTTATAGGCACGATGGTGGCCGGGTGCGGCGAGGTCGACAAGGGCGCGACGCTCCGGGGTCTAGGGTGCTAGGCGACGACGGGGTCGTGTTCACGACGTCACGGTGAAGCTACGCGCGTGAACGGCGCGGCAAGGGGACGCGTAGGGTTGTCGGGTTCTTGCTCGTACTGGCGCGGCCGTGGCGGGCGCGCTCGTCCTCGCCGGCGGCCACGGCCGCGCTCGTCCTCGCCGGCGTCCTTGGTCGCCAAGGCATGACGTCGGCGTGTCCGGCGAGCTCCGCGTGGCGAGGAGGGTACCAGGGCGCGCGGGTTTGGTCGGGGTACGGCGAGGTGCTGTGAGCGACGCGTGGCCGTGCGCGCGCGGCCGTGCACGGTGACGTCGCCCATGCCGCTCGCGTCGACTGGGCGCGGGCGCGACCGTGGCGGGTCATGGCGTCGTCCTCGCGATCAAGGGCGCGTACGGGGAGATCCAGGAGGGCATCGTCGACGTGCTTGGCATGGTGGCGTGGGCTGCTGTGGAGAGAAGAGAGGGGAGGTGCGTCGGGGTGCGACGTGGCCGGCATGGCCATGGCCGGCCATGATCTGGTCATGTCCATGGCGTGCTCTGGCCTGGGTTAGGTAGGGTTGGGTCAGGGGAGTAGGGCTAGGTCAAGTGAGGGTCAAGGTTTGGCCAGGTTTGATCACATTTTGAATTTGGTGAATCTTACATATGTTTCAATGTCTCATCTTCACTTGATCATAGTTCTTGATTTAAAAAGAATTTGGTATGGTCCCCTTTACAAAAGTTGTTCACCTTGTTGTGTACTTGGATGACATGCAAAGATCTGGATTTGTTTAGTTTAGAAATTTGGAAATAGAGAGGCTCAAAGTGGTGACCAGAATATAAAAGTCAGAAATGACCATTATCTCATGTGATCACATTTTTATTTTTGGTTTTGATTTAATTGGGGTTTCTTTGCTTCTCAAGGTTGTAGTTACTCTTTAATATCATATTACAAGTAGAGGTGAAGATTAAATGGGTCTAGGGTCAAATTTACAAAAATGACATAGACCATATGTTAGGGTTTTTAGGGTTTTATGAATATTTGATTTCTTTCTCTTTTTAATTTATTTGTTTGATGATCATCATTTGATCACCCTAGGTTTTTGGGAGTTCATCACATACATTAAGTAACAATCATCATGGCATATCACTCAAAATGCACAAGTCCTATGCAGGGTACTATATGCAAGGTAAAAGTTTTTATTGGTTCTGAAATTTGGATAATTGGATTTGTTCTTCTTCCTTTATTTGAAAATTGGGATGTTACAAACCCTTCCCTTACAAAGATCTCGTCCCGAGATCTAAAAGAAACAAGTCTAGGTATTAAAGAGATCTGGGTACTCCTTCTTCATATCTTCCTCCCGCTCCCAAGTGGCTTCATCTTCGGTATGATTGCTCCACTGTATCTTCAGAAACTTGATGCTTCGGGTGCGGGTGGTTCTGTATGCTTCTTCCAAGATGCGTATCGGAACTTCGCGGTATGTTAGGTCATGGTTGATATCTACCGAACGGTGATCGATGTTATTGAATACGTCGGTCTTCTCTGGGACTTCTAAGCACTTCCGGAGGAGTGAGATGTGGAACACGTTGTGCACAGCCGCCATTTCTTCCGGAAGTTCTAGTTGATAGGAGACTTCTCCTCGGCGGCTGAGAACCTTGAAGGGTCCGACATACTGGGGTGCCAGCTTCCCTTTGAGTTGAAAACTGCATTCCTTTCAGGGGTGACACTTTGAGATAGACAAAATCTCCGATCTCAAAGGTCATCTCTCGGCGTCTCTTGTCGGTGTAACTCTTCTGTCGGGACTGAGCGGTCTTGAGGTACTCTCGGATCTTGTGCACCTTCTCTTCAGGTTACCTGCTCATCAGGTCAGGGTCTCCGACTTCCTCATGTACGGTTCCCGTACTGTCAAGGGATCGTTGTTCTTGGAGTTGTTGTAAGAAATGTATGCAGAAGTCCTCCCACTTGGATCCATATTCCAGTACATGCGCTCAGCATGTCTTCCAATATCTGGTTGACTCTCTCGGTTTGTCCATCCGTCTGCGGGTGATAGGCGGTTGAAATTCAGGCGGGTTCCTAGTCCTTCATGCACCTTCTGCCAGAATCTTGAGGTGAATTGTGAACCTCTATCGACACTATTGACTTCGGGGTTCCATGTAGAGCGACTATTCTAGAGATGTACAGCTCCGCTAACTTTGGGCCTTGATAGGTGGTCTTGACAGCGATGAAGTGGGCTACCTTGGTCAATCTATCAACCACTACCCAGATGGAATCATTTCCTTTGGATTTGGGCAACCCGGTGATAAAGTCCATTCCTACGGAGTCCCACTTCCATTCGGGAATCTGTAGGGGCTGCAACAGTCCTGCGGGTCGCCGATGTTCTGCCTTGACTCGCTGACGATATCACACTTGGCGATGTAGCTTCCGATCTCCCTCTTCATTCCATGCCACCAGAATTGTTCCTTCAAGTCCTGGTACATCTTGGTACCGCGGGTGGATAGAATAAAGGGTATCATGGGCTTCCTGTGAATGACCTGCTTTAACTCTGAGTCGATGGTACGCACAGGCGCTCTTTGTACCAAAGGACTCCTTCTTCATCTACAAGAATTCCGGTGCCTTGCAGCTATCTGAGTCTTGATGCCCTCAATGCTGGCACTTCCCTTCTGAGCTTCCTTGATCTGGCCAACCAGGGTGGGTTGTAGCTCTATGTTGGCTAGAAATCCTTCACTAACTAACTCCATTCTAAACTGCTCAAACTCCTGGTATAGGCTGGATTGTTCCTCGGCTATCATTGAGTTTAACCGACATGGCACCACTCAACGCATCTGCCACCACGTTGGCCTTGCCGTGGTGGTAGTGGATCTCCATATCATAGTCCTTGATCAACTCTAACCATCTCCGTTGCCTCATATTCAGCTCCTTCTGAGTGAAGATATACTTCAAACTCTTGTGATCAGAATAAATCTCGCAGCGATTACCCATGAGGTAATGGCGCCACACCTTCAGTGGCTAAAACTACGGCTGCGAGTTCGAGGTCATGGGTGGATATCTCGCTCATGCTGCTTCAGTTGCCGGGACAAATAAGATATCACCTTTCCTTCCTGCATCAGCACACATCCAAGACCAATCTTGGATCATAAAAACGTCAAAGGGTTTGGTGATATCGGCATGATCGGATTGGGGCTGTGGTCAGTCTAAGCTTGAGTTGTTGAAAACTCTCTTCGCATTTGTCCGTCCATTCGAACTTCTTGTCCTTCTTCAACAATGGGTCATTGGTCGAGCGATGCTCGAAAAGCCTTCTACAAATCTGCGGTAATATCCGGCTAATCCAAGAAAAGCGCGGACCTCGGGTTGGGGCTTCCATTCTGCAACAGTCTTGATGTTGGCGGGGTCTACGGCAATTCCTCCTGACAGGATATGTCCCAGGAATCCTACTTCCTTCAGCCAAAATTCACATTTGCTGAACTTAGCATACAACTTATGCTCTCTAAGGGTCTCCAGGACAGCTTCTAGGTGTTGCTCATGTTCTTCCTCGGACTTGGAGTAGATTAGGATGTCATCGATGAAAACGACAACAAACTTATCCAAAAGTTCATGAAGATCTTATTCATGAGATTCATGAAATAAGCGGGGGCATTGGTCAATCCAAATGACATGACATTGTACTCGTACAATCCATATCTGGTGGTGAAGGCAGTTTTGGGAATGTCTGATGCACGAATCTTTAGCTGGTGGTATCCAGTCCTGAGGTCAATCTTCGAGAATACTACGGCACCGGTCAGCTGGTCAAACATTCTTCTTGGGCAAGGGGTATTTGTTCTTGATGGTGACATCGTTAAGCTTACGATAGTCCGTACATAACCGATTGGCACCATCTTTCTTATCCACAAATAACACTGGGATCTCCATGGTGACGCACTTGGTCGGATCGGACCTTTGGCTAACAGCTCATCCAGTTGCTTCTTCGCTCCACGAGCTCTGCTGGGTTCATGCTATAGGCTCTCTGGGCTATAGGTCCGGTTCCGGAATTAACTCGATGATGAACTCGATATCCCGATCTCGGGGCATACCGGTAAACCTTCGGGAAACACATCAGGATATCGACAAACGACCCCGATCTGATCCAAAGTTGGCTTGGCTACACTGGTTGGTAAACAGTTCAGAGACATGCTCTACTATAATACCAGTGCTACTGGTCATGGTGATGGCTTTCTTTGCACAGTCAATCATTCCATGATGCTTGGCCATCCAATCCATACCTAGCACTACCTCCAAACCTTTGGTTCCCAAAATTATCAGATTGGCATAGAATTCTACTTCATGTATTCTGATGGGTACATTTTTACAAAATTTTCTGGCTTTAGTGGTTGACCCGGGATTTGAACTATCATGAAATGTTTCAAACCGAGAGGTTGAATTTTATGGTTGATGCAAAGTCTTCGGTGACAAAAGAATGAGATGCTCCGGAATCAAACAACACTGCGGCACCGAGTTAACAGGAAACATACCCAAAACCACATCTGGTGCTTCCTGGGCTTCTTCGGCATTCATGTGGAAGAGACGGCCGTTGCGGTTATTGGGGTTGTTGGGGGCGAACTTCTTTCCGGTGGAGACGCGTTGCCGCCAACAAATGCAGTTGTTGCTCGGCGAGCTTGGCAAGCCTCTTGGGCACTCGTTGGAGTAGTGTCCCACTACACCGCACTCATAACAAGTGATGGTGGACTTGTCCTTGGTAGCGACCGGAATGGCGTTGCTCCCAGTCCTTGGAGCGGTGTTGGTGTTGTTGGTGTTGGTGTTGGGGGCTCGCATTGGCGCGCGGTTGAAGTTGTTGGTGTTGTTCTGGTAGGTGTGGTGGTTGTTGTGGCCTCCTGGCCTGGGGTTTCCTCCACTCCGGTTTTGAAAACCGGGCGCAAGTTTGCATCTCGGGGTTTGTTGTTTCGGGGCAAAACCTCCGCTTGAGTGGGCGATACTTTGAGTTGCTGGGCCCACTCGTGCATCATGCGGCGTTTGCGGTTCTCATTGGCTTGGTTCAACTTGCCCTCCATCTGGATGGCGGAGTCAACAAGGGCTTCAAGGTCTGCAAAGGGGATGTTGACTAGGACTTCTGCATCTCGTCATGCAATCCGTTCAGAATCTCTCTTGCCTCTTCTCGTGGTGTCGGCCTCATCGGGGCGTACCTTGACAGGTAAGGAACCTGTCGCGGTATTCTACCACCGTCATCCTTCCTTGCTTCGCGGAATTCATCCCGCATCTTCTTGATGAGACCCGGGGGCACATGGTACTTGCTGAACTTGAGCTTGAAATCTGCCCAAGTCATGACTTGACCTCCGTTCATGGCACGGGTGCTGGTCCACCAGGCTCGGGCTGGTCCGGCAAGGTAATGGGTTGCAAACAGGACCTTCTCATTGGCTTCGACTCCGGCGACCTCCAAGTTGTTCTCCATCGTCTGGAGTCGTCGGCATCGAGGGGTTCTTCGGTCTTGCTAAACACCGGAGGGTTGGTGTTCTGGAAGTTCTTAAGTTTGGATCGGGGTGATCATGATTCCCATGGCCTTGATGAGCAAGGTTTTGCAGTGTGCTATGTTGGCTTGACGTTCAGCTCTTTCTGTCTCCCTGTCTTGAAGCAGGGTTTGCAGCAGTTGCATCATGGCATCATTGTTGTTGCGATTGGGAGGGGCCATCTGAATATACAGAAGTTTATGAGATGAGGGGGAAATGTCTAAGGTTTATTTTGAGTGAGTTTTAAACACTTGTAAAACTTGAATGCTTTAAATGACAAACACAAACATTCATTCATTCATTCCACATAACACCTTACAAACTAACATACCACACTTCCATGGTTTTAAGAACCATTTCTCAGGCTACGATACAAGGGACGGGGTACACACTCACACCCAGGGTTTTAAGAACCCTTCATGCTAAGATACACGGGACGGGATATAACTCACACCTACTGACGTGATCAAGTGCGGCTACCCTCATCCTCTATGTCGATGGGGACAACATCATCAGGTCCTGGCTCCAGGAACGCGTAGTCCTCCTCCTCAGTGAACCCGTCCTCCTCGAAGTCGTCATCGTCACTCGGAAGGCGTCTCCTCCCGAAGGTCGGCACCGGCCTCGTCTTCCTCCATCTCTCTCAGCTGATCCTCCTGAGCCTTGACAGTGGACTCCAGAGACGCTATCTGTGCGCGAAGGCGTGTAATGGTAACATCCTTCTTCGCACACTTCAGATGAAGCTTGTTGCGATCCTTGGACAGCTGCTTGATGGCATCGCCATGAGTGACCAGTGCAAGGTGAGTCTGGTTCGCGTATGCACGGAAGTTGTCTAACTCCTTCTGAGTGTGGTACAACATGTAATCCAGATGCTCAGCATGGTGCCTCAGCTGTGGGTGCGACTGCAGCGCCATAGGCACACCCATAGCATCACGCCTCACGAGGTGCGCAAAGCGGGACGCAAGTAGGCGCACCATGTTCTGTCCACAGAGGCGTGCAAGGGCCTCCTGAAGGCCACGTGCAAGACCATCGAGCCAGTTGCTCTCGCGGATGGAGAAGAGGATCCTCTCCGAGGTGGGAGGCTCCAGCTTGCCCCTCAAGTCGGCGGTGATGATCCACTGCAACTCGCCTCCGACCTGGTCGTTCATCTGGATCCCGTGGAACTCGGGGTGGGGGCGGCCAAGGAAGTCAGAGAGTGCATTGAGGTCATGCTCAAAGATCAAGTCTCCACCATTCCCCAGCTGATAGAACTTGGTGTTGAGGGGTTCAGTTGGCTCCATCTGAAAGTGAAAAAGGATGGGTGTGTGAGAGAGTGAGCAAGTGTGACAAACTTTTAAGTAGATTCAAGTAAGAAAAGCTTGATTTCACCAAATTTTGAACAAGCCTCAAAGACAAGAGTATGTATAAGTTTTCATAAATATTCACTTCATTTTGATATCAAAGATAGGTTTTTATGAACGCCCGTTCTAACTAAGGTTTTCTAAGGTCAAACAATGGCTCTGATACCAACTTGTCGACACCCGGATTTTTACGTCCGGATGCCTATTATATCATTCATCGCAATCCCAGGAATATTGTTGTTGCGAGATATAATAGCTAAGTATCACAGTCATCATTTATTACAACTCATAAAGTCTTACAACTGGAATCACATGATCCATATTACACGAATAGTTGATCTATCGATCAACGAACAAACACAAGTTCAAAGCGGAAGCGTAAAGATAAAGGGACTCTGTAGTCCACAGGCCAACGCTTGACGTCAGAAAGCTCCTAGTTGTCATAGGCGTCCTGCTGGTCATCCTCGCGATAGTTCTGTTCATCATCGTACTCTGGCCATTTGAATAGCCAGGGACAAAGCCGTAAGTACTTCAAGTACTTGCAAACTAATACCATTGTAAAATGCTAGCTCTTGGAGTTAAGCTCTATTCTAACTTGCATAAGCCATATTTTAGTTCATAAGTAGTGGATCATGTACTAACTACTCAAGTGGGAACATTAGTGGCATTCCCACACAATGGTTGCAATTCTAACAAGTCACCAAGTCACCATTCATATTCACTAAAGTTTTCAAAAAGGCTGACACTGGAAACTGTATGGCCCTTCCAACCGTCCGTAACCGTGGACACGGCTATTCGAATAGATTTACACTCTGCAGAGGTTGCACACTTGTGCCACAACATTTGATTTCATCCGTCGGAATAACTCCGAGTCACCGTAACACAGTACGCGGATCATCAACCCTAACCTTTCACTTACAAACCTTAGTATGAGCACCTCTCCCCATGAGCTTGGCCTTCCAGTGAAAACCAACTGTTAACCTGGGAACTGCACAGGGCTTGGCCGTATAATTCACCTCAATTCACATCAGTTCTCAACAACGGAGGCAGCCTCAGCATAACCCCTATGATGTGTGTTTAGAGGGAACTCATACTAAAATCTATAAACTTCAGTTAAGCCCTACCCATAATCAGGTATTGTGGGGGTACTCAAAAATTGGAAAGGTATCGCATTCAAACCAATATCAGGGTTTTATCAAAAATCACTATCTTCTCTTGTTCACATTCAACTTCAAATCCTTCAATGGAATGCTTCACCATTCCAAGGTTTCAAATTCAACAAATCATAGGTTCCCATCTAGAGTAGTCAAGGTTTAAGTAATTTAGCACTAGCACTAATCATGAGGGGTGCTACATTGCTTTGCTATCTTTGACCTATCTTTGCTAACCTCAGAATCTTGTTCACCTAAATCAAAATAATTCAACTTTCTTTGAACACCACAAGGAAAACTTGTATGATGTAAAATGTAGGGTAGGCTTGTGTAAGAAAGATAAGAATCATGGTGCCTTGCCCAAGGAGGGCTGTGCACTTTGCAAGAGTATTAGCTTGCCTTGGTAGTTCTCTAGGTTTTCTCCTTCCTCTTCTTGGTAGAATTCTCCTTCCTCTTGGTAATCTCCGGTGCTAGCGTCTAAGTTGAAAATGAGGTATAATCACTAAACATACTCAAAGCTAGGCTAAACACATCATTACATCACACAAACTATGCTAAGCACACACATAAAATAATTAGGTACATTGGTTTCTTGATTAAAAATAATTTCCTCTCATTACATATGTAATTACTAATTTCCATTTAGTTCTTGAGGAAGATAAATTCCTCTCATTGAAACTTTCTTAAGATTTAATTTCTCCAATAATCATACATGAATTCATATTGACCTAAGTCAAACATTCATTTATCATTATTTTGAGAAAATGATTTAAATGGGGTAAAACACCTCATACCATTTTATAATTCCTAAATGTTTTAAATCTCCAAATATTCATATAGGAGTGTTTGAACCAGAGGGGCACACATCTCATGAACTTATTTGGGACAAGATTTAAATGAAGGGAAATCCTCCATATACTTTATATAATAATCTTGGGACAATATCACTTATTAAACTAGCCCTATTGTTCATTAATAAATCTAGGGCATGATCATTCAAAGTGACCACACCATTTTCTTGCAGAAACAATTAGTGTAAGTTAATTGTGAGCTATAGGAGTTGGAATTAATTAAAGATCCATTTTGGTTGATTTTTAATAATTATTTTAAGGCAGAAAAGTCCCTGCCTTGTTTATTTTTCCATTTTAATTCTATAATAAATCTAGGGTTCAAACCAGTGGCATTGTATAGATAATTTCCTATGCTTTCTAAATATATAAAGTTTGTTAAATTTGGTCAAGCCAAACAGATTCTATGCATTTTCAAAGTTGGGTCCAGTATTGAATTCAAACTAAATTCATTAAACGGGATTTGAATTAAAAAGGCCGGCGGGAAAGCTAACTGGGCCCAAACGTTTGAAAACGGCCCAAGGCCAGCCCACCACGCATCTGTGCACGCGCGGGCCACCTGACAGTGGGCTCCACCCGTCAGCGACGCTTGACGCCGAAGCGGTATGAACCAACAGTGGGCGTTGGATCAGATCGTGATCTAACGGCTCAGGTGTGTCGTCGTCGACGGCGAGAGAGGGGCTCGCCGGCGGCTCAGGTAGGGGGTAGGAGGCTCACCGTGGCTCCAACTAGGGTTGGGCAGTATGCGCGATGGCGTTGTGGACGACGGCGAATCTCCTGGTACCGGGCAGCTCCAGGGGTGGCCTTCTCCGGCGATCGTCTACTCGTGGCGGCGGCGAGCTTGCAATTGGGGGCGTCTGGTAGCTAATCGAGCATGGTGAGGTGCTGGGGAGGTCGAGGAAGGAGAGGGGAGGCTGGTGGTGTGAAGAGATGGTCGAGGCGAGGCCTCCTTTTATAGGCACGATGGTGGCCGGGGTGCTGCGGCGAGGTCGACAAGGGCGCGGCCGCTCCGGGGGTCTAGGGGGCTAGGCGACGACGGGGTCGTGTTCACGACGTCACGGTGAAGCTACGCGCGTGAACGGCGCGGCAAGGGGACGCGTAGGGTTGTCGGGTTCTTGCTCGTACTGGCGCGGCCGTGGCGGGCGCGCTCGTCCTCACCGGCGTCCTTGGTCGCCAAGGCATGACGTCGGCGTGTGATACGTCCAATTTGCATCACTATTTTGTATCATAATTTGCTGTTATTCATTGATATATTTCATATTGGGACACAATACTTATGTTATTTCATCTATTTTGCATGTTTCATCATCATTGGAGGATCAAGCACCGAGCCGGATTCTGCTGGAAAAAGCACCGTCGAACGCAATATTTCGGAAGATCAATCGTGGAAGGGAATTTCACGAAAATTCCTATTTTTCCGTATGACGGAGGGAGCGGGGAAGAAGAGAAGGGCCATCAGGCCTGCACCAGGCGGCGCGGCCCATGGCCTGGCCGCGCCACCCTATGCTCGGGGCCCCACAGCCCTTTCGCTCCTTTTCTTCGCGTACTCCTTCGTCCCGAAAACCTAAGCCATAGAGAGGACCTCACGAGGGTTACAGCCGCCTCTGCGGGCGGAGAACACAGAGAGAAAAGAGCTCTCCGGCGGGCAGGAATCCGCCGGGGAAATTCCCTCCCGGAGGGGGAATCGACGCCATCGCCATCGTCATCGAGCGGGACATCATCTCCATCATCATCATCATCATCTCCACCATCTACACCGCCATCACCACCGCTGCACCTCGTCATCGCTGTAGCAATTCGGGTTAAATCTTGATTGTTTGATAGGGGAAACTCTCCCGGTGTTATTCTATACTTGTTGTAGATGCTATTGAGTGAAACCATTGAACCAAGGTTTATGTTCAGATTGTTATTCATCATCATATCACCTCTGATTGTATTCCATATGATGTCTCGTGAGTAGTTCGTTTAGTTCTTGAGGACATGGGTGAAGTCTAAATGCTAGTAGTGAATTATGGTTGAGTAATATTCAATGTTATGATATTTAAGTTGTGGTGTCATTCTTCTAGTGGTGTCGTGTGAACGTCGACTACACGACACTTCACCATTTATGGGCCTAGGGGAGTGCATCTTGTATTCGGTTGCTAATTGCGGGGTTGCCTGAGCATGAAACCTAAGCCCCGTTAGTATATCGATGCAGGAGGGATCGCAGGATCTCGAGTTTAAGGCTGTGGTTAGATTTATCTTAATTACTTTCTTGTAGTTGCGGATGCTTGCAAGGGGTATAATCAAGTATGTATTAGTCCTAGGAAGGACGGTGCATTAGCATAGGTTCACCCACACAACACTTATCAAAACAATGAAGATTAATCAATATGTAGCGAAAGCACTAGACTAAAATCCCCATGTGTCCTCGGAACGTTTGGTCATTATAAGTAAACAAACCGGCTTGTCCTTTGTGCTAAAAGGATTGGGCCACTCGCTGCAATTATTTCTCTCGCATTTTATTTACTTGTACTTTATTCATCTGCAATATCAAAACCCCGAATACTTGTCTGTGAGCATTTACAGTGAATCCTTCATCGAAACTGCTTGTCAACACCTTCTGCTCCTCGTTGGGTTCGACACTCTTATTTATCGAAAGTACTACACACCCCTATACTTGTGGGTCATCAAGACTATTTTCCGCCGTTGCCGGGGAGTGAAGCGCTATTGGTAAGCGGAATTGGTAAGGAAATTTACTGTTTGTGCTGATTTTCTGCCTGCTGCTATAAATCATTATGGAGAGATCCTCTCTTCAATTTCTATTTGGGAAATCTACTACTACTGCAAAGTGGTGAAGCGCCAGGTGAGGAAGTAGTACCATATAAAATACCTATGAAAATTATTGAACGTGTTATGGATAACCGCTATGAAGGGGATGGAACTATTCATCCTGGTGATCATTTACTGTTTTTGCATGAATTATGCGGGTTATTCAAATGTGCAGGTATTTCTATGAATGAAGTTAGGAAGAAACTATTCACTATATCGCTGTCTGGTAAAGCGGCGCACTGGTATAAATTGCTGAAGAATGGTGATTCTATTGATTGGGAGGACATTGTGCCTTTATTCTATTCCAAATTTTTGTTGGAGATATGCCCAAGAGGCAATAATAAATGGTTATTATATATCTTTGTGTTTATGATAATGTTTATATACCATGCTATAATTGTATTAACCGAAACATTGATACATGTGTGATATGTAAACAACAAAGAGTCCCTAGTAAGCCTCTTAACTAGCTTGTTGATTAATAGATGATTAGTTTCATAATCATGAACATTGGATGTTATTAATAACAAGGTTATATCATTATATGAATGATGTAATGGACACACCCAATTAAGCGTAGCATAAGATCACGTCATTAAGTTATTTGCTATAAGCTTTCGATACATAGTTACCTAGTCCTTATGACCATGAGATCATGTAAATCACTTATACCGGAAAGGTACTTTGATTACACCAAACGCCACTGCGTAAATGGGTGGTTATAAAGGTGGGATTAAGTATCCGGAAAGTATGAGTTGAGGCATATGGATCAACAGTGGGATTTGTCCATCCCGATGACGGATAGATATACTCTGGCCCTCTCGGTGGAATGTCGTCTAATGTCTTGCAAGCATATGAATAAGTTCATAAGAGACCACATACCACGGTACGAGTAAAGAGTACTTGTCAGGAGACGAGGTTGAACAAGGTATAGAGTGATACCAAAGATCAAACCTCGGACAAGTAAAATATCGCGTGACAAAAGGAATTGGTATCGTATGTGAATGGTTCATTCGATCACTAAAGTCATCGTTGAATATGTGGGAGCCATTATGGATCTCCAGATCCCGCTATTGGTTATTGGTCGGAGTGAGTACTCAACCATGTCCACATAGTTCACGAACCGTAGGGTGACACACTTAAAGTTGGATGTTGAAATGGTAGAACTTGAATATGGAATGGAGTTCGAATATTTGTTCGGAGTCCCGGATGAGATCCCGGACATCACGAGGAGTTCCGGAATGGTCCGGAGAATAAGATTCATATATAGGAAGTCATATTCCAAGTTTGGAAATGATCCGGTGCATTTATGGCAGGTTCTAGAAGGTTCTAGAAAAGTCCGGATGAAACGCACTATGGAAGGTGGAGTCCCGGAAGGACTCCACAAGCTTGGCCAGCCAAACCCTAGAGGGGAAAGTCCAAGGTGGACTTCCCCCAAGGTGGCCGGCCACCCCCCCTCATGGAAAGGTGGGAGTCCCACTTGAGGTGGGAATCCCACCTTGGGTAGGTTTCCCTACACATGGAAGGTTTTGGGTTGGGGTCTTATTCGAAGACTTGTACACCAACTCTTGGGTGTTCCACCTATATAATGAGGGCCAAGGGGACGGGGCCGGACACACAAAGCCATAGCTTGGCCGCACCCCTTAGTGGCCGGCCACTTCCTCTCCCCAAACCCTAGCGGTCTCTCTCCTCCACCACATCCCGCACGCTTAAGCGAAGCTCCGCCGGATTTCTCCACCACCACCACCACCGACACCACGCCGTCGTGCTGTCGGATTCAAGAGGAGCTACTACTTCCGCTGCCCGCTGGAACGGGGAGGTGGACGTCGTCTTCATCAACAACCGAACGTGTGACCGAGTACGGAGGTGCTGCCCGTTCGTGGCGCCGGAACCGATCGTGATCAAGATCTTCTACGCGCTTTTGCAAGCGGCAAGTGATCGTCTACCGCAGCAATAAGAGCCTACTCTTATAGGCTTTGGAATCTCTTCAAGGGTTAGTCTTGATCATCCCCTCGTTGCTACCGTCTTCTAGATTGCATCTTGGCTTGGATTGCGTGTTCGCGATAGGAATTTTTTTGTTTTCTATGCAACGAATCCCTACAGTGGTATCAGAGCTGTGTCTATGCATAGATGGTTGCACGAGTAGAACACAATTGTTTTGTGGGCGTTGATGCTTATGTTGTCTTTAGTTTGAGTACTTTGCATCTTTGTGGCATAGTGGGATGAAGCGGCTCGGGCTAACTTTACATGACCGCGTTCATGAGATTTGCTCCACGCTTGACATGCAACTTGTATTGCATAAGTGGCTTTGCGGGTGTCTGTCCCTCCTACTATAGTGAAGATTCAATTTACTCTTCTATTGACAACACTAGTATCACCGTTGTGGTTCATGTTCGTAGGTAGATTAGATCTCACTCGAAAACCCTAAACCACGTAAAATATGCAAACCAAATTAGAGAACGTCTAACTTGTTTTTGCAGGGTTTGGTGATGTGATATGGCCATAATGTGATGATGACTATGTATGAGATGATCATTATTGTATTGTGGCAACCGGCAGGAGCCTTATGGTTGTCTTTAAATTTCATGTTGAGTAGTATTTCAAAGTAGTTGTAATAGTTGCTACATGAGGTGAACAACCATGAAGACGGCGCCATGGACCTTGACGCTACGCCGACGATGATGGAGATCATGCCCGTTGATGATGGAGATCATGTCCGTGCTTTGGAGATGAAGATCGAAGGCGCAAAGACTAAAGGGCCATATCATATCACATATGAATTGCATGTGATGTTAATCCTTTATGCATCTTATTTTGCTTAGAACGCGACGGTAGCATTATAAGATGATCCCTCACATTAATATCAAGATAATAAAGTGTTCTCCCCTCGTATGCACCGTTGATATAGTTCGTCGTTTCGAAGCATCTCGTGATGATCGGATGTGATAGACTCAACGTTCACATACAACGGGTGTAAGCCATGTTGCACACGCGGAATACTTGGGTTTGCTTGACGAGCCTTGCATGTACAGACATGGCCTCGGGACAACGGAAACCGAAAGGTTGAACACGAGTCATATGGATGATATGATCAACATGTTGATGTTCACCATTGAAGCTACATCATCTCACGTGATGATCGGTTTTGATGTAGTGGATTTGGATCGTGTACCACTTAACAACTATGAGGGATGTTGTATTAAGTGGGAGTTCATTAGTAATTAGATTAAAACATGAACTAATTATCATAAACATAGTCTGAGTAGTATTTTGTATTAATTTTGTAGTATTGGCATCCGTTTACTACTATGCGCTAGTCTTGTTATTGAGATAGAAATACTGTTAAAATCTGATAAGAAACTTTACGGATTAGTACCGTATTGTTAAAGAATCAAGAATTGATTAAGTCCTATTGCAAACTTTTAGTAAACCTCACATTATTGATTCAAAGAGCTATGGTTTCAATTAGTACCCAAAGTTATCTTGTCTCCGTGAAACTTGAAGTTCAAATCTGTTTGAAAAGTAAGGAGCTGAAAATTTAGTTTTCAGAAATAATCAAGGTATGAGATATATGTGATATCTAAGACCTTATTGCAAGATGATAGAATATAAATTTGGTGAGACTACATAAACTCATAAGTTTTATGGGAATGTATGAAGGTTGAAGACGCCAGGCGTCACAATCCTCCAACTATTGGGGCACTAATAATATTCGCATATCCATGAAGTTATCATCCTTAGTATGCACCGTTGCTAAGACTCGTCGTTTCGAAGCATCACGTGATGATCGGGTGTGATAGATTCTACGTGTGCATACAACGGGTGCAAGCCAGATTTGTACATGCGAATACTAAGGTTAAACTTTATGAGCCTAGCATGTACAGACATGGTCTCAAAAAGTTGTCATGAATTGATGGATAAAATTATGAGTGAAATTGTTCATCATAGTTACTAATAAGTGAAATCTAGAACACTTGTCATATGATGATCAACTTCAAAGTAAGAACCTCAAGGTTATTGGTATTTGACCAACAAACCTAGAAGTTATTGATGTTGAAGTGTTTTTCTGAATAATGAGGAAAGCTAAAAGAGAAACTGCAAAAGATATTTTGGCAAAAGAAAGAAAAGACTAGAAAGTCTAGCTCAGGTGTATATAAATGATATACATGTTATGGTTGTATTCCTAGTTAGGTCACACAATGAAATTCTTGGGTATTTGTACCATATTGGTTGGTATGAAGTGTCATACAAAACAATGCAATACAAGAATACAATGGCCTAAGTGACTGACAAGGAATATGATAAGAATGCACGTCTGGAACAAAAATAAAGTGTTATTATGTTCGTCGTTGGCATTCTATCTAGCCCTTAGAATTTATAATAAAGAACTTAATAATTGTTATTTTGCTCTGGTCAAATGAAAACAATGAGTTGTTCAAATTATGACATTACTCCATGTACGATGGATAAGTTATTATAAATCTTAATGGTGAAACACACATACATAACACTGACGCTAAAATGCCATAAGGCAAATGATTTAAATTCCACTTATTTGTGGAACCGCCATTTAGGTCATGTTAGAAAGGAACGCATGAAGGAACTCCATGCAAATGGATTTTTGGAGTCATTTGATTTTTGAATCATTTGGCGCTTGCAAATCTTTTCTAAAGAGAATGATTAAAATACCGTTCATAGGCCAAAAGTTGAACGGGCAACTAACTTAGTGGAAAAATACATGATGATGTATGTGGTTCACTAGGGCATAGTTGTGTGCGGGAGATTCTTCTACTTCATAAAAACTTTCAACAATGAATTGAGTATATATTTGTGGATATATTCAATAAGGAAGAAGTTTGAAACATTTGAATGGATTCAAATAAATTTCAGCATGAAGTGGAAATCATCGTAATAGAAAAGTCAAATATCTATGATTGGATCATGGTAGAAATATTTGAATTACGAGTTTTAGCGAACATCTAAGAGAGTTATGAAATTGTTCTACAACTCACATTTCTTGGAGTATCATAATGATGATATAGTATCCGAGATATGTATCCAAACCTTGTTGGATTAATGATGAGATAAAATATTATGACGCCATTATATTTTTGTGGATTATGCTTTAGTGACTACCGCTTTTACACTGAATAGAGCATCATCATGATCCGTTGAAATGACACCATACGAGTTATGGTATGGGTATAAACCCTAATAGTCTTTCTTTAAATTTTGGTCTAAGAGTTTATAACCAAAATCGGATGAATGTCTTTGTTGGTTATCCCAGAGATTTAATTGGGAATTCTTCCCACGAGACAAAGACAAAAGTGTTTGTCAATGTTTCTTATTTCCGAGAAATTGTTTCTAGTGAAGTATTTGAGTGGGAGGACAATATAATTTGATAAGGTTTATGAACCTGAGCATAATGATCAGAGTAGCGCAGCATCGGAATTTGTTTCGGAAGCGGCCACGACGATCATGGCTCCCATGACTACAAAGTGTTTTAGCCATGGAGATCGAAGTACATATTGAACCTTGTAGGTATGGTTTACTTTGTGATCAAATAAATGATTTGAACAAAGGATTGATTTTGAATAATGATAAACCAACTACAAACAAAGAAGTTATGATGGGCCCTGACTCCGTTAAAATGGCCATGCGCCATGAAATCCAAGATAGATGAATACTTTATGAAAGTAAATGGATCTATGAAATTGATAGACTTGGATGAAATATCCTTGAAGAAAGCTTGACTTATCGAAAAATTGTTTACGACAAAGTTCAAAGAGTTGAATACGATAAGATCTTTATAGTCTATGTGGATTATTCTAGTAGGATGGCAAAATACATTACTTATCAGAAGTATGTATTAAAGGTGTATACAAGATACAACCAAGAGTTTTGCTGGTCCGTAGATAGGTATACGAACTTCAATTGGATGAAGTAAGTATTGCGGAGTTGGAATCTTCACCAGATGAAATAGTCAAAGAGTTTTTGATTTCATCAAAGACGATGAAGAGGCTTGCATTTGCAAGAAATTAAGTGGGAGCGCTAAGACACATTTATAATACTTTATGTAGGTGACATATAGTTGGTTATAAATGATGTAATTATATACTTGATTAAAAGGTTTCATTGAGAATTAAATTTCAATGAAAGGATATGGACTGAAACAAATTTAGTGTTAAGATCTATGAAGATAGATTGAAACACAAAATAAGTTTAAGTCAAAAGTACATAGAATGGATATTGAAATAGTTCAATATAGAAATATTAAGAAGATGTTCTTGTCATGTGAAGTTTTAACAAGACTTGAGTGTATCTGACACTCAATGAGTAAAAACACATAAGTGATTTTAGATCACTAATAATATGTACACAATCAGATATCTTGTGCTCTAAAATGTTATGAGCATATACCAGAATGATTCATGAGATGATCATTGAAAAACAGTAAGAATATTCTTGAAGTACTTAAGAAGAACCAAGAATATATATATAGTTTTGTATGGAGAAATGACAAACAAATCGCTGTAAGATGTTGCATCGATATTTGTTTTGTCACATATGAAAATAAAATTTCAATCTCAAATTAGACTAAGTGTTGTTTTAAAGGTAGCACAATGAACTAGAAGTTGTCTATGTTAGATTTAGAAGAGTTCTAAATATTGTGACGGAATCTACAAAAGAAGGCAGAGTATGTCATTGTTTTGACAATGACAAAGGATGTTAAGTCAAGAGGTTCTTTGAGAACTTGGTGTATTTCCGACAGAGTCAGAACTTTGAAGCTATATTGTGTGTGACAATATTAGTGACATATTTCAGACCGCGGAATTAAGGTTCCACCAGAAGACCAAACATATTTAAGGCCGACTCATTTGGAAATGAGTGATGCGTTGAGACGCAAATGAATTACAAAATACATACGTTTCTGAGCGTGTCAGAACCGTTGACTAAAACCTCTCCCGTAAGCAAAACATGATAAAGCACCAGAAGGCCAAGGTGTTATATCTTTACATATGTAAACTAGATTATTGACTCTAGTGCAAGTGGGAGACTGTTGGAGATATGCCCAAGAGGCAATAATAAATGGTTATTATATATCTTTGTGTTTATGATAATGTTTATATACCATGCTATAATTGTATTAACCGAAACATTGATACATGTGTGATATGTAAACAACAAAGAGTCCCTAGTAAGCCTCTTAACTAGCTTGTTGATTAATAGATGATTAGTTTCATAATCATGAACATTGGATGTTATTAATAACAAGGTTATATCATTATATGAATGATGTAATGGACACACCCAATTAAGCGTAGCATAAGATCACGTCATTAAGTTATTTGCTATAAGCTTTCGATACATAGTTACCTAGTCCTTATGACCATGAGATCATGTAAATCACTTATACCGGAAAGGTACTTTGATTACACCAAACGCCACTGCGTAAATGGGTGGTTATAAAGGTGGGATTAAGTATCCGGAAAGTATGAGTTGAGGCATATGGATCAACAGTGGGATTTGTCCATCCCGATGACGGATAGATATACTCTGGGCCCTCTCGGTGGAATGTCGTCTAATGTCTTGCAAGCATATGAATAAGTTCATAAGAGACCACATACCACGGTACGAGTAAAGAGTACTTGTCAGGAGACGAGGTTGAACAAGGTATAGAGTGATACCAAAGATCAAACCTCGGACAAGTAAAATATCGCGTGACAAAAGGAATTGGTATCGTATGTGAATGGTTCATTCGATCACTAAAGTCATCGTTGAATATGTGGGAGCCATTATGGATCTCCAGATCCCGCTATTGGTTATTGGTCGGAGTGAGTACTCAACCATGTCCACATAGTTCACGAACCGTAGGGTGACACACTTAAAGTTGGATGTTGAAATGATAGAACTTGAATATGGAATGGAGTTCGAATATTTGTTCGGAGTCCCGGATGAGATCCCGGACATCACGAGGAGTTCCGGAATGGTCGGAGAATAAGATTCATATATAGGAAGTCATATTCCAAGTTTGGAAATGATCCGGTGCATTTATGGCAGGTTCTAGAAGGTTCTAGAAAAGTCCGGAAGAAACGCACTATGGAAGGTGGAGTCCCGGAAGGACTCCACAAGCTTGGCCAGCCAAACCCTAGAGGGGAAAGTCCAAGGTGGACTTCCCCCCAAGGTGGCCGGCCACCCCCCTCATGGAAAGGTGGGAGTCCCACTTGAGGTGGGAATCCCACCTTGGGTAGGTTTCCCTACACATGGAAGGTTTTGGGTTGGGGTCTTATTCGAAGACTTGTACACCAACTCTTGGGTGTTCCACCTATATAATGAGGGCCAAGGGGAGGGGGCCGGACACACAAAAGCCATAGCTTGGCCGCACCCCTTAGTGGCCGGCCACCCCCTCTCCCCAAACCCTAGCGGTCTCTCTCTCCACCACATCCCGCACGCTTAAGCGAAGCTCCGCCGGATTTCTCCACCACCACCGACACCACGCCGTCGTGCTGTCGGATTCAAGAGGAGCTACTACTTCCGCTGCCCGCTGGAACGGGAGGTGGACGTCGTCTTCATCAACAACCGAACGTGTGACCGAGTACGGAGGTGCTGCCCGTTCGTGGCGCCGGAACCGATCGTGATCAAGATCTTCTACGCGCTTTTGCAAGCGGCAAGTGATCGTCTACCGCAGCAATAAGAGCCTACTCTTATAGGCTTTGGAATCTCTTCAAGGGTTAGTCTTGATCATCCCCTCGTTGCTACCGTCTTCTAGATTGCATCTTGGCTTGGATTGCGTGTTCGCGATAGGAAATTTTTTGTTTTCTATGCAACGAATCCCTACAATTTTATCCTCCAAGTGAAATTCACAAAGATCGGAACCGCATATATAATTTTTGGCCTCATGATGGAGAGAGTATTGCCCAAGCTTGGGGGAGATTGAAGTCTTTAATGCTCAAATGCCCCATTCATGAGCTTCCTGGTAATGTTATTATTGATAATTTCTATGCAAGACTTTCTTTTCAAGACAAGACCTTGCTGGATACTTCTTGTTCTGGATCATTTACACGCAAGAATGAAGAGTTTAAAAGAGACCTTCTTGATCGGATCCAAGAAAATACTGAAGGATGGGAGAACGACAAAGATAGAGAATCAGGTATAATTTATGATTATAAATGCATTGAAGTTTTTATGGATACTGATAAATTTCGTAATATGAGTGCTACATATGGTCTTGATTCTCAAGTTGTTGCAAATCTTTATAAAGCTTTTGCCTCTCATTATGAACTGCCTAAGAAGAATTTTGACAAGTATCATGAACCGTATAAAGATAAAGTTGATTCATCTGTAAACAAATGTGTAGTGGTTGAAACTGTTGATAATGTTATCCCTGAAGCTTATATTGAAAAAACTCCTTTCCCTGCTAAAATGAAGGAGTACTCTGTCATATCTAGTGCGGTTAATAAAAGTGAAAAGAAACCTAAAGAACCTGAAGAACAAATTAAAATTGAACCTGCTGTTGCAATAGTTAAAGATCTTGTGACTGAAAATGTGGAGGATGGTCATATTATTTTCTGTGAAGATGCTTCTAATATTGTTTCACATCCTAATAAATCCAAACAAGTTAGTGTTCCTATGCTATCTGTTAGAATTGGTGATCATTGCTATTATGGTTTATGTGATATTGGTGCAAGTGTTAGTGCTATACCTTATGAGCTTTACACGGAGATTATGCACGAAATTGGTTCTTGTGAACTTGAAGATATTGATGTGGTTATTCATCTGGCTAATAGAGAAACTATTTCTCCAATTGGTATTGTTCGAGATGTGGAAGTTCTATGTGGTAAGATTAAATATCCTGCTGACTTTTTGGTACTTGGTTCTGCTGCTAGTGATCATTGTCCTATCATTTTTGGTAGACCTTTTCTAAATACTTGTGGAGCTATTATAGATTGTAAGAAAGAGAAAATTTTGACTAGATTTGCTGGTGAACCTTATGAATTTAACTTTTCTAAATTTACCAAAACTCCTTATAAAACTGACTTGCCTAGTAATGATTTTAAAATGGAGCAGTGTGCATCTATTGTTCTTGTTCCTAATAATCCTTTGCAGCAACATTTGGAGAATAGTGAAAGTGAAGATTTTAGGAAAGAAAGAGATGAGCTTGAGGAAATTTTTCGTCGCCAACCTATTCTCAAGCATGATTTACCGGTGGAAGATTTGGGTACAACACCGCCACCAAAGGAAGATCCTGTTTTTGATTTAAAGCCTTTACCTGATAATCTTAAATATGCTCATATTGATGATAAGAAAATATATCCTGTTATTATTAGTTCTAAGCTTTCAGAGATTGAGGAAGAAAGGTTATTGGAAATATTGAAGAAACACCGAGGAGCTATTGGCTATACTCTTGATGATTTGAAAGGGATTTCTCCTTCTATTTGCCAACATGCTATTAATATGGAAGATGATGCAAAACCTGTTGTTGAACATCAACGTCGTCTAATTCCGAAGATGAAGGAAGTGGTAAGGAACGAGGTATTAAAACTCCTTGAAGCTGGTATTATATATCCTATTGCTGATAGTAGATGGGTTAGTCCTGTGCATTGTGTTCCTAAGAAAGGAGGAATGACTGTTGTGCCTAATGATAATGATGAGCTTATTCCTCAAAGAATAGTTGTAGGTTATAGAATGTGCATTGATTTTCGAAAAGTTAATAAAGTTACTAAGAAAGATCATTACCCTTTACCATTTATTGATCAAATGTTAGAAAGGTTATCTAAAAATACTCATTTTTGCTTTCTTGATGGTTATTCTGGGTTTTCACAAATTGCTGTTAAAGCTAAAGATCAAGAGAAAACCACGTTTACTTGTCCTTATGGAACTTATGCTTATAGGCGTATGCCTTTTGGTTTATGTAATGCTCCTGCTACTTTTCAAAGATGCATGTCTGCTATTTTTCATGGTTTTTGCGAAAGTATTGTAGAGGTATTCATGGATGATTTTTCTGTCTATGGGAATTCTTTTGATAATTGCCTGCGAAACCTTGATAAAGTTTTGCAGAGATGTGAAGAGACTAACCTTGTTCTCAATTGGGAGAAATGCCACTTTATGGTTAATGAAGGAATTGTATTGGGACATAAAATTTCTGAGAGAGGTATTGAAGTTGATAGAGCTAAAGTTGAAGCAATTGAGAAGATGCCCTATCCGAGGGATGTTAAAGGTATTCGTAGTGTTCTTGGTCATGCTGGGTTTTATAGGAGATTTATTAAAGATTTCTCTAAAATTTCAAAGCCTCTTACTAATCTTCTTCAAAAAGATGTACCTTTTGTTTTTGATGATGATTGTAAAGAAGCTTTTGAAACTCTAAAGAAAGCCTTAACAACTGCTCCTGTAGTTGAACCTCCTGATTGGAATTTGCCTTTTGAAATTATGTGTGATGCTAGTGATTTTGCTGTAGGCGCTGTTCTTGGACAGCGGGTAGATAAAAAATTAAATGTTATTCATTATGCTAGTAAGACTCTTGATGCTGCTCAAAGAAATTATGCTACAACTGAAAAGGAATTGTTAGTTGTAGTCTTTGCTTGTGATAAGTTTAGACCCTATATTGTTGATTCGAAAGTTACAATTCATACTGATCATGCTGCAATTAGATACCTTATGACAAAGAAAGATGCTAAGCCAAGGCTTATTAGATGGGTACTTCTGTTGCAAGAATTTGATTTACATATTATAGATAGGAAAGGTGCTGATAATCCTGTTGCTGATAATTTGTCTAGATTGGAAAATATTGCTTATGATCCTGTTCCTGTTAATGATAGTTTTCCAAATGAACAATTGGCTGTAATAAAGGTGAGCTCGCGAGAGAGCCCTTGGTATGCAGATTATGCTAACTTTATTGTTTCGAAGTACTTGCCTCCAACCTTTTCAGCTCAGCAAAGGAGGAAATTCTTTTATGACTTGAGGCATTATTTTTGGGATGACCCACACTTATATAAAGAAGGAGTGGATGGTATTATGCGAAGATGTGTTCCTGAATATGAACAACAGGAGATATTGAATAAATGTCATGGAAGTGTTTATGGAGGACATCACGCTGGAGATAGAACCGCGCAAAAGGTTCTACAATCAGGTTTTTATTGGCCAACACTCTTCAAAGATGCAAGGAAATTTATTTTATCTTGTGATGAATGTCAAAGAGTTGGTAATATCTCTAGACGCAATGAAATGCCTATGAATTATACTCTTGTTATTGAACCATTCGATTGTTGGGGATTCGACTTCATGGGTCCTTTCCCTTCTTCAGACGGTAACACTCATATACTTGTCGTTGTTGATTATGTTACTAAATGGGTAGAAGCTATACCTACAAAAAGTGCTGATGGTGAGACCTCTATAAAAATGCTTGTAGATATTATATTTCCTAGATTTGGAGTACCTAGATATATTATGACTGATGGAGGTTCTCATTTCATTCATGGAGGTTTTAGAAAAACTCTTGCTAAGTATGGTATTAATCATAGAATTGCTTCTGCTTATCATCCTCAAACTAGTGGTCAAGTAGAATTATCAAATAGAGAGATTAAAGCTATCTTAGGAAAGACTGTTAATAAATCTAGGAGGAATTGGGCTAGCAAATTGAAAGAAGCACTATGGGCTTATAGAACTGCTTATAAAAATCCTATGGGAATGTCACCTTATAAAATGGTTTATGGAAAAGCTTGTCATTTACCTCTAGAACTAGAGCACAAAGCTTATTGGGCTGTTAGAGAACTAAATAAAGATCCTAAACTAGCTGGTAATAAGAGGTTGTTGCAATTAAGTTCTCTAGATGAATGGAGAAGTGAAGCTTATGAAAATGCTAAACTCTTTAAAGAAAAAGTTAAGAAATGGCATGATAGAAGGATCATCAAAAGAGAATTTAATGTTGGAGATCAAGTTCTATTGTATCGGTCTCGTCTCAGATTCTTTGCAGGGAAATTACTCTCGAAGTGGGAAGGACCATATGTTGTTGAGGAGGTGTATCGTTCAGGAGCAATTAAAATTAGCTCTCTCCAAGGCAATGCCACACAAGTGGTGAATGGACAAAGACTCAAGCATTATATCTCGGGTGATTCTTATAATGTTGATGTTGATATTATTCAAGTGGAAACACCGGAGGCTTTCATCAAAGGACAAATTGACAGTCCGCCAGAACTGGACTTCGAATAGGTAACAGTATAGGTAATAAAAAGTCCGCGTTTACCTTTCCGAACATTATTTCTGCTGTTTTTGGAAAATATGAAAAATTACGGAATCGAAACGGAGTGGAAAAGACGCGCGAGGGCGTGCCACCATAGGCCGCGCAGCCCTGGCCGCGCCGACCTATGGTCTGGCCGCCTCGGTGTCCCGTTTCCACTCGTTTTTGGAACCTTCCTTTTGTCGTAAAAATATTTGCTATATAATCCCCCGGACCCCTGGAGGTCCGTAATATCGTTTTCTCGTCGTGTTTTGTTTCGAGCTGTTTTCTGCCAGATTTGTTTTGATCTAGAAGCACCATGGTCTCCAACAACAAGGACAAGGAACCTTTGAAGGAAAATATTCAAGACCCGGAGCTGAAGAAAGAAGATGCAAGAGAGGATGAGGAAGAAGTGGAGGAAGCTCCGCAGGAACACCAACAAGCCACCGTCGCAAGTATTGGCGTGATATCAAGTCCATCCAACATCAAGAGGAGTGCACGAATCGCTACCGGAGGAGCGGTTCCACGTCATTACTTGGCTCCAAGGACATCTTCTCCGAGCCATTACAACCCTTACCGCAATCTAATCTACGATCGTCAAACTGAAAGGACCCCCAAGGTAGTGTTGCCAAGTAATTGGGATATAAATCGTTCTGACACTGCAGGAGAGAAGGAGCCTGAGGCTGAAGAGTGGGGAAATAACTCCAAGAGTTGGGACTCACCGTCGGACAGACTCCTTAACCGCGTCGAGCACAATTCAGAGATGATTCGCAATCTCATATACAGGATTGACGAGCTCCAGGAGCTTATTGAGAAGCTTGTCAGGAATTCATCACCACCATCGCCGAAGGAGTAATTCATCATCGGTATTGGCATCCCCTTGGTTTGTTCCAAGCTTGGGGAGTGCCGCGGTATCACATCATCATTACTTTTACCTTTTACTATCAAGTAGTGTCATATCATGAGTAGGGAAGTTATCATATGGAATAGTATGCAATGTGGAAGTATCTCTCTTAGTTAGTTATCTATGTATCCGTTGGTGTGAGTTATCGTTATGAAATATTAATGAGAAGTCTTATCATTTACTTTTTGCACACCTTATTTTAGTTTGCAATCTCCATTATATGATTACTCTTGACATGAGTATTGATATCACTTTGGGAGCATCAAGTAAATCTATTTGGTTTTGGCAAACTTAGCATTGGTCAATAGCAACAACATCTTGATGTTTAATAGAAGAGAGAAATACACTTAGATACATTACTCTATTATCTCTATGCTTATGAGCTTAGTATTCTTAAGTTAAAATTGCTTGTGCTTATGAGAAAGATGCATGATTGTTTCTATCATATGTATATTTGTTTGTTTCCCTCAACCTTTATGCTTGCTATCAAACCTTGCTAGCCAAAGACCTGTATCGAGAGGGAATGCTTCTCATACATCCATAACCTTAGACCAAACCTATGCCATTTGTGTCCACCATACCTACCTACCTACTACATGGTATTTTCTGCCATTCCAAGTAAATACTTCATGTGCTACCTTTAAATAATTCAAACTACTACTTCTTATTTGTGTCAATGTTTTATAGCTCATGAGGAAGTATGTGGTGTTTCATCTTTCAATCTTGTTAGGCGGACTTTCACCAATGGACTAGCGGCACATCCGCTTATCCAATAACTTTGCAATAAGAGCTGGCAACGGGGTTCCCAGCCCCAATTAATAACTTTCATTAATAATTCTCTTCACATGTTTTGCTCTGATTTATCAGTAAGCAACTTAATTTTGCAATAGACACTCCTCCATGGTATGTGAATGTTGGAAGGCACCCGAGGATTCGGTTAGCCATGGATTGAGAAAGCCAAGGTTGGGGGGAGTGTCATCCTTAATAAAACTAAAATACATGTGTAAACAAAAGAGAAGGGGATGATCTACCTTGCTGGTAGAGATGCCGTCCCTCATGGGAGCCGCTCTTGGAAGGTTCGTTTGGCAAGGGGTTAGAGTGCCCGCTACCATTCGTTGACAACAACAAACACCGCTCAAAATCTTACTTTTATGCTCTTTATATGATTTCAAAACTTGAAAAGCTCTAGCACATGATTTAATCCCTGCTTCCCTCTGCGAAGGGCCTGTCTTTTACTTTTATGTTGAGTCAGTAAACCTATTTCCCTCTATCTCAAGCAAGCAATTGAGTTGTTGTGAACCAATCATTTATGCTGTGATCCAGTTAATCATGTCTTTTATGCTTTCTTGTTTAGTACCAATTTTATCCTGAATGAATATGACTTTGAAGTTATCAATAATTATGAGGAGATTGTTATGCTTAAATATGAAGGCTCAGCTATAAATTCTAATATGAAAGATTTGCTTAGAAGTACAATCCGTTAGTAGTTCTCTGACCAAGAACAAAGTTTGCCATCACCAATTATGATTTCTTATGCACCTTTACTTGTGATTTCTCTTTACCTATTTCAAGATGAGTTATATGAGGAAGTTGTTTACTAGAATGTCTTGTGTGAATGCATATGATGCTTCTTGTCCGTATTTTATTTATCGACTCTTCACTCCATAAACATGTGGTCTTGTTTATCGAGCTCAGTTTCGCTTGGGGACAAGCGAGGTCTAAGCTTGGGGGAGTTGATACGTCCAATTTGCATCACTATTTTGTATCATAATTTGCTGTTATTCATTGATATATTTCATATTGGGACACAATACTTATGTTATTTCATCTATTTTGCATGTTTCATCATCATTGGAGGATCAAGCACCGGAGCCAGGATTCTGCTGGAAAAAGCACCGTCCGAACGCAATATTTCGGAAGATCAACGTGGAAGGGAATTTCACGAAAATTCCTATTTTGATGACGGAGGGAGAAGGGAAGAAGAGAAGGGCCATGTGGCCCAGACCATAGGGCGGCGCGGCCCATGGCCGGCCGCGCCACCCTATGCTGCAGGGCCCCACAGCCCCTTTCGCCTCCTTTTCTTCGCGTACTCCTTCGTCCCGAAAACCTAAGCCGAGAGAGGACCTCACGAAGGGTTACAGCCGCCTCTGCGGGCGGAGAACACCAGAGAGAAAGAGCTCTCCGGCGGGCAGGAATCCGCCGGAAATTCCCTCCCGGGGAAATCAACGCCATCGCCATCGTCATCGAGCGGGACATCATCTCCATCATCATCATCATCATCTCCACCTACACCGCCATCACCACCGCTGCACCTCGTCATCGCTGTAGCAATTCGGGTTAAATCTTGATTGTTTGATAGGGGAAACTCTCCCGGTGTTATTCTATACTTGTTGTAGATGCTATTGAGTGAAACCATTGAACCAAGGTTTATGTTCAGATTGTTATTCATCATCATATCACCTCTGATTGTATTCCATATGATGTCTCGTGAGTAGTTCGTTTAGTTCTTGAGGACATGGGTGAAGTCTAAATGCTAGTAGTGAATTATGGTTGAGTAATATTCAATGTTATGATATTTAAGTTGTGGTGTCATTCTTCTAGTGGTGTCGTGTGAACGTCGACTACACGACACTTCACCATTTATGGGCCTAGGGAGTGCATCTTGTATTCGGTTGCTAATTGCGGGGTTGCCGGAGTGACAGAAACCTAAGCCCCCGTTAGTATATCGATGCAGGAGGGATCGCAGGATCTCAGAGTTTAAGGGTGGTTAGATTTATCTTAATTACTTTCTTGTAGTTGCGGATGCTTGCAAGGGGTATAATCACAAGTATGTATTAGTCCTAGGAAGGACGGTGCATTAGCATAGGTTCACCCACACAACACTTATCAAAACAATGAAGATTAATCAGCTGTATGTAGCGAAAGCACTAGACTAAAATCCCCATGTGTCCTCAGGAACGTTTGGTCATTATAAGTAAACAAACCGGCTTGTCCTTTGTGCTAAAAAGGATTGGGCCACTCGCAGCAATTATTTCTCTCGCATTTTATTTACTTGTACTTTATTCATCTGCAATATCAAAACCCCCTGAATACTTGTCTGTGAGCATTTACAGTGAATCCTTCATCGAACCGCTTGTCAACACCTTCTGCTCCTCGTTGGGTTCGACACTCTTATTTATCAAAAGTACTACGATACACCCCCTATACTTGTGGGTCATCAGCGTGTCCAGCGAGCTCCGCGTGGCGAGGAGGGTACCAGGGCGCGCGGGTTTGGTCGGGGTACGGCGAGGTGCTGCGAGCGACGCGTGGCCGTGTCGCGCGCGGCCGTGCACGGTGACGTCGCCCATGCCGCTCGCGTCGTACCTGGGGCGTACTGGGCGCGACCGTGGCGGGTCATGGCGTCGTCCTCGCGATCAAGGGCGCGTACGGGGAGATCCAGGAGGGCGTCGTCGACGTGTTGGACATGGTGGCGTGGGCTGCTGTGGAGAGAAGAGAGGGGAGGTGCGTCGGGGTGCGACGTGGCCGGCATGGCCATGGCCGGCCATGATCTGGTCGTGTCCATGGCGTGCTCTGGCCTGGGTTAGGTAGGGTTGGGTCAGGGGAGTAGGGCTAGGTCAAGTGAGGGTCAAGGTTTGGCCAGGTTTGATCACATTTTGAATTTGGTGAATCTTACATATGTTTCAATGTCTCATCTTCACTTGATCATAGTTCTTGATTTAAAAAGAATTTGGTATGGTCCCCTTTACAAAAGTTGTTCACCTTGTTGTGTACTTGGATGACATGCAAAGATCTGGATTTGTTTAGTTTAGAAATTTGGAAATAGAGAGGCTCAAAGTGGTGACCAGAATATAAAAGTCAGAAATGACCATTATCTCATGTGATCACATTTTTATTTTTGGTTTTGATTTAATTGGGGTTTCTTTGATTCTCAAGGTTGTAGTTACTCTTTAATATCATATTACAAGTAGAGGTGAAGATTAAATGGGTCTAGGGTCAAATTTACAAAAATGACATAGACCATATGTTAGGGTTTTTAGGGTTTTATGAATATTTGATTTCTTTCTCTTTTTAATTTATTTGTTTGATGATCATCATTTGATCACCCTAGGTTTTTGGGAGTTCATCACATACATTAAGTAACAATCATCATGGCATATCACTCAAAATGCACAAGTCCTATGCAGGGTACTATATGCAAGGTAAAAGTTTTTGTTGGTTCTGAAATTTGGATAATTGGATTTGTTCTTCTTCCTTTATTTGAAAATTGGGATGTTACATCCGCCTACTTAAAGTCTTCGTCGCGAAACCCTCTGTACCGAGAGCCACGATACGGAAAACCTTCCAGAGACGCCGCCGCCGCGAATCCCATCTCGGGGGATTCAGGAGATCGCCTCCGGCACCCGGAGAGGGGAATCATCTCCCGGAGGACTCTTCATCGCCATGATCGCCTCCGGAGTGATGAGTGAGTAGTTCACCTCTGGACTATGGGTCCATAGCAGTAGCTAGATGGTCGTCTTCTCCTAATTGTGCTTCATTGTTGGATCTTGTGAGCTGCCTAACATGATCAAGATCATCTATCGTAATACTATATGTTGTGTTTGTCGGGATCCGATGGATAGAGAATACTATGTTATGGTGATTATCAATCTATTACCTATGTGTTGTTTATGATCTTGCATGCTCTCCGTTATTAGTAGAGGCTCTGGCCAAGTTTTTGCTCTTAACTCCAAGAGGGAGTCTTTATGCTCGATAGTGGGTTCATGCCTCCATTAAATCTGGGACAGTGACAGAAAGTTCTAAGGTTGTGGATGTGCTGTTGCCACTAGGGATAAAACATTGATGCTATGTCTAAGGATGTAGTTGTTGATTACATTCGCACCATACTTAATGCAATTGTCTGTTGCTTGCAACTTAATACGGAAGGGGTTCGGATGATAACCTGAAGGTGGACTTTTAGGCATAGATGCATTTGGATAGCGGTCTATGTACTTTGTCGTAATGCCCGATTAAATCTCACTATATTTATCATATCATGTATATGCATTGTTATGCCCTTTTCTATTTGTCAATTGCCCGACTGTAATTTGTTCACCCAACATGCTTTTATCTTATGGGAGAGACACCTCTAGTGAACTGTGGACCCCGGTCCTATTCTTTACATCGCATACAATCTACTGCAATACTTGTTTTACTGTTTTCTTCGCAAACAATCATCTTCCACACAATACGGTTAATCCTTTGTTACAGCAAGCCGGTGAGATTGACAACCTCACTGTTTCGTTGGGGCAAAGTACTTTGGTTGTGTTGTGCAGGTTCCACGTTGGCGCGGAATCCCTGGTGTTGCGTCGCATTACATTTCGCCGCCATCAACCTTCAACGTGCTTCTTGGCTCCTCCTGGTTTGATAAACCTTGGTTTCTTCTGAGGAAAACTTGCTGTTGTGCGCATCATACCTTCCTCTTGGGGTTCCCAACGAACGTGTGAGTTACACGCCATCAAGCTCTTTTCTAGCGCCGTTGGGAGATCAAGACACGCTGCAAGGGGAGTCTCCACTTCCCAATCTCTTTACTTTGTTTTTGTCTTGCTTTATTTTATTTACTACTTTGTTTGCTGCACCTAAACAAAACACACAAAAAATTAGTTGCTAGTTTTACTTTATTTACTGTCTTGCTCTCTATATCAAAAACACAAAAAAATTAGTTACTTGCATTTAGTTTACTTTTGTTATCATGTCTAGCTCTGCACTTGTTACTTCTTCACCGAGGAATTAGTTTTTACTTTTAAACAAGGGGATGAGGAAAGTTTTAAAGATGCTTGGTCCAGGATTTTTACTTCTTATCGTAAAGCTGAACCTCAAATGACTCTAAGTTTGCTCCTTAGTAATTTTTATTTTGGTCTTATGATTCGCTATAGATATGCCTTGGATGTTGTAGTGGGAGGAGATTTCCTTCATTGCAATGGTGATCAAGCTTTTAATGCCATAAAAAAGTTGGTTGCATCACATGATTCAGCTAATAACTTTGATTCAGCCCTTATTAGCATTTATAATAGATTAAACACTCTTGAGACAAGGGCATCTTGCTTGAATGAAAATTATAGATATGTTCGTAACCGTCTTGATCAAGTTTTAGTGAACTCTGAACCTTCATTATGGGATCCTACTATTAAAATTGTTATCGGTGACCAAACTCTTCATGCCAATTGTGATATTATGTCTGAATTTTGCTTAATGCCTAAGAGTATTCATGAATCTTTGCAACTTTGGGGATTCGTTGAAGGGGGAGAAGGAATAACTCTTATTGATAACTCTGTTATAATCCCTAAAGGAATAGCTGCGGGTGTGCATACAACCATTCTTGGTAGAACAATATCCATTGATTATCTTGTTATTGAATGTGCAGGAACAGGACAAATCACACTCGGAAGATCCCTGCTGAAACTATTGGGAGCAGTCATAGATATGGGAGAAGGCACCCTAAAGTTCACCTCTACACCTGGGGGTAGACATGTATTCCCTAAACCAAAGAGTAAGAAAAAGAACAAGAAAGGTAAGGGTAAGGCCCAAGGTAATGTTGATGCCTCATCTCTTGATAATACTTGAATTACACTTTCTGCGCCTAGCTGAAAGGCGTTAAAGAAAAGCGCTTATGAGAGACAACCCATGTTTTTACTACAGTACTTTGTTTTATATTTGAGTCTTGGAAGTTGTTTACTACTGTAGCAACCTCTCCTTATCATGTTTTTGTGCCAAGTAAAGTTTCTATGCTAAAGTTGATGTTATATTTGGGATCGCTGCGCAGAAACAGCATTGCTGTCTGTCACGAATTCTGGTATAAGTCTCTGTATAAAAAATCAAAAAAATCTGCAAAATTACGAGCGTGATCCTCAGATATGTACGCAACTTTCATTAGTTTTGAGTTTTTCCATTTGATCAAGTCTAGTGCCCCTTTCAGGTTCGTCTTTACGGACTGTTCTGTTTTTGACAGATTCTGCCTTTTATTTCGCATTGCCGTATTTGCTATGTTGGATGAATTCCTTTGATCCATTAATGTCCAGTAGCTTTGTGCAATGTCCAGAAGTATTAAGAATGATTGTGTCACCTCTGAATATGTGAATTTTAATTGTGCACTAACCCTCTAATGAGTTTGCTTGAAGTTTGGTGTGAAGGAAGTTTTCAAGGGTCAAGAGAGGAGTATGATATACTATGATCAAGAGGAGTGAAAGCTCTAAGCTTGGGATGCCCCGTGGTTCACCCCTGCATATTTTAAGAAGACTCAAGCGTCGAAGCTTGGGGATGCCCAAGGCATCCCCTTCTTCATCGACAACATCATCAGGTTCCTCCCCTGAAACTATATTTTTATTCAATCACATCTTATGTTCTTTACTTGGAGCGTCGGTTTGTTTTGTTTTTGTTTTTTTGTTTGAATAAAATGGATCCTAGCATTCACTGTGTGGGAGAGAGACACGCTCCGCTGTTGCATATGGACAAATATGTCCTTAGGCTTTACTCATAATGTTCAAGGCGAAGGTTGCTTCTTCGTTAAATTGTTATATGGTTGGAATCGGGAAATGCTACATGTAGTAATTGGTAAAATGTGTTGGATAATGTGATACATGGCAATTGTTGTGCTCATGTTTAAGCTCTTGCATCATATACTTTGCACCCATTAATGAAGAAATACATAGAGCTTGCTAAAATTTGGTTTGCATATTTGGTCTCTCTAAGGTCTAGATAATTTCTAGTATTGAGTTTTGAACAACAAGGAAGACGGTGTAGAGTCTTATAATGTTTACAATATGTCTTTTATGTGAGTTTTGCTGCACCGGTTCATCCTTGAGTTTGCTTCAAATAACCTTGCTAGCATAAACCTTGTATCGAGAGGGAATACTTCTCATGCATCCAAATTCTTGAGCCAACCACTATGCCATTTGTGTCCACCATACCTACCTACTACATGGTATTTCTCCGCCATTCCAAAGTAAATTGCTTGAGTGCTACCTTTAAAATTCCATCATTCGCCTTTGCAATATATAGCTCATGGGACAAAATAGCCTTAAAAACTATTGTGGTAATGAATATGTACTTATGCACTTTATCTCTTATTAAGTTGCTTGTTGTGCGATAACCATGCTTCTGGGGACGCCATCAACTATTCTTTGTTGAATATCATGTGAGTTGCTATGCATGTCCGTCTTGTCTGAAGTAAGAGAGATCTACCACCTTAATGGTTGGAGCATGCATATTGTTAGAGAAGAACATTGGGCCGCTAACTAAAGCCATGAATCATGGTGGAAGTTTCAGTTTTGGACATATATCCTCAATCTCATATGAGAATAATAATTGTTGCCACTTATGCATTAAAGAGGAGTCCATTATCTGTTGTCCATGTTGTCCCGGTATGGATGTCTAAGTTGAGAATAATCAAAAGCGAGAAATCCAAAATGCGAGCTTTCTCCTTAGACCTTTGTACAGGCGGCATGGAGGTACCCCTTTGTGACACTTGGTTGAAACATGTGTATTGCGATGATCCGGTAGTCCAAGCTGATTAGGACAAGGTGCGGGCACTATTAGTATACTATGCATGAGGCTTGCAACTTGTAATATATAATTTACATAACTCATATGCTTTATTACTACCGTTGACAAAATTGTTTCATGTTTTCAAAATAAAAGCTCTATCACAAATATAGCAATCGATGCTTTCCTCTTTGAAGGACCTTTCTTTTACTTTTATGTTGAGTCAGTTACCTATCTCTCTCCACCTTAAGAAGCAAACACTTGTGTGAACTGTGCATTGATTCCTACATACTTGCATATTGCACTTGTTATATTACTTTACATTGACACTATCCATGAGATATACATGTTATAAGTTGAAAGCAACCGCTGAAACTTAATCTTCCTTTGTGTTGCTTCAATACCTTTACTTTGATTTATTGCTTTATGAGTTAACTCTTATGCAAGACTTATTGATGCTTGTCTTGAAGTACTATTCATGAAAAGTCTTTGCTTTATGATTCATTTGTTTACTCATGTCATTACCATTGTTTTGATCATTGCATTCATTACATATGTTTACAATAGTATGATCAAGGTTATGATGGCATGTCACTCCAGAAATTATCCTTGTTATCGTTTACCTCGGGACGACGAGAACTAAGCAGGGATGCGATACGTCTCCACGTATCAATAATTTCTTATGTTCCATGCTACATTATTGATGATATCTACATGTTTTATACACATTATATGTCGTATTTACGCATTTTCGGCACTAACCTATTAACAAGATGCCGAAGAGCTTGTTTTCTGCTGTTTTTGGTTTCAGAAATCCTAGTAAGGAAATATTCGGAATTGGACGAAATCAACGCCCAGGGTCCTATTTTTGCATGAAGCTTCCAGAAGAAGGGGAAAGGAAGTGGGGCCACGAGGCGCCGCCACACTAGGGCGGCGCGGCCCAAGCCCTGGCCGCGCGGCCCTGGTGTGTGGGGCCCTCATGTGGCCCCCGCGTTGCCCTTCCGCCTACTTAAAGTCTTCGTCGCGAAACCCTCTGTACCGAGAGCCACGATACGGAAAACCTTCCAGAGACTCGCCGCCGCGAATCCCATCTCGGGGGATTCAGGAGATCGCCTCCGGCACCCTGCCGAAGAGGGGAATCATCTCCCGGAGGACTCTTCATCGCCATGATCGCCTCCGGAGTGATGAGTGAGTAGTTCACCCCTGGACTATGGGTCCATAGCAGTAGCTAGATGGTCGTCTTCTCCTAATTGTGCTTCATTGTTGGATCTTGTGAGCTGCCTAACATGATCAAGATCATCTATCTGTAATACTATATGTTGTGTTTGTCGGGATCCGATGGATAGAGAATACTATGTTATGGTGATTATCAATCTATTACCTATGTGTTGTTTATGATCTTGCATGCTCTCCGTTATTAGTAGAGGCTCTGGCCAAGTTTTTGCTCTTAACTCCAAGAGGGAGTATTTATGCTCGATAGTGGGTTCATGCCTCCATTAAATGACAGTGACAGAAAGTTCTAAGGTTGTGGATGTCTTGTTGCCACTAGGGATAAAACATTGATGCTATGTCTAAGGATGTAGTTGTTGATTACATTACGCACCATACTTAATGCAATTGTCTGTTGCTTGCAACTTAATACTGGAAGGGGTTCGGATGATAACCTGAAGGTGGACTTTTAGGCATAGATGCATGCTGGATAGCGGTCTATGTACTTTGTCGTAATGCCCTGATTAAATCTCACTATATTTATCATATCATGTATATGCATTGTTATGCCCTTTTCTATTTGTCAATTGCCCGATTGTAATTTGTTCACCCAACATGCTTTTATCTTATGGGAGAGACACCTCTAGTGAACTGTGGACCCCGGTCCTATTCTTTACATCGCATACAATCTACTGCAATACTTGTTTTACTGTTTTCTTCGCAAACAATCATCTTCCACACAATACGGTTAATCCTTTGTTACAGCAAGCCGGTGAGATTGACAACCTCACTGTTTCGTTGGGGCAAAGTACTTTGGTTGTGTTGTGCAGGTTCCACGTTGGCGCCGGAATCCCTGGTGTTCCGCCGCATTACATTTCGCCGCCATCAACCTTCAACGTGCTTCTTGGCTCCTCCTGGTTTGATAAACCTTGGTTTCTTTCTGAGGGAAAACTTGTTGCTGTGCGCATCATACCTTCCTCTTGGGGTTCCCAACGAACGTGTGAGTTACACGCCATCATCAGCCGCCAAGGAGGGGGAAAACCTCCTCCACACTAGTATCAAGTCCAAGAAGCAGAAGGGCAAGGGGCCGCTGCCCCCAAGGGCAGCCGCCGCCCTCCAGGAGCCTCCACCGCCGGGGCGCCGTCGCCTCCCGTGGCCACCGCCACGGAGATCTTCATCGCCATCTCCTCCACGGGTTGCACCTCTTCATAAACTTCTACATCAACATCTTCATCTAATCTTTGTAATCTCTTGGCAAACATGATGTGTATTGCAATCTATCAATTTCCCATGGTATTTTGTGTCTCCATGTCTTTCTTTGAGTAGTGACTTGTTCATGGCAATTGTTATATAGTTTGTTGTTGGTTGCATACAAATTTATGTTATCTTCCATGATGATCTTGTTTTACTAGCATATGAGTGCACACATATGTTGGGGAATGCATGAGGTTGTCACCGTTGCATGATGATAGGAGGAGGGACAGCTGGAGCTTGACAGAAACCATGTCCCAATTCTTAGATTCATGTTGTATTAATTCATGGTTAATCAATGGGGGTATAACTATGGGAACCTTTAAACTTACAGCCATGGTTGAACTTTATGCCTTAATAATTCCCTTGTTTGTTCTTAATTGGCCTTGGGATAAATCACTAGTGGTGTAATTGCTCATGTTTATGGCTACACCTATCTATGGCTCCTCTCTAGAAGAAACTATAAAACAGTTATCTTTGTGTTGCACTAATTATGACAACCACACAAATGAAGTAGAAATTTGCTAGAACACTTAGTTCCTTGAGTTACTCCACTCCACTTCATCTCATTTTACTTTATCATACTTTACTTTTCTTGCAATAGTTTTACTTCTCGCATTTTGATTTCAGCACCTATAGTTTCATAGTAAAAACCTCTTCACACACACACACTATAGATCCTAGATTTGCATAGAAATCCATATACGTGGGTTATAGGGCTTAGAGAATAGATAGTTTACCTTCAGCTCCTCGTGGTTTCGACACTCAAATATTTATCGAATTGTACTGCGGTGATCCCCTGCATTTGGGGTTTATCAAGGTGCTTTTCTGGCGCCATTGCCAGGGAGCGTAGTGCTAGGCTTCTATTCTTTCTTGCATTGCTTGTTTACTTTTAATACCATTTTTATAAACTAAAACCTAAAAAAATAGAAAATATAAAATATAAAAAATATTCATGTTATGAGCACAAGTATGAATAGCAATGACATATTTTTTATGTACTTTAATGCTGGTAATATTGCTAATAAATTTAGAGAATCAATAGAAGGGGTAAGATTAGAACATTTCTTCAAAACTCTAAATTCTATTGCTATTCAATTGATCGACTATTATGAAGATAAAAATTGTTGCTCTAAACAAAATTTTAGACACTTTCAATATCAATGTAGATTCCATGAATATGTTATTGCATCTTATGATAGGTGTGATTATGCTTATTTATGAATGGAACTAGTAGAGCAATTTGTTACTTATATGGCAGCTTGTGAATTACACACCTTCATTTATGAACATGAAACTTGCCCTATAGCTTCTAAATTTAAAATTGTGATCATTTGTATCCTTAATTATTGTATAACCAACTTCATTGATAATATCTATATTGTTGACTTTAAAAAGAGGGGCATGGATGCCCAAGAGAGCACTAATATTTTGCAGGGAGAAGATGATGAAAGCATGAGCTTGGGGATGCCCATACATACCCAAGAGGAAGACAAAGAAGAACAAAAAAAGAAGGATGAAAAAAGCATAAGCTTGGGGATGCCCATGCAACCCCAAGAAGATAATGAAGAACAACAAGAGGAGGAATAATGGAGTAGCTACCCATCTCCAACTCCTAACAATGGTAACACACAAAACACTCCTTCTTATAATATTGATGATGATCCCCCTATGTGATATAATTGTCTAATTTATGGGAGGATCATGATGATGTAAACTAAATAGATGATACCATGAGCTCATTAGATGATTTGTATTTATTTGGTGATTCTATTCACAACGATGTTATTGAGTCTACTTTTAATGCTTGCAAATATTATAAAAGAGGAAAAGATAAGAGCCCTCTTTATGTTTCCATGTTATTTAAAATGAAATATACTAGTAATTATATGCATTGGGTACTATTAAATTGCTGTTATGTATTCATATATAAAATGCCAATGCATAGGAAGGGGTGAGACTTAAAAGTTAATGGTTTCAAATCTTGTGGTGTGCTCCATATGCCTTCCAAAAAAAATTAATTTGAGCACACTGATACGTCCAAAACGTATTTACTTTCCCGAACACTTTTGTTGTTGTTTGCCCTCTATCTTGCGTGTTTTGAATACAACTAACGCGGACTAACGCTGTTTTCAGCAGAATTGCTCTCGTGTCTTGTTTTTGTGTAGAAATTCAACTTTTGGGAAAATTCCCAGAAAATATAGAAAAAACAATATTTTACCTGGAGACTTGATACGTCCCAAACGTATCTATAATTTTTGATGCTCCATGCTTGTTTTTTTTACAATTCTTATATGTTTTATGTGCGTTTTTCCACACTTTTTAGCATTTTCTGGGACTAACCTATAAACACAGTGTCGCAGTGCCAGTTCCTGTTTTCTGTTGTTTTTGTATTTCAGAAAAGTTGTACATGAAAGTTTCTCGGAATTGGACGAAACAAAAGCCCAGAGTCTTATTTTTCTGGGACGAAGACAAAGCCAGAAGGACACGCGCAGGAGAGCTGCCACGTGGCAGTACATAGGCAGGCGTGGCCCCACCTTTGGCCGCGCTCGCCTGCGGCGCCTCGTTTGCTCCGCCCTTCCGCCTATTTATTCCTCATATCGTGAAAACCCCAGGGACGAGAGCCTCCATCCACGAAAAGTTCCGACGCCGTCGTCAACCGAAACCCTAGTTTGGGAGGGATCTGCGTCCATCCCGGCACCCTGGGAGAGGAAATCACCGGAGGCCTCTACATCACCATGTCTTCATCTGAGGTGATGCGTGAGTAGTCCTCCACGGGACCATGGGTCCATAGCAGTAGCTAGATGGTTGTCCTCTCCTTGTTGTGCTTCATGTATAGATCTTGTGAGCTGCCTAACATGATCAAGATTATCTATTTGTAATTGCTACATGTTGGTTTGATGTGGATCCGATTTATAGAGAGATTGCTTTGGTTGAGATTATGTATTATGTTATTATAATCTTGCATGCTCTCCGTTTCTAGATGCTCTAGCCAAGTAGATGCTAGCAACTCCAAGAGGGAGTATTTATGCTCGATAGTGGGTTCATGCATCTATTTAACCATGGGAAGTGACCTTGTTCTGTACGGTTGTAGATGTGTTGTTGCCACTAGGGAGAAAACAGCGATGTTCTATTCAAGGGTAGTTTCATCGTTTACTTTACACACATTGCTTAAAGCGATAGTCCGTTGCTTGCAACTTAATACTGGAGGGTGTCGCGGATGCAATCTGAAGGTGGATTATTAGTCATAGATGCAGTTGGATTACGGTCTATGTATATTGTTGTAATGCCCGCATACTTTCATAGCATGTATTCTGCACCAACCATTAGCGTAGAATCTCTGTTTGTCAATTGCCCATCTGTAATTTGTTTACCCAGCATATTTATTTTATTGGGGAGGCGCCTCTAGTGAACTGTGGACCCCGGTCCTTCTTCTTTTAATTGCAATCTTCTACAACATTTTCCTGTTCTATTCTCTGCAAACAATTCTTCTTCCACATGGTTCGTTTAATCCTTTGTTTTCAGCAAAACCAGTGAGCTTGACAACCTCGCTGAAAGTTGGGGACAAAGTACTTGGTTGTTTGTGTGCAGGTCTCCACGTTGCTGCTGACGCCGGCAGTGCGCCCTGCCACGAGTTGGTTCGCAACACCTCGGGAGAGAACGTTTTTCTCCTACTGGTCGATAAACCTTGGTTTCTTACTGAGGAAAACTTCTGCTGTGCTTATCATACCTTCCTCTTGGGGTTCCACTCAACGTTGCGCATAAATTCTCCTTCATCAACTTCACACCAGCAAGACTCCCGGAGCCAGAAGACGAGACGGATGGGGGCCACAAGGGGCCCACACCTGCCCTAGGCGCGGGGCAAGCTTTGATGGGGTTCGTTGCATAGAAAACAAAAAAATTCCTACCGCAAAGACGAATAAATCCAAGATCTAATCTATGGAACACCCAAGATCTAATCTACAAGATCGGAGCAACGAGATTGATGTGAGACTAACCCTCGAAGATTTCCAAAGCCTACGAGATTAGATCTCGTTGTTGTGTAGACGTCGTCCTCGGTGCTGCAATCCGGCACTTCCGTACTGGTCGCACGTACGGTGTCGATGAAGCCCTTCCTCTCCCTGTTCCAGCGGGCAACGAAGGTGTGGTAGATCCCCTCGAATCCCAGCAGCACGACGGCGTGGTGGTGGTGGTGGAGGAGAATCTCTGCAAGGCTTCGCCTAAGCGCAGCAGAGAAAGAGGAGGGAGGAGAGGTGGCGGCTAGGGTTATGGATGGGGGGCCTTGGCCGGCCCCCCCCTCCCCTCTTTATATAGGTGGGGGGTCGGCCCCTAGGGCCCACCCATCCCCTTTGGCCGGCCATGGGAGGGGCAAACTCCTCCCCCAAGTCTTCCCCCTTATCTCCTAATTTAAACGCTTTATTTTAGGAGATAGATCTTATCTCTAATTTTAAACCATTTAAACTAGAGATAGATCTTATCTCTAAGGGGGGCCGGCCTGGGCCCACATGTCATGGTGGGCAGGACCCACTATGCCATGTGGCGCCTATGTGGCCTCTCCCGGGGTGGTGGGCCCACTGGTGGCCCTCTAGAACCTTATAGAAGCTCCGGTCAAAACACCGGACTTTTTCCCGAACCCCGAAAAATGACTTCCCATATATGAATCTTATTCTCCGGACCATTCCGGACCTCCTCGTGATGTCCCGGATCCCATCCGAGACTCCGAACAAAAACTTCGGACTCCAACTCATATTCTGAATCTACTTATGCGACATCGAACCTTAAGCGTGTCACCCTACGGTTCGCGAATTATGCAGACATGGTCGAGACTCTCTCCGAGCAATAATAGCGGGATCTGGAGATCCATAATGGCTCCCACATATTCAACGATGACTTAGTGATCGATTGAACCATTTACATACGATGCCAATTCCCTTTGTCACGCGATATTTTACTTGTCCGAGGTTTGATCATCAGTATCTCCATACCTTGTTCAACCTCGTTACCGACAAGTACTCTTTACTTGTACCGTGGTATGTGATCTCTTATGAACTATTCATATGCTTGCAAGCTAATCAGATGACATTCCATCGAGAGGGCCCAGAGTATATCTATCCGTCATCAGGATGGACAAATCCCACTATTGATCCATATGCCTCAACTCACACTTTCCAAATACTTAATCTCATCTTTATAACCACCCATTTACGCAATGGCGTTTGATGTAATCAAAGTACCCTTCCGGTGTAAGTGATTTACATGATCTCATGGTCGAAGGACTTAGGAAACTATGTATCGAAAGCTTATAGCAAATTGAACTTAATGACTTGATCTTATGCTACGCTCATTTGGGTGTGTGTCCATTGTATCATTCACCTAATGACATAACCTTGTTATTAATAACATCCAATGTTCATGATCACGAAACCATGATCATCCATTAATCAACAAGCTAGTTATATAAGAGGCTTACTAGGGACTCCTTGTTGTTTACATAACACACATGTATCAATGTTTCGGTTAATACAATTATAGCATGAGATATAAACATTTATAATGAACACTAAGATATAACAATAACTATTTTATTATTGCCTCTTGGGCATATCTCCAATAGTATCCCACTTGCACTAGAGTCAATAATCTGGTTTACATTTGAAAAGATATAACACATTGGCCTTCTGGTGCTTATCATGTTTTGCTCACGGGAGAGGTTTTAGTCAACGGATCTGACACGCTCAGAAACGTATGTATTTTGCAATTCATTTGCGTCTCTATGCATCACTCATTTTCCAAATGAGTCGACATTAATTGTATATGCTTAGTCCTCTGGTGGAACCTTAATTCCGCGGTCTGAAAATAAGTCACTAATATTGTCATACATAATATAGCTTCAAAGTTCTGACACTATCGGAACTACACCAAGTTCTCAAAGAACTCCTCGACTTAACATCCTCAGTCATTGTCAAAACAATGACATACTCTGCCTTCGTTTGTAGAATCCGTCACAATATTTAGAACTGATCTAAATCTAGCATAGACTTCTTCTAGCTCATTGTGCTACCTTTTAAACAACACTTAGCCTAATTGAGATTGAAATTTTATTTTTATATGTGATCAAACTAATATCGGTGCAACACCTTACAGCGATTTGTTTGTCATTACCCCATACAAAAACTATATATATATATATCCTTGGTTTTTCTAAAGCACTCAGGGATATTCTTACTGTTGTCCAATGATCATTACATGAATCATTCTGGTATATGCTCATAACACTTTAGAGCACAGGACATCTGACTTTGTACATATTATTCGTGATCTAAAATCACTCATGTGTTTTTACTCATCGAGTGTCAAATACACTCAAGTCTTGTTAAACCTTCACATGGAAAAGAACACCTTCTTAATATTTTTATATTGAACCACTTCAATATTCATTCTATGTACTTTGACTTAAACTTATTATGTGTTTCAATCTATCTTCATAGATCTTGACACTAAATATGTTTGAGTCCATATCCTTTCATTGAAGTTAATTCTCAATGAAACCTTTTAGTCACATCAAGTATATAATTACATCAATTATAATCAATGATATGTCATCCACATATAATATTATAACTATGTCTCAGCGCTCCCACTTAATTTCTTGCAAATGCAAGCATCTTCATCGTTTTTGATGAAATCAAAACTCTTTGATTATTTCATCCGGTGAAGATTCCAACTCCGTGATACTCACTTCATCCAATTGAAGTTTGTATACCTATCTAGTATTCCACGGACTAGCAAAACTCTTTGGTTTGTATCTAGTATACATCCTTCATACACACTTCTGGTAAGGAATGTATTTCTGCCATCCTACTATCATATCTCATAAAAGAAATATGTAGCGATTACTAGAATAATCCATATAGACTACAAGCATCGCTACGGAAGATCTAATCTTATCGTAGTCAACTCTTTGAACTTTGTCGTAAACAACTTTTCGACAAGTCGAGCTTCTTCAAGGATATTGTATCCAAGTCCATCAATTTTATACATCCATTTACTTTCAAAAAGTATTTACCTATCTTGGATTTCATGGCGCATAGCCATTTTAACGGAGTCAGGGCCCATCATAATTTCTTTGTATGTAGTTGGTTTATCATTGTTCAAAATCAATCCTTTGTCCACAAATCATTTATTTGATCACAAAGTAAACCACATCTACAAGGTTCAATAAGTACTTTGATCTCCATGACTATAACACTTTGTAGACATGGGAGCCATGATCTTCGTAGCTGCTTCCGGAACCATTTCCGATGATGTGCTACTCTGATCATCATGCTCAGGTTCATGAACCTTATCAAGTTCCATTGTCCTCCCACTCAAATACTTCGCTAGAAACAATTTCTTGAAATAAGTAAGAAACATCGACAAACACTTTTGTCTTTGACTTCATAGTGGAAAGAATTCCCAATCAATTTTATGGGATAATCAACAAAGACATTTATCCGATTTTGGTTGTAAACTCATTTACTTATGCTATGCATACCAAAATTTAAGAAAGGACTATTTAGGGTTTATACCCATGCCACAACTCGTATGGTGTCATTTCAATGGATCATGATGATGCTCTATTCAGTGTAAAAGCGGTAGTCTCTAAAGCATAATCCACAAAAGTATAATGGCGTCATTTTATTTTATCTCATCATCAATCCAACAGGTTTGGATACGTCTCTTGGATACTCCATCATCATTATGATACTCCAAGAAACGTGAGTTGTAGAACAATTTCATAAATCTCTTAGATGTTCGCTAAAACTCGTAATTCAAATATTTCCACCATGATCCAATCATAGATATTCGACTTTTCTATTACAATGATTTTCACTTCATGCTGAAACTTATCTGAATCCATTCAAATGTTTTCAAACTTCTTCCTTATCGAATATATCAACATATATATACTCAATTCATTGTTAGAAGTTTTCATGAAGTAGAAGAATCTCCCGCACACAACTATGCCCAGTGAACCATATACATCATCATGTATGTTTCCACTAAGTTAGTTGCCCGTTCAACTCTTGGCCTATGAACGGTATTTAAGTCATTCTCTTTAGAAGAGATTTGCAAGCGCCAAATGATTCAAAAATCATATGACTCCAAAAATCCATTCAAATGGAGTTCCTTCATGCGTTCCTTTCTAACATGACCTAAATGGCGGTTCCACTAATGAGTGGAATTCATATCATTTGCCTTATGGCATTTTAGCGTCAGTGTTATGCATGTGTGCTTCACCATAAAGATTTATAATAACTTATCCATCGTACATGGAATATGTCATAATTTGAACAACTCATTGTTTTCATTTGACTAGAACATAACAACCATTGTAAAGTTCTTTATTATAAAATCCGAAGGGCTAGGTAGAATGCCAACGACGAACACAATAACACTTTATTTTGTTCCAGACGTGCATTCCTACCATATTCCTTGTCAGTCACTTAGGCCATTGTATTCTTGTATTGCGTTGTTTTGTATGACACCTCATACCAACCAATATGGTACAATTACCCAAGAATTTCATTGTGTGACCAAAAACAAGGAATACATTCATAACATGTATATCATCTATATACACCTGAGCTAGACTTTCTAGTCTTTTCTTTTCTTTCTGCCACAAATCTTTTGTAGTTTCTCTTTTAGCTTTCCTCATTCTCAGAAAACACTTCATCTTCAATAACTTCTAGGTCCATTGGTCAAATACCAATAACCTTGAGGTTCTTACTTTGAAGTTGATCATCACATGACAAGTGTTCTAGATTTCACTATTAGTAACCTTTTAATGTGATGAACAATTTCACTCATTGTTTTATCCATCAAATCATGACGACTTTCGAGACCATGTCTGTACATGCCAGGCTCGTAAAGTTTAACCTTAGTACTCGTATGTGCAAAACTGGCTTGCACCCGTTGTATGCACACGTAGAATCTATAACACCCGATCATCACGTGATGCTTCGAAACGACGAGCTTTAGCAACGGTGCATACTAAGGACGATCACTTCATGGATGTGCGAATATCGTTAGTGCCCAACTAGTTGGAGGATTGGGACGCCTGGCGTCTTCAACCTTCGTACATTCCCATAAAACTTATGAGTTTATGTAGTCTCACTAGATTATATTCTATCATCTTGCAATAAGGTCTTAGATATCACATATATCTCATACCTTGCTTATTTCTGAAAACAAAATTTTCAGCTCCTTACTTTTCAAACGGATTTGAACTTCAAGTTTCACGGAGACAAGATGATTTAAGGTACTAATTGAAACCATTGCTCTTTGAATCATCAATGTGAGGTTTACTAAAAGTTTGCATTAGGACTTAATCATATCTTGATTCTTTAACAATACGGTACTAGTCCGTAAAGTTACTTGTCAGACTTAACAATATTTCTATCTCAATTACAAGACTAGCGCATGGTAGATAACGGATGCCAATTCTACAAATTTAATTCAAAATACTATTCAGACTATGTTCATGATAATTAGTTCATATTTTAATCTAATTACTAATGAACTCCCACTTAATACAACATCCCTCATAGTTGTTAAGTGGCACACGATCCACATCCACTACACCAAAACCGATCATCACGTGAGATGATGTAGCTTCAATGGTAAACATCAACATGTTGATCATATCATCCATATGACTCGTGTTCAACCTTTCGGTTTCCGTTGTCCCGAGGCCATGTCTGTACATGCTAGGCTCGTCAAGCAAACCCAAGTATTTCCGCGTGTGCAACATGGCTTACACCCGTTGTATGTGAACGTAGAATCTATCACATCCGATCATCACGAGATGCTTCGAGACGACGAACTGTAGCAACGGTGCATACGAGGGGAGAACACTTTATTATCTTGATATTAGTGTGAGGGATCATCTTATAATGCTACCGTCGCGATCTAAGCAAGATAAGATGCATAAAGGATTAACATCACATGCAATTCATAATATGTGATATGATATGGCCTTTCTTCTTGTGCTTTTGATCTCCATCTCCAAAGCACATGAGCATGATCTCCATCATCACCAGCATTGCACCAAGGTCCATGGCGCCGCTTCATGGTTGTCCATCACTTATAGCTACTATAAAAACTACTTGAAATAAAGCTATTACATGATGAATAGACACGCAGGTCTTAACAAATTTAAAGACAACCATTAGGCTCCTGTTGCCATAATACAATAATGAACATCTCATACATCAAATATAATCATCATCACATCATGGCCATATCACATCACCAAACCCTGCAAAAACAAGTTAGACGCCTCTAATTTGGTTTGCATATTTTACGTGGTTTAGGGTTTTCGAGTAAGATCTAATCTACCTACGAACATGAACCACAACGGTGATACTAGTGTTGACAATAGAAAGTGCAAATTGGAATCTTCACTATGGTGGGAGAGACAGACACCCGCAAAGCCACTTATGCAATACAAGTTGCATGTCAAGCGTGGAGCAAGTCTCATGAGACGCGATCATGTAAAGTTAGCCCGGGCCGCTTCATCCCACCATCCCGCAAGATGCAAAGTACACAAACTAAAGCAAAAAAAGCATCACCGCCCACAAAACCATTGTGTTCTACTCGTGCAACAGATCTATGCATAGACATGGCTCTGATACCACTGATGGGGTTCGTTGCATAGAAAACAAAAAAATTCTTACCGCAAAGACGAATAAATCCAAGATCTAATCTATGGAACACCCAAGATCTAATCTACAAGATCGGAGCAACGAGATTGATGTGAGACTAACCCTCGAAGATTTCCAAAGCCTACGAGATTAGATCTTGTTGTTGGTGTAGACGATCGTCCCGGTGCTGCAATCCGGCAGCACTTCCGTACTCGGTCGCGCGTACGGTGTCGATGAAGCCCTTCCTCTCCCGTTCCAGCGGGCAGCGGAGGTGTGGTAGATCCCTCGGAATCCCAGCAGCACGACGGCGTGGTGGTGGTGGTGGAGGAGAATCTCTGCAGGGCTTCGCCGCAGAGAGAGAGAAGGAGGGAGGAGAGGTGGCGGCTAGGGTTATGGATGGGGGGCCTTGGCCGGCCACCCCCTCCCCTCTTTATATAGGTGGGGGGTCGGCCCCTAGGGCCCACCCATCCCTTTGGCCGGCCATGGGAGGGGCAAACTCCTCCCCCAAGTCTTCCCCCTTATCTCCTAATTTAAACGCTTTATTTTAGGAGATAGATCTTATCTCTAATTTTAAACCATTTAAACTAGAGATAGATCTTATCTCTAAGGGGGGCCGGCCTGGGCCCACATGTCATGGTGGGTAGGACCCACTATGCCATGTGGCGCCTATGTGGCCTCTCCCGGGGTGGTGGGCCCACTGGTGGCCCTCTAGAACCTTCTAGAAGCTCCGGTCAAAACACCGGACTTTTTCCCGAACCCCGGAAAATGACTTCCCATATATGAATCTTATTCTCCGGACCATTCCGGACCTCCTCGTGATGTCCCGGATCCCATCCGAGACTCCGAACAAAAACTTCGGACTCCAACTCATATTCCGAATCTACTTATGCGACATCGAACCTTAAGCGCGTCACCCTACGGTTCGCGAACTATGCAGACATGGTCGAGACTCCTCTCCGAGCAATAACCAATAGCGGGATCTGGAGATCCATAATGGCTCCCACATATTCAACGATGACTTAGTGATCGATTGAACCATTTACATACAATGTCAATTCCCTTTGTCACGCGATATTTTACTTGTCCGAGGTTTGATCATCAGTATCTCCATACCTTGTTCAACCTCGTTACCGACAAGTACTCTTTACTCGTATCGTGGTATGTGATCTCTTATGAACTATTCATATGCTTGCAAGCTAATCAGATGACATTCCACCGAGAGGGCCCAGAGTATATCTATCCGTCATCAGGAGGGACAAATCCCACTATTGATCCATATGCCTCAAATCACACTTTCCAAATGCTTAATCTCATCTTTATAACCACCCATTTACACAATGGCGTTTGATGTAATCAAAGTACCCTTCCGGTGTAAGTGATTTACACGATCTCATGGTCGAATGACTTAGGCAACTATGTATCGAAAGCTTATAGCAAATTGAACTTAATGACTTGATCTTATGCTACACTCATTTGGGTGTGTGTTCATTATATCATTCACCTAATGACATAACCTTGTTATTAATAACATCCAATGTTCATGATCACGAAACCATGATCATCCATTAATCAATAAGCTAGTTATATAAGAAGCTTACTAGGGACTCCTTGTTGTTTACATAACACACATGTATCAATGTTTCGGTTAATACAATTATAGCACGAGATATAAACATTTATCATGAACACTAAGATATAACAATAACTAATTTATTATTGCCTCTTGGGCATATCTCCAACAGGCTTGGCCGCGCCTAGGGGTGGTCTGGCCGCCTCGGCCACCCCTTCAACTTCTCCTTCGCACTATAAGAAGCCCATGGACCTGAAAACCGAGTGGGGTTCGACGTTTTTCCAGAAAGAGTTCCGCTGCTCCGCCGCCACCAGAAACCCCAATCCGGGGACCAAGTTGTTCTAGCTGCCGAGACGGGGATTTGGAGGAGATCAGCGTCATCGCCATCACCGACGCGTCTCCATCAACCACCCATGATTCCCCCATCCATGTGTGAGTAATTCCCCGCTGTAGGTTGTAGAGGATGGCATGGATTGGATGAGATTGGTCATGTAGTAGGTATAAGATTGTTATGGGCATAGTGCCTAGTATCCGTTGTTAGTATTTTTTACATTGTTGCAACTTGCTATGCGTAATGCTTGTCACTTTGGGCCCGAGTGCCATGATCTCAGATCTGAACATGTTATTGATTCATGAGGATAATTATTGTTTTTGATCATATCTGCAAGTTGTATACACATATTGTTGTCCGGAACCCGAGGCCCCAAAGTGACAGAAATTGGGATAACCGGAGGGGATGGCTATGATGTGAGGATCACATGTGTTCACGGAGTGTTAATGCTTTGCTCTGGTACTCTATTAAAAGGAGTAGCTTAATTACCAGTAGTTTCCCTAGAGGCCCCGCTGCAACGGGTTGGTAGGACAAAAGATGTCGTGCAAGTTTCTCATTGCGAGCACGCACGACTAAATAGGAACACACGCCTATGGATATATTATGCTAGGATGATTTTATCTTTATTACTTGCAATGCTTATGTCTTGCTATTACATGGACTCTCTCATTCATGCAACACCCGTTCATCCATCCATGTGCCTACATTATTTTAATCCTGCTGTCTATTGCAATCATCGCTACCGCTGTTTTTATTTCGCTGCTACTGTTACTTCACTACTACCACTACTATAAAATTGTTACTATTGATAAATTGTTGCGAGCGAGTCTATTTTCATGTGCAGGTGAATTGACAACTCACTTGTTAAAGCAGGAATTTTTTTTTTTTGGCTCCCCTTGTATCGAATCAATAAATTTGGGTTTTACTTCCCTCGAAGACTGTTGCGATCCCCTATACTTGTGGGTCATGATACGTCTCCAACGTATCTATAATTTCTTATGTTCCATGCTAGTTTTATGACAATACCTACATGTTTTGTTCACACTTTATGATGTTTTGATGCATTTTCCGGCAATAACCTATTAACAAGATGCCGAAGCGCCAGTTGCTGTTTTCTGCTGTTTTTGGTTTCACAAATCCTACAAAGGAAATATTCTCGGAATTGGACGAAATCAACGCCCAGGGTCTTATTTTTCCACGAAGCTTCCAGAAGACCGAAGAGCATACGAGGTGGGGCGATGAGGCGCCCACACCACAGGGCCGCGCGGCCATGGTGGGGCCCGCGCCGCCCTATGGTGTGGGGCCCTCGTGCCTCACCGACCCTGCCCTTCCGCCTACTTAAACTCTCCGTCACAAAACCCTATTACCGAGAGCCACGATACGAGAAAAAGTTCCAGAGACGCCGCCCAATCCCATCTCGGGATTCGGAGATTGCCTCCGGCCTGCCGGAGAGGGGAATCATCACCGGAGGGCTCTACATCACCATGCCCGCCTCCGGATTGATGCGTGAGTAGTTCATCCTTGGACTATGGGTCCATAGCAGTAGCTAGATGGTTGTCTTCTCCTCTTGTGCTATCATGTTTAGATCTTTTGAGCTGCCTAACATGATCAAGATCATCTATTTGTAATACTACATGTTGTGTTTGGTGGGATCCGATGAATATAGAATACTATGTCAAGTTGATTATTGACCTATCATATATGTGTTGTTTATGTTCTTGCATTCTCTCTGTTGCTAGTAGAGGCTCTGGCCAAGTTGATACTTGTAACTCCAAGAGGGAGTATTTATGCTCGATAGTGGGTTCATACCTCCGTTGAATCTGGGACAGTGACAGTTCTAAGGTTGTGGATGTGTTGTTGCCACTAGGGATAAAACATCAATGCTTTGTCTAAGGATATTTGTCTTGATTACATTACGCACCATACTTAATGCAATTGTTTGCAACTTAATACTGGAAGGGGTGCGGATGCTAACCTGAAGGTGGACTTTTAGGCATAGATGCATGATGGATGGCGGTCTATGTTCTTTGTCGTAATGCCCTGATTAAATCTCATAGTGATCATCATGATATGTATATGAATCTTTATTTGTCAATTGCCCACCTGTAATTTTTCACCCAGCATGCTATTTATCTTATTGGAGAGACACCACTAGTGAATTGTGGACCCCGGTCCATTCTTTTACATCTGAAATACAATCTACTGCAATCTTGTTCTCTGTTGTTCTTTGCAAACAAACATCATTCTCCACACCATACGTTTAATCCTTTGTTTTCAGCAAGCCGGTGAGATTGACAACCTCACTGTTAAGTTGGGGCAAAGTATTGTGATTGTGTTGTGCAGGTTCCACGTTGGCGCCGAATCACGGTGTTGCGCCGCACTACCTCCTCCACCAACAACCTTCACGTGGCCTTCATCTCCTACTGGTTCGATAACCTTGGTTTCTTGAGGGAAAACTTGATGCTGTACGCATCACACCTTCCTGTTGGGGTTCCCAACGGACGTGTGCTTCACGCGTTATCAAACTCTTTTTCTGGCGCCGTTGCCGGGGAGATCAAGACACGCTGCAAGGGGAGTCTCTCACATCCAATCTCTTTACTTTGTTTATTGTCTTGCTTTACTTTATTTTATTTTCTGTCTTGTTTGCTTTATATCAAAAACACAAAAAAATTAGTTGCTTTACTTTACTTTATTTTCTGTCTTGCTTTCGCTATATCAAAAACACAAAAAAAATAGTTACTTGTTTTTACTTTATTCTGTTTGTTTAGTTTACTTTTATTACTGCTAAAATGAGTAATCCTGAAGTTGAAGTTCGTTCTTTTAAGCAACAAGGTGGAGAAATTTTTAAAGATGCTTGGTACAGAATTAGTAATGCTCATCATAGGTGCATTAAGAAACACTCCACTATTATCCTTCTTAGGAACTTTTATGTTGGCATATCTAGCTGGAATAGGTATGTTCTTGATACTCTTTCGGGAGGTAATTTCCTAGGTACTCCTGCTTTAGAAGCTAGTTGCATCATTGAGAGTCTAGTTGGAACACCACCTGTTAATGAAGTTAAAATTGAAATCAGTGTTGGGCCTCCAAGTGCAGGTTTGTAGAACAGCAGCAAGTTTCCCTTAAGTGGATTACCCAAGGTTTATCGAACTCGGGAGGAAGAGGTCAAAGATATCCCTCTCAAGCAACCCTGTAATCACAAAGCAAGAAGTCTCTTGTGTCCCCAACACACCAAATACACTTGTCGGGTGTATAGGTGCACTAGTTCGGCGAAGAGATAGTGAAATACAAGTAATATGGATGTATATGAGTGGTAATAGCAATCTGAATAAAATATGGCAGCGAGTAAACATGCAACAGAACAGTAAGTAAACGGTGTTTTCAGTATTGGAAACAAGGCCTAGGGATCATACTTTCACTAGTGGACACTCTCAACATTGATCGCATAATAAATACTTCTTCTCAAATGTGCTACATACACTCTTGTTTGATAATGAACATCATTGCGTAGGATTACACGAACCCTCAATGCCGGAGTTAACAAGCTCCACAATTCCATGTTCATATTTAAGTAACCTTAGAGCATAATAGATCATTGCAAAATAAACCAAGAACTAACATAGTGCACACTATGAAGGAGGAATAGATCACATCAATACTATCATAATGATAATTAACTCCACAATCTACAAGAGATCGTGATCATAGCCTACGACAAGAACCACAGGGTGCACACACTAATCACCTTTACACCAAGTAGGAGGAATAGAACTACTTTAATAACATCACATGAGTAGCACACAACTAGTAGCGATACAAAGCTCATCATATGGATCTCAATCATGTAAGGCAGCTCATGAGATCATTGTATTGGAGTACAGAGAGAGAGATTAACCACATAGCTACGGTAGAGCCCTCAGCCCGGGGGAGAACTACTCCCTCCTCATTATGGGAACAGCGATGGCGGTGAAGATGGCGGTGGAGACGGCTTCCGGGGGCAATTCCCGTCCGGCGGCATGCCGGAATAGAGACTTCTGTCCCCCGAATCTTGATTTCGCGATGGCGGCGGCTCGGAAGGTTTTCTCCGTATCGTGGGTCTCCGTATCGCGTTTTAGGTCGGGGACCTTTAAATAGGCGAAGAGGCGGAGTCGGAGGGGCGAAGGGCGACGACACCATAGGGTGGCGCGGGCCCAGCCCTGGCCGCGCCACCCTATCATCCGGGGCCCACAGGGCCCCCTCGCGGCTCTCGGGTGTTCTGGATGCTTCCGGGCAAAATAGGAACTGGGCGTTGATTTCGTCCAATTCCGAGAATATTTCGTTACTAGGATTTCAAACCAAAAACAGCAAAACAGGAACTGGCACTTCGGCATCTTGTTAATAGGTTAGTTCCAAAAACGCATAAATATGACATATAATGTGTATAAAACATGTAGGTATCATCAATAAAGTAGCATGGAACATAAGAAATTATCGATACGTTGGAGACGTATCAGCATCCCCAAGCTTAGTTCTGCTCGTCCGAGCAGGTAAAACGATAACAAAGATAATTTCTTAAGTGACATGCCATCATAACCTTGATCATACTATTGTAAGCATATGAGATAAATGCAGCAATTCGAAGCAATGATGAAGATAATGAGTAAACAAATGAATCATATAACAAAGACTTTTCATGAATAATACTTTCAAGACAAGCATCAATAAGTCTTGCATAAGAGTTAACTCATAAGCAATAAACTCTTAGTAGAAAGCTTTGAAACAACACAAAGGAAGATATAAGTTTCAGCGGTTGCTTTCAACTTTAACATGTATATCTCATGGATAATTGTCAACACAAAGTAATATAACAAGTGCAATAGGTAAACATGTAAGAATCAATGCACACAGTTCACACAAGTGTTTGCTTCTAAGATAGAAAGAATAGGTAAACTGACTCAACAATAAAGTAAAAGAATGGTCCTTCAAAGAAGAAAGCATCGATTGCTATATTTGTGCTAGAGCTTTGATTTTGAAAACATATAGAGAGCATAAAAGTAAAGTTTTGAGAGGTGTTTGTTGTTGTCAACGAATGGTAGCGGGTACTCTAACCCCCTTGCCAGGCAAACCTTCAAAGAGCGGCTCCCATTTTATTTATTTTTGGGTGGCACTCCTTCCAACCTTTCCTTCACAAACCATGGCTAACCGAATCCTCGGGTGCCTGCCAACAATCTCATACCATGAAGGAGTGCCTTTTTATTTTAGTTTTATTATGATGACACTCCTCCCCACCTTTGCTTTCTCAAGCCATGGCTAACCGAATCCTTCGGGTGCCGTCCAACAATCACATACCATGGAGGAGTGTCTATTTTTGTTAATTAATTTGGGACTGGGAATCCCATTGCCAGCTCTTTTTGCAAAATTATTGGATAAGCGGATGAAGCCACTAGTCCATTGGTGAAAGTTGCCCAACAAGATTGAAAGATAAACACCACATACTTCCTCATGAGCTATAAAACATTGACACAAATAAGAGGTAATAACTTTTGAATTGTTTAAAGGTAGCACTCAAGCAATTTACTTTGGAATGGCGGAGAAATACCATGTAGTAGGTAGGTATGGTGGACACAAATGGCATGAATATTGGCTCAAGTATTTGGATGCATGAGAAGTATTCCCTCTCGATACAGGGTTTAGGCTAGCAAGGTTATTTGAAGCAAACTCAAGTATGAAATGGTGCAGCAAGACTCACATATAAACATATTGCAAGCATTATAAGACTTTACATCGTCTCCTTGTTGTTCAAACACCTCAACCAGAAAATATCTAGACTTAGAGAGACCAATCATGCAAACTAAATTTTAACAAGCTCTATGTAATTATTCATTAATGGGTACAAGGTACATGATGCAAGAGCTTAAACAAGATCTATATGAGCACAACAATTGCCAAGTATCACATTATTCAAGACATTACACCAATTACTACATGTAGCATTTTTCCAATTCCAACCATATAACAATTTAACGAAGAAGAAACTTCGCCATGAATATTATGAGCTAAGAACACATGTGTTCATACGAACCAGCGGAGCGTGTCTCTCTCCCACACAAGGATGAACTTGTTCAGAGAACTAAGATAACAAACCAAAAACAAAAATAAAAGCACACAGACGCTCCAAGTAAAATACATAGGATGTGACGGAATAAAAATATAGTTTCACTAGAAGAAACCTGATAATGTTGTCGATGAAGAAGGGGATGCCTTGGGCATCCCCAAGCTTAGATGCTTGAGTCTTCTTGAAATATGCAGGGATGAACCACCGGGGCATCCCCAAGCTTAGACCTTTCACTCTTCTCGATCACATTATATCACCCTCTTCTATTGACCCTTGAAAACTTCCTTCACACCAAACTTCAAGCAAACTCATTAGAGGGTTAGTGCATAATCAAAAATTCACATGTTCAGAGGTGACACAAACATTCTTTTCACTTCTGGACATTGCATAATGCTACTGGACATTAATGGATCAAAGAAATGAATCCAACATAGCAAAAGAGGCAATGCGAAATAAAAGGCAGAATCTGTCAAAAATAGAACAGTCCGTAAAGACGAATTTAAAGCTGGCACCAGACTTGCTCAAATGGAAAAACTCAAAACTAATGAAAGTTGCGTACATATCTGAGGATCACGCTCGTAAATTGGCAGATTTTTTCGAATTTTCTACAGAGAACTGTGCCCAGATTCGTGACAGACAGCAATGCTGTTTCTGCGCAGCGATCCCAAATATAACATCAACTTTGACATAGAAACTTTACTTGGCACAAAAACATGATAAGGAGAGGTTGCTACAGTAGTAAACAACTTCCAAGACACAAATATAAAACAAAGTACTGTAGCAAAATAACACATGGGTTATCTCCCAAGAAGTTCTTTCTTTATAGCCATTAAGATGGGCTCAGCAATTTTGGTGATGCACCGCAAGAAATAGTTTTTGAAGCAAAAGAGAGCTTCAAGAGGCAATTCAAAACACATTTGAGCCTAACATGCTTCCTATGCAAAAGAATATTATACACAAATGAATTCATGAAGAGCAAAGTGACAAGCATAAGAGGATAAAACACGAGTAACTTAAAGATTCTCAACATAAAGAGGGGAAACTTAATATTATTAAGATGCATATAAACATATTTCCCTCTCTCATAATAACTTTCAGTAGCATCATTGATAAAATCCACAATATACCCGTCACTTAAAACATTCTTATCATGGTTCATATACATAGAAGTATCATTAATTTTGGCATAAGAAGAGTTATTCTCATTAATAGTAATTGGAGCAAGATTATTATCAAGAATTTGAACATGGTAAACAAGTTGCATATTAAAAGAATTGTTTTTGGCAAGCCCATCATAACTATGACAAGTTTCATAAGGATAATTGTAGCATGTGTCATATACATCTCTATAGCAATTATCTAAACCTGAATATGTAATATCATCATTTTCACTAAAAGTAGAAGTCTCAAATATAGGATCTTCAAGCACAACATCCCCAAGCTTAGGGCTTTCAATATCATCGTTTAAGGGGACATGAATAATGCTATCATCATTACTTTCATAATCAGTACCAAAGAGATTTCCAATATCAAAGGTAGTGTGCTCATTCAAATCATGATCGCTAATGTATGTAAAGGGCATAGGAAGATCATCGTATTCAGATTCATTATCACAATAATCATTAGGAGCAACATACTTACGGTTACCTAGCGTTATCTCATTCACGCGGGGATACGCCGTTACCTCTTTCTTTTTATTCTCCTTCTTCTTCTTCTTCTTCGTTCCTTCTTCTTCTTCTTCTTCTTCTTCTTCTCTTCCTTCTCCTCATTCCCTTCTTTAGGAGGAAGAGGCTTGAAGGGTGGCTTGTCCGCATAACCTGATTTACTTTTAGAAACAATAGAAGAAACTTGGGAGGATCCCTCCTTTTCATTAATTAGTTGAAAACACACAGCGGTCCTATCATATTTTGGCAAGGTGTCATCTTCTAAAATATTTTGTATGTAAGTATTTGTATGGCTATTATTAATGCAGTAAGAAAGACAACCATGCAGGACATCATCAATATCAAGATCGTTAATATTTAACAAAGAAATTTTTCTTGATAACTCTTCACACTTCAAAAATAAGGTAAGTTCATCATGCTGATTAGGAATAATTTCATCATCACAATACAAATTTGCAGCACTCATGGGGTTTGAATTATCATTGGAGGAACATTGAAAATTAAAATGACCAACTCTATGGCAAAGTTCACAAATAAAAGGATAGAGGGCACACACTTTTTCTCCAAGATCATCTAGAGCTCTAGACCACTTTCTAGTTTTTTCATTTCTGTGATGGATACAATATTCATCTTCTATTTGATTAATTCCACAAGGTCTATGTATTCCACAAAAATTAACATGCTTATAGGAAATAGCATTCTTAGGAGTTTGAGCACGCTTATTGCAATTATTAACAACAATTTCATTCTTCATGCAAGCGTCTTTAAAAGGTTCATGATACTTATCAAAATTCTTTTTAGGCAATTCTAAATGAGAAGCAAAGGCTTTATAAAGATTTGCAGCAACTTGAGAGTCAAGACCATAAGTAGCACTCATATTTCGAAATTTACCACTATCCATGAAAGTTTCAATGCATTCATAATCATAATTTATACCTGACTCTTTACCTTTGTCGTTCTCCCAATCTTCAGCGTTCTCCTTAATCCGATCGAGAAGGTCCCTTTTAAACTCTTCTTTATTGCTCGTGAATGATCCAGAACAAGTAGTATCCAGCAAGGTCTTATCTTGAAAAGAAAGTCTTGCATAGAAATTATCAATGATGATATTACCTGGAAGCTCATGATTGGGGCATTTGAGCATTAAAGTCTTCAATCTCTCCCATGCTTGGGCAATACTCTCTCCATCATGAGGCCAAAAATTATATATATGGTTTCGATCTTTGTGAATTTCACTTGGAGGATAGAACTTGGAATAAAATAGAGGCACAATATCCTTCCAATCAAGAGAGTGCCCGTCCTTCAATAGTTTATACCAATGCGCCGCTTCACCAGATAGCGATATAGAGAATAGTTTCTTCTTCACTTCATCCATAGAGATACCTGCACACTTGAATAACCCGCATAATTCATGCAAAAACAGTAAATGATCTCCAGGATGGACAGTTCCATCCCCTTCATAGCGGTTATCCATAACACGTTCAATAATTTTCATAGGTATTTTGTACGGAATACTTTCAGCAGGTGGATTTAAAATATCAGAAGCATCATTAAAGTTATCGCATATGGGAGATAAAGCATTATCAGAACAAAATATTTCTTCCAAAGCGGAGGAGCTGAAAAGATTATTTTTATGTAAACCAGCTTCCCCAAGCTTAGACTTCTTCATAGCATTAGTAGTAATTGCATTCATACTAATAACATTGCTACTATCATGTAAATAAGGTTCCATAGGTTTTTTAATTTTCGCATCAAACCATCCATGTCTTAAATCAGGAAATAGAATAAGAAGCTCACTAATTTTTTTGTTGTTTTCCATTATGCCTATCTAGTGAAAAATAAAAACAAGAAACAAAAAGATGCAATTGCAGTCTAAAGGAAATAGCTTCGAGCACACACACAATGGCGCCAGAAAAGTACTGTTACCAGAACCGGAGTGAGTACCTTTTACCTTTCCTCCCCGGCAACGGCGCCAGAAAAGTGCTTGATGTCTACGGGTGCTTCTATTCTTGTAGACAGTGTTGGGCCTCCAAGTGCAGAGGTTTGTAGAACAGCAGCAAGTTTCCCTTAAGTGGATTACCCAAGGTTTATCGAACTCGGGGAGGAAGAGGTCAAAGATATCCCTCTCAAGCAACCCTGTAATCACAAAGCAAGAAGTCTCTTGTGTCCCCAACACACCAAATACACTTGTCAGGTGTATAGGTGCACTAGTTCGGCGAAGAGATAGTGAAATACAAGTAATATGGATGTATATGAGTGGTAATAGCAATCTGAATAAAATATGGCAGCGAGTAAACATGCAACAGAACAGTAAGTAAACGGTGTTTTCAGTATTGGAAACAAGGCCTAGGGATCATACTTTCACTAGTGGACACTCTCAACATTGATCGCATAATAAATACTTCTTCTCAAATGTGCTACATACACTCTTGTTTGATAATGAACATCATTGCGTAGGATTACACGAACCCTCAATGCCGGAGTTAACAAGCTCCACAATTCCATGTTCATATTTAAGTAACCTTAGAGCATAATAGATCATTGCAAAATAAACCAAGAACTAACATAGTGCACACTATGAAGGAGGAATAGATCACATCAATACTATCATAATGATAATTAACTCCACAATCTACAAGAGATCGTGATCATAGCCTACGACAAGAACCACAGGGTGCACACACTAATCACCTTTACACCAAGTAGGAGGAATAGAACTACTTTAATAACATCACATGAGTAGCACACAACTAGTAGCGATACAAAGCTCATCATATGGATCTCAATCATGTAAGGCAGCTCATGAGATCATTGTATTGGAGTACAGAGAGAGAGATTAACCACATAGCTACGGTAGAGCCCTCAGCCCCGGGGAGAACTACTCCCTCCTCATTATGGGAAGAGCGATGGCGGTGAAGATGGCGGTGGAGACGGCTTCGGGCAATTCCCGTCCGGCGGCGTGCGGAACAGAGACTTCTGTCCCCGAATCTTGATTTCGCGATGGCGGCGGCTCTGGAAGGTTTTCTCCGTATCGTGGGTCTCCGTATCGCGTTTTAGGTCGGGGACCTTTAAATAGGCGAAGAGCGGAGTCGGAGGCGACGACACCATAGGGTGGCGCGGCCCCACCGGCGCGCCACCCTATCATCTGGGGCCCCAGGGGCCCCCTGCGGCTCTCGGGTGTTGGATGCTTCCGGGCAAAATAGGAACCTGGGCGTTGATTTCGTCCAATTCCGAGAATATTTCGTTACTAGGATTTCTGAAACCAAAAAAAACAGGAACTGGCACTTCGGCATCTTGTTAATAGGTTAGTTCCCGAAAACGCATAAATATGACATATAATGTGTATAAAACATGTAGGTATCATCAATAAAGTAGCATGGAACATAAGAAATTATCGATACGTTGGAGACGTATCAACCACCTGTTAATGAAATTAAAATTGAAATCTCTCTTGAGGATGTCATGAAAAAGTTGGAAACCATAGAGAAAAATCTTCCAAGTGTTGAGACTAAATTGGGGATATTACTTGATAATACTGATAAACTTGATAAATCCCTAGGAGGAATTAATGAAAGAATTGCTATCCTAGAAACTTGTGTTATCCATGATAATCAAACCAATAGGATTAGTGAACTTGAAGAAGCTATGGGAACCTTAGGTTCAACTTTTTCTTCTCTTAAGTTTAAGGGGAAAGCTTATGTGGGTAAAGAGCAAAAATTCATGTATGTCTCTAAGGTGCCTAAACCATAGAATTATTATAGGCCTAAAATTGATAAAACCCCTAGCACCATCATGGGAAATTTAGATAATGGAGCATCTAAGGTACCTTCTGCAACAAATTGTGTTTGTAGAACAAATTATGATGTTGATGCTTCTTCTCTAGATAATACTTGATTTGCACTTTCTGCGCCTAGCTGAAAGGCGTTAAAGAAAAGCACTTCTTGGGAGATAACCCATGGTTTTATTTTTACTACTGTATTGTTGAGTCTTGGAAGTTATTACTACTGTAGCAACCTCTCCTTATCATGTTTTTGTGCCAAGTACAGTCTCTATAGTAAGGTTGATACTAGATTTGGATTTCTGCGCAGAAACAGATTTTCTGTCTGTCACGAATTCGCGTCCTTCTCTCTGTAGAAGAATCAAAAAAATCTGCCAATTTACGTGCGTGATCCTCAGATATGTACGCAACTTTCATTAGTTTTGAGTTTTTCCGTCTGAGCAAGTTAAGTGCCACAGAAAAATTCATCTTTACGGACTGTTCTGTTTTGATAGATTCTGCCTTTTTATTTCGCATTGCCTCTTTTGCTATGTTGAATGGATTTCTTTGTTCCATTAACTTTCAGTAGCTTTGTGCAATGTCCAGAAGTGTTAAGAATGATTATGTCACCTCTGAATATGTGAATTTTTCATTATGCACTAACCCTCTAATGAGTTGGCTTAAAGTTTGGTGTGGAGGAAGTTTTCAAGGGTCAAGAGAAGAGAATATGATACAATATGATCAAGAAGAGTGAAAAGTCTAAGCTTGGGGATGCCCCCGTGGTTCATCCCTGCATATTTCAAGAAGACTCAAGCATCTAAGCTTGGGGATGCCCAAGGCATCCCCTTCTTCATCGACAACTTATCAGGTCACTTCTAGTGAAACTATATTTTTATTCCGTCACATCTTATGTTCTTTACTTGGAGCGTCTGTTTGCTTTTGTTTTTGTTTTGGTTTGAATAAATTTGGATCCCACCATCCTTGTATTGGAGATATACACGCTCCGCTTTTTCATATTGAACACTTGTGTTCTTAGTTATGCTTTAATGTTCATGGCGAAGGCTGAAAACTGCTTCGTTGATTGCTATTTGGTTGGCTTCATATGGTCTTGAATAATTTGATACTTGGCAATTGCTTTGAGCTCTCATAGATCATGTTTAAGCTCTTACATCATGTAGTTTAAATCTATTAGTGGAGAACTACCATAGAGCTTGTGGAAATTTGGTTTGCATGATTGATCTCTCTAAGGTCTAGATATTTTCTGGTAAAAGTGTTTGAACAACAAGGAAGACAGTGTAGAGTCTTATAATGCTTGCAATATGTTCTTGTGTAAGTTTTGTTGTACCTGTTCATACTTGTGTTTGCTTCAAACAACCTTGCTAGCCAAAGCCTTGTACTGAGAGGAAATGCTTCTCGTGCATCCAAACACCTTGAGCCAAAACCCATGCCATTTGTGTCCACCATAACTACCTATATGTGGTATTTTTCTGCCATTCCAAAGTAAATTACTTGAGTGCTACCTTTAAAATTTCATTCCTTTGTCTTTGCAATATATAGCTCATGGGAAAATAGCTTAAAAACTATTGTGGTGATGAATATGTAGCTATGTATCTTAGTTCTTATAAGTTACTTGTTGAGCGGTAACCATGTTTCTGGGGACGCCATCAACTTTTTACACCTTTGTTGAATATCATGTGAGTTGCTATGCATGTTCGTCTTGTCTGAAGTAAGGGTGATTTATCATGATTAAATGGTTTGAGTATGCATATTGTTAGAGAAGAACATTGGGCCGCTAACCAAAGCCATGTATCATGGTGGAAGTTTTCAGTTTGGACATTAATCTTCAATCTCTTATGAGAATATTATCTGTTGTTGAATGCTTATGCATTAAAGAGGAGTCCATTATCTATTTTCTATGTTGTCCCGGTATGGATGTCCTAAGTTGAGATCTATCAAAAACGAGAAATCAAATGCGATCTATCTCCTTGGACCTTTGTACAGGCGGCATAGAGGTACCCCTTTGTGACACTTGGTTGAAACATATGTTATGCAATGATAATCCATGTAAATCCAAGCTAATTAGGACAAGGTGCGGGCACTATTGGTATTCGATGCATGAGGCTTGCAACTTGTAGGAAGTTTTAAGCATAACACATATGAATTATTACTACCGTTGACAAAATTGTTTCTATGTTTTCAAAATAAAAAGCTCTAGCACAAAAATATTAATACATGCTTCCCTCTGCGAAGGGCCCTTCTTTTACTTTATGTTGAGTCAGTTTACCTACTCCTTTCTATCTTAGAAGCAAACACTTGTGTCAACTGTGTGCATTGATCCTTACATGTTTACTTATTGCACTTGTTATAATACTTTATGTTGACAATTATCCATGAGATATACATGTTACATGTTGAAAGCAATTGCTGAAACTTAATCATCCTTTGTGTTGCTTCAATGCCTTCTACTTTGAATCTATTGCTTTATGAGTTAGCTCTTATGCAAGTCTTTTTGATACTTGTCTTGAAAGTACTATTCATGAAAAGTTTTGCTATATGATTCAGTTGTTTAGTCATTATCTCTTTGTTAGCAATCTATTGCTTTGAATCACTTCATTCATCTCATATGCTTTACAATAATGTTGATCAAGATTATGATGGTAGCATGTCACTTCACAAATTATTGTTTTTATCGTTTACCTACTCGAGGGCGAGTAGGAACTAAGCTTGGGGATGCTTGATACGTCTCCAACGTATCTATAATTTCTTATGTTCCATGCTAGTTTTATGACAATACCTACATGTTTTGTTCACACTTTATGATGTTTTGATGCATTTTCCGGCACTAACCTATTAACAAGATGCCGAAGCGCGTTTTGTTTTCTGTTTTTGGTTTTGAAATCCTACAAAGGAAAATATTCTCGGAATTGGACGAAATCAACGCCCGGTCTTATTTTTCCACGGAGCTTCAAGACCGAAGAGCATACGAGGTGGGCGACGAGGCGCCCACACACAGGCCGCGCGGCCGGTGGGGCCCGCGCCGCCCTATGGTGTGGGGCCCTCATGTCTCCACGACCCTGCCCTTCCGCCTACTTAAACTCTCCGTCGCGAAAACCCTATTACCCAGAGCCACGATACGGAAAAGTTCCGGAGACGCCGCCGCCAATCCCATCTCGGGAATTCAGGAGATCGCCTCCGGCACCTGTCGGAGGGGAATCATCACCGGAGGGCTCTACATCACCATGCCCGCCTCCGGATTGATGCGTGAGTAGTTCATCCTTGGACTATGGGTCCATAGCAGTAGCTAGATGGTTGTCTTCTCCTCTTGTGCTATCATGTTTAGATCTTTTGAGCTGCCTAACATGATCAAGATCATCTATTTGTAATACTACATGTTGTGTTTGGTGGGATCCGATGAATATATAATACTATGTCAAGTTGATTATTGACCTATCATATATGTGTTGTTTATGTTCTTGCATGCTCTCCGTTGCTAGTAGAGGCTCTGGCCAAGTTGATACTTGTAACTCCAATAGGGAGTATTTATGCTCGATAGTGGGTTCATGCCTCCATTGAATCTGGGACAGTGACAGAAAGTTCTAAGGTTGTGGATGTGTTGTTGCCACTAGGGATAAAACATCAATGCTTTGTCTAAGGATATTTGTGTTTATTACATTACGCACCATACTTAATGCAATTCTCTGTTGTTTGCAACTTAATACTGGGGTGCGGATGCTAACCTGAAGGTGCACTTTTTAGGCATAGATGCATGCTGGATGGCGGTCTATGTTCTTTGTCGTAATGCCCCGATTAAATCTCATAGTGATCATCATGATATGTATATGAATCTTTATTTGTCAATTGCCCACCTGTAATTTGTTCACCCAGCATGTTATTTATCTTATTGGAGAGACACCACTAGTGAACTGTGGAACCCGGTCCATTCTTTTACATCTGAAATACAATCTACTGCAATCTCTGTTCCTTGTTGTTCTTTGCAAACAAACATCATTCTCCACACCATACATTTAATCCTTTGTTTTCAGCAAGCCGGTGAGATTAACAACCTCACTGTTAAGTTGGGGCAAAGTACTGTGATTGTGTTGTGCAAGTTCCACGTTGGCGCCGGAATCACTGGTGTTGCGGCACACCTCCTCCACCAACAACCTTCACATGGCCTTCATCTCCCTACTGGTTCGATAACCTTGGTTCTTACTGAGGGAAAACTTGCTGCTGTACGCATCACACCTTCCTCTTGGGGTTCCCAACGGACGTGTGCTTCACGCGTTATCAAGCTCTTTTTTTGGCGCCGTTGCCGGGAGATCAAGACACACTTCAAGGGGAGTCTCTCACATCCAATCTCTTTACTTTGTTTATTGTAGTAGGTACAAAAATAGCTTGATAAGTGTTGATTTTGTGATGACTTGATATTGCAGTGTGCTGGGTACATTTTTCTTGATCATGGGGCTCTATCTTGTATTGTGGAGGAAGAGAGAGGTAGCAGGCATGAATGCACGAGCTGGTCACGGCCGGATATATAATCGACTGGTTGGGGATGCATGAAAGGAGCAGGGCCATCGCCGATTCGCTTGACCTGACTCTTCTAATAAATTATCTACAATCTATGAATTCAACAAAGAAGTAGAACTTCCATGCGTTATTTTTAACTCTATGTATAGACGTATAGTGATGTTAATAAGATGAAAACAGTTCCGATTGCAAGCATGCACTAGGAAGACAAGTGTTTCTTGCTAGCCTGGTGGTATAGTTTTAGGTTAGGCAAGTTAGACTGTCATTTGGTTTCATAGTTGTGAAAACATCCCTTAATTTTTTAGCTGTAAATTTTTCTGTAATACCATGTTTTATAATGGACCGGTGAGAGGGGTTTCGATCTCACAACATGCAATTGAAGTGCTGTCCTGCAGGTTCATATGCAGCGACGCGATGGGATATTTCCCAATTTGACAGATGAATGATTATATTCTGTATTGCCACAATGGTCATGAAACTTCTTGCTGTAGTTCTCTCCCAGCTGAAACTGAATACTAGAGACTAAGGCCTTGGATGAATTTGGAAGGTCAAAGGGTGTGATATTAGTTAATTTTCATGCTCGTGGTGCTGATTATCGTGATCTCACACTTGTCATACAGGTATGTTTTGTTTTCACATATTTTACCGGAAATCTCATGTACATTCCTCGTAAGGTTATTTGCATTTTACAAGGTTAGGATTCTTGCTGGTAGAGAAAAGTATTTACATAGAATTTGTAGGATATATTATGGAAAGGCAAGGAAGGGCAGGGCATATTGCTATTGGCTCCCTGCTGAAGTCATTTTTTACTAGCGTTAAAGATCTGTCAGTAGTATCAGAGGCTGTGACACTTCATTCGACTCAAGTATTCAAACAGACAATTTTAGTACTTGTCTATTACGTTCTGTAATTTGACCTATCTGGTAAAAATTTAGCAATGATTGATTATATTCTGTATTGGCGCAATGGTGCAATCCTGAAATCAATTTTCTTATGTGCTTAACGTGAATTACAGATATGCTCCCCATTTTAAAAGAAGGCCAGGAGAAGATGTCAAAGAGTGATCCATCGTCGGCCATCTTTATGGAAGATGATGAGGTTCTCATGATATTTTAGAAAACTTTACAAATGATAGATTATCAAATAACTTTCCAAGAGTAGCATTATCATGAAGGCAATATGGATCCCAAATGCACGGTCTGACTTCAATTACAATTAAGCGACATTGAGCACCACCCGAGGCTAGATTGGCATTGAATGCATGATATGAAAGGGAAATTCTGAGTCATTGCTTCCATGTCTGAATGGCAAACATGTAACCTGTATCTCACAGCAGGTGCTGCATTTCTGTTCCGTTTTATTGTTGCAGAGTAGTATGTACTAGCTTCCAAACACCATTATCTGCGGTAACTAAGAAAAGTAATCACATAATTTACCTTTCCAATTATTCGGTGTGAAACACCCTTATCTCTCTGCTTCTAAGGAAACTAATCAGAATTATCTCTGTGAATTGTTTAGTAAATTACTGAGTCAGTATCTAAGGAAACAAATCACAGAATTTTGGGAAACCTATTTTGAAAACTAATCATGGAATTGTTTGTGAAATTAAAAGGGACAAAACTTCTTCAGAGCAACAATAGCCATTGCAGCAAGCTTGAGGCCTTAAACCTCTTTGTCGCCTCGAAAATCCATTGAGTTTAAATCTCTTCCATGCGAGAAATCCGAGGCGGTGCGTGATGGTGGAAGGGAGCTGTGGCGGTGTGTCATGGTGGAAGGGAGGTCGGAGCGGAGCATGATGGTGGAAGGGTGGCCCGGGTGGTGCCGGTTGTGGGTGCGACTGGCGGAGGAGCGCCAGCGTCGATGCAGAATAGGTGCAGCCGCTAGGGAGATGCACCGGCGTCGATGCGGAACATGTTCCTGTTTGACGACCTAATGATGACGGATGACGGCGGAGCTGTGGCATCGGACGTCCTCTCCGAGAAGTGGCGGCTTATGGTCACCCCCGACGCAAAGAAAGACAACGATTTGAATCGAACCTGTTTTTGAAACGTTTGGAACTAGGGAGGGTTTTTGTAAAAATAAATTGCTATATAGGCACAACATGTTGTTTCGGGACAGCGGGAGTGTTGTTTTACATGATGTTTCCAAGCTAAGGAAGAATTCTTCTGTATGCTTGCTCAAGTACATGAAAATGAAGCAGAAGAAAATATGCCTAACATATATAACATTGTATGAAAATGGAGTAGGTATTTATGAATGGAGTAGATATTTGTGAATATAAACAAATTCGAGTGCTTATTTCATATTCAAACTATACCAATCATATAAGTTTTAAAATATATTTCAAACGAGGTAGAATCTTGCGGGCTTTTAGAATATATTGTGCCTTTTTTATACACGTAATTTTTGCAGGTATTATTTTAATATGTAGTGATAAAAAAAATAGCCGTAGCAACGCACGGGCATTCAACTAGTTCATCTTACATATCTATTGTTGAAAAAGAACCTTTCTGTGGTACTGAAAATGAAAGTGCTATGAAACATATGAATGAACTCTCTACTTTGAGTAATTTATTCTCCGATGATATTAAGATACGCACTTACTTTGTCACTAATTTTTTTTCCTTTCTCTCTGAAAGGAGCAGCTAAAATTTGGTATGATAATTTGTCTCCTGGATCTATTGATAGTTCTATTGGTTTGGTTAATGCTTTCTTTCAGAAATATTTCCCTGCTAGTGCTCAACATGCTGCTTTGCAGAAAATCTTTGACTTTGTGTAGATAGAAGAAGAGAAATTGCCTGAATCTTGGGCAAGATTTTGTTTTTTAATTAGAGCATTACCTAAACATCCTTTAGCTAAAAATGAGCCCCTTGATATATTCTATAATGGACTAACCGTTGAATCTAGGACATACCTGGATAGTTGTGCTGGTTGTGTTTTCAGTAGAAGAACTTCGGCTGAAGCTAAGGAATTATTGGCTAAAATAAGGAAGAATTATGATGATTGGACTACACCGGAGCCAATATCAACACCGAAGAAAAGGGAAATGATTGAATTAAATGATGAAGTGATGAGGGAAGCCAAGAAATCTCTTAAGAAGAAGGGTATTAAATCTGAAGATGTGAAGAATCTACCACCTATAGAAGAATTATGTAAGCCAATCCCTCGCTCTTCCACTATTGAGGTACACTCTCTCCAACGCTTAATTTGATAATAGAGATACTACTCTAAACCTCCTGATCAGTGCTTAGATGAATTTGATAATTATATTGTGAAGCAAGATATTTTAATAAGAGAGTGGAACATCACCTAATGGAAAATTGTAGAGCTATCAATAATTTGCATGATATTGTGGAAAGAACCTCTAATGATGTTAAAATGCTCGTTAAATATTTCCAAATGGTTCAAACTCAAATTGATCAGCTCACTAAAGTGCAAAAAGATTTGCTAGTTAACGCTTCTAGAGAAAAACATGCTTATGAAATAAGAACTAGAAGTGGTGTTTCTACTCAGAATCCTCTATATCTTGAAGGACATCCAAAAAGAATTGAACAAGATTCTTAACGAGTTGATGATACTAGGACTAAGTCTAAGAAAAAGAAGAAGAAATACAAAACTGTTGTAGAATCATCTGAACCTGCTAAAGATCCTAATAGTATATCTATTTCTGATACTGAAACTGAAAGTGATAATGATAAAAATGATGCTTCCGATAAAGAAGAAATTGAAGAAGAACCTAAAAAGCATACTAAGAATACAAAATACACTAAGGAAGATTTCATTGCTACTAAACATGATAGTGAAAGAGAACCTTGGGTGCAAAAACCAATGCCTTTCCTGATAAGAAACATAAATCAAAGGAGGAAAAATATTATAATAAGTTATGTGAATGGATGAAACCTTTATTTTTGCAAATTTCTTTGACTGATGCTATTAAATTGTCTCCTTATTCAAAGTATATGAAAGATATTATCTCTAATAAGAGGAAGATTCAGAATGAGGAAATTTCCACTATGCTCGCTAATTACTCTTTTAATGGTAAGGTTCCGAAGAAGCTTGGTGATCCAGGTATACCCACTATTCTATTCTGCATTAAAAATTATTATGTTAGAACTGCTTTATGTGATTTGGGAGCAGGAGTTAGTGTTATGACTTTTTCTCTCTATAGAAGACTTGATCTAAAAAAATTAATATCAACTGATATATCCTTGTAAATGGCTGATAAGTCTACTACTATTTTCGTTGGTATATGTGAGGATGTTTCTGTTCAAGTTGATCATCATTGTATGATATTAAATGACTTTATTGTGTTGAAAATGTCGGAGGATGATAATATGTCTTTTATTTTTGGAAGATCTTTTATTAACACTGGCTGTTATTGATTGCAACCAAAGAAGAGTAACTTTTTAATGTCGAGAACAAAGAACATACAGTTTATTTTCCTAACAAATCTTAGTTGTAATTTTTGTTTCTCTTACAGGGTTTTGTACTGCTGTATGATGTATGTTTTCTTTTTAATAATGGCAGGATCCTTTTCGGAAAAGAAAAGAGATCAATACGATCAGACGAGGTGTTTTGAAGTGGCAATTTCCCAATTTCGCGCACCGGAAACCACCGGCGCTGGCAATCGCCATGGCCCTCAACCGCTTCAAGGAAGCCCTCCTCCCATGCTCCTCCACCTCCTCCACGCACAGCCAACCTCGGCCCCGATCGCCGTCGCCTCCTCTCCCAACGCGGCGGCCTCCCAAGACCTCCCTCTCGCAGCAGCTCCTCCGCCTCGAGGCCACCTGCTCCTTTCCCTCCCCGCAGCCGTCCCCTCCCAAACCCCCGAGCCAGAAGGTAGCGGAGGATGCGGCGGAACTGCCGACTTCCTCGTCGGAGGAGGACGTGGCCCCTCGCGTCCGGCGCCGTCCGGCCCCGCCACCAACGGCCGCCCTTGAGCCCCGCGGGCCCTACGAGCCACTCGTGCTCTCGCCGCCCGGAGAGCAGCCCGTCGTCCAGGTACCCATCGTTATGTTCTCCTCCCCCCAGTTTCGCTACGCCGGTTACAATTCGGCGCTCCTCCTTCACGGGGATTCACGCGGCCAAATAAAACCTAAATAGGTTTTTTTTTTTTTTGGAGCAACCGGCAGGAGCTCTCCCTTTTCATTAAGAGGAAGGAAATTAGCCAGTTTATGTAAGAAAATTGGCCGAAAACCGATACAAACAAGACACCCTTACAGGCGTACACAAAACGTAAATATTCTCCGGGACCTGCTATATGTTTTAGCCCCGGTAGCTTTCAACATTTCAAAGATTGAGCTTTGACACAAATTATAGGTTCAAACAAGATAAATACTAGGTGTCACCATTAGTTGCAAATTTGCGGAACCCAAAGTGTTTTTCTCATGCGCGCACCCAGGTGACGAACCAATTCTACCACGGACTAATGATTAATGCTCCCCGGACCTTCCAATAGGAATTTGTTTCTCTTTGATTCTACCCGCGACATATGCCTTTATCTTTGGCTGTTGCCCGTTGTTGCGTTATTACCTGCTCGGATTTCATAAAGCAGACCCCATGCTCATGTATTATTTATGTGATCTACTTTGTCTGAAATGTTTTTTCTTCTGGTTGATATTTTACGTACTATCATTGGCTTCACATTGCTGTACTTTTATTTTGTTTGGCTCTAGGTTCCCCCATCAATTAATTGCAGGCTACTTGCACACCAGAGGGATGGTGTGAGATTCTTATACAATCTGTATAGAAACAACCATGGTGGCGTGCTTGGAGATGACATGTAAGATTTGGCTGTTATTTTGTCACTAACTTAGTATATTATAAGAATGCTTGTAGATTTTTGTGACTGAACTACAGCGAACTGTACTACATCCACAATCACATGTAAACCCCTTGTATTTGGAAGCAAAACCAAGCTTGCTTTGATAGATTGAAAATTGCCATCTCCTTTTCCTTATCCGTCGATAATACTAGGCTTGCAACTGGTTAGATTGGGAACTGTCAATTTTTTTGCCTTAACTGCAGATAATATTAGGTTCACAACTGTCTGGATATAAGGTAGATTTGCACAAATTATGATGAATGTGGAGTTCTGTGTATCTTTTTACCATTCTTTTTCTTATGCTCTTCATCATCCACATATTCTTAATATCTGTGGTTCAAACTATCAACATGTATTTTAAACTATCAAAGTAACAATAAAGGAATCCTCACATACAAACGGATATATGACAGTAGGATCATTCCAGAACCTTTCGGGCATCCGTGAAAGAAATGCAGCTCACTTATAGAGGGGTTATGAACTTATGATCCATATGATTTCATAAGGCATTCATGCGATCAGTGTTGTCTTACTGAGTTAGTGACGATATTTCTACTTCATACAGTTTATGGGCATACCAATATTTCGACATACAGTCGTTCAGATTTGTTAATGCTTTCTTTTATTATGATTTAGGGGTTTGGGAAAGACCATTCAAACAATAGCTTTTCTGTCCTCTGTTATTGGAAAAGATAATGACCATGGCGAGAAATTAGCAGACGATGGAAAGAAGACCGGTCCTGTACTCATCCTCTGTCCCACTTCTGTAATTCGAAATTGGGAAAATGAATTTTCTGAGTGGGCCAGTTTTTCTGTTGCTGTCTATCATGGTCCAAATCGTGACTTAGTTCTTGAAAAAATTGAAGGTCAAGGACTAGAGGTGCTCATTACCAGTTTTGATACTTTTAGAACCCGTGACAAGGTTTTATGCGACATCCCATGGGAACTTGTGGTAGTTGATGAGGCCCACCGTCTCAAGAATGAAAAAGCGAAGTTATATACAGCTTGCTTGGGAATTACTACACAAAAACGCTTTGGTCTCACTGGAACCATAATGCAGAATAAGATAATGGAATTATTTAATGTGTTTGACTGGGTCGTACCTGGTTGTTTGGGGGACCGAGAACACTTTAGAGAATATTATGATGAGCCCTTAAAACATGGCCAGAGATTAAGTGCTCCTGAGAGATTTGTTCAAGTTGCTGATAAGCGCAAGAAGCACCTTGTCTCTGTTCTGCGGAAATTCCTGTTGAGAAGAACCAAAGAGGAGACTATTGGACATCTCATGCTTGGGAAGGAAGATAATATTGTTTTCTGCAGAATGAGTGATGTTCAAAAGCGTGTTTATAGAAGAATGCTGCAACAGCCTGACATACAAATCCTTGTAAATAAGGATCTCCCCTGTAGCTGCGGAAGTCCTCTGACTCAGGTTGAGTGTTGCAAGAAAATTGAACCAAATGGCATTATCTGGTCCTATCTCCACAGAGACAATCTGGACGGCTGTCCTCTATGCCCCTTCTGCCTTGTTCTTCCTTGCCTTGTCAAGCTTCAGCAGGTATTTTCTGATTCTTGCAATATTTTGGAAGTTTCAGTTTGAACTTGTTATAACTTAGTTTCCCTTCAATTAGATTAGTAACCATCTGGAATTGATAAAGCCCAATCCAAGGGACGAGATCGAAAAGCAGAAGAAAGACGCTGAGCTTGCGGCTGCTGTGTTTGATACAGATATTGAATTAGTTGGCGGTAGTGCTAAAAGTGAAAACTTCATGGGTCTCAGCGACTCAGAACACTGTGGAAAGATGCGTGCACTGGAAAGACTTATGGTTCTGTGGACTCTACAGGGTGACAAGATTCTTCTTTTCAGCTATTCTGTCAGGTGATTATTCGTTTGTGTGCGAATTGATTATTCAGTAAAATAACAGATATATTCCCATATGTTAGCTATCCAAAAAATAATCTTTATTTTGACTGTAAAACCAATCAAGTTTTTCATATACCGATTTGAGATTATTTTTTCATAACATCTCTTGGTTTTGAAAAATAACTTGATGACAGATCAAGAATGCACGAAACAAAATTGTTTCCATTTAAGTAATGTCTCCCCTTTTCTTCAATTGTTAGCCATTTGCATAACTAATGTCTGTTTTTTTACGTTGGCTCGCCAAGCCTATCACAACCCTCCTACTTTACCCAGGCTTGGGACCGGTTATTCCTAAAAGGCATAACTGGAGTTACCGGAATCTTAGTTTACTCGTTCATTTTCTTTTTTCTTTCTCTGTTTCTCCTTGTTTTGGTTTCCTTATGTTTTTGTTGGGTTTCATATCTAGCTTACCCCAACTTCCTTGGGAAAAAGGCTTTGATGTAGTAGTAGTAGTTGTTGTTAGTCATTTGCAATTATTTGTAATTTTGTCACTTGACGGGTAAGTGGGTACACTTTGTTGTAGCCCAGGATACCCCCCATGAGCCCATTATTGAAGTGCTGCTATTTATGCCAAAATGATCTCTGATGGAGTTTTATTTAACCTAGGTTTGTACAATTAACCATGATGTTGATGATGATAAGATGTTGATGAGTTACAACTTTCGCACCCATCCCTTTTATAACTTCCACCGAATCCAAATCGAGCCTATTTTGGATCTTAAAAAAAGGTTCAACCAAGCCTAGCTTATATTATGGCAAGTTATTCCGTGTGTAATCATCTTTCTTTGTAATTGTTAGTGTTGCATTTACTTTTGTCAATTTTCTTTTTCTTTCAAATAGTTATGTTTTAGATATGCTACTTTTAGCATCATCTGTATGTGGAATATAATTTTCTTGTTTCACATATAAACTTTTACAAATAGGATGCTTGACATACTAGAGAAGTTTCTTATAAGGAAGGGTTATTGCTTTTCTCGCTTGGATGGATCAACCCCCATGAATGCACGCCAGTCGCTTGTTGATGAGTTCAACAAAAGCCCTAGCAAACAGGTGAATATCTGTTGATTTCTTATTTTTTCAGTACCAATTCTATGTGAGAGAACTCAGCGAATTTATGTTGTGAATCACGTTTCTGCAGGTTTTCCTTATATCTACTCGGGCAGGCAGTTTAGGTGTTAACCTTGTGAGTGCTAACCGTGTGGTGATATTTGATCCTAGTTGGAATCCTGCTCAAGACTTGCAAGCACAAGACAGATCCTTTCGATATGGACAGAAACGGCATGTCACAGTATTTCGCCTACTTGGAGCTGGTTCACTAGAAGAACTCATTTATTCTCGACAGATATATAAACAACAGCTTTCTAACATTGCAGTCTCAGGGACAATAGAAAAGCGTTACTTTAACGGTGTGCAGGTAATACCACAATCATTTCAGAATTTCGATAACATTAGGTGGAGAATGTGATGTACTGTACTTGTCTACTTGGGTATTTACAGCTGTGGTCAAGTTAATGACAAAAGGTGATGTGGACTAGGTTTATTTCGTCCATTCTCTTAGACATTGACTATCAAGAACTAGAGTTATAATCTTTAAAAGAATAGTATAGGTCTAAACATAAGGGGACCAAAATGATATTAGTTTTTGTATCTCACTGTAATTATTATTTTCTCCTAATCACCTAATACCCATGCTTCTCATAATCTCATTTCATGACTGTTTTATTTTTGGACTGAATATTCAGTTATTACTTAAAGTATGACCATATGAAGTTCAGAAACATGTTTCTTTTGACACTTTAGAAACATGTTTCAAAGCATTTGACAAGTAAACCTAGTTAAACATCAACATTTTGAATTTAATTAATCTCTTGCAGTCTTGCTGTATCGCGTATCACTTATAGATCATCGATGAGTTTCCCCCTAATGCAGGGTATTCAAATGTACCTTGATGTATTGTTACTGTTACAAACTAGTATACATTTTATAGTCTACATGCATGAATATTTATGGTTAGATGGCATTTAGAATGAAGTAAACAGGTGAACTGCACAATGTTGTGCAGAGTGGTATGTGTTAGTTTAATTTCAACTTGAGCTGTTAGTTTGGGTTCTGTAAGTGTAAGGGAGTTGCACTTATAAGCACATATTAGTTTAATTTCAGTTTGGGATTTTGTGTGATAACAACACATTGGTCTAGTAGGGCTCTGTCTTGTTTGGAACTTTGGGTAATTCGGGGAACTAATTTGTTTCAGGATGATAAGAAATTTCAAGGTGAGCTCTTTGGGATCTGCAATCTGTTCCGTGACTTGTCTGATAAGCTTTTCACTAGTGAGATTATTGAGATGCATGGAGAACATGAGAAAGATAAAACATCTGAAGCGACAGGGATAAGAGAAATAGTCGACACTGATTTATTTGGCACACAAGAGAAAATGAAATCCCCCGCAGCAGCAATAGGTGATGAAAATCAGACATTGGCTGACTGTGGTAAGTTTTGTTAATATCTCGACTTAAATCACTTGATTTTATCTCGTTGACATATGTTGCTTGAAAGCTTCAAATGCACAAATGGCTGAGCAGAAGCTGTTTCTCCTGCTGTGTTTTTTTTTTTTTTTGATATTTCTAGATTTAAAAAAAACTGATACTGAAAACTAGCAATTGAACATTTGATTGGTATGTCATCTCATCATTTCAAATACGTGCTTTATTCGTTTTGACCGACTTATGTGTGTTGGTCTATTTTTGTAAGGTACTGTTGTAACTAATTTTCTAGGCCTACTGTCCAACCTAGACACTTTTACTGTACATTGCTTTTTGCAGAAATCCATCGCTTCCATTCACATAATCAGAAAAAGATTTTTCCATGTCCTGTCACAAAATTTTACTCATTTGCTAAATCGATGCCATTTTATAAGGTTCCACTACAAAACTAATTTTGCTTGGATCAAGGTTTACATTTCATTAGCCTCACGAGTTGTGTTTGGATCCTACGTTTCTACTCTTCAGCTTGATTGTCAGGGAATAGGATAAGTAGGTAATATGGGGTTATTAGTGGTTTAGTAGTTGTGAGGGTAGTATTAGTATTTGACCTAGGATGTCATCTTGTAGCTGGCTATGTCTTTATAAGGCTAGCATTGTATCTTGTGGTAATCAATCAAGAAATCAAATCCTAAATTTTGTCTTGTCTTTATTTCCAGTTCTTCAGTTACTGCATTTTATCCTTCAGTTTCTATCTAGCAATTACCAAGTTTATCTCTTAATTCCTCTCAAATTGCTGTTCTCACTGATATCAGCTCGTCAGATCCCATCGGGGGCCTGACATTGATGCAGAGAACATTCAATTTCTATCTAGCAATTACCAAGTTTATCTCTTAATTCCTCTCAAATTTCTGTTCTTACTGATCCCAGCTTGTCAGATCCCATCGGGGGCCTAACATTGATGCAGAGAACATGCTCTAGTCTTTCTATCATGCTTGCTATTTATTCAGAATAATGTTATCATGTCAACGTACCATGAACAAGGTTGCCAAGGAAATGTTTCCTGCATGCTGACACGACTTCTCCAAAATATAGCCCTTCTGTCTCCATATTACCCTTTGTATTTTGTATTATGATGAAGTAATAATAGAGTTTGTTTTCCTCCAAACAGGAATAGTGTATGCTCACCGGAACGAGGATGTTGTCAACACGAGGACACAGGAACACAGCGAAAAAGATGACCTTGCTACTGAAGAATGTGTACAGATCCTCTCCGAGGGCCTGCAGAGTAAGAAGCAAATAAAGCCCACGACCAGGGTGAAATTTTGCTCAGTGGAGGAACAGAAACGGAAGGAGTTCAGCCGCGTTGCATCTTCTGTTGGTATGAACGACCTTGAGTTCAGCAAGTGGTTGCTATCCGTCTCACCTCTGCAGCGGCAGCAAGTACTGGACAATCATAGGAAGAAAAGGAGTAGTATAATCAAGCGTAAATGATGCGAGCCTTCAGAGTATTTTCTATTCATACTTTCTGATCGACCTTCAGAGTAGTGTAGGGGTTTCATATATGTTTCGTTGTCTGTAAAGGTGTTTATGCTTTTCTTTAGGGAGGCCTCGACACTACTTTTTTTTTTGAGAACATAGTACAACGCAGACGCTCAACGTACACACCCTATGAACGCACGCACGCACACCCTACCCCTATGAGTACCTCCGAGGGACTGAGCCGCACTGGCGCCTCGCTGTTGACGGGCACGTCACTTACCACTGAAAGCATAGCGCCGGTTAAATCCTGGAATAAATCCAGGTAAATGCAAACACCCATGTCAAGTCTAGTACTTGAACCTGGGTGGGCTGGTTCCACCACAAAGGACCTAACGTTTGCGGCCTCGACACTACTTTAATTTAATGATTTCTGCTAAATCACAGCTAGCTCTTTTGTAATTCGTCCACACATTTTTTTTTGCTTGTCCGTGTCTCTAAGATTCACAATGCAGATACATCAGATGTGATGCGTGGTCTATCAGGCCACGGGTTCATGTGTATTTTTGGTTTTCGGATGGGAGCTGTTGGATTTGCATAGCGCTGTTCGTTGTTTTTGTCTGTAATTTTATGTTTTTTTGGGGCTTCGCCACGTGTCTATTTGGTGTAGAAGGGGGAGGACAGAGTGGTGTGCAGCTCAGAGAGACAAGGCAAGTTTGCAGAGGGAAACAGGTGGATGAAAAGAGGAGCGGCGCTTCGCTGTCTTCGTCGCTGCGGTGCTTGCATGGCAGGAGTTGAGGCATGAGAGTTTGCCGGCGACGGAGGTATGTCTCAGCCCACCCCCCATGCCCCCTCTTTTGCCTCTCATACCCTGCGTTCCCATGCTCCCGTGGGCACATGGGCGTGCTGCACACTACATCTTGTTTGTTATTGTGCGATTCACTAGGGTTTTATTTCTTTTGCCTTTGGAAGGAGCTGAGTTGTAGGTCCCTAGAGGCGTCGGGGTTCCTCGCGTCCTGCTTCTCGTCGGTGTTCACCTGGTGTGCAGGTTGCGGATGGGTGATTTTTGTGTTGGGTCGTGCTCAATGTTTGGGAATTTTGTTTCCATGCGATTTCACTAGCTACATTGTTTATATGTCATGTCATTTGTGAGTCGTTCATTTATTTATTTCATAAAGGCATTAGAGGGTTGAATTTTTAGTTTTTATTAGTAGTGTTTTTGTGTGAAACATAATATATGCTGCATTTTTACATGTTTTGTTTTTATATCGAGGTCATGTTCTGTATTAGTGGATTCTTCTACATTACAAGCTAGTGTGCTTTTCAGTATACTTCAATCTCTTTTAAATCATCTTTTTTTTCATGTATTTTCTTAAATCAACTGAATCTCGTGATTATCATTATGATTTTGGCAAAAGTGAAGGGAACAGTTTTTTTCAGTGGCAATGATGTGAGCTTCTGCTCTTTATTTTTGTCATTATTTATCTCCCTTTTCTTTCTTTTGGTCTGTTTAATGGGTGACTTTGCTCATTTTTTATTTATTTTCTGTGTACGATATGAAATGTCAAACAAGAGATAGATACGATATTAGATGACGTTTGGGTTCTTCAGGAAACATGTGTGATATTATAGCATTGATTTCACAAACTTTCTTCTTCTCTTTTATTTTTTAGCAGGTGCCTAATTTATATTCTCCTTATGTTTTTTTGGTTACCTATGTACCAGGTTGTTCCTCGAAACAGGCTTCCGTCTCACTATGTTAATATAGCAGCCACACGATACAACGAACCTACGGGGGCCACAAAACAAACAAGCCCGAAAGAAAAGAGAAAAAGAAGAGAAACAATGTAAATATTGGCGGACCGACGAAACTGAAGATGAACCGCAACCGCTGCGCCCTTCGGAGTATTTCCACCGTGCTCCTAGCACTACGAAGCGCAGCGTACCAAGCAACACCTCCAAGAAGGAAAGCGACAACGACGTTGTTGCCCGGTACGCTACGAGGAGTGGTGAAGAGGTACACATGACACCCTTCAGGAAGGAACACCGACACTCGCAAGTGTCACCGCGTCGGTGTCGATATGACATGGGTTTCTTCTGACCCCCCAAAACCACACCCAGACGATCTGTACCCCCCACCAATCTTGCCACCCACCAACACATGCCACCACGGTCTTGCAATCACCACCGTCATCTCACTGTGGCCCATGTTGCGAGCTTGTCAAGACCGAGAAGAAGGGACTCCGGCGAGGCGCGACAATACGGTAGCACGTGGGAGGAAACAACCTCCACCGCCGTCGGTGGTAGCCGACTGGATGCAAAATCATGGACAAACCAGGCCCACACATACCCGTATGGGCCTAGATGGGGCCTGTAAAGCCCCACCGTCGCACCGCAGCAGGCACACCACCGTCTCCGCCAGCCCCAAAACGAGCACCCGCTCCTCCGTACACAAGGGGCGCCACCACCGTGCCTGAGGAGGCTTGCCTAGACTCAGATAGGGCCCAAAGGGCCCAGGGCCAGGAGGGCGCCGTTGATTGCGCTTAGGCTACCACGACGCTTCGTTGCCAAGAGGCTGCTCCGCCACCACCATGACCACCCGAACCTCACCGTACCATCGCTTGGACGAATTGCACCGCCTGCATCCCTCGCCGGCAGTGGCGAAGAGGGGGAGGGGTTAGGCGGCAGGTTAGGGTTGCCCTACTCACCCTCGCGGGGCGAGACATGAGGGAGAAGGGGGAAATGATACCTACCAGGCTATTAAAACTTGGAACATGAACTTCTCCGGTTTCTGTAAAGATTTCACCAACAAAGTACGGTGTGTTTTTCTCAATATTTATAAAAGGTTTTTTGTCTTCACTCTTGTATGTTTCCCCCTCTTTTTGTCCATTTTGATTTTTGTTTTGTAGGTGATGTGGGCATTACCCTTCGGGTAACTAGTATTACATTACCTCCTACGGCCCAACCAGGGGCCCATGAAGATCATCCACCGACCAAGGTGGGCCATTATGTCGGTTCCAAAGAAGAATTCTTGACAAACAAGGCAAGAAGACGAAGAGACAAGGAAAGTTTAGATGTAGAACTCTTTGTAACCTAGTCGAACCCGGACAGAACTCTGGAGCTAGGTCATTAGAAATCTTAGCCTCTTGAAGAGATCATAGTCGAAGCCTTCGGCTACCCCATTGTAATATGATAGTTTCAATAATCAAGATCAGACAAGCAGGAAGTAAGGGTTTTACCTCATCGAGGGCCCCAAACCTGGGTAAATCTCTCTCCCCGTTTGTTTGGTATCCGATGTCTCGTGTCAGCCTGCAGGATTCCGTCAACCCTAAGCCCCAAAAGGTGGGCATTGCCGAGGATCACCCTCGTCAATTGGCACCGTCTGTGGGAAGCCTGTTGGCGCAAGGCATGTCATCGGCAACTCCGGTCACATCAGCAGCGTTTGTCTTGGATTCGCCAACACCCTCAAGTTCAAGAAACTCAGTTGGTTGCGGTTCCTTCGAGTTCACACCACGCGCTGAGGCCCCGCGTCCAAATTCTTCGGAGTTACGCGACATCATGGATGCAACCTTCGGTGGTGTCCACTTCATCATCGATTCCAGAGGAATTTTTTGACTTCCCAGTTCAAACGCGTCGAACGTAATGACTTTGGTTCTAGAAAACATTGCTTCACCAACAGCTTCGGTAGTCTTGCCTGGGAATAGTAGCGAGAGCAGCCGAAGTCGCTTTGGTAGCAGAGAGGAGCAACAGAAGAGGCGAAGGGATGTACGCCGTGAAGAGGAAGAACGAGCCGCAAGTCGCCTTCGTCAGTGTGAAAGAGGATGCTATAACATGCAATCGAGCAAGAACCACCTCCGTACACCTTATTTATCGGCCACGGAACAACTTGACGCACCATGTTATTTGCACTCTTATATCGACCCAAAGGATAACATCGAGAAGGCTACTCATTTACTCAAAAATTGTCGGTAGTTCCTCGACATTCAGAAGTTCTGCGACGAGCTAAGGTCCAAGTCAGAGACAAAAGCTCGTTCGGCAGAAGAAAGGGCGGTAGCTTACAGTTACCCGAAGCAGCAGCAATATTTGCCCGAAGAAGATATTTACATACCAACCGAAGTTTACCCCGCGTCTCGAGGGCAAGTCAACATGATTCATAATACTAGCTTTTTGAAGAGAGAAGCCAAGAAGTTTTTGTTATCACCGGAATTTGACCGAGCCGGAGGTGGGCCGCGATCAAGATGGACTCGACGATATATGCGTGGAGAGATATGTGAATCGGCCTTGTTTACCAAGTTTGGGCTAGTTAGCCCATGTATCTTTATGATAGGATACGTAGAAGTTAGAATTTATCTCGTGCACGGTTTGGTGCACGCCCGCATTAGAAAGTCCGCTGGACTATAAATATGTATCTAGGGTTTATGAAATAAACAACAACCAACGTTCACCACAAACCAATCTCGGCGCATCGCCAACCCCTTCGTCTCGAGGGTCTCTCCGGTAAGCACCATGCTGCCTAGATCGCATCTCGCGATCTAGGCAGCACGAGCCTGCCTACGTTGTTCATGCGTTGCTCGTGCTGAAGCCTTTTTGATGGCGAGCAACGTAGTTATCATAGATGTGTTAGGGTTAGCATTGTTCTTAGTATCATATGCTGTCGTAGTGCAACCCTTGCGCATCTAGCCGTCCTTGTACCTCATCATGGGTGCAGGGGCGGCACCCGCTTGATCGTTATTTAGTAGATCTGATCCGTTACGGTTGCTCCTTGATTTATCAAGGATTAGTTTAATATCTGCAATAGTTAGGCCTTACAAAGGGTTGGAGGATCCAGCGGCACGTAGGGTGTAGTTTGCTGCCCCTAGACAGATGTTCCGAGGATCAACCTAGTGTTGGTTTTTAGGCCTTGTCTAGGGCTGGCTTACGACCGTGCGTGAGCGCGAGGCCCAATCGTGAGTAGGATGATCCGATTATGCGGTGAAAACCCCAAATCGTCGTGGATCCCATATGCTTTATCTTGATCAAGCAGACCACCATATATTCGGCCACCTTGGACGAATCATGGGTGGATCGGCTCCATGAGCCGATTCACAGGATAACCTGAGAGCCGATCGAGGCTCGTATTTAACGTGTACGTGTGTGCCCTGCAGGAAACTAAGCGAGGCATCATCCACACCTTTCTGACCAGGTATAGGTCAGGTGGCACGCCCTTGCAATTTGCATCGGCGCGCGACCAGAGGCTTTGCGGGCCGCTCGAGGGACTGGGGCCAGCCGCAGCCCTAGTTGTTCCGGCTCTACGGTGTTGACCACCACCGCCGGTGGGTTTCGACGTCAACACATTTCGCACGCCCGGTGGGACAATCTTCAACATCCACCACATCGCCATCTACATCTGAGATGGCGGAAAGCATTCCGGTCAAGTACGAGGACCTGGCTGACAAGTTCAAGAAGAGGCATAACAAGGTCAAAGCGGTCCTCGGAACCGAACTCGTCGGCTCCTGTGAGAAGACCCGTTCGCACGGCATCAAGCTCAACGGAGACACGCGTCCGTTGCCTGGCGTCAACACGGTCGATCTCAGCCACTCCATAAGAGAACCAGGGTTCTCTTTCGATGCCAATATGGCGGGGTTCGTGATTCGCCATGACGCGGACAAAGCAGAGAGCAGCCACGCTCGTGACAAAGAGAAAGAGGAGGCCGTTCCACGTGACCGGCCCCAAGACGACAATAAACGGTACCTGGCCGAGGAGGAGGTGAGAAGCATACGGCATCCACGCCCATTACCCGAGCATCTCCTCAAAATATGATCAGCCATACGACCGCGTCGCCGCTACGGCGAAGACGATCAAAGAAATCATCGGCTCTGCAGACGGGAGGTATCGTCGAACAACGGCCACGACGACGGTACGAACGTCGCGCCGAGGGAGGTCTGAGGAGCCGGACAACGTGGATAAGCACTGGGACTGCCCCTTCTTCAGACGCTGGGATTCCGGAATGAGCCGATTACCAACGATCGAGAACTGTAGACAAAAGAAGAAGGGTACAGCTAAGGTGTCCGTGTTCGAGCGCCTGGGGCCTCTCCCGCCTTGGAGCAAGCATACTGAGTCCGTTCAGATGGAAGATCACGAGGAATTAGAGGACGGTGATGAAGATAAGTATCATCGGCCAAGATGGTGTCCTGACGGGCTCAGCCGCTCCCAAAAACGAAGGGTTCAGCGACTACGTGCGTTGGAAGAAGCCGAAAGGTTATATCTGCACGCGCTGAGGAAGGCACGGCCTGACCTGGCCGCCAAAATTCAGCGAACCCTGGATGAAGAAGGTTGGCCACAAAGAAAAGAGTGGCGCCCTAAGCAAAGGAAAGCCGATGATGAAACATCGGGCACAAACATGGTCTTCATCCTTCCTGCGGAATTTAGCGCTCCAAGGTTATATGAAGCACCTGTGGCACAATTGGACTGGCCCACGGCCGGTCATCTTCGAGAAGCCGCGAGAAAGGAGTTACAGGCATCTGAAGGCCCTGTACTTACGAGGTTACATCAATGGGCAGCTTGTCAATAAGATGTTGGTGGACACCGGAGCGGCAGTCAACATTATGCCATACTCCATGCTACGGCGGTTGGGACGCTCCAGCTCGGATTTAATCAAAACCAATGTAACATTGAGCGATTTCAACGGCCAAGCATCTGACGCGCAAGGTGTTCTAAACGTGGATCTGACCGTAGGAAGGAAGACTATCCCTACGACGTTCTTTGTTGTCGACAGCAAAAGCACCTATGCTGTAATATTAGGAGGGATTGGATCCACGCCAATCGTTGCATCCCATCCACGATGCACCAATGCCTAATACAGTGGGATGGAGATGAAGTGGAGGTCGTCCACGCCGATGATTCAGCCGAGATTTCAACAGCCGGCATGGGCATTTGGGAGGCATCAGGTCAGGAACCGCTCTCGGGCATCAATTTGGACGACTGCGAACGCATCGATGTGACAAAGAATGGGGTAAGGCTGGTTCTATCCACCGGACTGACCGTATAACGAGAAGAGCATCGTTGGACAAATGTGTTGAGGCTGACCCTTGCGATCGGCCCAAAAAATTTGTGGAGGGACATTACAAAACCTTCACCGAACACGCAACGTGGAGGCCGATTCCATCAATCGGCCAACATTATCCCCACCATCTATTTTGCCTGGGATCGACATTTGACCCAGCAGGGACTACCTAAAGAGCCGATACCATCAATTTTCTTGACAGAATCGGCTCGGGGGGGCATCCAGATGGATAAAACACGAAGATATGAGGGCCGACACACAAATCGGCCTAGAAATTTAAATTTTTTTTTTTGAGCACAGCCGATGCATCGGCATCGACTCAGCCTGCCAAAGATGATGAGCCAATATGATCGGCGAGACGCGGAACTTGGTCGGGAGGAGCTCGGGGGGCAGTGGGCCCTGAAGGATCCTGCATCATAGCTTGTCTGAGGAACGGTGCTGATGTCGCCAAAAATATCAGTTTCCACATACAAGTCATTTGAGTGACACGCACAGGGCTTTGTTGTAGGCACCTGCCCGGAACCAGATGGCCAGCCCGCTGGGTTGGCTGGTAAGAGTCGTGATCTTGTTGGAGGTCTCATGGGGTAGAGCCGACGCGTAGCGCTACAAGCAGAGGTCTTATGGAGCAGCCATCACCAAATCGGCAGTATTTGCGCAAGCCTGCAGGTCAGGTTAGGATCATGAGAACAACCAATGATCATCTGTTGGTCTCCTGGAGCCGAGCCATTTACACCAGAAGCTGCATCAGTTTGCCCGAGATGATGAACCACTCAAAACAGCAAGGTGCGTGAATGGAGCTGGGAGGGGCTGAAAGGCTACTACATTGAGGATCTTTGAATCAAGGGAGCTGTTGACCTTTCAAAAACCTGCCAGGTGCTGGCTCTTTGAGCCTAACACGGCGCTACAGTTGGGAAGCCGATGGTGGCTCAATCGGCTGGTCTGCTTTTATCCTCGCCTGCTAAGGCTCGGGGGGCAACCCACCCTTTAGGTTCCTTGTTCTATTGAGCCGATTTGGTTGAAGATCGGCTTGCTCTGCATCACAACTCGACGAGAAAGGGTGAACTATTGCAGAAGGGAATGGCTTGAGGTAATGGGGGGAGGCGACGATCGTCGACGGGCTCTGGACCAGATGTGACTACAGAGGAGTAGTTCTAACGATGGTCCTGAGACCTCTAGAGGGAAAAGAAGATCCGGAGGACGAGGATGCCGCTAAAGTCTAACATTCCGTTTAGATCAAATCTGCATCTCCAGGATCCAGGAATCGCACGATTGTGGCTCGTCCGGAAGGTGGAGGTCCGGATGGATCTCTTTCGAATTTGCCATGAGAGTCCGATGCATTGCCATCGGCTCCTTAAGCCCTGACCAGATTGGTAGTCGGCAAGCTCAGTACGAAGGGCAATCGGCTGAATTACCATGAAGAAGGTCGACAAAGTCGAGTTGGGGAAATTCTTCATTGACAAACTAGAGTTCTTACATAAAGAGCCGATTGCTCTCAAAAGAAGACCCTAGGGGCTACATTGCCCCGTCTGCTACTGCTGGCCCTAAGCTAAGACCCTATCTAGGGGCCGTTGCCCCTCGTCGTCGCCGCCATCATCGCCCGTCGTCACTGCTCCCAGATGGCTCATCGTCGCTGCCGTAGCGACCGCCGAGGACCTTCGTTGTCCTCGTCTTCTTCATCGCGTCGTCGCGTCGCCGTCGAAATCGCTGAGATTGCCGGGCCAGGGGCAGGCGTGGCGCCGACGGCTCATCGGAGGAGTTGTCATCTTCTTCCTCCTCCCTCCTCCTCCTCCTCTTCGGAGGAGGGGGTCCCGTCCCAGAGAAGGTGACCGTCGCTTTCCTCCACCGCTTCCTCATTGGCAAGGAAGCGGAGGTCGCTCTCCCCGTCGGTCCGGGACTGGTCGTCTCTCGACCGATACAGAAGTCATGGCTTGGCTCGTCCCCGGCCTCAATGGCGCGGCGGATGTTGGCCGCATGGGCTTCCTCCGGGTTCCACTCCGGCGTTGGCTCGCGGAGGGGGGAGGACTGCGCAGAAAGATCCGACGAAGAGGAGGACATGGTGGTGAAGGAGAGTACTAGTACAAAGAAGATGAGGAAGAGAACTGCGAAAAGTGGTCGAATAAAAGGGGGAGTATATGGTTTAATGCCCAAGCAGTTCCCGAGGACGTGGTGCCAGAACCGTCAAGTCGTGCAGAGGAGGTGGGGAGGCAATACGTCATCATGAAGAAAACTGCGACGGTTCTGCCACGACATGACCCTTCAAAGAATGCATATGGTTTTGCAATTATCATTATCAAAACCAGGGGGGCATGTGTTATCACCGGAATTTGACCGAGCCGGAGGTGGGCCGCGATCAAGATGGACTCGACGATATATGCGTGGAGAGATATGTGAATCGGCCTTGTTTACCAAGTTTGGGCTAGTTAGCCCATGTATCTTTATGATAGGATACGTAGAAGTTAGAATTTATCTCGTGCACGGTTTGGTGCACGCCCGCATTAGAAAGTCCGCTGGACTATAAATATGTATCTAGGGTTTATGAAATAAACAACAACCAACGTTCACCACAAACCAATCTCGGCGCATCGCCAACCCCTTCGTCTCGAGGGTCTCTCCGGTAAGCACCATGCTGCCTAGATCGCATCTCGCGATCTAGGCAGCACGAGCCTGCCTACGTTGTTCATGCGTTGCTCGTGCTGAAGCCTTTTTGATGGTGAGCAACGTAGTTATCATAGATGTGTTAGGGTTAGCATTGTTCTTAGTATCATATGCTGTCGTAGTGCAACCCTTGCGCATCTAGCCGTCCTTGTACCTCATCATGGGTGCAGGGGCGGCACCCCGCTTGATCGTTATTTAGTAGATCTAATCCGTTACGGTTGCTCCTTGATTTATCAAGGATTAGTTTAATATCTGCAATAGTTAGGCCTTACAAAGGGTTGGAGGATCCAGCGGCACGTAGGGTGTAGTTTGCTGCCCCTAGACAGGATGTTCCGAGGATCAACCTAGTGTTGGTTTTTAGGCCTTGTCTAGGGCTGGCTTACGATCACCGTGCGTGAGCGCGAGGCCCAATCGTGAGTAGGATGATCCGATTATGCGGTGAAAACCCCAAATCGTCGTGGATCCCATATGCTTTATCTTGATCAAGCAGGACCACCATATATTCGGCCACCTTGGACGAATCATGGGTGGATCGGCTCCATGAGCCGATTCACAGGATAACCCGAGAGCCGATCGAGGCTCGTATTTAACGTGTACGTGTGTGCCCTGCAGGAAACTAAGCGAGGCATCATCCACACCTTCCTGACTGTATAGGTCGGTGGCACGCCCTGCAATTTGCATCGGCGCGCGACCAGAGGCTTTGCGGGCCGTCGCTGAGGGATGGCCGCCGCAGCCCTAGTTGTTCCCGGCTCTACGGTGTTGACCAGTCACTGCCCGCCGGTGGGTTTCTGACGTCAACAGTTTTCGCGAGAAATAAAATTCGCGGAAGTAGCTATGGCAGAAATACCCAATTATATCGACTGGTCGGATCAAAACTTCCTATTCAGCAGAGTAGATCACCCGATAGCCGTTCCAAGGCCTGGTCACGCCGCCTTAGTTCTTGAAGCACAAATTCGAGGATACAACATGAGCAAGGTGTTCATAGATGGAGGAAGCGTTCTGAACCTATTATTTGCAAGCACAATGAAGGCAATGGGATTAACGGTCGATATGCTAAAATAATCTGATACAGGCTTCCATGGCATCATCCCAACCCGACCCGCTTATCCCCTTGGCAAAATTTCACTGGATGCATGTAGTCTTCGGCACACCTAGCAATTTTAGGAAGGAGAAACTTGAGTTCGAGGTGGTTGATTGGGAATCACAGTACCACGCCATCCTCGGCAGGCCAGCGTTTGCCAAATTCATGGCGGTACCTCATTATGCGTACTTGAAGTTGAAGATGCCATGCAATAATGGGACAACAATAACTGTTCACGGGAGTTTTTCTCATTCTGATAACTGTGATAGGGATTTCCAGAAAATCGCTTCAAAGTTTGGAGTCAGGGAAGAACTTAATGCACTTGACGTTGTCACTGATGATACACAACCACCTGTCGATAATCGGAACGTAAAATCCGATGAATTTGGCGTTGCCAAGGAAGCCAAGAAGCATCAAGTGCATCCCTCTGATCCGAAGAAAACGGTCAACACATCAGCAGATCTCGCTGCCGCATAGGAAAGCGCGCTCATCGAGTTTCTCCGTGAGCGCTGGGAAATATTTGCATGGGAGCCATCCGACATGCCAGGTATTCCCAGGGAACTCGCTGAGCACGCCCTCAATGTTGACCCTAAAGCTAAACCTGTACAACAGACGTTACATCATTTCTCAGAACCAAAAGGAAAAGCTATTGGCGAAGAAGTTAGTCGGCTCCGCAAGGCTGGTTTTATTCGGGAGCTCAAAGAAGCTGAATGGATAGCTAACCCAGTCATTGTCAACACCCGGATTTTTAAGTCCGGATGCCTATTATGTCATACATCGCAATCCCAGGAATATTGTTGTTGCGAGGCATAATAGTTAAGTATCACCGTCATCATTCATTACAACTCATAAAGTCTTACAACTGGAATCACATGATCCATATTACACAAATAGTTGATCTAACGATCAACGAACTGATCAACGAACAAACACAAGTTCATAGCGGAAGCGTAAGATACAAGGACTCTATAGTCCACAGGCCAACGCTTGACGTTAGCAGACTCCTAGTTGTTGTAGACTTCCTGCTGACCGTCCTCCTCGTACTGCTGATCCTCTTCATAGTCTGGCCATTTGAATAGCCAGGGACACAGCCGTGAGTACTTTATGTACTCGCAAACTAATACTAGTGTAAGTGCTAACATTTCTAGCAGTGGGGTACTAAGCTCTAGTTATTTGCATAAAGCTAATTTTTGTTCACAGGTATTTACTAAAGACTTATTCAAGTGCTAACTAACTCAAGTGGGAACATTAGTGTCATTCCCACAACTCTGTTGCGTTTCAAAATACTCAATTCACCATTCAACATTCATATCAACAACATGATCAAATTCTAATACTGGAAACTGTATGGCCTTTCCAATCGTCCGTAACCGTGGACACGGCTATTCGAATAGATTTACACTCTGCAGAGGTTGCACACTTGTGCCACAACATTTGATTTCATCCGTCGGGATTTCCCCGAATCATCGTAACACAGTACGCGGATCATCAACCATAACCTTTCATTTACTAACCCTAGTATGAGCACCTCTCCCCATGAGCTTGGCCTCCCAGTGAAGACCAACTGTCAACCTGGGAACTGCACAGGGCTTGGCCGTACCATTCACTTCACATCATTTCTCAACAACGGAGGCAGCCTCGGCATAACCCCTATGATGTGTGTTCAGAGGGAACTCATGCTAAGATACATAAACTTCTAGTTAAGCCCTACCCATAATCAGGTATTGTGGGGGTACTCAATAATTGGAAAGGTATCGCATCCAAACCAATACTAGTTTTTAATCAAAAATCACCATCTTCTCTTGGTCATATTCACCTTCAAAAATCATTTCAACATTTCACCACACATGTTCCCATCTAGAGTAGTCATGTTTAATTTAGCACTAGCATCTAAGGATGAGGGGTGCTAAGTAATTTGCTTTGCTCCTAGGCTAACTTTGATACTCTTGTACTAATCTAACATTTACCCTATGAGATCATGAAACAATAGTACAAAATAACAATAAGTAAAACTTAAAATAAAACTGGGAATTAGGCTCATAATATAAAGTAGCTGGGTGGTGCTTGGCTCAGGATGAGCTAACACTTTGCAAGAGTATTATCTTGCCTTGGTTGGGAAACTGGTCAAAGTGGTCTTCTTCTCCTTGACAGTAGACCTCCTCCTCCTCTGGATACTCCTCGGTACTAGCGTCTAAAATACGAATACGGAGTACACAATCATCACACCAAACTAATTTACTAAACTAGGCACAAACATGGTTCACCCAATTAAACTAGCATCACATATTACTATTATGTGGGTGGATGTGTTTTTCTTATTATTTAAGAAATAATTTCCTCTCATACTAGTCTAGAATGTTACTTTGAATTATTCAGAGAAATCATTTCCTCTCATTATCTTATTAAGATTTAATTTCTCTTATGCATAATATGTGACCTAGGTTGACCCAAGTCAACCTCTTCACACTTATCATTTGGAGAAAATGATTTAAATGAGGTGAGCACCTCATACCATTTAATTCTAGCATATCAAAGATTTAATATCACCAACAATTCCTATGGGACCTAAATAACCAGAGTCTCCACTTCATTTGGAATTGGTGGTGACAAGATTTAAATGAGGGAAACTCCCACATAAGATTTCATAATAGTTTTGGACAATATTTTTGACTAGAAATAGCCATAAAGGCATTTAAAACAACTAAGCCATGATCATTCAAAGTAGGCATGGCATATTTTTGTAGAAACAATTAGTATAAGTGAAATGTGAATTATTGGAGGTGGAATTAACTTAAAAGCATGTTTGGTTGATTTTTAAGAATTATTAGAAGACAGAAAAGTCCCTGCCTTGTTTATTTTGTCATTTTAATTCTACAAAAGATCTAGGGTTCTATCCAGTGGCATTGTGTAGATAATTTCACAAGGTTTCCAAATATATAAAATTTGTAAAATTTGGCCGAGTAGATTTGTCACAATTGAATTTCAAAGTTTGCATCAGATTGTGTATTTTATCTAATTTCCAATTTTGAATTCAAATAGGTGGGCTTGCGCGGGAAACGAACTTGGGCCGGCCCAGTACTGCGTCCAGCGCAGCGGGCCGCCTGACAGTGTGGGGACCACACGTCAGTGTGTTTTAAAACACCGAAACGGTACGGGGGAGGTGGACCGTAGGATTAGAGTTGGATCGGACGATCGAGGATGGCCTTCGTCTCCGGCGAGAGGGGGAACTCACCGCGACGGCGGCAGGGGGTCGGCGAGCTCGTCGGAGCTCCGGCGGTCGTCGGAGAGGTGCGCAGGTACGTTGTCGAGGGCGAGGATCTCCCTGGTAGCAGCAGCTCGTCCTGGGGTGGCCTCCTGCTCCGGCGGGCTCCGTGTACTGGCGGCGGCGGTGAGCTTGCGATTGGAGGCCTCCGGCGAGTAATTGGTGGAATTGAGAGGTCGGGGAGAGCTGTGAGGAGGTGGGGAAGAAGTTGGCGTGCTCAATTTGGGGCGCGGAGTGCCCCTTTTATAGCGGCTCCGAGCCAGGGCGGGCGGTCATGGTGACGGTGGCTCTGGCGCGCTCCCGTCGATCAACGGCGTGGGCGAGGTCATGGGCGTGTCCTGGCAAGCTCAGGGAACGTCACGGCGAGCTCCGAATAGCGTTCGGTGGTCAAGCACAGTGGGGTGCGTCACGCGTCCGTGGGGTACAGTGGCGGCTGGTCGTGGACGCGGTCGTCGTCCACGGCGTTCCCGCGGCCTCGTGCGCGTGTCCAGGCGAGGCAGGGCTCCGTGGTGCGTCTACTGGTGGTGAGCGTGAAGGCGGAGGTGACGCAGGGACGCGGGGCGTCGTCACGCTCTGGGCGTCCAGGGTCGGCGCCAGGCGCGCTCTGGCGCGGCATGGACGTGTCCTGGGCGCGTCTGGGCGCGACGTTTTCTACTAGCTGCGGTAAAAAAATTCGTCGAGGCAGTGTTGGGTCGTGCTCAGGTGAGTGAGAGGGAGGTGAATGACAAGGTGATGCAGGCTGGATTTGACCAGAAGAGGAGATGGCATGAAGTGGCATGCCATGCCACGGCATGGCATGGTTTGGGTTGTTTAATCCAAACCAAGTCCAGTGCAAGTGGTGAGGTTGATGTAGTGAAGTGAGAGGGAGACTCCAGGGTGCAGAGAAGCCAGGTTGGACCAAGTCCAAGGTAAAAAAATGAGGTATGGGCTCAGATATTTACCCTGCCTGCAATGTGTTCGACAGAATGCCCGCAAGAAAATTATTTTCGAAATTTGAAATTCTTTTTGGTGGGTTGAAATCATATATTAGATGGAGCATTTTGGTGGTGGTGGTGGTCAAAATGGAATTGATATGCAAAATCACATTTTGCATATGATCTTGTTTTTGTGAGAAAGTTCCAACTTTGCTTGCTTCCCATTTGAAATTGGTAAAGATTTTGGGGTGGTGGTTTTGGGCAAAGTTGTAGTGCTTGATGTTGTCTTGGATGAGGTGTAAAGAGTTGACAAAGTTTAGAAGTGGAAGGAAGGAAACCAGGGGCTCAAAGTGGCCATCAGGTTAAAAATGACACAAGTGACCATATTGCATGTATGTTGGAAATTGAATTTGATTTTGGTTTGAGTTGAGTTGGCTTGATTCCAAAGATGATAATAAGTGTTTATTAACCATTTACAAGTAATGGTGCAAACCAAATTGGCCTAGATTAAGTATTTGCAAAAATGGCATAGGCCTTATGTGAGAGTGAAATGGGTTTTTGGGAATTCTTTTATATTTCAATTTTTATTGGCTAAGGGTGATCAAGTGATCAATGCTTGGGTTTTAGAATGAGAGTAACACACATAAACAAGCATCATGGCCATTGCACACTCAAAATAATTAATAAGGTGATCTATATGCATAGTCCTATATGATGAGAAAAAGTTTTTGTTAACCCTGATTTTTGGATTCTTGAATTTCTCCTTTGTTCATTTATTGAAATTTGGGATGTTACAAACCCTTCCCCCTTACAAAAGATCTCGTCCCGAGATCGAGAGAAAACTAGGTACTAAAGAGATCGGGGTATTCTTTCTTCATGTCTTCTTCGCGTTCCCACGTGGCTTCGTCTTCAGTGTGATTGCTCCACTGAATCTTCAAGAACTTGATGCTCCTGGTGCGGGTGGTTCTGTATGCTTCTTCCAGGATGCGAATAGGTACTTCGCGGTAGGTCAAGTCTGTGTTGATATCTACCGAACGATGATCTATATTCTTGAATACTTCAGTCTTCTCCGGTACTTCAAGGCACTTCCGGAGCAGTGAGATGTGAAACACATTGTGCACGGCTGCCATTTCTTCAGGTAGTTCCAGTTGATAAGACACTTCGCCTCGGCGACTCAGAACTTTGAATGGTCCGACATATCGGGGTGCAAGTTTTCCTTTCAGCTGGAATCTCTGCATTCCTTTGAGGGGTGACACCTTGAGGTAGACAAAATCTCCAATCTCAAAGGTCATCTCTCGGCGTCTTTTGTCGCGTAGCTCTTCTGTCGGGATTGTGCAGTCTTGAGGTACTCGCGGATCTTGTGCACCTTCTCTTCGGCTTCTCGAAGAACATCTGGTCCAAAGACTTGGCTTTCTCCGACTTCCGACCAGTTCAGAGGGGTACGGCATTTCCTTCCGTACGGGGCTTCAAAGGGGCCATCTGTAAGCTGGCTTGATAACTGTTGTTGTACGAGAATTCTGCATAGGGCAAGCAGTCTTCCCACTTGGATCCATATTCCAATACACAGGCTCTCAACATATCTTCTAGGATCTGATTGACTCTCTCGGTCTGTCCGTCCGTCTGCGGGTGATAGGCTGTGCTGAAGTTCAGGGGTTCCTAGTCCTTCATGCACTTTCTGCCAGAATCTTGAGGTGAATTGTGATCCTCTATCTGACACTATTGACTTCGGGGTTCCGTGCAGGGCTACTATCCTTGAGATGTATAACTCAGCTAACTTTGGGCCTTGGTAGGTGGTCTTGACAGGGATGAAGTGTGCAACCTTGGTCAACCTATCAATGACAACCCAAATGGAGTCATTTCCTCTGCTAGATTTGGGCAATCCTGTGATAAAGTCCATACCGACAGAATCCCATTTCCATTCAGGAATCTGTAAGGGTTGCAACAGTCCTGCGGGTCGTTGATGTTCTGCCTTGACTCGCTGACATATCGCACTTGGCGATATAACTTCCTATCTCTCGCTTCATTCCGTGCCACCAGAATTGTTCCTTCAGGTCTTGGTACATCTTGGTTCCTCCGGGGTGAATGGAAGGGTGTCGTGAGCCTCCTTCGTATGACTTGCTTCAATTCTGAATCTGACGGTACACACAGGCGACCGTTGTACCAAAGTACTCCTTCTTCATCGATGGTGAATCCTGGTGCCTTTCCTGCAGCTATCTGACTCTTGATTCCGTCAATGCGGCATTTCCTTCTGGGCTTCTTTGATCTGTCCAATCAAAGTGGGTTGCAATTCTATGCTGGCTAGGTATCCTTCACTAACTAGCTCCATTCTGAAATGCTCAAACTCTTGGTGTAGGCTAGGCTGTTCCTTTGCTATCATGGAGTTTAACTGACAAGGCAGTCTACTCAGGGCATCTGCTACTACATTGGCCTTGCCGGGGTGATAGTGGATCTCCATATCATAATCCTTGATTAGCTCTAACCATCTGCGTTGCCTCATGTTCAGCTCTTTCTGGGTGAAGATATACTTCAGGCTCTTGTGATCCGAATAGATCTCGCATCGATTACCCATGAGGTAATGACGCCAAACTTTCAGGGCTAACACTACTGCTGCGAGTTCGAGGTCATGGGTTGGATAGTTCTGCTCATGCTGTTTCAGTTGCCGGGACAGGTATGATATCACTTTGCCTTCTTGCATCAACACACATCCAAGACCAATCTTGGACGCATCACAGTAGACATCAAATGGCTTGGTGATATCCGGCATGATCAGTATTGGGGCTGTAGTCAATCTGTTCTTGAGCTGTTGGAAACTTTCTTCACATTTGGCAGTCCATTCAAACTTCTTATCCTTCTTCAACAGTTGGGTCATGGGTCGGGCTATGCTGGAAAATCCTTCAACGAATCGGCGGTAATATCCCGCTAATCCGAGAAATGCGCGGACCTCGGTCTGAGTGGTTGGGGCTTTCCATTCGTGACAGTCTTGATCTTGGCGGGATCTACAGCAATTCCTCCTGCGGACAATATATGTCCCAGGAATCCTACCTCCTTTAACCAAAACTCACACTTACTGAACTTGGCATATAACTTGTGCTGCCTCAGGGTTTCTAGGATTATCTCCAAGTGTTGTTCATGTTCCTCTTCGGTTTTGGAGTAGATAAGAATGTCATCGATGAAAACAACGACAAACTTATCCAAAAAGTTCATGAAGACCTTGTTCATGAGGTTCATGAAATAGGCGGGGGCATTGGTTAATCCAAATGACATGACATTGTACTCATACAGTCCATATCTGGTGGTGAAGGCAGTCTTTGGAATATCTGTTGCACGAATCTTTAGTTGATGGTAACCGGTCCTCAGGTCAATCTTGGAGAATACGGTGGCACCGGCTAGCTGGTCAAACAGATCTTCTATCTTCGGCAAGGGGTATTTGTTTTTGATGGTGACATCGTTAAGTTTACGATAATCCGTACATAACCGATTGGCACCATCTTTCTTATCCACAAACAAAACTGGTGATCTCCAAGGCGACGAACTTGGTCGAATCAGACCTTTGTGCAACATATCATCCAGTTGCTTCTTCAATTCTCTCAATTCTGCCGGGTTCATGCTATAGGCTCTCTGGGCTATAGGTCCTGTTCAGGAATTAACTCGATGATAAACTCGATATCCCGATCCGGGGCATACCGGGTATCATCCGGAAACACATCAGCGTATCGACAAACGACCCTGATCTGATCCAGAGTTGGTTTGGCTACTCCTTGGTTGCAAGTGAAATTTCTGGGGAGTTTTTCCGACACATGTTCTATTGTTATTCCGGTGCTACTAGTCATGGTGATGGCCTTCTTGGCGCAGTCTATCAATCCATGATGTTTCGCCATCCAATCCATTCCTAGTACTACTTCCAATCCTTTTGTTCCCAGAACAATTAAGTTTGCAAAAAACATTATTTCTTGAATTCTGATGGGTACTTCTTTGCAAAATTTTCTAGCTTTAGTTGTTGATCCAGGTATTTGAACTATCATGACATGTTTCAAGCTGATTGGTTGAATCTTACTAGTGCTCACAAAATCTTCGGTGACAAATGAATGTGATGCTCCGGAATCAAACAACACTCTTGCTGGTATTGAGTTAACAGAAAACATACCCAGCACCACATCTGGGGCTTCCTGGGCTTCCTCGGCGTTCATGTGGTAGAGGCGACCTCCGCGGTTGTGCGGGTTGTTGGGGGCGAACTTCTTGCCGGTGGAGACACGGCGTTGGTGCAGCGGTGTTGCCGGCGAGCTTGGCCAGCCTTTTGGGGCACTCATTGGAAAAGTGTCCCACAACTCCACATTCATAGCAGGTGATTGTGGTCTTGTCCTTGGTTCCCACCGGAATAGCATTGCTTCCGGTCCTTGGTGCAGTGTTGGTGTTGTTGTTGTTGGTGTTGGGGGCTCGCGGCGGAGCGCGGTTGAAGTTGTTGTTGTGGTGCACATAGGAGTTGGGGTTGTTGCTGTTGTGGTGGGGGCCTCCTGGCCTTGGGTTTCCTCCGCTCCGGTTCTGAAAACCGGGGCGCGACACTTGGTTCTGGGGCTTGTTGTTTCGGGGGCGAAACCACCGCTTGAGCTAGGGCGGTATCTCGGGGCATTGCTGGGCCCACTGATTCATCATGCGGCGCTTGCGGTTTTCATTGGCCTGGTGCAACTTGCCCTCCATTTGGATGGAAGAATCCACTAAGGCTTCAAGGTCAGCAAAGGGAATGTTGACCGACTGTCTGCATCTCGTCGTGCAGGCCGTTCAGGAATCTCTCCTTCCTTTTCTCATTGGTGTCCGTTTCATCGGGGGCGTACCTTGACGTGAGGAACCTGTCGCGGTATTCTACCACCGACATCCGGCCTTGCTTCAGTTCCCGGAATTCATCCCTCATCTTCTTGATCAAACCTGGTGGTACATGGTACTTGCTAAATTTGAGCTTAAAGTCAGTCCAAGTCATCATCTGTCCGGCATTTAATGCACGGGCGCTAGTCCACCAAGCTCTTGCTGGTCCTGCTAAGTAGTGCGTAGCAAACAACACTTTCTCATTCTCATCCACTCCAGCTACTTCCAGGTTATTTTCCATTGTTTGCAGCCAATCATCTGCATCTAAGGGCTCTTCAGTCTTGCTGAAGACAGGTGGGTTGGTGTTTTGGAAATTCTTGAGTTTGGATCCTGGATGGTCATGGTGTCCATGGCCCTGCTGGTTGTTAGCTAACTGTTGCAGTGCTGCGAGGCTGGCTTGACGTTCAGCTCGATCTGTCTCCCTGTCTGCCATCAGGGTCTGCAGCAGTTGCATCATCGCATCTGAGTTCGCGTTGCGGTGAGCCATCTGAACAGATAGATAGACCATGAGATAAGAGGGAATTTTCTATGGCTTATTTTGGGTAACTTTTAAACTTTAAAGACTTTTGATGATGCATATAACACACAAACATTCATTCATTCATAACAAGCATCACAGATTACAAGCTAACACACCAAGGGTTTTAAGAACCCTTCTTCTTCCTTCTAAGATACAAGGGACCGGATACATACTCATACCCAGGGTTTTAAGAACCCTTCATGCTACGATACAAAGGACGGGGTACAAGCCATTCCTACACATGTGATCTAGTGCAACTACTCCTCATCTTCATCCACATCAATGGGAATGATCCCATCTTCCGCGGCTTCCAGAAACTCGTAGTCCTCCTCATCAGTGAACTCATCATCCTCAAAGTCGTTGTCATCGCTCAGGAAGTCATCGCCTCCCTGAAGGTCATCTCCTTCCTCCTCCATCTCCTGGATCTGGTCCTGCTGGGTACGGACAGTCACCTCCAAAGTGCGGATCTTCTCGCGAAGGCGGCGGATAGTGGCATCCTTCTTGGCGCGCTGCAGGCGGAGTATCTTGCGGTCCTTGGCGAGCATCTGGATAGCTTCGGCATGATGAGCCACAGTCATCTGGGCACGGTGGTTGTAAACCCGCGTCCGCTCCAGGTCCTTCCGGGTCTCATGAAGCATGAGATCCAAATGCTGCACATGGATCATGAGCACCGGGTGCGAAGAGGGTGCCATGGGTTCTCCCATGGTGTCGTGCCTGGCGAAGTAGGCGAAGCGGCTTCCCCGGAGTGCGGCGATGTGCTGTCCGCACACCCGAGCAAGTCCCTCCTGAAGAGCGTGAGCAAGCCCGTCCGGCCAGTTGCATGCCTTGAAGGAGAAAAGGATCCTCTCCGAGATGGGAGGCTCCGAACTTCCCTTCAAGTCAGCGGTGATCATCCACTGCTGTTCCCCGGTGGGGGTGTCGTGGATCCGGACTCCATGGAACTTGGGAGGTGGACGTTCGAGCCTCTCGGACACAAGGTACAAGTCGCGCTCGAACACCAGACTTCCTCCGTTCTCCAGATCGTAGGTCTCCGTCTGGACGTAGGGCTCCATCTGAAAGTGAAATGGATGAGTAAGTTAGAGATGTGACTAAGTGTGGCAATATTTTAGATGTATTTAAAAAGAAGAGCATGGTCATCCTTTTTGAAAAGATCCGGTAGAAAAGAGAATGAGTAAGTTTTTCCCAAGTATTCACTCAATTTGTTTTAGAATCTAAATTTTTCGGAACGTCCATTCTAAACTAGGGTCTCCTAAGGTCAAACAATGGCTCTGATACCAACTTGTCAACACCCGGATTTTTAAGTCCGGATGCCTATTATGTCATACATCGCAATCCCAGGAATATTGTTGTTGCGAGGCATAATAGTTAAGTATCACCGTCATCATTCATTACAACTCATAAAGTCTTACAAACTGGAATCACATGATCCATATTACACAAATAGTTGATCTAACGATCAACGAACTGATCAACGAACAAACACAAGTTCATAGCGGAAGCGTAAGATACAAGGACTCTATAGTCCACAGGCCAACGCTTGACGTTAGCAGACTCCTAGTTGTTGTAGACTTCTGCTGACCGTCCTCCTCGTATGCTGATCCTCTTCATAGTCTGGCCATTTGAATAGCCAGGGACACAGCCGTGAGTACTTTATGTACTCGCAAACTAATACTAGTGTAAGTGCTAACATTTCTAGCAGTGGGGTACTAAGCTCTAGTTATTTGCATAAAGCTAATTTTTGTTCACAGGTATTTACTAAAGACTTATTCAAGTGCTAACTAACTCAAGTGGGAACATTAGTGTCATTCCCACAACTCTGTTGCGTTTCAAAATATTCAATTCACCATTCAACATTCATATCAACAACATGATCAAATTCTAATACTGGAAACTGTATGGCCTTTCCAACCGTCCGTAACCGTGGACACGGCTATTCGAATAGATTCACACTCTGCAGAGGTTGCACACTTGTGCCACAACATTTGATTTCATCCGTCGGGATTTCCCGAATCATCGTAACACAGTACGCGGATCATCAACCATAACCTTTCATTTACTAACCCTAGTATGAGCACCTCTCCCCATGAGCTTGGCCTCCCAGTGAAGACCAACTGTCAACCTGGGAACTGCACAGGGCTTGGCCGTACCATTCACTTCACATCATTTCTCAACAACGGAGGCAGCCTCGGCATAACCCCTATGATGTGTGTTCAGAGGGAACTCATGCTAAGATACATAAACTTCTAGTTAAGCCCTACCCATAATCAGGTATTGTGGGGGTACTCAATAATTGGAAAGGTATCGCATCCAAACCAATACTAGTTTTTAATCAAAAATCACCATCTTCTCTTGGTCATATTCACCTTCAAAAATCATTTCAACATTTCACCACACATGTTCCCATCTAGAGTAGTCATGTTTAATTTAGCACTAGCATCTAAGGATGAGGGGTGCTAAGTAATTTGCTTTGCTCCTAGGCTAACTTTGATACTCTTGTACTAATCTAACATTTACCCTATGAGATCATGAAACAATAGTACAAAATAACAATAAGTAAAACTTAAAATAAAACTGGGAATTAGGCTCATAATATAAAGTAGCTGGGTGGTGCTTGGCTCAGGATGAGCTAACACTTTGCAAGAGTATTATCTTGCCTTGGTTGGGAAACTGGTCAAAGTGGTCTTCTTCTCCTTGACAGTAGACCTCCTCCTCCTCCTGATACTCCTCGGTACTAGCGTCTAAAATACGAATACGGAGTACACAATCATCACACCAAACTAATTTACTAAACTAGGCACAAACATGGTTCACCCAATTAAACTAGCATCACATATTACTATTATGTGGGTGGATGTGTTTTTCTTATTATTTAAGAAATAATTTCCTCTCATACTAGTCTAGAATGTTACTTTGAATTATTCAGAGAAATCATTTCCTCTCATTATCTTATTAAGATTTAATTTCTCTTATGCATAATATGTGACCTAGGTTGACCCAAGTCAACCTCTTCACACTTATCATTTGGAGAAAATGATTTAAATGAGGTGAGCACCTCATACCATTTAATTCTAGCATATCAAAGATTTAATATCACCAACAATTCCTATGGGACCTAAATAACCAGAGTCTCCACTTCATTTGGAATTGGTGGTGACAAGATTTAAATGAGGGAAACTCCCACATAAGATTTCATAATAGTTTTGGACAATATTTTTGACTAGAAATAGCCATAAAGGCATTTAAAACAACTAAGCCATGATCATTCAAAGTAGGCATGGCATATTTTTGTAGAAACAATTAGTATAAGTGAAATGTGAATTATTGGAGGTGGAATTAACTTAAAAGCATGTTTGGTTGATTTTTAAGAATTATTAGAAGACAGAAAAGTCCCTGCCTTGTTTATTTTGTCATTTTAATTCTACAAAAGATCTAGGGTTCTATCCAGTGGCATTGTGTAGATAATTTCACAAGGTTTCCAAATATATAAAATTTGTAAAATTTGGCCGAGTAGATTTGTCACAATTGAATTTCAAAGTTTGCATCAGATTGTGTATTTTATCTAATTTCCAATTTTGAATTCAAATAGGTGGGCTTGCGCGGGAAACGAACTTGGGCCGGCCCAGTACTGCGTCCAGCGCAGCGGGCCGCCTGACAGTGTGGGGACCACACGTCAGTGTGTTTTAAAACACCGAAACGGTACGGGGGAGGTGGACCGTAGGATTAGAGTTGGATCGGACGATCGAGGATGGCCTTCGTCTCCGGCGAGAGGGGGAACTCACCGCGACGGCGGCAGGGGGTCGGCGAGCTCGTCGGAGCTCCGGCGGTCGTCGGAGAGGTGCGCAGGTACGTTGTCGAGGGCGAGGATCTCCCTGGTAGCAGCAGCTCGTCCTGGGGTGGCCTCCTGCTCCGGCGGGCTCCGTGTACTGGCGGCGGCGGTGAGCTTGCGATTGGAGGCCTCCGGCGAGTAATTGGTGGAATTGAGAGGTCGGGGAGAGCTGTGAGGAGGTGGGGAAGAAGTTGGCGTGCTCAATTTGGGGCGCGGAGTGCCCCTTTTATAGCGGCTCCGAGCCAGGGCGGGCGGTCATGGTGACGGTGGCTCTGGCGCGCTCCCGTCGATCAACGGCGTGGGCGAGGTCATGGGCGTGTCCTGGCAAGCTCAGGGAACGTCACGGCGAGCTCCGAATAGCGTTCGGTGGTCAAGCACAGTGGGGTGCGTCACGCGTCCGTGGGGTACAGTGGCGGCTGGTCGTGGACGCGGTCGTCGTCCACGGCGTTCCCGCGGCCTCGTGCGCGTGTCCAGGCGAGGCAGGGCTCCGTGGTGCGTCTACTGGTGGTGAGCGTGAAGGCGGAGGTGACGCAGGGACGCGGGGCGTCGTCACGCTCTGGGCGTCCAGGGTCGGCGCCAGGCGCGCTCTGGCGCGGCATGGACGTGTCCTGGGCGCGTCTGGGCGCGACGTTTTCTACTAGCTGCGGTAAAAAAATTCGTCGAGGCAGTGTTGGGTCGTGCTCAGGTGAGTGAGAGGGAGGTGAATGACAAGGTGATGCAGGCTGGATTGGACCAGAAGAGGAGATGGCATGAAGTGGCATGCCATGCCACGGCATGGCATGGTTTGGGTTGTTTAATCCAAACCAAGTCCAGTGCAAGTGGTGAGGTTGATGTAGTGAAGTGAGAGGGAGACTCCAGGGTGCAGAGAAGCCAGGTTGGACCAAGTCCAAGGTAAAAAAATGAGGTATGGGCTCAGATATTTACCCTGCCTGCAATGTGTTCGACAGAATGCCCGCAAGAAAATTATTTTCGAAATTTGAAATTCTTTTTGGTGGGTTGAAATCATATATTAGATGGAGCATTTTGGTGGTGGTGGTGGTCAAAATGGAATTGATATGCAAAATCACATTTTGCATATGATCTTGTTTTTGTGAGAAAGTTCCAACTTTGCTTGCTTCCCATTTGAAATTGGTAAAGATTTTGGGGTGGTGGTTTTGGGCAAAGTTGTAGTGCTTGATGTTGTCTTGGATGAGGTGTAAAGAGTTGACAAAGTTTAGAAGTGGAAGGAAGGAAACCAGGGGCTCAAAGTGGCCATCAGGTTAAAAATGACACAAGTGACCATATTGCATGTATGTTGGAAATTGAATTTGATTTTGGTTTGAGTTGAGTTGGCTTGATTCCAAAGATGATAATAAGTGTTTATTAACCATTTACAAGTAATGGTGCAAACCAAATTGGCCTAGATTAAGTATTTGCAAAAATGGCATAGGCCTTATGTGAGAGTGAAATGGGTTTTTGGGAATTCTTTTATATTTCAATTTTTATTGGCTAAGGGTGATCAAGTGATCAATGCTTGGGTTTTAGAATGAGAGTAACACACATAAACAAGCATCATGGCCATTGCACACTCAAAATAATTAATAAGGTGATCTATATGCATAGTCCTATATGATGAGAAAAAGTTTTTGTTAACCCTGATTTTTGGATTCTTGAATTTCTCCTTTGTTCATTTATTGAAATTTGGGATGTTACAGTCATGGTGCCAAAGAAAGATACGACAGTTCTTCGTATGTGTATCGATTACACAAGCCTCAATAAACATTGCCCAAAGCATCATTTTCCATTGCCTCGCATCGATCAAATAGTCAACTCCATAGCAGGCTGCGATCGTCCCTCCTTTCTTGATGCTTACTCAGGATATAATCAGATCAAGTTCAATAAAGAAGAACAGAAGTTAACTGCATTCATAACCCCGCATGGCGTTTACTGTTACAATGTCATGACCTTTGGATTGAAAAACGCAGGTGCAACCTACCAGCGGTGCATGCAAGCCTGCCTTAGAGAACAAATTGGCTGAAATATTGAGGTTTACATCGACAACATCATCGTCAAAACCAGAAACACGGCTACTCTCATCGATGATTTGAGAGAAACTTTAGACAACCTCGACAGATACAAAATCAAGTTGAATCCGAAGAAATGTTTCTTCGGGGTACCAGGAGGCCAAGTACTCGGGTACTTCATTTCAGCTAGAGGGATAGAAGATAACCCTTTGAAAATCAAAGTTGTTCTTGACATGGAACCGCCAAAGAATCTACAGCAGGTGCATCAGTTGGCAGGACGATTGGCAACACTTAGCATATTTATTGCAAAAGTGGGTCAAAAGGCCTTACCATTTTACCAGCTAATGAAGAAATCTGAGAAGTTCAAGTGGAAAGCAGAGGCACTGGATTCTTTCGAGAACTTAAAGAAGGTCCTGTTGAACTCTCCAGTCCTCGTGACTCCACAGAAAAGGAGCCAATGCTGCTCTATATAGCTGCGACCGTACAAGTTATCAGCATTGTACTTGTCGTCGAACGCGCAGAGGAAGGGAAAGTCCATGGCGTGCAACGTCCCGTTTACTACCTTAGCGAGGTACTTACACAGGCAAAACAGCGATATCCTCATCACCCGAAGTTGGCATATGTCGTATGGAGGACTGCGCGCAAATTATGACATTACTTCGCAGAGCATCCGATCATTGTTGTCACCGAAGCACCGTTGAAGAACATACTTACCAACCAGAGGCTACATGCAGAGTATCTCAATGGGCTATCGAGTTAGCACAACATGATATTTCTTGTGTTAACCAAACAACAATCAAATCCTAGGTCCTTCCCGATTTCTTGGTTGATTGGATCCTGTCGCAAATCCCGGCAACACCCGACCTGTCAGGATCCTGGACGATGTATTTCGATGGATCAAAGCGAAGCACAGGAGCAGGGCCCGGAGTAGTACTAATCTCGCCGCAAGGAGACAAAATGAGATATGTTCTAAGGATGTATTTTTTGTTACCAACAAATTATGAAGCAGAGTACGAAGCACTATTACACGGGATGCGTATGGCCAAAGCATGTGGAGCCACTTGTCTGGATATTTATGGAGATTCAAATCTCGTGGTTCAGCAGTCGATGAATTTATGTGACGCTATCAGCGAAAACATGATTGCTTATCATTAGTTATATCAATTGATGGAAGCCAAATTTGAAGTCTGCGAGCTAAAACACATCGGCAGAGCCAGCAACGAGGAAGCCGACGCTTTGGCTAATATAGGCTCCACATGTTCGTCTATTCCAGATGGAGTCTTCTATGAAGTAATTACTCAAAGGTAAATTAAAGAAAAAACTTCGGCACCTCCAGAAGTGTTGGCTACTGACTCGGGGGCTATGCTCCAGGAAGCTGCCGAAGATATCACTGATAAATCTAAAGAGCAAGTTCTTCTTCTCGAGCCCTTATGGACCGAACCTTTTTTGGCGTATTTGATGGAACAAGAATTACCAGATGATCCGACGAAAGCTAAACGCATCATGCGTCGATCTAAGGCCTTTGCCATAGTGGATGGTGACCTTTTTAAGCGGAGCATCTCCGGCATCTTCCAACGGTGTATCGCCATCGACGACGGAAAAGATCTGTTGCGAGAAATACACGAACGAACTTGTGGTCATCATGCAAGTAGTAGGGCTCTTGTGGCCAAAGCTTTCAGAGCTGGGTTTTATTGGCCGACAGCAGCGGCCGATGCAAGGGACTTATTTCGGAAGTGCGACCCTTGTCAACATTTTGCGCCAAAACCACATGCACCTGCCACGGATTTAATGACAATACCTTTGGCCCGGCCCTTTGCACAATGGGGGCTTGATCAAGTTGGTCCACTGCCGAGATCATCGCCTGGCGGTCATACTCATCTATTGGTAGCAGTTGATAAATTCACCAAATGGATCAAGACCATACCATTCACGAATCAGACATCCAAAACTGTTGTCAAATTATTCAAAGGAATAACTTGTCATTTTGGTGTGCCTCATAGCATCATTACAGACAATGAAACTAATTTTTATTCTAAGGAATTCCATCACTTCTGCGATAGCAATGGTATCAAGCTCAAATTTGCTTCGGTTGCGCATCCTCAGACCAACGGACAAGTAGAAAGGATCAATGGAATATGCGATGGCATTAAAAAGCGCCTTACGGGTGAAGCCGGAGCTTGGTTCGAAGAGTTACCGTCAGTACTCTGGAGTTTACGAACTACACCAAATAGGTCAACGCAACATACTCCATTCTTCCTCGTTTACGGAGCCGAAGCAGTTCTGCCAGCCGACGTTCGCTTTGAAGCACCTCAGGTGGCCGCATATACAGAGGCAACCTCTATTCACGCACTACAATATGCTGTGGATCTTCTTGATGAGACTCGAGACATCGCCTTAGCCAGAACAGCAGTATATCAACAGGCAATACAGAATTACCACAGTCGAAGAGTTCGTACTCGAAGCTTTAGCGTTGGCGATCTAGTACTACGGTTGAAGCAAGAAAGATCCCTGAAACTTGAATCTCCATGGGAAGGACCGTTCATCGTCACTGAAGTCATACCAGGAGGAGCTTATCGCCTCAAGAATCCTGCTTCGGGAAAAGATGTTGGGAACCCATGGAACGTTGCACACTTGCGACGATTTTATGCATAGAACTCGCCCTTTTCTTCGCTACATGGAGGCTTCTTAGCCTTTTACATATTATGAATAAAATTTCTGGTTCAACTTACATTGTTATTTCTTCATTCGAACAAATGTTCGGGCTTCTTTTATTGACTACTACTCCCATCGGGAGCTATCGGGGGCTGAATTATTATAATATTGATAATTAATTAATACTCCCATTGGGAGCTATGGTTATCGATATACTGTGGTTTTTTCCGGCAATACTCAGAAACCATAAAATAAAACACATCCAAGCCTCAAATAAATTTACGAGTGCTGCAGTTGATGGAAACAATACAACTTAAAAAAGGCTCATACCGGTGCAGCGTGTTACGAAGCCAAACAAAAAGCGCCTAAATCCCTCGTTTATTCGAAGGGTGTCGCTCTTACAAAACATACAAAGCGACTCTGCAAAAAATTGCGATTACACGTCGAGTGAGCAAACTAACTTGATCACTCAGTTGCCTTCGACAAAATGTTTCAGCTGGACTTACAGTTCAACAATTCATAATGATGTTTAAAAAGAACATCAAATACATACGGTATTACTCCTTGCAACGCAAGGTTATCATAAAAGGGAGAAGTTCTTTAACTTTACTATGTACAAGAATACTTAAAATATCATGGCAAGGTCCCTTGATCTTCTTGATTTTTCAAATCCCTTTCAGTACCTGCTTCCATCCTAGAGACAATAATATAAGCAGGATGCCTAGCTATGGGATAATATTGATCTAATCTTACATTAGCATTGGCTATGGATTCTAAATCCATAGTCTGATGACATGCTAAAACTGAAGCAAGTGCAAGCTCGGCTCCAGCAAGAAGTTGTTTGCGCACCAAAGATCGAATCCTAGTTAGAGGTTTGAATCGACTGAATAAAGCAGACAAAGTTTCAAGTGCTGGATCCAATGGAAACATGGTTTTCCATACCATGGTTAGATGAGCATAGTTCTTGTCGAAGTAATAATGAACTTTCTCAGCTCGATACTCGAACTTTGCCATAATTATGGCCTTCGACTGATTGGACCACAGTTCACACTTCGGGTGAATAATGTCGGTCATCGCTGCGATCTTCTCATGAATTTTCCTATTCTCTTATGATTCCTCGGAAGCAACGACTTTTCAAGATCAATTATGGAACAAGTTAGTCCCTGCCCAGAGCTTTACTTCGGCCAGTCACTCGGGGGGCTACTGATGTGGGCATTACCCTTCAGGTAACTAGTATTATGCTACCTCCTACGGCCCAACCAGGGGCCCATGAAGATCATCCACCAACCAAGGTGGGCCATTATGTCGGTTCCAAAGAAGGATTCTTAACGAACAAGGCAAGAAGACGAAGAGACAACGAAAGTTTAGATGTAGAACTCTTTGTAACCTAGTCGAGCCCGGACAGAACTCTCGAGACCTGGCCTGCAATATAAGGGCCAGGAGAGGGTCTGCCGAGGGACACACAATCACGATAGCCATAATCATCGCAAGTCTAGAGCTAGGTCATTAGAAATCTTAGCCTCTCGACGAGATCATAGTCGAAGCCTTCGGCTACCCCATTGTAATCTGATAGTTTCAATAATCAAGATCAGACAAGCAGAAAGTAAGGGTTTTACTTCATCGAGGGCCCCGAACCTGGGTAAATCTCTCTCCCCGTTTGTTTGGTATCCGATGTCTCGTGTCAGCCCACAGGATTCCGTCAACCCTAAGCCCCAAATGGTGGGCATTGCCGAGGAGCACCCTCGTCAGTAGGCACCGTCTGTGGGAAGCCTGTTGGCGCAAGGCATGTCATCGGCAACTCCGGTCACATCAACATCGTTTGTGCTGGATTCGCCAACACCCTCAAGTTCAAGAAACTCAGTTGGTTGCCGTTCCTTCGAGTTCACACCACGCGCTGAGGCCTCGCGTCCAAATTCTTCGGAGTTACGCGACATCATGGATGCAACCTTCGGTGGTGTCCACTTCATCGTCGATTCCAGAGGATTTTTTTGACTTCCCAGTTCAAACGCGTCGAACGTAATGACTTCGGTTCCAGAAAACATTGCTTCACCAACAGCTTCGGTAGTCTTGCCTGGGAATAGCAGCGAGAGCAGCCGAAGTCGCTTTGGTAGTAGAGAGGAGCAACAGACGATGCGAAGGGATGTACGTCGTGAAGAGGAAGAACGAGCCGCAAGTCGCCTTCGTTAGTGTGAAAGAGGATGCTATAACACGCAATCGAGCAAGAACCACCTCCGTACACCTTATTTATCGGCCACGGAACAACTTGACGCGCCATGTTATTTGCACTCTTATATCGACCCAAAGGATAACATCGAGAAGGCCACTCATTTACTCAAAAATTGTCGGTAGTTCCTCGACATTCAAAAGTTCTGCAACGAGCTAAGGTCCAAGTCAGAGACAAAAGCTTGTTCAGCAGAAGAAAGGGCGGTAGCTTACAGTTACCCGAAGCAGCAGCAATATTTTCCCGAAGAAGATATTTACATACCAACCGAAGTTTACCCCGCGTCTCGAGGGCAAGTCAACATGATTCATAATACTAGCTTTTCGAAGAGAGAAGCCAAGAAGTTTTCGCGAGAAATAAAATTCGCGGAAGTAGCTATGGCAGAAATACCCAATTATATCGACTGGTCGGATCAAAACTTCCTATTCAGCAGAGTAGATCACCCGATAGCCGTTCCAAGGCCCGGTCACGCCGCCTTAGTTCTTGAAGCACAAATTAGAGGATACAACATGCGCAAGGTGTTCATGGATGGAGGAAGCGTTCTGAACCTGTTATTTGCAAGCACAATGAAGGCAATGGGATTAACGGTCATATGCTAAAATAATATGATACAGGCTTCCATGGCATCATCCCAACCCGATCATAGTTAAGCCTTGGCTATTTAATTGATGTTTCAATAATCAAGATACAAGGAAAGTAAGGGTTTTACTTTATCGAGGGGAATCTCTCTTCCCGTTTGTTTGGTATCCGATGTCTCGTGTCAGCCCGCAGGATTCCGTCAACCCTAAGCCCCAAAAGGTGGGCATTGCCGAGGAGCACCCTCGTCAGTAGGTTACGAGTAAAATAGATGGTGTGGACAAGACCGCTTTCACTAGATATTTACTAAAGTACTTTCTAGGAGTTCTAAGAGCATCTCTAACAAATGATGCAACTTATACATCATATAATGTAAAACACATCATCTGTTTTTGCTCCTTCTCAAGTTTTTTTTACATCGCCTGCTTGTGCTCTCAAAAGTCAAATGATGTAAAATACATCACCTCTCCTTTGAAAGTGCTCCAAGAGATGATGTATTTTACATCACCATTTAGGTGATACATATTTCAGATTTGCCAACATATGAATGAATCTCCTATCTAAATGATTCAAAAACACAAATAAAACTCAAACAATACTAAATATCACAAATAGTTCATCATTATTACACGAATAGTTCATCATCAACTTGCACGTAGATCAACTCACAAACACACCCACACACTTGAAGTTCATCCACAAACACACATAGTTCCCCACATAATTCAATGGCGCCCACCACTCTGTTGTTGCCGCCACCGTGTCCACCACTCCTCCATAAGATCCTTCTAAAGATTTTCATGGGTATCTTCATAACGGATCGTGTGGTAGCACTCAATGAAGCGGGTGACACGGTCTCGCTCCCGTCACACTCGCACCGGATGCCCCATCAAATAGTAGTGATGCCCGTCCACATTTTGACCACGCTCGTTCTCAATGATCATGTTATGCATGGTCACGCAAGCCATCATAATGTACCAAAGGATCTCTTGATCCCAAAACTTCAATGAACCTATCACAATAGCAAACTGGGCTTGCAAAATCTCAAATGCTCTCTCCACATCACATCCTTCCTAGCCGCCAGTTGAGCATCTTGTTCTTTCTTACCCGAGGGGCCGACGAGAGGCTTCCCACATGTAGCCCACTTCGGATAGATGCCATAAACAAGGTAGTAGCCTTTATCGTAGGTGCGGACGTTGGCTACAAACTGCACCACTAGTGTCTCTCATTTGGCTAGCCTTGCAAAGAGAAGTGACCTCTGAAGCACATCGATGTCATTGCAATAGCCCAGCATGCCAAAGAAAGCATGCCAAATCCAAAAGTCTACCAGTATCCTGAGCATTGGGAGCTCTCAAATACTCCCCACCAAATATCTGGACAATAGCAACAACAAAGCGCTTGACATAGAAAATGGCTTGGCTCTCACCCACTACCAAGCTGTCATCGACGAGATCCGGCAGATTCCATGTGCCATCATGCGCAATGCGAAGGTCACCTTTTCAAATGTGCTATGTCAAGTAAGCCGGCTGCATTCCTCCTTCGCTCGAAGAAGGTGTCGTGCAACTTCACCGCCTCCACAATATACTTGAACAGCTCCGCTCCCATCTGAAACCGACGACGGAAGTAGCGCTCGACATATATGGGCAGCTCGTTAAAATAGTTACGCATCGGCCGGTAGTCGGCATCATACCTTTCTCTCTTGATTGTCTTCCGTCCAAGGATTGAACCGACATGCTCCGGACGCTTGTTCTATGCGCGTGCAATGCAAGCACCATGGCTATGTCTTCTTCCTCTAACATGTCGAACTCTTCGGATGTCATGTGGTCATACGAGCTCAAAGTCATCTACATTTGTCAAACAATTGTATCGATTAACAACAACACCACAACTACAAGTATCTAAGAAATATTACAAGAATACTTGGCGTCCATGCTAGATCCATTCCTAAATAATATAAATACATTTGATTTAGGCAGCATCATATTCTCATATATATTAGGAAGGATTCCTGGTAACGAATGTACCTGAGATGTGGTTGTAGGAGTATTGGTTGTATCTATCATAGAGATGTCCTCATCATCCTCCCCTACTTGAATTGAAGTTGTCCTCGACGTAGTCTCATCTTTTTCACCAAGATATGCCTTCAAATCAGAGGTTGGGATGTCCTCATCATCCTCCCTTTCTTGAAAGAAAAGCCGTCCTCGGCGATGTTTATTCTGTAAACATGCTAACAAAAGAGACAAGGTATATGCATGGTATATGTATATGTCATCCGTTTTAACAGCTCTTTCATGTTTCCCATTTAATTTTGTACATATACCAGTATTGTAGTAGCGTAGAAGCTCATTAGTCCACATTAAACATTTATCACAACTCAGTTTGCAGATATAAGTGAAGCACATATTAACTCCTTTCAAATTATAATGCTCATCATTAAACCATCCCAAAGTTGGTAAACCAAAATGTAAGGTCTCAAATTTACATGCTACAACTAGCTTAAATAAGCGATCATGCAACAAGCTATTTGGCATAAAGTCTACACCGTTATTGGAGGTCATATCAAAATGATTGAACATAGGTGGAATTTTACTTCCCATCAAACCAATAGTATATGGAACATCATCACATGTAATGCAAATTTTATTCACTAAAAATTCATTGTCTACGCCATACTCTCCAATTAAATGAAAAGTATAACCATGGACATAAACACTCTTCAAATATTTGAGTTCAGCAATCTTATTTCTAGCATGTGATAAAGACATAGGAGGATCCATCACAACAGAAAACAAAGAATTAGCATGAGAAATCTTAGCCAACACTTCATTGTTCCTAACCAGTTTTATATGATCCATACTATAGTCATCTTTCAAATCACAAGGTGCATTATCAGGAGCAAGAATTTCAGTTTGTACACTCATAGATATGGAAGAATTAACTTGTACAGTAGGTGTACTCAACATAGTTGGTATATCAGTTCCACAATTTCCTAACACATGGTCATCCTTGGAAACAAAAGTCTCCGTTGGTATACTCATATCAATGCATGAATTAGAATCAACAATAGGTGCACTTAAACCATCATCTATCTGAGTTGTTTGATCACATAAAATCAAATTAGCAGCACAATCCTCTAATATAGGTGGTGTGACCAAATTATTTTCTACCTCATCACATGGTATATTTAAGATAACCTTGCATTCACCAATCTCATGTGGAGGGACAACAACAGTACCTTTATTTTTACCTTGTGAATCCAACTTAGAAGATGTCCGCAGCGACGTGTCACAAGTCTGTGGCTGGGAGACTCGCACAACAATATTCATGCGTGGAATGGTGGAAGAAACAACCGGTGCTAGTGTGCATGACTTGGAGGACTTGGAATGGTCCAACGTTTTCACCTGTATGTGTTTCTCAAAAGCACAAGCTCGAACATATATACCAATAGTTGAACGAGGAATATACTTAAACATAACCTTAATATCAGGGTTCAAGCCATTGAAAAATATGTTTCTAGTACTTTCCTCAAATTCCTTTATATCACAACGGTACATGTAAAATTTAAATTCCTGATAGTAAACATGCACAGTATTACTACCTTGTTCTAATCGTTCAAGTTTGCGGAGCATTTCACGTTGATGAGAAAGAGGCACAAATTTACGTCTCAAAACAGATTTTAAATCTACCCAAGTAGTAGGTGTATTATCAATATTTTCTTTATAATTCCAGTCCCACCAAACGGAAGCAAGATCAATAAAAGTTTGGGCGGCAATTCTTACTTTCTCATGTTCATTAAAATCATGGCATCCAAAAATATTGTCAACCTCAAACTCCCAATCAAAATAAGCATCCGTATTATATCTACCCTCATAAACTGGTAAGGATATAACCTGATCATGATCTCCTGTAAATGGTTGCACATGCATCTCCGTAGTCGTCATGGTACTCGGGTCGATGGTGTGGTCCTCAATTCCTGTCATGGTTAGTACCCAAAAAGCACAAATGCATATGCCTACAAACTACGGAATATGGTGGTTCACGCGCAATTCGTCAAGCAAAATACAAAGCTCTTACAAGTTCTTACCAAACAGGAGGAAGGTGATATGGCAACCAACAAGGATCAGCTTCTCCCCGAGATTGCACAAAGCGATTACCAGGTGTCGACACAAAGCACGTGGAGAAATCTGTGGAGCTCTGGGAAGGCAAAGTATAGTGATATGGTGGCACAATAATCAAATCAGCGATGCAAATTGAGTAAACGCTCAACGAAGGTACTGTGCTGGTCCTAGGCTAGATCGTAGTAGAGACGCGAGCCTAAATCACCAACGAGATCACGACGCGGCACAAGATACAAGAGGCAGCGAAACTGGCACTGGAGGATAGAGGCACCTATGGTAAGGCGCCCAGGGTTTTTTTTTTTTTTTTAGACTCAATCTTGGCGCTTGACCCTAGAGGTCTCTATGGTAGGGCGCCCCATTTTTTTTTCGGAGTTTTTTTTTGGAATCTACCTTGGCGCTAGACCAGAGGTCTCTATGGTCGGGCGTGATTTTTTTTTTAGGAATCTACGTGGCGCTAGACCACAGAGGTCTCTATGGTCGGGCGACCAGATTTTTTTTTGCTAGACTGCTATCGATTCCGACGGAAAACGCGAAATTGACCAAGAAAACGGATCTAAAACCCGAAAAAACTCAGAAACGAAGATCAAGAAAGACCCTACTATGATGGGAAGAAAAGGGGCACAACAAGGAGTTGATGGCAGATGTGGCGGAAGTGTATGGTGGCGGTGATATGGCGAGGACTGCAAGCGGAGATGGTGCGGCGGCGACGTGACTACTATGACCAGAACTCGAAACTCTAACGACTCTAGACGCTAAGACCAGCACGCGACACGACGATTGCAGACGAAGACTCAAAAAGCAAAAACTGAAAAGATCATGCAATGGCTTGGCAGGGGCTATGGGACGGATGATCTAATCTAACTTCTTTTTGTGGGGCTTTTTCTGGGTTATAGGTAAAACAAATCTACACTAGGAAAACTGTAAATCTCACCGAGCAACCTGAAATCTGATACCACTTGATAGGGCAAAGGTGTCCGATCTTTCGATGGGACAATCTCCGGAAGTTACTGATCTTGCGGGAGCACGATCAGCCTGACCAGCAAGGGTCTTAATTCCTACCTAAAATCGAGAACAAGTAAGAACTAAAGATGCAATCAGAATATTGCGGATATAGATGAAAGCTTGATTGATAATGGTGGGATTCCGAATAGTCGGTCTTGTTCTGGGCGTTGGCCTCAAAAGAAGTACACGTAGTTGCAGCAATTGGCTAACTTTTAATCTAATCAAAATCCAAGTTCTAATGACGGCTACAGAGGGATATATATGGGGGAAGTGAAGGGATTTTCGTCCAACCAGCTAGGGTTGGCCAAAAACACCCCTAAATGGGCCTTCCTCCACTTATATGGCCTCTTAAAATCCCCTAAAATACCTAATCCGAAAATACATGGGCCTGGCCCATTAAATAAGGTGACGCAGCACCAAAACTAACTCTTTGGACGAATTTTATGATGGAGTAACTTGTATAATTCATCCAAGCATCATTGCTTCACTATGGTGGCTTCAATGTTCTGAAATCCTCGCTTGCAACGCCATCCTGAATCCTTGCAGGTCTGCTGTCATCTCCATGCACGTTCCTAATCCAATGCTTGGCGTCCATAGCAACGGCGCCAGAAAATAGTCTTGATGACCCACAAGTATAGGGGGTGTATCGTAGTATCTTGGATAAGTAAGAATGTCGATCCCAACGAGGAGCAGAAGGTGTTGACAAGCAGTTTCGATGAAGGATTCACTGTAAATGCTCACAGACAAGTATTCAAGGGGTTTTGATGTAACAGATGAATAAAGTACGAGTAAGTAAAGTGCGAGAGAAATAATTGCAGCGATTGGCCCAATCCTTTTTAGCACAAAGGACAAGCCGGTTTGTTTACTTATAATGACCAAACGTTATTGAGGACACACGGGGATTTTAGTCTAGTGCTTTCGCTTCATACAACTAATTAATCTTCATTGTTTTGATAAGTGTTTTGTGGGTGAACCTATGCTAATGCACCGCCCTTTCTAGGACTAATACATACTTGTGATTATACCCCTTGCAAGCATCCGCAACTACAAGAAAGTAATTAAGATAAATCTAACCACAACCTTAAACTCTGAGATCCTGCGATCCCTCTTGCATCGATATACTAACGGGGCTCAGGTTTCTGTCACTCCGGCAACCCCGCAATCAGCAACCGAATACAAGATGCACTCCCCTAGGCCCATAAATGGTGAAGTATCGTAGTCGACGTTCACACGACACCACTAGAAGAATGACACCACAACTTAAATATCATAACATTGAATATTACTCAACCATAATTCACTACTAACATTTAGACTTCCCCCATGTCCTCAAGAACTAAACGAACTACTCACAAGACATCATGTGGAATACAATCAGAGGTGATATGATGATGAATAACAATCTGAACATAGACCTTGGTTCAACGGTTTCACTCAATAGCATCAATAACAAGTAGAAATAAACACCGGGAGAGTTTCCCCTATCAAACAATCAAGATCCAACCCAAATCGTTACAACGGTGACGAGGTGCAGCGGTGGTGATGGCGGTGTAGATGGTGGAGATGATGATGATGGAGATGATGTCCCGCTCGATGACGATGGCGTCGATTTCCCCCTCCGGGAGGGAATTTCCCCGGATTCTCGCCGGAGAGCTCTTTTCTCTCTGGTGTTCTCCGCCCCGCAGAGGCGGCTGTAACTCTTCGCGAGGTACCCTCTGTGGCTTGATAGGGCAAAGGTGTCCGATCTTTCGATGAGATGAAGATAGATCGATTTGTTGGTGGAGTTCGTGCTTGACGATCCGACTACACGTGCAAAGCTCGTGCGCCAATGCAATCGCTAGGACAATCTCCGGGAGTTACTGATCTTGCGGGAGCACGATCAGCCTGACCAGCAAGGGTCTTAATTCCTACCTGAAATCGAGAACAAGTAAGAACTAAAGATGCAATCAGAATATTGCGAATAGAGATGAAAGCTTGATTGATAATGGTGGGATTCCGAATAGTCGGTCTTGTTCTGGGCGTTGGCCTCAAAAGAAGTACACGTAGTTGCAGCAATTGGCTAACTTTTAATCTAATCAAAATCCAAGTTCTAATGACGAAGGGATATATATGGGGAAGTGAAGGGATTTTCGTCCAACCAGCTAGGGTTGGCCAAAAACACCCCTAAATGGGCCTTCCTCCACTTATATGGCCTCTTAAAATCCCCTAAAATACCTAATCCGAAAATACATGGGCCTGGCCCATTAAATAAGGTGACGCAGCACCAAAAATAACTCTTTGGACGAATTTTATGATGGAGTAACTTGTATAATTCATCCAAGCATCGTTGCTTCACTATGGTGGCTTCAATGTTCTGAAATCCCCGCTTGCAACACCATCCTGAATCCTTGCAGGTCTGCTGCCATCTCCATGCACGTCCCAATGCTTGGCGTCCATGCTAGATCCATTCCTAAATAATATAAATACATTTGATTTAGGCAGCATCATATTCTCATATATATCAGGAAGGATTCCTAGTAACGAAGGTACCTGAGATGTGGTTGTAGGAGTATTGGTTGTATCTATCATAACGATGTCCTCATCATCCTCCCCAACTTGAATTGAAGTCGTCCTCGACGTAGTCTCATCTTTTGCACCAAAATATGCCTTCAAATCGCAGGTAATCATGTCCTCATCATCCTCCCTTTCTTGAAAGAAAAGCCGTCCTCGGCGATGTTTATTCTGTAAACATGCTAACAAAAGAGACAAGGTATATGCATGGTATATGTATATGTCATCCGTTTTAACAGATCTCTCATGTTTTCCATTTAAGTTTGTACATATGCCAGTATTGTAGTAGCGTAGAAGCTTATTAGTCCCCATTAGACATTTATCACAACTCAATTTGCAGATATAAGTGAAGCACATATTAACTCCTTTCAAATTATAATGCTCATCATTAAACCATCCCAAAGTTGGTAAACCAAAATGTAAGGTCTCAAATTTACTAGCCACACAATGTTGAATTAAACAATTTTGCAGCAAGTTATTTGACATAGAATGAATACCAACATTGGAGGTCATATCAAAATGAGAAAGCATATACACAAATTCAGTTTTATTGGAACTATAAGAATCTTCACACATGATGCAAATCCTATGTACCATAAAAACATTGGTGCTGACATACTCCCCAACCAAATGAAAAGTAACATCAGGGGCGTAGACACTCTTTAAACAAGGAAGTTCATCAATTTTATGTCTAGCATGTGACAAAGATATAGGTGGATCCATCACAACAGAAAACAAAGAATTAGCATGAGAAATCTTAGCCAACACTTCATTGTTCATAACCAGTTTTATATGATCCATACTAGAGTCATCTTTCAAGTCACAAGGTGCATTATCAGGAGCAAGAATTTCAGTTTGTGCACTCATAGACATGGAAGAATTAGCTTGTACAGTAGGTGTACTCAACATAGTTGGTATATCATTTACACAAGTTCCTAACACATGGTCATCATCGGAAACAAAATTCTCCGTTGGTACACTCATATCAATAGAGGAACGAAAAACAACACATGGTACACACAAATCTGTAGGTTTGTCATAACTATAGTCAACCAAAATATTGCGAGTCATATCAATGATAATTTCAGTGGGTGCACTAATATTCCAAGACAGATTAAAGTGATCAATTGGTACACCCAACCCAAAATCGCTCTTAGCATGTAACTCATTTGGGGCACTCGAATTGATAGATGCATGAATGTCCGCAAAAGAAGCACCCAAAACATTTGGTATTGTAGCATGCAATTCAGTGGGTGTACTTAAATCAATAGAAGAATCCATTTCAGCATTAACAATTTCAGTGGACGCACACATAGTCAAAGAAGAACTGAAAACATGACTAGTTGCGCTCACAACAACATCAATCTCAGTGGTATGATCACATGGTACTTGCAACTCAGTAGTATGATCCTCTAATATAGGTGGTGTGACCAAATTATTTTCTACCTCATCACATGGTATATTAATATCAACATTGCATTCATCAATTTCAAGTTCATGAACAAAACTAGGAAGCATCTCCAATGGTTGATCATGAGATTGTATCAAAGCGACAACTCTATCCTCAATCAACTCAATAGACAAATCATCACATGACATATGTAGATCAGCATGGTGTTCATCAGTCACATGTGGAAGGACAAAATCAGTACCTTCATTTTTACCTTGTGACTCCAACGTAGAAAATGTTTGCAGCAACGTGTCACAAGTCTGTGGCTGGGCAACTCGCACAACAATATTCATGTGTGGAACGTTGGATGAAACAACCGGTGCTAGTGTGCATGACGTGAAGGAGTTGGAATGGTCCAACGTTTTCTCCTGTATGTGTTTCTCAAAAGCACAAGCTCGAACATATATACCAATAGTAGATTGAGGAATATACGTAAACAAAACCTTAATATGAGGGTTCAAGCCATTGAAAAACATGTTTCTAGTACTTTCCTCAAATTCCTTTATATCACAACGGTACATGTAAAATTTAAATTCCTGATAGTAAACATGCACAGTATTACTACCTTGTTCTAATCGTTCAAGTTTGCGGAGCAGTTCACGTTGATGAGAAAGAGGCACAAATTTACGTCTCAAAACAGATTTTAAATCTACCCAAGTAGTAGGTTTATTATCAATATTTTCTTTATAATTCCAGTCCCACCAAACGGAAGCAAGATCAATAAAAGTTTGGGCGGCAATTCTTACTTTCTCATGTTCATTAAAATCATGGCATCCAAAAATATTGTCAACCTCAAACTCCCAATCAAAATAAGCATCTGTATTATATCTACCCTCATAAACTGGTAAAGATATAACCTGATCATGATCTCCTGTAAATGGTTGCACATGCATCTCCGTAGTCGTCATGGTACTCGGGTCGATGGTGTGGTCCTCAATTCCTGTCATGGTTAGTACCCAAAAAGCACAAATGCATATGCCTACAAACTACGGAATATGGTGGTTCACGCGCAATTCGTCAAGCAAAATACAAAGCTCTTACAAGTTCTTACCAAAAAAAAAAATCCGAAAATTTCTGGGCGCCCTACCATAGAGACCTCTATGGTCATGCGCCAAGTCTGATCCTAAAAAATCTGGGCGCCCTACCATAGAGACCTCTATGGTCATGGTTGATCCAAAAAATTCTGGCGCCCTACCATAGAGACCTCTATGGTCATGCGCCAAGGTTGATCCAAAAAAAAAAAAATTATGGGCGCCTTACCATAGGTGCCTCTATCCTCCAGTGCCAGTTTCGCTGCCTCTTGTATCTTGTGCCGCGTCGTGATCTCGTTGGTGATTTAGGCTCGCGTCTCTACTACGATCTAGCCTAGGACCAGCACAGTACCTTCGTTGAGCGTTTACTCAATTTGCATCGCTGATTTGATTACTGTGCCACCATATCACTATACTTTGCCTTCCCAGAGCTCCACAGATTTCTCCACGTGCTTTGTGTCGACACCTGGTAATCGCTTTGTGCAATCTCGGGGAGAAGCTGATCCTTGTTGGTTGCCATATCACCTTCCTCCTGTTTGGTAAGAACTTGTAAGAGCTTTGTATTTTGCTTGACGAATTGCGCGTGAACCACCATATTCCGTAGTTTGTAGGCATATGCATTTGTGCTTTTTGGGTACTAACCATGACAGGAATTGAGGACCACACCATCGACCCGAGTACCATGACGACTACGGAGATGCATGTGCAACCATTTACAGGAGATCATGATCAGGTTATATCCTTACCAGTTTATGAGGGTAGATATAATACAGATGCTTATTTTGATTGGGAGTTTGAGGTTGACAATATTTTTGGATGCCATGATTTTAATGAACATGAGAAAGTAAGAATTGCCGCCCAAACTTTTATTGATCTTGCTTCCGTTTGGTGGGACTGGAATTATAAAGAAAATATTGATAATACACCTACTACTTGGGTAGATTTAAAATCTGTTTTGAGACGTAAATTTGTGCCTCTTTCTCATCAACGTGAAATGCTCCGCAAACTTGAACGATTAGAACAAGGTAGTAATACTGTGCATGTTTACTATCAGGAATTTAAATTTTACATGTACCGTTGTGATATAAAGGAATTTGAGGAAAGTACTAGAAACATGTTTTTCAATGGCTTGAACCCTGATATTAAGGTTATGTTTAAGTATATTCCTCGTTCAACTATTGGTATATATGTTCGAGCTTGTGCTTTTGAGAAACACATACAGGTGAAAACGTTGGACCATTCCAAGTCCTCCAAGTCATGCACACTAGCACCGGTTGTTTCTTCCACCATTCCACGCATGAATATTGTTGTGCGAGTCTCCCAGCCACAGACTTGTGACACGTCGCTGCGAACATCTTCTAAGTTGGATTCACAAGGTAAAAATAAAGGTACTGATGTTGTCCCTCCACATGAGATTGGTGAATGCAAGGTTATCTTAAATATACCATGTGATGAGGTAGAAAATAATTTGGTCACACCACCTATATTAGAGGATTGTGCTGCTAATTTGATTTTATGTGATCAAACAACTCAGATAGATGATGGTTTAAGTGCACCTATTGTTGATTCTAATTCATGCATTGATATGAGTATACCAACGGAGACTTTTGTTTCCAAGGATGACCATGTGTTAGGAAATTGTGGAACTGATATACCAACTATGTTGAGTACACCTACTGTACAAGTTAATTCTTCCATATCTATGAGTGTACAAACTGAAATTCTTGCTCCTGATAATGCACCTTGTGATTTGAAAGATGACTATAGTATGGATCATATAAAACTGGTTAGGAACAATGAAGTGTTGGCTAAGATTTCTCATGCTAATTCTTTGTTTTCTGTTGTGATGGATCCTCCTATGTCTTTATCACATGCTAGAAATAAGATTGCTGAACTCAAATATTTGAAGAGTGTTTATGTCCATGGTTATACTTTTCATTTAATTGGAGAGTATGGCGTAGACAATGAATTTTTAGTGAATAAAATTTGCATTACATGTGATGATGTTCCATATACTATTGGTTTGATGGGAAGTAAAATTCCACCTATGTTCAATCATTTTGATATGACCTCCAATAACGGTGTAGACTTTATGCCAAATAGCTTGTTGCATGATCGCTTATTTAAGCTATTTGTAGCAAGTAAATTTGAGACCTTACATTTTGGTTTACCAACTTTGGGATGGTTTAATGATGAGCATTATAATTTGAAAGGAGTTAATATGTGCTTCACTTATATCTGCAAACTGAGTTGTGATAAATGTTTAATGTGGACTAATGAGCTTCTACGCTACTACAATACTGGTATATGTACAAAATTAAATGGGAAACATGAAAGAGCTGTTAAAACGGATGACATATACATATACCATGCATATACCTTGTCTCTTTTGTTAGCATGTTTACAGAATAAACATCGCCGAGGACGGCTTTTCTTTCAAGAAAGGGAGGATGATGAGGACATCCCAACCTCTGATTTGAAGGCATATCTTGGTGAAAAAGATGAGACTACGTCGAGGACGACTTCAATTCAAGTAGGGGAGGATGATGAGGACATCTCTATGATAGATACAACCAATACTCCTACAACCACATCTCAGGTACATTCGTTACCAGGAATCCTTCCTAATATATATGAGAATATGATGCTGCCTAAATCAAATGTATTTATATTATTTAGGAATGGATCTAGCATGGACGCCAAACATTGGATTAGGAACGTGCATGGAGATGGCAGCAGACCTGCAAGGATTCAGGATGGCGTTGCAAGCGAGGATTTCAGAACATTGAAGCCACCATAGTGAAGCAATGATGCTTGGATGAATTATACAAGTTACTCCATCATAAAATTCGTCCAAAGAGTTAGTTTTGGTGCTGCGTCACCTTATTTAATGGGCCAGGCCCATGTATTTTCGGATTAGGTATTTTAGGGGATTTTAAGAGGCCATATAAGTGGAGGAAGGCCCATTTAGGGGTGTTTTTGGCCAACCCTAGCTGGTTGGACGAAAATCCCTTCACTTCCCCCATATATATCCCTCTGTAGCCGTCATTAGAACTTGGATTTTGATTAGATTAAAAGTTAGCCATTGCTGCAACTCTCGTGTACTTCTTTTGAGGCCAACGCCCAGAACAAGACCGACTATTCGGAATCCCACCATTATCAATCAAGCTTTCATCTATATCCGCAATATTCTGATTGCATCTTTAGTTCTTACTTGTTCTCGATTTCAGGTAGGAATTAAGACCCTCGCTGGTCAGGCTGATCGTGCATCCGCAAGATCAGTAACTCCCGGAGATTGTCCTAGCGATTGCATTGGCGCACGAGCTTTGCACGTGTAGTCGGATCGTCAAGCACGAACTCCACCAACAAATCGATCTATCTTCATCTCATCGAAAGATCGGACACCTTTGCCCTATCAAGTGGTATCAGATTTCAGGTTGCTCGGTGAGATTTACAGTTTTCCTAGTGTAGATTTGTTTTACCTATAACCCAGAAAAAGCCCCACAAAAAGAAGTTAGATTAGATCATCCGTCCCATAGCCCCTGCCAAGCCATTGCATGATCTTTTCAGTTTTTGCTTTTTGAGTCTTCGTCTGCAATCGTCGTGTCGCGTGCTGGTCTTAGCGTCTAGAGTCGTTAGAGTTTCGAGTTCTGGTCATAGTAGTCACGTCGCCGCCGCACCATCTCCGCTTGCAGTCCTCGCCATATCACCGCCACCATACACTTCCGCCACATCTGCCATCAACTCCTTGTTGTGCCCCTTTTCTTCCCATCATAGTAGGGTCTTTCTTGATCTTCGTTTCTGAGTTTTTTCGGGTTTTAGATCCGTTTTCTTGGTCAATTTCGCGTTTTCCGTCGGAATCCTGATAGCAGTCTAGCTGAAAAAAAAATTCTGGTCGCCCGACCATAGAGACCTCTGTGGTCTAGCGCCACAGCAGATTCCCGAAAAAAAAAAATTCTGGTCGCCCGACCATAGAGACCTCTGTGGTCTAGCGCCAAGGTAGATTCCCAAAAAAAAAAAAAATCCGGTCGCCCGACCATAGAGACCCTGCCCTCCAGCGCCAGGCTTGAGTCAAAAAAAATTGCCCCTTACCTTAGGTGCCTCTATCCTTCAGCGCCAGTTAGCTGCCTCTTCCATTTTGTACCGCGTCGTGACCTCGTTGGTGATTTAGGCTTGCGTCTCTAATACGATCTAGCCTAGGACCAGCACAGTACCGTCTTTGAGCGTTTACTCAATTTGCATCGCTGATTTGATTATTGTGCCACCATATCACTATACTTTGCCTTCCCAGAGCTCCACAGATCCACGTGTTTGTGTCGACAATGGTAATCGCTTTGGCATCTGTTGATCCTTGCTGGTTGTACATCCCTTCCTCCTGTTTGTCACTTCATATCACTATACTTTGCCTTCCCAGAGCTCTACATATTGTCTCCACGTGCACTGTGTCGACACTTGGTAATCGCTTTGGCAATCTTTGGAGACGCTGATCCTTGTTGGTTGTTACATCGCCTTCCTCCTGTTTGGTAAGGACTTGTAAGAGCTTTGTATTTTGCTTGACGAATTGCGCGTGAACCACCATATTCCGTAGTTTGTAGGCATATACATTTGTGCTTTTTTCTGTACTAACCATGACAGGCACAGAGTCGGCGAACGTTGACCCGGATAAGATGACGAATGCAGAAATGCATGCTCACTTCCTCCACCTTTTGGGCGGGCATGCAACCGACGTGGATGGGCGCCTCGGTGATGTTGACGCCAAACTCACCGACGCGCTGGACAAGATCGATGGCCTCGAGGCAGCCTTCAACTCCAAGCTCGACGCCAAGTTCCAGGAGTTGTTGACTCGATTACCGCCGCCTCGCGCCAACGTGCAACGCCGCGCACGCCGCGTTCCTCGTGCGGACGTTCCGGCGGGTACCGCTCCTGCTGCAGCAGCGCACATGATGCGCCTTCTGATGAAGGATACGAGGATTATGGAGGGAACGAGGATGAGCAAGTCGATGAGAACGCGCTGGATGACGAGGAGGTCCAACAACCTGCACCTGGTCGTCCACGACAACTGAACCGCAACGCTCGCCCACCTCCACGGCCGGTACGTGACGATGATCATGTTGCTAAACTTAAATTGAATATTCCGCCATTTGAGGGTAGATATAATCCTGATGCATATCTTACATGGGAATTGGAAGTAGAGCAACGCTTTGCATGTTTACGCTATCCTGATCATTTGCGTGTTAGTGCTGCTACTTGTGAGTTCACAGATTTTGCATCGATTTGGTGGTCTGAGCATTGTAGAGTACACCATGCTAATATTCCTACTACTTGGGTTGGTTTAAAACTTGCTATGCGTACTCGTTTTGTTCCTCCACATTATCAACGTGATTTGCTAAAGAAATTGTCTCGCTTAGAACAAGGAAAAAATTCTGTAGAAGACTATTATCAAGAATTGCAAACTGGCATGATTCGCTGTGGTATTGTAGAGGATAATGAGGCTATGCTTGCACGTTTCTTTGGTGGTTTGAATAAAGAGATTCAGCATATTTTAGATTATAAGGAGTACAACACTATTACTCGCTTGTTTCATCTTGCTTGCAAAGCTGAACGTGAAGTGCAGGATCGTCAACCACCATGGAGAAAAGCTAATGTTTCTGCAGGTCGTACATCGTCATGGACTACGCGACAATCAGCGCCACAATCTCGTGGGGCTACACCAGCACCTTCTACCTCCAAGTACACCGCGCCTGCATCACGAGCACCACCGGCTGCTACTTCACCACCATCTGCTGGTCCTCCTCGGAGTTCATCTTCGATGGCCTCCACGGGGAAGACGCGCGACATACAATGTCGCAAATGCTTGGGTTTTGGACACATAGAGAGAGAATGCAGAACCAAGCGTGTGATGTTGGTGCGTGAAGATGGCGAATATGATTCTGCAAGTGACTTTGATGAAGATACATTGGCCCTTATTGCTGCACGTGATGGTGCTAATTCTGATTCTGAGAGAGAGATGGAGGTAATGGAAGCTGACACTGCTGATCAGTACAGGAGCTTAGTTGCACAACGTGTGTTGAGCGTGCAATTGAGCAAAGCTGAGCATGATCAACGCCACAATCTGTTCCAAACAAGAGGCGTTGTCAAAGAGCGAGCTATAAGGATCATCATTGATGGAGGGAGCTGCAATAATCTGGCTAGCATTGACATGGTGGAGAAGCTTTCTCTTCCTACAAGACAGCGCACACATCCATATTACATTCAATGGTTTGAGAGCTCTCGGAAGCTCAAGGTAACAAGAACTACACGTGTGCATTTTACTATTGGTACATATTCTGATTTTGTGGATTGTGATGTTGTACCTATGCAAGCTTGTTCTTTGTTACTTGGTAGACCTTGGCAATTTGATAGAGAATCTGTTCATAATGGTAAAACTAATCAGTATTCTCTTATGCATGATGGAAAGAAAATTGGTCTCAAACCTATGACTCCTGAACAAATACTAAAAGATGATCTTGCTAGAGCTAGTAGAGTAAAAAACGAGGAGAAACTTAAGAGTGAGAATCAGATTGTTGCTGCAGATTTTGTGCCACATAAGACTAATACTAAATCTGATTCAAACCATGCTACTGAAATTCGTTTGAAAAATCCTTGTTTGCTTGCTAGCAAATCTGATATTGCTGAACTTGATGTGAACACTACTCAATGCTATGCTATTATTTGCAAAGAAGTTCTGTTTTCATTTGAGGATATGCCTCCTTCTTTGCCACCTGCGGTTGCTAACCTTTTGCAGGAGTTCATTGATGTGTTCCCACAAGATGTACCACCTGGACTACCACCTATCCGTGGGATAGAACACCAGATTGACTTGATTCCAGGTGCTTCGCTGCCCAACCGTGCGCCATATCGTACCAATCCTGAAGAGACCAAAGAGATTCAGCGACAAATTCAGGTTCTCCAAGATAAAGGTTACATTCGTGAGTCTCTTAGCCCATGTGATGTTCCTATTATCTTGGTACCTAAGAAGGATGGTTCTTCACGCCTGTGTACTGATTGTAGATCTATTAATAATATTACCATTCGTTACCGTCATCCTATACCTCATTTAGATGATATGCTTGATGAATTGAGTGGTTCTATTATGTTCTCTAAAGTTGATTTGCGTAGTGGTTACCACCAGATTCGTATGCAATTAGGAGATGAATGGAAAACATCGTTTAAAACTAAGTTCGGTTTATATGAGTGGTTAGTAATGCCTTTTGGTTTAACTAATGCACCTAGTACTTTCATGAGACTGATGAACGAAGTTTTACGTGCTTTTATTGGACGTTTTGTGGTGGTATACTTTGATGATATTCTGATTTATAGCAAATCTTTGGAGGAACATTTGGATCATTTACGTGTTGTTTTCAATGCTTTACGTGATGCACGTTTGTATGGTAATCTTGAGAAGTGCACCTTTTGCACCAATCGAGTTGCGTTTCTTGGCTATGTTGTTACTGCGCAGGGAATTGAAGTTGATCCAGCCAAGATTGAGGCAATTGAGAGTTGGCCGCAGCCAAAGACGGTCACACAAGTGAGGAGTTTTCTTGGCCTCGCTGGTTTCTATAGGCGCTTTGTGAAAGATTTTGGATCCATTGCTGCGCCGCTGAATGAGCTTACAAAGAAGGATGTGCCCTTTGTGTGGGGCGATGCACAACAAGACGCCTTCATGATACTGAAAGATAAGTTAACACATGCTCCATTACTCCAACTTCCTGATTTCAATAAGACTTTTGAGCTTGAATGTGATGCTAGTGGAATTGGTTTAGGAGGTGTGTTATTACAAGAGGGCAAACCTGTTGCATATTTTAGTGAGAAATTGAGTGGGCCTAGTCTGAACTATTCTACTTATGATAAAGAATTATATGCGTTGGTTCGGACATTACAAACTTGGCAACATTATTTATGGCCTAAAGAATTTGTTATACATTCTGATCATGAATCTTTGAAGCATATTCGTAGTCAAGCTAAGTTGAATCGCCGCCATGCAAAGTGGGTTGAGTTTATTGAGTCTTTTCCTTATGTTATCAAACACAAAAAGGGTAAAGATAATGTTATTGCTGATGCTTTGTCGCGCCGTTATACTATGCTATCTCAACTTGACTTCAAGATTTTTGGATTAGAAACCATAAAGGAACAATACTTGCATGATGCTGATTTTCAAGATGTGTTGCTGAATTGTAAAGATGGTAGAACATGGAACAAATTCGTCCTCAATGATGGATTTGTGTTCCGTGCTAACAAGCTATGCATCCCAGATAGTTCCGTTCGTCTTTTGTTGTTGCAGGAGGCGCATGGAGGAGGATTGATGGGTCACTTTGGTGTGAAGAAGACGGAGGATGTACTTGCTGCACACTTCTTTTGGCCACGTATGCGTCGAGATGTTGAGAGATTTGTGGCACGCTGCACTACATGTCAAAAAGCTAAGTCTCGACTTAATCCACATGGTTTATATATGCCTCTTCCTGTTCCTAGTGTACCTTGGGAGGATATTTCTATGGATTTCGTTTTGGGTTTGCCTCGTACACAGAAGGGGAGGGATAGTATCTTTGTTGTTGTGGATAGGTTTTCTAAGATGGCACACTTTATTTCATGTCACAAAACTGATGATGCTACACATGTTGCTGATTTGTTCTTTCGCGAAATTGTGCGTTTACATGGTGTGCCAAATACTATTGTTTCTGATCGTGATACTAAATTTTTTAGCCACTTTTGGAGATGTTTATGGGCTAAGTTGGGGACTAAATTGTTGTTTAGTACTACTTGTCATCCCCAAACCGATGGACAAACTGAAGTAGTAAATAGAACATTATCTACTATGCTGCGGGCTGTTTTGAAGAAGAACTTAAAATTGTGGGAAGAGTGTTTGCCTCATATTGAATTTGCTACAATCGTTCGCTGCATTCTACCACTAAGATGTGCCCTTTTGAGATTGTGTATGGTTTTGTTCCACGTGCACCTATTGATTTATTGCCTTTACCATCTTCGGTGCAAAATGATTTGGATGCTACACAACGTGCTGAATTGATATTAAAATTGCATGAGACTACTAAAGACAACATAGAACGCATGAATGCTAAGTATAAAATTGCTGGGGATAGAGGAAGAAAGCATGTTGTGTTTGATGTTGGTGATCTTGTTTGGTTGCATTTGCGCAAAGATCGTTTTCCTGCATTGCGCAAGTCTAAGTTAATGCCCCGTGCCGCTGGTCCTTTTAAGGTGTTAGAGAAAATAAATGATAATGCATATAAACTTGAGCTTCCTGCAGAATTGGGTCCGGTAAGTCCTACATTTAACATTGCAGATTTGAAGCCTTACTTTGGTGAAGAAGATGAGCTTGCGTCGAGGACGACTTCAATTCAAGAAGGGGGGCATGATGAGGACATCCCATCTATTGATACAACCGCTGTACCTACAGCCACACAAATACAAGGACCAATCACTCGAGCTCGTGCCAAACAACTTAACTATCAGGTACTTTCGTTTCTTGGAACTATTCCTCAAATACATGAGAATATGATGCTGCCTAAATCAGATATGTTTGTTACTCTTAGGAATGATGGACCTAGCATGGATGAGGAGGACAAGCATTGGAGCATGATCACACATGGAGGAGATGGCAGCAAACATGTGAGGATTCAAGAGGACGCCCAAGTGGAGATTTCAGAACATTGAAGCTACCATAATGGAGCAACGATGCTTGGACGAATTCTACAAGTTTCCCCATCATAAAATTCGTCCAAGAGTTATTATTGGTGCTGCGTCACCTTATTTAATGGGCCAGGCCCATGTATTTTCGGATTAGGTATTTTAGGGGATTTTAAGAGGCCATATAAGTGGAGGAAGGCCCATTTAGGGGTGTTTTTGGCCAACCCTAGCTGGTTGGACGAAAATCCCTTGACTTCCCCCATATATATCCCTCTGTAGCCGTCATTAGAACTTGGATTTTGATTAGATTAAAAGTTAGCCAATTGCTGCAACTACGTGTACTTCTTTTGAGGCCAACGCCCAGAACAAGACCGACTATTCGGAATCCCACCATTATCAATCAAGATTTCATCTATATCCGCAATATTCTGATTGCATCTTTAGTTCTTACTTGTTCTCGATTTCAGGTAGGAATTAAGACCCTTGCTGGTCAGGCTGATCGTGCTCCGCAAGATCAGTAACTCCCGGAGATTGTCCTAGCGATTGCATTGGCGCACGAGCTTTGCACGTGTAGTCGGATCGTCAAGCACGAACTCCACCAACAAATCGATCTATCTTCATCTCATCGAAAGATCGGACACCTTTGCCCTATCAAGTGGTATCACACCAGATAGGGTTGGCCAAAAACACCCCTAAATGGGCCTTCCTCCACTTATATGGCCTCTTAAAATCCCCTAAAATACCTAATCCGAAAATACATGGGCCTGGCCCATTAAATAAGGTGACGCAGCACCAAAATTAACTCTTTGGACGAATTTTATGATGGAGTAACTTGTATAATTCATCCAAGCATCGTTGCTTCACTATGGTGGCTTCAATGTTCTGAAATCCTCGCTTGCAACGCCATCCTGAATCCTTGCAGGTCTGCTGCCATCTCCATGCACGTTCCTAATCCAATGCTTGGCGTCCATGCTAGATCCATTCCTAAATAATATAAATACATTTGATTTAGGCAGCATCATATTCTCATATATATCAGGAAGGATTCCTAGTAACGAATGTACCTGAGATGTGGTTGTAGGAGTATTGGTTGTATCTATCATAGAGATGTCCTCATCATCCTCCCCTACTTGAATTGAAGTCGTCCTCGACGTAGTCTCATCTTTTTCACCAAAATATGCCTTGAAATCGCAGGTAATCATGTCCTCATCATCCTCCCTTTCTTGAAAGAAAAGCCGTCCTCGGCGATGTTTATTCTGTAAACATGCTAACAAAAGAGACAAGGTATATGCATGGTATATGTATATGTCATCCGTTTTAACAGCTCTCTCATGTTTCCCATTTAATTTTGTACATATACAAGTATTGTAGTAGCGTAGAAGCGTATTAGTCCCCATTAAACATTTATCACAACTCAATTTGCAGATATAAGTGAAGCACATATTAACTCCTTTCAAATTATAATGCTCATCATTAAACCATCCCAAAGTTGGTAAACCAAAATGTAAGGTCTCAAATTTACTAGCCACACAATGTTGAATTAAACAATTTTGCAGCAAGTTATTTGGCATAGAATGAATACCAACATTGGAGGTCATATCAAAATGAGAAAGCATATACACAAATTCAGTTTTATTGGAACTATAAGAATCTTCACACATGATGCAAATCCTATGTACCATAAAAACATTGGTGCTGACATACTCCCCAACCAAATGAAAAGTAACATCAGGGGCGTAGACACTCTTTAAACAAGGAAGTTCATCAATTTTATGTCTAGCATGTGACAAAGATATAGGTGGATCCATCACAACAGAAAACAAAGAATTAGCATGAGAAATCTTAGCCAACACTTCATTGTTCATAACCAGTTTTATATGATCCATACTAGAGTCATCTTTCAAGTCACAAGGTGCATTATCAGGAGCAAGAATTTCAGTTTGTGCACTCATAGACATGGAAGAATTAGCTTGTACAGTAGGTGTACTCAACATAGTTGGTATATCATTTACACAAGTTCCTAACACATGGTCATCATCGGAAACAAAATTCTCCGTTGGTACACTCATATCAATAGAGGAACGAAAAACAGCACATGGTACACACAAATCTGTAGGTTTGTCATAACTATAGTCAACCAAAATATTGCGAGTCATATCAATGATAATTTCAGTGGGTGCACTAATATTCCAAGACAGATTAAAGTGATCAATTGGTACACCCAACCCAAAATCTCATGACATATGCCATAGGGTGGCTAATCGAGGTGGTTCCTAGTGGTCTCACGGCGGTATCCGGATGCGGGTATGGGCACGAGTGACACGGCGACGTACCCAGGTTCGAGGCCCTCCGATGGAGGTAACACCTCTACTCCTGCTATGAGTGTATAAGATGATCACACAGTACAATGGTGCTCCTTGAGCTGTATATCCGGCTGCTCCTGGGAGGCTAAGGTAGACGAAGGTCTCTCTCACAGGGCAGCTCTAAGACTAGTGAATGAGAACTGATCGATCGTCCCCCGCACGAGGGGGGTAGCCCGGCTTATATAGGCACCGGCACTTTACAGATAAGTCCCTAGAGTCTAGTGGCCAGCATGGCCGGCTTCGGCTCCCGTCCCTTCCCGAGGCGCTGACACCAGGGAGCCGTTGAGCGTAGTGGCACGTCCCATCCGCCTGCTGGTCAGCGGCGTGGGAGGTGGCTGTCGTTGTCGTCATCATGCTCTGTAGCGCGTACGGTCCGACGTACGCCATGATGGCCTGTCCGGCGCGTGGCACTGCTGCTCTACAGTGCTCCGTACTTTACGAGATGAGAGGTCAGCGTGGACCTTTGAACCCGGCTCACCTACCCAGTTCCTTCTAGTGCAAGACTCGCCAGCCTCGAGTCGGTCTGAGGTACAAACCCCGTCGGATATGGCTTGTGGAAGCCGGCCCAGCCACGTTGAAGGCCGCAGCCAGGCCGACTAGGACTTAGAGCCAGCCGGCTCCCGAGGCAGCCGGCCACGGCTCCAGCCGGGCTTCCTCAGCCGGCCTTTGCCGCGAGCCGGCCGTCCTCAAGCCGGCCGCTCCGCGTCCATTGCCCTACCCGGGGTCTTTCCCCCGACATTAGCCCCCGAAGCTGGCAAGGTCCTACGTTAAGAAGGACCTAGGCAGGTTTCCCTGGCTTCTATATATCTCTCGCTTGTTTCCGGCGGCTCCCGGAGGGGCCGGCTGAGAATTTTCTTTCAGCCGGCTGCGCCCTCGTCCGGCCGCCCGTCCGGCTTCCTCCAGCCGGACGCCTTTTTTGCTCCTGTTGTTTTCACTTTTCCTTAAGTGTTGAAGATGCTTCCGGCTTGTTGCCAGAATTTGGGGCCGGGTCGATTTTATCGTCCGGCTCCGGCTCGGGTGCACCGGCAACTCCGCCGCCTCGAGTCCCGCGCCCGACTTGACCGTTCTGACGGCTTCGTCAGCGTGGCCGTTTCGTCTGGTCACATCGCTGTCCCCTCCGGATCCGGTGCGGTCGTGGGGGAAGTGGCGCGACGGTTTCTGGTAACCGCAGCGGTCGTGGGGGCAGTTATGGCCGCAGTAAATCCCGACGTGGCCCACGATCGCCACGTGGCCACGCAACCGGCGCGCCGGCGGCTATAAATGCCCCCGGCGCGGTACGAGGCATCTTCTTCTTCCTCGCCTCGCACGCCATTCTCTTTCTCACTTCACCCGAGCGCTCTTCGCACGCCGTCGCTTCTTCTCCGGCGACCTCCTGGCGAACCCCGGCGATCCTACGCGGCCGGAGCTCTCCGCCGTTCGGCAGCCGCCCGCACGCCAAGCCGGCGCCACGGGGCCCCGCGGCTCGACGCTGCGCTCATCGCCGCCGCGCTCTCCTCCGGTGAGAAGCGGTTCTTCCTCTCCCTTTGATCTCTCCTGGTCGTCTTCCACCTCCTCTTCGACGATGGCCTCCGCCAGCGGGTCCTGGAGGGGTTCGTATATGCACGACGACGACATCGAGCGTCTGGTGCGCCTCCGCCGAATTCCTCGGGAGGTGATCACGCGAGCGCCTGGCGAGGAGGTGGAGCCCAAGCCGGAGCCTGGCGAGCGCGTCGTCTTCGGCGCGCACCTCGACCGCGGGCTGGGTCTGCCGGCTTCGCGCTTCTTCCGCCGATTCCTGGAGTTCTTCGGCTTGCAGCCTCACCATCTGCAGCCAACGCATGCGTCCTCCTCCTCAGCTGCTACGTGGCCTTCATGGAGGGCTACGCCGGCTTGTGGCCCGACGTGGATTTCTGGAGCCGGCTCTTCTACCTCAAGTCGCAAATGACCGAGGGCCGCCTGAGACCTGCGGCGCCGCCTCCATCTATCCTCGCGCCGGCTCTCTCTTCCCGAAAATTCCGACTGTCGACTCGGTGAAGAACTGGCAGATGTCGTTCTTCTACGTGAAGAACGCCAACCCAGCCTTCGACTGGATCAACCTGCCGGAGTACAATCCGGCTCCTCCGACCACCCGGCTCAACTGGGGTCACAACGCCAAGTCGGCGGATCCGGACGCGGAGGTCAACCTCCTCTGGGACTTCTTGGGGGAGTGCGTCACTGGGGGCCGGCTGAGCGCCGAGGACCTCCTCTGCACTTATATTGAGCGCCGGGTGATACCACTCCAGGGCCGCGTCCACAAGATCGGGCTTATGTCCGGCCGGCTGGATCCGACCCGGACGTCGAGGATAGCGCTCACCAAGGCCCAAGTCGCTCACCGGGTGAACAACATCACCAAGGCTAACATGCCGGAAGACTGGGAGTGGGGGCTGCCGCCTTACGACCGGGCCGCGCCGCCTGAGCGGGTAAGTTGTGTTTTTTGCTTGCGCTTTCGACTTGCGGCTGCGTGGCTCGCTTGTTATTCATCTGTTCTTGTTTTCTAGATCTTCCCCCGCCAAGAGATCGAGGACGGCGACTTGGCGCACAAGATCTGGACGGCGGATCTCGTGGATCCGGCTGACCAAGCCGGCGACCAAGCCGGCGATGATGACCTGCCGGCGGTGCCCGACCAGGGCGGCCAAGGGGAGCACAACCCGCCGCCTTCGCCGGAGCAGCGGGAGGAGGAGGAGGTGGAGCCGGCCACGTCCACCACGGCCGGGACCGATCCGGGCGGTGCCTCTGCGCACGAGGCCGCCTGCCGCCTCGGCGACTTCCGCGCCGAAGAAGAAGCGGGCCGCCGGCGTGAGCACGGCAGGCTGGAGGGCCAGCCAAGAGACGCCAGCAAGGGCCCAAGAAGGTCCCTGAGATGGCCGGGTAAGTTCCTTTTCTTCGTTGTTTGATTCCTTTTCTTTCCTTACTTTGCACTCAACTTCTTTTGTTTGTTCGACTAGGGCCGCCATAAAGTTCACCCAGGGCGGTGCCTCTGGCCGGCTGCTCGTGTTGCGCCGCGTTCGTCGGCAAAGGGAGCCGACGCCGCCGCCTTCGACACGTGCGCGCACGCCGCCCGTTGTCGTCGTGCCGCCCGTGGTTCACGCCGCCTCCGCGGGGCATCTTCTTCGCCGCGCTCCCGCGCCGGGCCAGGGTGCCTGTGGCGAGTCGGCTCCAGCAGGCCCACTCTTGGCGACCTGTTTCCACACCGCGCACCGCCGTTGGGGCGGCCGGAGCTGGCCGAGGTGTGCCACCAGCGGCAGGAGATGGAGCCGGCAGAGCTGCGCCGCCTGAGGAGCCGGAGGTTCCCACCGGCCAGCCGCGCCGCCTCCGGCTTCGGAGCCGCCGAGGGCGGAGCCGCCGGGAAGGGGCCGCAAGGGAGGAGCGCGCTAGGGACGCCGACCCAGGCGTTGGTGAGGTCGGGGCCCGGCGGTGTCGCCCACTGGCCTTCACGTGGCCAAGGGTGCCCGGTTGGTGAGCGTGCCGTCCGCCTCGGACTCCAGCTTCGGCTCGGCTGGCACCATGGAGCAGGCCTGGAACCAGGCGGACTCCTGCGAGATAATCAGCCGGGAGGGGCAGCCTGGCACGGCGCCCTTGAAGATGCTTTTCTCTGGCTACCGAGCCAGCTTGAAGAACAAGGCCGCCGAGGTTATGGCCCAGCTGTCGACGCTGGAGGATGCTGACAAGGTAGGTGGCTTCCCATCTTATTTTCTGCGATTTTATTGTTATCTTGGTAGCCCTCCGAGGCATGGGCCGGCTGCTCGGAGCCGGCCCAGGTTTCGCCTAAACGATTTTCTTCTTCAGGTGGTCGACGAGCGTCGCACCGTCTTGTACAACAAGGTGGTGACCAGCTACCACAAGGCCAAGATTGAGCGGGGCACCTTGGCTCGTGAGCTGGAAGCCGTCAAGGGTAAGCTCTTGCTTCTTTTGGCTCAATGTCTTCTTTCTTTTGTCTCTGTTGGCTGACATTTTTTCCGGCTGCCTCGCAGCTTGAGCCGCCAAGGTCCCGCAGCTGGAGAGGGACCTCCGGGTTGCTCGCGCTCAGTGCGCCGAGAGCGAGGAGGCGGGCCGCGCTGCAGCCGCCAAGCTCAAGGTGGCCGATGGGGAGCTTGACGCGGCTGCGCCAGCTGGAGAAGAACCATCTCGCCGAGCTCGCCTCCCTTAGGACGGCAGAAGGAGAAGGTGGAGGATCTGAGCCGGCGGCTGGCCGAGGTGGAGAAGCTTGCGCTTCAGGAGGAGGTCACCGCCAAGTCCACGGAGCTGACGGCTACTGCCAAGCACTGGACGGACCTGATTGGCGCGATCGATCGCGGTTTTTCGGGTGAGTGTCTATGTTTCCTTCCCCTTTGCCGGCTCGCTGTCGGCTGCCGCCCCAGCCTCCGCTGCAGCCGGCTGCAGAAACTTATCTTTTTCGCTATCTCCATCTTCGGGCTGGGGGCAGTCGGCTCGTGCCGGCTGCCGCCAGTCTTTTTCTTTTATCCTTCGAAATCTCCATCTTCGGGCTGGGGGCAGTCGGCTCGTGCCGCTGCCGCCGCCTTACTTTAGGACTTCGAAATCTCCATCTTCGGGCTGCGGGAGGCCGGCTCGTGCCGGCTGCCGCGGTCCCACTTTAGAGCTTCTAATTCCATCTTCGGGCTGAGGGGTCGGCTCATGCCGGCTGCCGCGCCTTACTTTAGGACTTCGAAATCTGCATTTTTCAGCTTATTTCGGTTTTTATGACTTCTGACATGCTTCCCTCTTGCAGCGGCCTTCCCGGAAACGCAGGATGTGGCCTTGGCGGCCGTTGGCGATGCGCGCGAGTCCAGGGGCGGGCGACTGGCGAGGGCAGCTCGGAGAGCTTCACCATGGAGGACCACATGTCATCCCTGGCTGCCCGCGTCGAGCCCATCACCAAGTTTGGCTGGGAACTCCGGAAGGCGGCTGAGGAGCTGGTCCCGATGCTGTGGCCCGGCAAGGAGGCGCCGCAAGACATCTCCAGCCTCACCTCTTTGATCGAGCAGGCGCCGGATCGCTTCATCGACTGGAAGGGGTCTGCCACGCGCGCTGGCGCCGACATGGCGCTGTCTTTGTCCTCTCCTGGTACAAACGAGGTGGACCTGGGGCAGCTCGAGTATCGGCGAGCCGGCGTGGAGGAGGAGCTCTCGGCCAGAAAGCCGCCCGGCTTGCCCGAGCCAGCGCCATCGCCGACTTCGTCGATAAACGCCTCTTTATCGCGGATCCGAACCCTCACTCTGATGAGGAGGAGGAGCTTGAAGACGAAGGGGTCGAGATGGATTCTCCGCCACCTGCTGTTGATCCGGCTGGTCCTGCTCCAGCCGGTGCCTAGACTTTCCTGTTCATGTAATTTCGCTTTTGCCAAGACAAATTATTAAATCCCCGGAATGCCGGGTGTCTATGTAAAGACAATATTATCGCCTTTTTATTATGGTACACTTTAATGTGTTTGTTAATCATTTGTGTGCCGGCTTGCTTTCTTCCGACTTGTTCGCTTTTTCCCATCCGCCCCACTCTTTGGCTGTGCCCTTGCCGGTCGTACGTCCGACTTGCGGTCCGTCGCCGGATCAAGAGCGTGCCGCTGGGTGAGGCCGATAGTATTTCAGTCGAACGAGTCGATTTCGGCAGTCCGACACTTTTATGAAAGGTTGCAAGTCAACTCGCTTTTACTCTTTCCTTAGTCGTTTTTCGCGTGTTGGTTCCCTAGGCCTTACTCCCGCCAGCCGGACAGCCGGGTTGCGGTCTGTAGCTGGTCGGAAGCCGGCTGTCGGAAATCAGATCACGTTACTAAGCCGTCGCGTGAAAGGGTTCAAGCCAATTGGCGAAACGAAGTAGAGTGCGCGAAAACTTGTCGGAAACGGCGCTCTCGGCGCATGCTTTTCATAGCTTACAAAAGGGATACAAGGGATACATACATTCCTGCTCTCAAGTGTAAAATGGTCGAAGCAACCTGACATTCCAGGGACGTTTTGTCTCCTCGTCAGTTTTGCTCGCCTTGTTCTTTTTGGCCTCTTGGGCATCTATGAGATAGTAGGAATCATTGCCTACTGCCTTGTTCACGATGAAGGGACCCTCCCATGGGGATGCTAGTTTATGCTGTCCGGCTGTCCGTTGGATCAGCCGGAGCACTAGGTCTCCTTCTCGGAATGCTAAGGACTTGACCTTCCGGCTGTGATAGCGACGGAGGCTTTGTGGTATACGGTGGACCTGGATTCGGCCATCAGCCGGACCTCTTCAACAGGTCGACTCCATCTTCGCGAGCTTCTTTGGCTTCGGCTTCGTGTATAGCTTGATCCTTGGCGCGTCGTGCTCGATGTCGGTCGGCGGACGGCCCCGTATACGAGGAAGAAGGGCGTGAAGCCGACCGAGCGGTTTGGCGTTGTGCGCAGCTCCACAAGCACGCTGGGCAGTTCTTCAATCCAGCAGCCGGCTGAGCGCAAGCGGCTCCACCAGCCGAGGCCGGATGCCGGCTAGGATCAAGCCGTTTGCCTTCTCCACTTGGCCGTTGGTCTCCGGGTGTGCTACGGATGATAGGTCCATTCGGATCCCCATCTCCCCGCAATAGCGCTTGAAAATGCCTTGGCGAAGTTGCTGCCGTTGTCGGTGATGATGCTATGCGGGTAGCCGTATCTCGCGATTATCTCCTTGAGGAATGTGACGGCTGTTGAGCCATCCAGCTTCTTGATCGGCTTGGTTTCGATCCACTTAGTGAATTTATCAATCATCACCAAGAGATGCGTCATGCCGCCTCGGGCTGTCTTGAATGGGCCCACCATATCCAAACCCCATACGGCGAACGGCCAGGTAATGGGGATGGTTTTTAGGGCGGAAGCCGACGTTTGCCTTTGCTTTGCGAAGCGCTGGCAGCCGTTGCACTTCTTCACCAAGTCTTCTGCGTCTCTGAGCGCAGTCGGCCAGTAAAACCGTGCCGGAAGGCTTGGCCACTATGGCTCTGGAGGAGGCGTGATGGCCGCACTCTCCCCGGTGGATTTCCCGTAGGAGTTCAATCCCTTCCGGCTCGACGCACCGCTGGAACACCCCACTTACGCTGCGTTTGTACAGCTCGTGGTTGATGATTGTATAGGCCTTGGCCCTTCTCTCAATCTGCCTGGCTTGAACCCTGTCATTGGGCAGCACACCATCGGTGAGGTAGGAGAGGAATTCTTGTGCCCATGATGGTACGCATTTTATTTCAAACACGCTAACCACCAAGGCCTCCATCTTCGGAGCTTCCGGTTTCGACTGCATGGTCGCCGGGTTCGGCTGTGAAGCCGGCGGGTTTGGCTGATAAGCCCCCGAGTTTGGCTGATAAGCCCCCGCGTTGGACCGATAAGCCCCCGGGTTCGGCTGAGAAGCCGGCGGGTTTGGCTGATGAGCCCCCGACTTGGGCAATGAAGCCCCCGGGTTCGGCTGAGAAGCCCCCGGGTCAGCCGGCACGAATATGGAATCCGAGTCCGGTGACGGTATGATGGACGGTTTCTTGAGAATCGCCAGGGCAACGCCCGGCGGAATGGCTTGCCAGGTCGAGCCAATCTTGGATAGGGCATCTGCCGCCTCATTGTTTGCCAGTGGCACATGGTGGAATTCACAGCCATCGAAGAAACCGGATAGCTGCTGGACGTGGAAGCGGTATGAGGCCATGTTGGCGTCCTTCGCGTCCCAGTCTCGCGATGCTTGCCGTATAACCAAGTCGGAGTCGCCGAAGCAGAGGATGCGACGCACGCCAATCTCCTTGGCCAGCTTCAGCCCATGGATGAGCGCTTCATACTCCGCCACATTGTTGGATGCGGCGAAGTGGATCTGCAGGACATAGTCCAGCCGATCTCCCTTGGGGGAAGTGACGACGATGCCGGCTCCTAAGCCGTTTCGCATCTTCGAGCCGTCGAAGTGCAGCTTCCAGTGCGTGGAGTCAGGCACAGGCGGCAGGTATTGCATCTCGGCCCAGGCGACGAAGAAGGCCGCGAGGATCTGCGACTTGATGGCCGTGCGTGGCTCGTAGATGATGGGTGGGCGGCGCTCCAGTGGCCCACTTGGCGACCCGCCATTGGCGTCCTTGCTGCCAATGATTTCCGCCAAGGGTGTTGTGGCCACCACCTTGATGGGATGCTCCTGGAAGTAGTGCTTGAGCTTCTTGGCCGCCATGTACACGCCGTAGGTGACCTTCTCGTAGTGGGGGTAGTTCTCTTTGATGGGACAGCACCTCGCTGAGATAGTAGACTGGGCGCTGGACCGACTGCTCCTTGCCGGCTTCCTTGCGTTCCACCACAGACGACGCTAACCACACGATTGGTGGCAGCGATATACAACAGCATCGGCTCCATCGAAGCCGGCGATGCGAGGATGGGCGCGGTCGAAAGCACGCGCTAAGTCACCAAGGTTTCATCCGCCTGCGTGACCGTGACGAATTTGTCCGATTTCTTCAGCAGCTGGTACAGTGCGTGCCTTCTCCCCCAGCCTACGACGAAGCGTGCTCAAGGAGGCCAGGCATCCGGTGAACTTCTGGACGTCCTTGAGGCACTGCGGCAGCTCCATCTTCTCAATGGCACTGATCTTCTCCGGGTTGGCTTCGATTCCTCGCCGAGAGACGAGGTAGCCCAGAGTTGGCCGGCTGGCACGCCGAACGTGCACTTGGTCGGGTTGAGTTTCATCCGGAATCTTCGCAGATTGGTGAAGGTTTCTCTCAAGTCATCAAGGAGGGTAGGCATCTCCTTGGTTTTTACAACGACATCATCCACGTATGCGTGAACATTTCTGCCGATTTGATCCTGCAAACACTTTTGCATGCACCTTTGGTAGGTGGCGCCTGCATTTTTCAAGCCGAATGGCATAGTCGTATAGCAATAAGCCCCATACGGGGTAATGAACGAAGTCTTTATTTGATTAGCCGGATTCAAAGGAATCTGGTGGCAGCCTGAGTAGGCATCTAGAAAAGACAACAGTTCACCGGCAGTCGAGTCTATAACTTGATCTATGCGCGGCAGGGGAAAGGGGTCCTTCGGGCACGCCTTGTTGAGGCTGGTGTAGTCGATACACATGCGCCAGGAGCCGTTCTTCTTCAAAACCAGGACCGGGTTTGCCAACCAGTCCGGATGCAGCACTTCCATGATGAAGCCGGCAGCTAGGAGCCGGGCGATTTCTGCACCGATGGCCTTCCTTCGTTCTTCGGCGAAGCGCCTGAGAGGCTGCTTCACCGGCTTGGCTTCCTGACGTGGAGGTGGTGCTCAGCCAACTCCCTCGGTACACCCGGCATGTCCCTTGGAGACCATGCGAGAGTCCCGATTCTCACGGAGGAAGCTGGTGAGCTCGCTTTCCTATTTTGCTCAAGCCGGCACCGATGGTGACGTACTTGTCCGCTGGGCCGCCGGAGCAGGATCTTCTTGGTGTTGTCGGCCGGCTGGAAGTGAGTCGTCCCAGCCGGGTTGCCCACACCGGCATGTCCGCCGCGCGGCCTTAGCCAAGGCACGGGTCGTGGATGAGCTGCTTCTCGGTGGCGATGACCAGCGTCTGGGCCATCTTGGAGCTCTGCGTGGCGCAGTCCATGGAGCGGCGGTAGTCGCCGGCTACGGTGATGACCCCCTTAGGCCAGGTAGCTTCATCTTCAGGTACCCATAGTGGGGCACCGCCATGAACTTGGTCAGGGCCGGCCTGCCCAGGAGCGTGGTAGGGACTCACGAGGTCCACCACCTCGAACTCGACGTTCTCCGTGCGGAAGTTGTCCGGCTTGCCGAACATGACCTCCAGGGTGATCCGGCCGATCGGCGGCTGGCAGCAGTGGCCCGGCACGATGCCATGGAAGACGGTGGGGGTGGGCGCAACTCGGCCTCCCGGATGCCCAGCTTGCGGGCGGTGTTGCGGTAGAGGATGATGCTGCTGCCCCCGTCGATGAGGACGCGCGAGAAGCGCACGCTGCGCCCGGGTTGTGCCGAGGGTGGGGTCGAGGACCATGGCGTAGCTGCCCGGCTTTGGCAGGACAGCCGGTGTGTCGCGGCGATCAAAAGTGATGGCCTGCTCTGACCAGTTTAGGTACTGGGGGACCGGCGGCATGACCGCGTTGACTTCGAGGGAACGGCGCTGCTGGCTCGTTTTGTCCTCGGGCTCGGAGGTGAAGATGATGTAGGTGGCATCCTCAGCCAGGTACCGGCCGCCATGGTGCACTTGGTTAGCCTCGTGGTGCTCGAGGTTGCTGGCTTCTGCGCCGGCTTGGCACCCGGCCCGCCGGCTGGTGGAGGTGGGGGTGGAGGCGGAAGGGGCTCGCCGCTCGTCAGCCGCTTCATGAAGTGGCAGTCGCGGGTGGAGTGGTTGGAGGGGTTCTTGCCGCTCGTGGTACTTGCACGGCGAGTCGAGCATCTGCTCAAAGGTGTACTTCGGCTTCCAGGGCCGGTCCTCTTCTGGCGCGGCTTGCGCCAGCCGCGTGGTCTGACATCCGCCACGTGGGCGGAGCTGCACCGGCGGTCCGGTTGATCGTCGCCTCTTGCCGCTGGTAGTTGTCCCGCCGGTGCCGTGGTGGCCGCCTCGGCCGGCTTGTTGTTGTCCCTCCCGGATGGAGCCGGCGAAATCTCAGCCGGCGTGCTGCTGGTTCCTTCAGCCAGCGCGTACTTGTCTGCGATGGCCATCAAGGCAGCCATCGTCTTGGGTTCACTGCGGGGCGCAGCTTGTGCCACATGATGGTGGGCCGGCAGCCGGCCATGGCCGACTGCCTGGATCTCGTGCACTCCCTCGCAGGAGTTACGCATCTCGCACCCGCGCGTCAGGTATGCACGGTCCGTCTCGGCCTCGCGCCTGCTTGCACATCTCCGCTGTTGGGCGACCCGGCCGGCGGTAGGTGCCGGTGAAGTTGTCGGAGGAAAGCCGCCGAAGTCGAGCCAGCCGTTGATGCTGCCGGCTGGCAGGTTGTTGAGCCAGGTGCGGGCGGAGCCGAGCAGCATGAGGGGGGAGTAGCGCACGGCCCAGCGCTTGTTGCCCTTGGCGATGCCGACCGCAGTGGAGTAGTCCCGCACCCGCCCTCCGGCTTGGCCGTGCCGTGCGCACGGCGTGTCGCGGGGGAGCTCGGAAGCCGTCGATCATGGGCTCGTTGAGGATTCGCGGCCCGAAGCACTTGGGGCCGGCTGGCCCTTCTTCCTCCGCGATGCGGGATTCGACCAGCCGGTCGAGGCGATCTCTCGCGCGCGGCTCGACGCGCGGGCCCAGCCGGAGCGGGTCGGCTCGCGCGCCGCTGGCCTTCTGGAGCCGCGCGATGCTTGATGGTGGATGGTCGTACTCGTACTTTCGTCGTCGTGCCGGCTTGATGGTGGCCGGCTGCGGCCGCTGTTGCCACTGGGCGGCCGGCTTGTGCGGCTGGAACTTGCGTGGGTGTTCCGGGAGTCGGCTCGCCGCTTGGTGCGGGGGAGGTGGACTCGGCCGTGTCCTCGGACCGTCTCGGTCGTTGCCTGCAGCGCCACGAGCGTGAGAGGCTCGGGGCATGGGCGACCGGGTCCTTGGTCACGGTTGGCCGCCTCAGCAGCTCAGTCACCCGCTCGGTTTGGCGGCGTACCTGCGCCTTCGAGGCGGTGCAGCTCTTCCGCGGCGCTTCAGCCGCGAGCATGTTCTTGTCGGGGGTGTTGTAGACGGGTTGCTCCGCGGACGGAGCCGGCGATGCTGCGCCGTCCCGGGCGATCTCTGCGCCCAGGCCGCCTCCTCCTCCGGCGGATCTGGCCGGCTCGGCTTGGGTTGTCGCCGGCGGGCGTGAGGCCGTGGGCGCGGTTGAACTCGCGCTGGGAGATCTCCCACTGGCGCTTTGCAGCAGCCAGCTCTTCCGTTTGCTTGAGGAGGAGCTGGCGGTGCTCCTCCAGGTCCTTCTCGATGGTGGTGGGGTCGGCGCCAGGCGTGAGCGGGGTGCTCAGCTTTGCCCGGACTTCCTCCAGCCGGGACGGTGGTGGTGGCGCCTTTGCGCCCGAGGCGGATGCGCCGGCAGCGGCTTCGCGCTCCAGCACCGGCCCACGGACGCGCGTGGACTTCCCCCGGCGTCGTCGCCGGTGGCCATGACCTCCTGCATGATGCAGGGGCTGGTGGTGGTGAGGCTGGCGCCGGCTCCAGGGGGAGGGCTTGCACAGCGCACGATCTCGCGCGGGTAGCGCGGTGGTGCGACGGTGGCGACGTAGACGTCGAAGCCGGGCCGATGATGTTGCCGCCGGCAGGGAATGGCCGGTCGGCGAAGCAGCCGCGTTGTCGCTGACGCGTCGAGGGAGCCGAATCTCCGACCAAGCCTGAAGCGACCCTCTCGCCGGTGGTGGTGGTGAGGCCCGTCCGGATGGAGACACCGGCCGCGGACGCCGAAGACGGTGGGCGCCAAATGTCGTGGTATCGTCATGACATATGCCATACGCGAAACCCACCGGCGGGCAGTGACTGGTCAACACCGTAGAGCCGGGAACAACTAGGGCTGCGGCTGGCCCCAGTCCCTCGAGCGACGGCCCGCAAAGCCTCCTGGTCGCGCGCCGATGCAAATTGCAGGGCGTGCCACCTGACCTATACCTGGTCAGGAAGGTGTGGATGATGCCTCGCTTAGTTTCCTGCAGGGCACACACGTACACGTTAAATACGAGCCTCGATCGGCTCTCAGGTTATCTGTGAATCGGCTCATAGAGCCGATCCACCCATGATTCGTCCAAGGTGGCCGATATATGGTGGTCCTGCTTGATCAAGATAAAGCATATGAGATCCACGACGATTTGGGGTTTTCACCGCATAATCGGATCATCCTACTCACGATTGGGCCTCGCGCTCGCGCACGGTGATCGTAAGCCAATCCTAGACAAGGCCTAAAAACCAACACGAGGTTGATCCTCGGAACATCCTGTCTAGGGCCAGCAAACTACACCCTACACGCCGCTGGATCCTCCAACCCTTTGTAAGGCCTAACTATTGCGGATGTTAAACTAATCCTTGATGAATCAAGGAGCAACCGTAACGGATCAGATCTACTAAATAACGATCAAGCGGGGTGCCGCCCCTGCACCCATGATGAGGTACAAGGGACGGCTAGATGCGCAAGGGTTGCACTACGACAGCATATGATACTAAGAACAATGCTAACCCTAACACATCTATGATAACTACGTTGCTCGCCATCAAAAAGGCTTCAGCACGAGCAACGCATGAACAACGTAGGCAGGCTCGTGCTGCCTAGATCGCAAGATGCGATCTAGGCAGCATGGTGCTTACCGGAGAAACCCTCGAGACGAAGGGGTTGGCGATGCGCCGAGATTGGTTTGTGTTGAACGTTGGTTGTTGTTTATTCCATAAACCCTAGGTACATATTTATAGTCCAAGGGACTTTCTAATGTGGACGTGCACCAACTGTGCACGGGTAAAACTCTAACTTCTAAACCGACACTAACCAATATATTAAGATACACGGGCTAACTAGCCCAAACTCCGCGTATAAAGGCCGATTCACATATTTCTTCCATATAGATTCTTCACGTCCATCTTGATCGCGGCCCACCTCTCGGTCAAATTCTGGTGATAACACATGCCCCCCCGGTTTTGGAAATGACATTTCCAAAATCATTATGCTTTCTTCGTCGGGTCATGTCGTGCGTAACCGTTGCGATCTCGTCATCATGATGCCCGCCTCTCAACTTCTCCGTGACCTGGCAGTTTTTTTTAGCACCACTTCTGAAACTCTGTGGCATTGATCTTCCACTATATCCCCTTTTATTTAAACCGCTCCGCAGTTTATTCCTGCATCTCCTTCGCATTAGCACTCCAAAACCCCTCGCGCCACCATGTCCTCTTCCTCCTCTGCTTCATCGGATCTTTCCACCCAGTCCTCTTCGTCTCGCGAGCCGACGCCGGAGCCGAACCCGGCGGAGGTCCACGCGGCCAACATCCGCCGCGCCATTGAGGCCGGGGAGGAGTCTAGCCATGAATTCTCCCTCTGGTCGGAGGGACGACAAATCCTCGACGGACGGGGAGAGGACCTCCGCTTCCTTGCCGACGGGGAATCGGAGGAGGAGAGCGATGACGATCGCTTCTCCTGGGGACTTCACCACCTCCGAGGAGGTGAAGGAGGAGGAAGAGGAGGACGACGACGACGACGACAGCTCCCCGACGAGCCGCCGGCCAAGCGCCATTGCCCCTGGCCGGGAATCTGAGTGACTTCGACAGCGACGACGACGACGACGACGACGACGAGGAAGATGAGGACAACGAAGGTCCTGCCGGCGGCCGCCGGAGCAGCGACGACGAGCCGGCCGGGAGCAGCGCCGGCGGCGATGACGGCGACGACGAGGGCAGCAATGGCCCGTAGATAGGGCCCTTAGCATAGGATCCGTAGAAGTAGACGGGGCAATGTACCCCCTTAGTACTCCCTTTTGAGGGCAATCAGCTCTTCTATGTAAGAAATCTCTCAATGAAGAACTTTCCCCAATCTGATTTTGCCGATTCTTTTTAGCTTATCTTAGCCGATTTCCTCTCATACTGATCTTGCCGATTCGTCCCCTTGCCAATGCGTAACGAGCCGATAGCAACGCATCGGTCCTTCGACCTTTACCCTTCCATCCTTCAACTGATGATTCTCTTTCCGGTAGATACTGTGGGATCTCCAGGAGAGCCCTTAAAATTCCCCCACCGGTTTCAGCGATCCCCTTCAGCGAGCGCTCATCATTTTGCGAAGAAGGTTGCGACGAAAGATCAGCCGATGGTACCCCAATCGGCTCCTCAATAGAGCATCTACCAGGCCTGTCGCCCCCCGAGTCTTAGCCAAGGCAAAACAGAGACGAGGATGCGCAAATTAGCTGAACGAGCCTGGGCTTGATCATGCAGAGCCAGCCGATTTGCACATAAATCGGCTTCCCAGAGCAGAGAGCCTCCAAGGTGAGCTGCCCCCGAGTTTCTTCAGTCCGCTCTAGCGCCTGCCGGTCAGATCGGCTCCTTTCCTTTGGCGGATCTAATGCAATCCATCCTTGACCTGATCTGCATCTGCAGCTGCTCTTGAAGAGAGGATCCGAGCCCTTAAATTACTCCATTGAGGAGTTCTTCCATTAAAATCCCCCTTCGTGCTCCATTGACCCTCTGATCGTAACAGTTATTCCTCTTGAGTCGATGGCCGCGCATCGGCTACTTCTCAATTCTAAAGTCGATGCCCTTGCATCGGCTGTAAAAATTTAAATTTTTTAGGCCGATTTGTGTATCGGCCCCCATACTTGATAGTATTATCTCATATCCTCATGTTTTATCCACCTAGGTGCCCCCCGAGCCGATTCTGTCAAGAGAATTGATGGTATCGGCTCTTCAGTAGTCCCCGTTGGGTCAAACGTTGATCCCAGGCAAAATAGATGGTGAGGATAATCTTGGCCGATTGCCGGAATCGGCCTCCACGTTGCTTTGCTCGCCGATCGCAAGGATCAGCCTCGCCATGTTTGCTTATTGACGTAGTCTTGCTACTCGTCCAGCCGGTGGATAAAACCAGCCCAATCTCTGACTTTATCACGTTGGTGTGCTTGCTGTTGTCCACCTCGGGTGCATCGTGTAATCGTGGAGCTCTACATTTCGTCGGACGAACGAGCACCATGTTTGTGCCAGCCGATGTTCCATCATCGGCTTTCCTTTGCTTGGGGCGCCACTCTTTTCTTTGCGGTCCCTCCTCATCCAGGGTCCTCTCGGACTTTCGCAGCCAGATCAGGTCGTGCCTTCCTTAGCGTATACAAGTACAACCTTTCGGCTCCCGTACCGCGCAATCGCTGAACTCGCGCTTTTGGGAATGGTGAGACCATCAGGGCACCACCTTGGACGGTGGTACCGTCTTCTTCGTTTCCCCTCGTCTTCCGAATCCTCGAGATCTTCCAACCGAGGGTCTCGCACGTCCGCTTCGTGGTGGGAGAGGCCCTAAGCGCTCGAACACGACACGTTGGCTGCCTCCTTCTTTCCCTGGTTGCATTCTGGGCAGTTGCCGATTGTTGGTAATCGGCTCATTCCTGAATCCCAGCAGTGTCCGAAGAAGGGGCCCCAATGCCTGTCCGTGTCGTCCTGCTCCCTGGCGTGGCGCTCCTGCCGCTCCTCATCGTGATTACGCCGACGATGCCTTCTGTCGTTTCTGGCCAGATGATCTCTTTCATCATCGTCGCCGTGTCGCCGGTGTTGGTCATACCGACTCACATACTTGTTGAGGAGGTGATCAGAGAGGGGTCGTTGATATCTTATGTTCTTCACTTCTCCCTCCGTGACGTAGCGCTTGCCATCTTGACGGAGCCGATCGCATGGATCGGCCCCTCTGTGTCTTTGCTCTGAGAGCAGCTGCCCTCATCCCCGTCCTTCTCGAGTGGTGTCCAAGCTCTACCATGTTGATGTTGGCTGAGAACTGGCTGGCATCCTCCGAGGTGGGTAAACTCCACCATGTTGACGGCGGGGAAGGGTGTGTGTCGACCTTCATGGCGTACTGGTTAAAAATTAGTCACCCATTTTCTATCGCCATTTGGATCTGCCGACGCCACACCCTGCGTCGTTAGTGGTGTGGGTGAACGTGTTATGCCACTTGCAGTATGGCTTTCCGTTCAGCTCTTGCACCGTAGGGACCTTGTGGTCGGGTATCTTTATATGCTTCTCCGCGAGTAAGAGATCGAAAATCTGCTCGGTTTTCGTCACGTCGAAGTCGAACCCTCTTGGAGGCCCTGGTGGCTTCACCCATTTGCAGGTTATGGGCTGCAGCTCGAGTCCACTCAGCCACTGCGACCTCTTGTTCTCCCGTAGCACCTTCATCTTCGCCTGCGCCAACCATGGTAACCACGCGCTTGAATTTGTCTTAGACATCTGGGTGGCGCTGTTCATACGCGACAGCTTCGCACCATGTGTGCTAATGAAGGGTAGTCCGCTTGGGAGGCCACGTCCTTGATCGATGATGATAGACCCACCACCGCCAACTCGATTGCTTCTTTTTCGCTTACGTGAACCGAATAGCATCGGTTCCTAACGGTCCCGAAGCGCTGGATGTATTCCGACACTATTTCCCCACGCTTCTGTCGTACTTGCGCCAAATCGGCAATGCCAGCCTCGGAAGCCTCTGAGTGATATTGCTCATGGAACCGTTCTTCCAACTGCTTCCAAGTCTGGACCGAGTTCGGTGGCAACGACGTGTACCAACCGAAAGCCGATCCTGTGAGGGACTGTGAGAAGTACCTCACACGTAGCTCGTCTGACGCTGAGATCATGCCCAACTGTGCCAAATATCGGCTCACATGCTCGATGGAGCTGGAACCATCGATCCGCTGAACTTTGTGAAGTCCGGAGCCGATATTTGGGCGGGATCAATTCGCACTCGTTGGGGTACGGCTTGGTATAGCCAACCGTCTTCCTTTTCGGCATCATGCCGAACTGATCTTTTCAGAATCGTACAAATCTGATCCGCGGTGATGGCTGAAGGTGCCGAACCTTGAAGATTCGCCGGGGTGGCGTACTTAACCAGCCATGCTTGTTTTTCCGGTTCCGAGCCAACTGCAGGAGCTGGGCTCGGGAGTTTTGCCGGGGTGGCGTATTTAGCTAGCCACGTCTGCTTCTCGGGGTCTGCCTCCGACGTTCCTCCCGTTGTTCCGAAGTCCCCGCCGTTGCAACCTGGTTCGAGAGTGCCCAGGTGCTGCAGTCTGGCACGATGCGCATGCGTATCCGTGCGGGATCTCCTTGGGCGCTCATGTAGGAATTGGTAGTCACCGGGGTCACCACCAATCTTGTAGACGACGAGGCCGATGAGTTCGGCGCCGGGCGCTGCCAATGCGAACGGCAGCGGTGGACGGGACTGGAGTGGCACCTCTCCTTGGTGAGTCCCTAGAGCTGGTCCTGACGGAGAGTACTGATGGCTCATGATCTCCTGGATCACGCGCAGAGCGACACGCTCCAACGTATTCACCAGGCTCTCAGAATGGCGGTGCAGCGAATGAGCCACCATGAAGTTGATCTCCGACGCAGCGACCTGGTGCGTTCCTCCGACGGGGTGGATAGGTCCACTCCATCAAGCGCGCCGTCAGGTGAGAACCCCTTCCATCTGATGCCATGGGAGCGGGTCCTGTGGAAAGAGCCGATGAGGTCGGCTTCGAGGAGGACTTTGACCTCGTCATGCTTCTTCTTGAGCTCGCCATTGAGCTCCTCGTACGTGACCGGAGTTCCTTCCGCCATCTCAGATGTAGATGGCGATGTGGTGGATGTCGAGGATTGTCCCACCGGGCGTGCCAGAATGTGTTGACGTCAAAACCCACCGGCGGGCAGTGACTGGTCAACACCGTAGAGCCGGGAACAACTAGGGCTGCGGCTGGCCCCAGTCCCTCAGAGCGACGGCCCGCAAAGCCTCCGGTCGCGCGCCGATGCAAATTGCAAGGGCGTGCCACCTGACCTATACCTGGTCGAAGGTGTGGATGATGCCTCGCTAGTTTCCCGCAGGGCACACACGTACACGTTAAATACGAGCCTCGATCGGCTCTCAGGTTATCCGTGAATCGGCTCATAGAGCCGATCCACCCATGATTCGTCCAAGGTGGCCGATATATGGTGGTCCTGCTTGATCAAGATAAAGCATATGAGATCCACGACGATTTGGGGTTTTCACCGCATAATCGGATCATCCTACTCACGATTGGGCCTCGCGCTCGCGCACGGTGATCGTAAGCCAATCCTAGACAAGGCCTAAAAACCAACATGAGGTTGATCCTCGGAACATCCTGTCTAGGGCCAGCAAACTACACCCTACACGCCGCTGGATCCTCCAACCCTTTGTAAGGCCTAACTATTGCGGATGTTAAACTAATCCTTGATGAATCAAGGAGCAACCGTAACGGATCAGATCTACTAAATAACGATCAAGCGGGGTGCCGCCCCTGCACCCATGATGAGGTACAAGGACGGCTAGATGCGCAAGGGTTGCACTACGACAGCATATGATACTAAGAACAATGCTAACCCTAACACATCTATGATAACTACGTTGCTCGCCATCAAAAGGCTTCAGTACGAGCAGCGCATGAACAACGTAGGCAGCTTGCTGCCTAGATCGCAAGATGCGATCTAGGCAGCATGGTGCTTACCGGAGAAACCCTCGAGACGAAGGGGTTGGCGATGCGCCGAGATTGGTTTGTGTTGAACGTTGGTTGTTGTTTATTCCATAAACCCTAGGTACATATTTATAGTCCAGGGGACTTTCTAATGTGGACGTGCACTAAACTGTGCACGGGTAAAACTCTAACTTCTAAACCGATACATAACCAACTATATTAAGATACACGGGCTAACTAGCCCAAACTCCGCGTATAAAGGCCGATTCACATATTTCTTCCATATAGATTCTTCACGTCCATCTTGATCGCGGCCCACCTCTGACTCGGTCAAATTCTGGTGATAACACATATGCCATAGGGTGGCTAATCGAGGTGGTTCCTAGTGGTCTCACGGCGGTATCCGGATGCGGGTATGGGCACGAGTGACACAGCGACGTACCCAGGTTCGAGGCCCTCCGATGGAGGTAACACCTCTACTCCTGCTATGAGTGTATAAGATGATCACACAGTACAATGGTGCTCCTTGAGATGTATATCCGGCTGCTCCCTGGGAGGCTAAGGTAGACGAAGGTCTCTCTCACGGCAGCTCTAAGACTAGTGAATGAGAACTCATCGATCGTCCCCCGCACGAGGGGGTAGCCCGGCTTATATAGGCACCGGCACTTTACAGATAAGTCCCTAGAGTCTAGTGGCCAGCATGGCCGGCTCGCTCCCGTCCTTCCCGAGGCGCTGACACCAGGGAGCCGTGAGCGAGTGGCACGTCCCATCCGCCCGCTCCGGTCAGCGGCGTGGGAGGTGCTGTCGTTGTCGTCATATGCTCAGCGCGTACGGTCCGACGTACGCCATGATGGCCTGTCCGGTGCGTGGCACTGCTGCTCTAGGGTCCGTACTTTACGGGAGATGAGGTCAGCGTGGACCTTTGAACCCGGCTCACCTACCCAGCTCCTTCTAGTGCAAGACTCGCCGTTCGAGTCGGTCTGAGGTACAAACCCCGCGGATATGGCTTGGAAGCCGACCCAGCTAACTTGAAGGCCGCAGCCAGGCGACTAGGACTTAGAGCCAGCCGGCTCCGAGGCAGCCGGCCACGGCTCCAGCCGGCTGCTCCTCACGGCCTTGCCGCGAGCCGGCCGTCCTCAAGCCGGCCGCTCCGCGTCCATTGCCCTACCCGGGGTCTTCCCCCCGACACACCCAACCCAAAATCTCTCTTAGCATGTAACTCATTTGGGGCACTCGAATTGATAGATGCATGAATATCCGCAAAAGAATCACCCAAAACATTTGGTATTGTAGCATGCAATTCAGAGGGTGTACTTAAATCAATAGAAGAATCCATTTCATCATTAACAATTTCAGTGGACGCGCACATAGTCAAAGAAGAATTGAAAACATGACTAATTGCACTCACAACAACATCAATCTCAAGTGTTTGATCACATGGTACTTGCAACTCAGTAGTATGATCCTCTAATATAGGTGGTGTGACCAAATTATTTTCTACCTCATCACATGGCATATTTAAGACAACGTTGCATTCACCAATCTCATGTGGAGGGACAAAATCAGTACCTTTATTTTTACCTTGTGAATCCAACTTAGAAGATGTCCGCAGCGACGTGTCACAAGTCTGTGGCTGGGAGACTCGCACAACAATATTCATGCGTGGAATGGTGGAAGAAACAACCGGTGCTAGTGTGCATGACTTGGAGGAGTTGGAATGGTCCAACGTTTTCACCTGTATGTGTTTCTCAAAAGCACAAGCTCGAACATATATACCAATAGTTGAACGAGGAATATACTTAAACATAACCTTAATATCAGGGTTCAAGCCATTGAAAAACATGTTTCTAGTACTTTCCTCAAATTCATTTAGATCACAACGGTACATGTAAAATTTAAATTCCTGATAGTAAACATGCACAGGATTACTACCTTGTTCTAATCGTTCAAGTTTGCGGAGCAGTTCACGTTGATGAGAAAGAGGCACAAATCTACGTCTCAAAACAGATTTTAAATCTATCCAAGTAGTAGGTTTATTATCAACATTTTCTTTAAAATTCCAGTCCCACCAAACGGAAGCAAGATCAATAAAAGTTTGGGCGGCAATTCTTACTTTCTCATGTTCAGTAAAATCATGGCATCCAAAAATATTGTCAACCTCAAACTCCCAATCAAAATAAGCATCCGTATTATATCTACCCTCATAAACTGGTAAAGATATAACCTGATCATGATCTCCTGTAAATGGTTGCACATGCGGCTCCGTAGTCGTCATGGTACTCGGGTCGATGGCTTGGTCTTCAATTCCTGTCATGGTTAGTACCCAAAAAGCACAAATGTATATGCCTACAAACTACGAAATATGGTGGTTCACGCGCAATTCATCAAGCAAAATACAAAGCTCTTACAAGTTCTTACCAAACAGGAGGAAGGCGATATGGCAACCCGCAAAGATCAGCTTCTCCAAAGATTGCCAAAGCGATTACCAGGGGTCGACACAGTGCACGTGGAGATATCTGTGGAGCTCTGGGAAGGCAATGTATAGTGATATGGTGGCACAGTAATCAAATCAGCGATGCAAATTGAGTAAACGCTCAACGAAGGTACTGTGCTGGTCCTAGGCTAGATCGTATTAGAGACGCGAGCCTAAATCACCAACGAGATCACGACGCGGCACAAGATGCAAGAGGCAGTGAAACTGGTGCTGGAGGATAGAGGCACCTACCGTAAGGCGGCAATTTTTTTTTTGACTCAATCTTGGCGCTTGACCCTAGAGGTCTCTATGGTAGGGCGCCCAGATTTTTTTTTTTTGGAATCCCTTGGCGCTACACCATAGAGGTCTCTATGGTCGGGCGCCCAGAATTTTTTTTTTTTTTGCAGAATCTACCCCTTGGCGCTAGATCATAGAGGTCTCTATGATCGGGCGCCCAGAAATTTTTTTTTTTGCAGCTAGACTGCTATCAGAATTCCGACGGAAAACGCGAAATTGACCAAGAAAACGGATCTAAAACCCGAAAAAACTCTGAAACAAAGATCAAGAAAGACCCTACTATGATGGGAAGCAAAGGGGAACAACAAGGAGTTGATGGCAGATGTGGCGGAAGTGTATGGTGGCGGTGATATGGCGAGGACTGCAAGCGGAGATGGTGCGGCGGCGACGTGACTACTATGACCAGAACTCGAAACTCTAACGACTCTAGACGCTAAGACCAGCACGCAACACGACGATTGCAGGCGAAGACTCAAAAAACAAAAACTGAAAAGATCATGCAATGGCTTGGCAGGGGCTATGGGACGGATGATCTAATCTAACTTCTTTTTGTGGGGCTTTTTCTGGGTTATAGGTAAAAACAAATCTACACTAGGAAAACTGTAAATCTCACCGAGCAACCTGAAATCTGATACCACTTGATAGGGCAAAGGTGTCCGATCTTTCGATGAGATGAAGATAGATCGATTTGTTGGTGGAGTTCGTGCTTGACGATCCGACTACACGTGCAAAGCTCGTGCGCCAATGCAATCGCTAGGACAATCTCCGGGAGTTACTGATCTTGCGGAGCACGATCAGCCTGACCAACAAGGGTCTTAATTCCTACCTGAAATCGAGAACAAGTAAGAACTAAAGATGCAATCAGAATATTGCGGATATAGATGAAAGCTTGATTGATAATGGTGGGATTTCGAATAGTCGGTCTTGTTCTGGGCGTTGGCCTCAAAAGAAGTACACGTAGTTGCAGCAATTGGCTAACTTTTAATCTAATCAAAATCCAAGTTCTAATGACGGCTACAGAGAGATATATATGGGGGAAGTCAAGGGATTTTCGTCCAACCAGCTAGGGTTGGCAAAAACACCCCTAAATGGGCCTTCCTCCACTTATATGGCCTCTTAAAATCCCCTAAAATACCTAATCCGAAAATACATGGGCCTGGCCCATTAAATAAGGTGACGCAACACCAAAACTAACTCTTTGGACGAATTTTATGATGGAGTAACTTGTATAATTCATCCAAGCATCGTTGCTTCACTATGGTGGCTTCAATGTTCTGAAATCCTCGCTTGCAACGCCATCCTGAATCCTTGCAGGTCTGCTGCCATCTCCATGCACGTTCTTAATCCAATGCTTGGCGTCCATGCTAGATCCATTCCTAAATAATATAAATACATTTGATTTAGGCAGCATCATATTCTCATATATATCAGGAAGGATTCCTAGTAACGAATGTACCTGAGATGTGGTTGTAGGAGTATTGGTTGTATCTATCATAGAGATGTCCTCATCATCCTCCCCTACTTGAATTGAAGTCGTCCTCGACGTAGTCTCATCTTTTTCACCAAGATATGCCTTCAAATCAGAGGTTGGGATGTCCTCATCAGTACCTCCGGTGGTGCTCCTTGTAGAGCATGTACTTCCTCCGGCGGCAGTTGTGCTAATGGCACTGCATCATCGATGGACTGATCTTCCAGGAGCTCCTCTTCCAGAAAGGTGAGGTACTCTTGGTGTGCCTCCTCCAATGTTGCATATCCTCGGTAGCTGTTGTTGGAGTAGTCATTGACCTGATCTTGACAGACTCTCCATGAGCTGTAGATTCTTCGAACCCGCCCGCGAAACACCACATACACTAGCATGGCATAAGAAGTTAGCGATCACAACCATGAAGCATTTCGAAATGAGCAATATAACAACACAATTATTGACAACAAATGATAATCTAACAGGGGCATGCATGACCATTCCAAAAGTCGATCAGAAGTTCATCCTAAACTACCATGGTGTCGTTCTACCACCACAACAAAAGTGGGTGTCTCATCCTAACACCGCAAAGTTCACCATCACCTGAGGGGTTAGTATATACCACCTCATCATACTTAAAAAAGGGGGCCATCAAATGTTTTTCATCATAGCTACTGCGAGAATATATATCATCACATCTCCATTCTCGTCCTGCGTCCGTCCCATGCATGCCTGCCTGCCTGAAACGCCGGAAACCGTTCCTCCAGGGCTTGGCCCGATACTGCTTTGAGAAGCAGTCCGTGCAAGAACGAGGCTCGGGCCAGGCTACCAAACGGACCGAAAATTGCTGGCCCGATGCGAGCCAAGGGGATGCAGGCAACCAAACGCGGCCTTGATGGGTGGCTGAGTGTGTGACTGCGTCAACCCCTTGTATTCTCAGATCACACAATCCATTTCAAAACCCTTCTGAAAAAAGAATGTTGTAAAAGTTGCTAGGCTCCATACGAGAATTACTCTGGCAAGCGAGACGAGGCTTTCTGCCGATATAAACTCTGTTTATAAACCTTTTAAATTCTTAAAGATAAGCTAAATCACATGGCGCTGTCGATGACTGCGGTTTGGACTGTGTCCTGTCCTCACCGGTACTAGTAGTACTCTTGCATAGTTGCATATGCGCATATTGCTACACTTACGGGCAAATCTTACGGGGAAAGTGCTTACGGGATGACGTGCCGATCACAGAGCCGCTGCAGATAAGTTGTGTGCAACTGCCGCACTCCTATCTTCCAATCGCATGACGCATACAAAAAGAATGGTCAAAGGCAGAAAAGTAAAATCTCCGTGCTATATTTTTTTCTCAAATTTCATAGAATGCACGCTATTATCTAAATTTAAAAATATCTGGGAATAAAGAAACGTCTGAAGAGTTGATTCTGCCGCAAATCCTCTTGGCTGCTCTCTCATCCACGGCGGAGCCGACATTTTGACTCATATGGGTCCTTAGCGTCTCTAATAAGGCACGCTCAAACTGCTGAATCTCCTCCTCCTCTTTGGACGGAGGCGACAGAAAGGTGAGAGGCGAGAGCAGAGTGGGACGGTAACCAGGATAAATTCCCCATTGACCGTCCAACCTTCGCGGCATCGGTGGGAGTACGAGTTTCTGATTCCATTGCAGAGGCTCACTGTTGGGAGAAACTGAGCCCGCATTCGTGTCGTACTTATACAATGTGTTGCCCAGCCTGTAGCACAACATCTCTTTGTCGTCAAGCCAGACGCCCCTAGGTGGATCGCTGAAACAGATGAACGGGAAGTTTCGTTTGAAATCACCCTCAATGTAGAAGCTGTAGCGCAGGTCCCAGTTTAGCTCGGTGCCCTCGTCCTCGCTGTACACGAGCCGATCTAGCGGCGGCATGACCCAGAACTGCACCTTGGGGTGCTTGCACCAGCCGCCGTCGCTCACCGCGAGGCACAGCTGACCGCGCAGCTCGAAGGCGTTGACCTGTACACCAGCTTCGAAACGTGGGAGACGGTATGTGCAATGCATCTCACTCGCCACATCGATCACCAGTATTCTGTCCGGTTTTCTGCGGTATCCTTCCGGCCTGTCAATCACCACGTATAGCTTGCCGCCGACGAGCACCGGCAGATGCGAGCCACACCGAGGGCCATGCCGTGGGATGTACGTGTGTCGGCGCCACCCGCTGGACTCACCCAAGGTGTACACGTCCAGGTATTTCTTGCTGGACGTCATCATCCCCGTGTACCGGAACAGCTTGCGCTCCGAGGTGGACGGGCTGAATCCCAGTGCGACGAGATCGTGCCATCCGCTCATCGGCGTCTCGGGGAGTTTCAGCTTCTCGCCGGTGGCAGGGTTGCATAAGATCGCCGGCTGCACCCTGTCCTCCTCCGTCGGTGCAAAGCAGAGGAAGCCGCCGCAGACGTTGGTGAGGCTGTACCCCGGCGGGTTGACAACGTGGCACATGGGTTTTCCCGACGAGACGTTGAAGACGCTGGCCTCGGCGCAGCGGCCCTTCCTCTTCCGGTGCTCCGACACCATCAACACCTCCGGTGGTGCTGCCGCGGCGACATGGCTGGCATCGTGCAGCTTGCGGAAGGAGGAGTTCTTCACAGCGCTGCGCCATAGCCTTGAGACCAAGGAGCACCGCACCACGTCCCTAGTGGGCAGCTTTAGCAGGATCTCGTGTAGCATCTCCGCAGGGATCTCCTTGCCCTCCACATATTTTCGACCATGCTCCATCATCGATCAGATCGGCAGCACTGGCCGAGGGTTATGGTCTTATCCAGACAAAGCTGACAGCAGATGTGTTTATTTATGTCCTGATCCGTGCAGGCGGTTTGCTCCAATTCGTATCCGACAGGTAATCCAGTAATTGAGTCCACATAGAAGACCGGAAAGAATTGCTATTACTCCTTCTGTCCATCTATCCGTGAGTAAGTGTACACCTATCTTTTATCTTCCCAAACGCTAAAAAGTGCACGGTGGCCAGTTTGTTTTGCCGAGCCAACGATTCCTGGCCGTTGGATCCCGCTTCGTCGATCAGCGATCTGGGCGCTTTTCCGACAGGTCCCCACCTGAGGGCCCCACCGTCATCGCGACCGCACCGTGCGAGGGTCCATTCCGCGTCGCGCGCGTGCGAGGAAGACATTTCGCGAACGTCTCTCTGCCTCGTTCCCCATTCCTCTCGCGAGCTCCGGCCGGCGATTTCGCTAGGGTTGCGGTTGAGCGACGGCGTGCTCGCCGGCGCCGCGATCCCCTAGGGTTCCAGGCGGTGAGGGGTAGGTTGCTCGCCGGCGCTCGATTCGCGAGGCTTCCGGGAGGTCCTCGACGGCAGTGGGGGCGAGGCGCGAGGTCCTGCTTCGATCTCCGCGACGGAGATCGACCTTCTCTCAGGCGGGTGCAGTCGATTCGCCGTCCAAGAGCTTCATCGCCGCCGTATCAGTGGCCGTGCACTAGGCGCGTGGTGTTTTTCGCCCAGATCGTTGACGGAGATCGTCCCGTATGCGTTCGCCGTGTCCGCACCTTTGATCAGTTGCAGATCCAGCTACTCAGGTAAGCGATATGTGCTCAGATCCCCCCAATCCCCCAGTAGGACTTGATTTCCTGTTTCAATTTGTGTCCCCATTTTCATGGTGCGGGATTTTTTTGAAGTAGATGGATGGCAGTGCATGGACTCTCCCCTGTATATCCATTTTTTGTCCTTGTTCTATGGTTCTTATGGTCCCCTGTAGAGCATGTTTAGGAGTAATTTGTACTTGTTGTTATGGTTCCCATTGTTTCCCTGTTGATCATGGTTGGAGTAATTTGTACACCCGAAATTAGATGATGCTAGTACAGCTTTTATGTTCTCAGTTGTTTATTAGAGCTTGTAGGTTCTGTATGGATCATGTAGAGCAACTTTTGCAGTTGTGTTTGATACTCATTCTAGCCTAAGTTGGTTTTTGCCACGCTAGTGCACCTGCTTGATATAGGCTACCAATTTTAGATGATGCTACTACTAGCTTATGTTCTTTAGTGTTTATTTTTGCACATGATGCTGCTTATTGATGTTGCTGGTGGTTCTTAATTAAGTTGATTTGCCATGAGATTCCACAAGTTGGCGATTATTCGTGTTTTAAATAAGTTGTCACGTCATTATAATTAAGTTGTCAACTAGGAGTCATTAAGTTGGCTCGTCGTTGTTACTTAAGTTGTTTTTCTGAATTTGCCATCCCATAAACGATGCCACGAGTTTCCGTTGTCTATGTTTTAACTTGTTCTGTCTTTATGATCAAGTTGTCCCACTAGAAGTAATTAAGTTGGCTGGTGGTTCTTAATTAAGTTGAGTTGCCATGAGATTCCACAAGTTGGCGATTATTCGTGTTTTAAATAAGTTGTCACGTCATTATAATTAAGTTGTCAACTAGGAGTCATTAAGTTGGCTCGTCGTTGTTACTTAAGTTGCTTTTCTGAATTTGCCATCCCATAAACGATGCCACGAGTTTCCGTTGTCTATGTTTTAACTTGTTCTGTCTTTATGATCAAGTTGTCCCACTAGAAGTAATTAAGTTGGCTGGTGGTTCTTAATTAAGTTGATTTTTCTGTTTTTTTACATGACATGAACGATGCCTTTGAGTTTGCCCATTATCTGTCTTAAACAAGTTGTTCTTGGAAATACATCTAGTTGAGTAACTTTTCCAAATACATCTAGTTGTTCCAAGTAAAGCAAAGTTTGATGTCTGCTTTCAGTCATGTTTTGCCATAGTTTTAGCAGAACAGAGCTTTTGTATGTTTGTATGACCATGTAGACTAACTTGCATAAGTGGTGATGTAGAGTTGCATTGTACATTTTTTTGTGCGTATGTAAGCATGTTAAATTGATTTTTGATTTTCTATTCATCAACAGGTGTAGGGAGATGACTAAGAGGTTTCCGCGTCTACAACTACCAGATGGAGCAACGGGCAGACCTGCAGTAACAGGCGTGCAGCCTCGCCAGCAGGTATAGCATCTGACCTTAATTGTTTTTCATAGCATACTTAAGTTCGCTATTCTGAATGTTTTTTGAGTTGTCTTTTTGATAGCATGCCTTAGTTGTTTTTTGGAAGTAAATTGAGTTGTTCTGACATTTACCTTTGTCCTTACTTATGTTGAATATGTTGTTCCTTTTTTTCAGGCTGCAGGTGCGGATAATCCTATGAACATGAATGGTCCGAATCCTGTACCGGCTACTAATTTACGATCCCGTGGTGCTACTTCAGGTCGTGGTAATCATGCAGAAAATGTTGCTGGACCTTCTGCAACAGTGGTTGAACCTAAGAAAAGCCGTGCGTTCCTGTCGGTATGTCCAGTTCATACTTCCTCGCTTGTGTGTTTTCTTCAAATATGTGTATTAGTTTTCTTATGTTTTTGTGTGAAATTGTCCTGAATTACTGTTTGACTTTTTTTTCTCCTTATCATGGTGTGCAGCTTGGTAGGAATAAAGCGTCTCCTGCTAGACTTGTGAAGCTGAATGAAATTTTATCAGGTGATCAGAAGACGTTGATCACAGAGTGGGGGTGGGGAGGAATGTTGATGGTTAAAGCTACTGAGATGCCTGTTGATCTAAGCATGTGGGTCTTGGCATGTTTTGACCCAATTAGAAGTGAGCTAGCTATACCAGGGAGGGGGACCATTCCCGTCGATGCAGCAAGTTACAACAAAGTCTTTGGGCTACCCAATGAAGGATTGCCTGTACGGTATGAAATGGAGACTGAACCAATATCCTTCATGAACGAAGAGTACAACATTCAGGGTGGGTCTGCTCCAGGTTTCAAGCAATGGCGCAAGATGATTCAGGAAATGGCAGGGGCAGCTGATATGAAGTTCCTACGGGCATACTGTGCTGCTGTTGTGAGCTGTTTTATAGCACCGTCAACAAGTGCCAATATCAGTCCAAGGTCATATCCAAGTTTAGTGGATCTCAATGTCATGAGGAAGTCTAATTGGTGCCAGTTTGCAGTTGATCAGATTGTTCAAGAAGTGAAAAAGATGGGGGTCAAAAAGAAATCTGTGTGTTGCTGTTTACATCACCTCGTGGTACTTGATCTTTTTTACCTTTTTTCGTGTTTGGGCCTTGTTTTTATGTCGTAATAACTGTTGCAACATGTGTTGCTTTTTTTCAGGAGATCTTACTCACTGTTTCTTTCCCTTTACCTTTTTTTTGTAGATACTGTATCTTGACTCTCTTGATGTTGATGAGCTTGTGCCATCTATTGAGGAATGTCCCATACGTGCTGCCGCATGGGATGACAAATTAATTCAAGCTGTCATGCGCAAAGATATGAAGTCAAATGGAGAGTTTGGAAAGATGAAGGTAATTTTAAACTACTTAAGTTTTGCTTTACTGGATTGATCTAAGTTGTTTTTTAAGTAGATCATCTGCGATGTGGCCGGATCATTTTTCCAAAACACTATTACTTCATCATCTAAGTTGTCACATTAGCCCTTCTATTTTGCTTTTTCCACAAAATGTATCTTAGTTCTTACTTTTTCTGTTTTCATATATCTAAGTTGTTTTCTCTGTGTCATCTAAGTTACTTGCCATTATAACTAAGTTGCTTTTTATTACTCCGATCCAAAAATTAAGTAGTTTATCAGTACATATGTTGTGTTCCTAAGCTGCTTACTAGCCACATCAAAACTGCTTACTAGCCACATCTAAGTTGTTACATATTAGTACATCTAAATCGCTCATACAAAATGTACCTTACTTCTTCATTCTTCTGTTTTTCATATATCCAAGTTTTTTCTATGTGTCATCTAAGTTACTTGCCAAAATAACTAAGTTGTTTTACAACACTGGTCCAAATTGCTTTCATATTAGTACATATGATTTTGTGTTCTTTAGGCTACTAGGCACAACTAAGTTGCTTTAGTTTCGATATCTAAGTTCTTCCAGTGATTCATATAAGTTACTTGCCAAAATAACTAAGTTGTTTTACAACACTGGTCCAAATTGCTTTCATATTAGTACATATGATTTTGTGTTCTCTAGGCTACTAGGCACAACTAAGTTGCTTTAGTTTCGATATCTAAGTTGTTCCAGTGATTCATATAAACCGCTCATAGTTCAGTTCAAATTGTACACTGATGCTAACAAATTATGACATTTCCTGATTTTTTACAGTTGAAAGATGGGGTGGGGGTGACTATTAGAGACGGTCTTTTTGTCGGGATGACGAGATTAGAAGAGTTTGTATCATCAAGGTTGCCTAGGAATTACCCATGTCAGGTAATTTCATTTTTTCCTTTTTCCCACTTTTATTTTCTGTTTTCTCAAAATGTACACAGTGATTTCATACAAAACTAAATAATTCTCACTAGTTTTTGCTTTTTGTATTTGCTGAGCAGAAAAAGAGGAAACTTGCTGTGATGATTGGGGAGCTATGCACCGATATCTCCAACAGGTTGGGCACTTTCGTAGAACAAGTAGGGGACTTTGAACAAGCAGAAGAGAGTGCAAAAGGTGTTTGTGGAAGAGTTAGGAAGAGGCAAAGGCCTGAACCTTCTATTGTTGTTGATGACGAGGATGATGAGGATGCAGATGATGAGGACTACAATGCAGATGGTAATGATGATGACGAAGAAGATGAAGAAGACGCTGATGACGAGGATGATGAAGGCGATGACGACGGTGACAATGAAGATGGTGCCAGCAAACAACAACCTTCAAATGGACAGCACATTGAGGATGATGATATCCAAGACCGTGGTGCTCGTTTCGATAATACACCAAGGAGATCTCCTCGTTTCGACAATACACCAAGGAGATCTGCTAGGTTGGGAAATGTGAACACAAATCAATCAGTTGGCGCAGCAAACACTCCATTGCCTGGACTGAGCCCGTTCTCAGATATCAGAGGGTTTGCGGCATCCAGAGGCAAAGACATTGACATGACAAACAACCAGGGCCCAAAATTCTTTGATATAACAGAGAAGATATACCCCAATTCCATATTCATGGAGGAGATTGCTAGGTCTCAAAGGGGTTCTCCTACAACAACACCACCACTGGACCAGTTCCGCAGGGACACTGTTGTACAGAAAGTTCAGGCAGAGTGCATTGCATTTGATAAGTTAGCAGTCAGGAGTGATAAAGGAGTCCAGATGAAACAAAAAATGGTTGCGCATCGTGTCAGACCTGTGGATACCAATGTGCAGTCTGAAATAGTTCAGGATCAGGTCACAGTACAGACTGCCAACCAAACTGCAGCTCCGTTGGGACCAAAATCAACTATGGCAATGTCAGACACAACTATGGTCGATACGGCAGCAACTTCAGCTAATCAAGCGCCTGTTTCACCTCAAAGAGCTGCAACTAGTTCAAGAATAGCAGCCCACAACACAGGTGCAGCACCGCAACCTCCTCCAGACGCAAGTCATGCAGTTTCACTAACAAAAATTCCAGCACAAGCTCTTTTCATTCGTACTTCTCCACGCCGGAACAAGAATACTCCAACATCTCCTGCTACGCCTTCTACTTGTCAAGGATCGCAGACCAACAGTGCCGCCAAGAAATCAACGGTTCCAACTCGTCAAACTTGTCCACCTCCGCGAGCTAAGGATCCTAGATGGGAGCAGGGTTGTGACCCGCCATCTTTCAGCCTTGGGTTTGATAGTCCAGAGAAAAGCCAACAACAAACTCCTGTAGTTGCTGCATCTGATGGGACAACACCACAATCTTTTAGGTCCTTTGCGTCTCCAATTTTCGATGACTACGATGATGTTTGGAGTCCAGAAATGGAGGAAGAAGCCATTGCTTTATGTACCAAGGTTGAAAGGGAGAAAGGCTACCTGACAGACGAAGCAGATACTATCGGTGCAGGACATCAAAGTGAAGCTGAACTCCAAACACCAACTCCATAGAAAACAAAAATTTTCCTCCGGCGAACACGCAATCCAAGCCAAGATGCAATCTAGAAGACGGTAGCAACGAGGGGATTATCGAGACTCACCCTTGAAGAGATTCCAAAGCCTACAAGAGGAGGCTCTTGTTGCTGCGGTAGACGTTCACTTGCCGCTTGCAAAAGCGCGTAGAAGATCTTGATCACGATCGGTTCCGGCGCCACGAACGGGCAGCACCTCCGTACTCGGTCACACGTTCGGTTGTTGATGAAGACGACGTCCACCTCCCCGTTCCAGCGGGCAGCGGAAGTAGTAGCTCCTCTTGAATCCGACAGCACGACGGCGTGGTGTCGGTGGCGGTGGAGAAATCCGGCGAGCTTCGCTAAGCGAGCGGGATATGGTGGAGGAGCGGGCGCTAGGGTTTGGAGAGGGGTGGCCGGCCACTATAGGGGGCGGCCAAGAGGCTTTGGTGTGTCCGGCCCCCTCCCCTTGGCCCTCATTATATAGGTGGAACACCCAAGAGTTGGTGTACAAGTCTTCGAATAAGACCCCAACCCAAAACCTTCCATGTGTAGGGAAACCTACCCAAGGTGGGATTCCCACCTCAAGTGGGACTCCCACCTTTCCATGAAGGGGGGTGGCCGGCCACCTTGGGGGAAGTCCACCTTGGACTTTCCCCTCTAGGGTTTGGCTGGCCAAGCTTGTGGAGTCCTTCGGGACTCCACCTTCCATAGTGCGTTTCTTCGGACTTTTCTAGAACCTTCTAGAACCTGCCATAAATGCACCGGATCATTTCCAAACTTGGAATATGACTTCCTATATATGAATCTTATTCTCGGACCATTCGGAACTCCTCGTGATGTCCGGGATCTCATCCGGGACTCCGAACAAATATTCGAACTCCATTCCATATTCAAGTTCTACCATTTCAACATCCAACTTTAAGTGTGTCACCCTACGGTTCGTGAACTATGTGGACATGGTTGAGTACTCACTCCGACCAATAACCAATAGCGGGATCTGGAGATCCATAATGGCTCCCACATATTCAACGATGACTTTAGTGATCGAATGAACCATTCACATACGATACCAATTCCTTTTGTCACGCGATATTTTACTTGTCCGAGGTTTGATCTTCGGTATCACTCTATACCTTGTTCAACCTCGTCTCGACAAGTACTCTTTACTCGTACCGTGGTATGTGGTCTCTTATGAACTTATTCATATGCTTGCAAGACATTAGACGACATTCCACCGAGAGGGCCCAGAGTATATCTATCCGTCATCGGGATGGACAAATCCCACCGTTGATCCATATGCCTCAACTCATACTTTCCGGATACTTAATCCCACCTTTATAACCACCCATTTACGCGTGGCGTTTGGTGTAATCAAAGTACCTTTCCGGTATAAGTGATTTACATGATCTCATGGTCATAAGGACTAGGTAACTATGTATCGAAAGCTTATAGCAAATAACTTAATGACGAGATCTTATGCTACGCTTAATTGGGTGTGTCCATTACATCATTCATATAATGATATAACCTTGTTATTAATAACATCCAATGTTCATGATTATGAAACTAATCATCTATTAATCAACAAGCTAGTTAAGAGGCTTACTAGGGACTCTTTGTTGTTTACATATCACACATGTATCAATGTTTCGGTTAATACAATTATAGCATGGTATATAAACATTATCATAAACACAAAGATATATAATAACCATTTATTATTGCCTCTTGGGCATATCTCCAACAGTCTCCCACTTGCACTAGAGTCAATAATCTAGTTTACATATGTAAAGATATAACACCTTGGCCTTCTGGTGCTTTATCATGTTTTGCTCACGGGAGAGGTTTTAGTCAACGGTTCTGACATGCTCAGAAACGTATGTATTTTGCAATTCATATGCGTCTCAGCGCATCACTCATTTTCCAAATGAGTCGGCATATATGCTTAGTCCTCTGGTGGAACCTTAATTCCGCGGTCTGAAATATGTCACTAATATTGTCACACACAATATAGCTTCAAAGTTCTGACTTTGTCGGAACTACACCAAGTTCTCAAAGAACCTCCTGACTTAACATCCTTTGCCATTGTCAAAACAATGATATATTCTGCCTTCTTTTGTAGAATCCATCACAATATTTAGAACTCTTCTAAATCTAGCATAGACAACTTCTAGCTCATTGTGCTACCTTTTAAACAACACTTAGTCTAATTTGAGATTTGAAATTATATTTTATATGTGACAAAACCAATATCGGTGTAACACCTTACAGCGATTTGTTTGTCATTTCTTCATACAAAAATATATATATATCCTTAGTTCTTCTAAAGTACTCAAGGATATTCTTACTGTCGTCCAATGATCATCATATGAATCATTCTGGTATATGCTCATAACACTTTATAGCACATGACATCTGATTGTGTACATATTATTCGTGATCTATAATCACTCATGTGTTTTTACTCATTGAGTGTCAGATACATTCAAGTCTTGTTAAAACTTAACATGACAAGAACATTTTCTTAATATTTATATATTGAACTACTTCAATATCCATTCTATGTACTTTGACTTAAACTTATTATGTGTTTCAATCTATCTTCATAGATCTTGACACTAAATATGTTTCAGTCCATATCCTTTCATTGAAATTAATTTCTCAATGAAACCTTTTAATCAAGTATATAATTACATCATTTATAACCAACTATATGTCACCTACATAAAGTATTATAAATATGTCTCAGCGCTCCCACTTAATTTCTTGCAAATACAAGCCTCTTCATCGTCTCTTGATGAAATCAAAAACTCTTTGACTATTTCATCCGGTGAAGATTCCAACTCCGCGATACTCACTTCATCCAATTGAAGTTTGTATACCTATCTAGTATTCTACGGACATGCAAAACTCTTGGTTGTATCTTGTATACACCTTTAATACACACTTGTTAAGTAATGTATTTTGCCATCCTACTATCATATCTCATGAAAGAAATATGTAGCGATTACTAGAATAATCCACATAGACTATAAGCATTGCTACGGAAGATCTAATCTTATCGTAGTCAACTCTTTGAACTTTGTCGTAAACAATTTTTCGACAAGTCGAGCTTCTTTAAGGATATTTCATCCAAGTCTATAGATCCATTTACTTTAAAAAGTATTCATCTATTATGGATTTCATGGCGCATGGCCATTTTAACGGAGTCAGGGCCCATCATAACTTCTTTGTTTGTAGTTGGTTTATCATTATTCAAAATCAATCCTTTGTTCACAAATCATTTATTTGATCACAAAGTAAACCATACCTACAAGGTTCAATATGTACTTCGATCTCCATGGCTAAAACACTTTGTAGTCATGGGAGCCATGATCGTCGTGGCCGCTTCCGAAACAAATTCCGATGCTGCGCTACTCTGATCATTATGCTCAGGTTCATAAACCTTATCAAATTATATTGTCCTCCCACTCAAATACTTCACTAGAAACAATTTCTCGGAAATAAGAAACATTGACAAACACTTTTGTCTTTGTCTCGTGGGAAGAATTCCCAATTAAATCTCTGGGATAACCAACAAAGACATTCATCCGATTTTGGTTGTAAACTCTTAGACCAAAATTTAAAGAAAGACTATTAGGGTTCATACCCATGCCATAACTCGTATGGTGTCATTTCAACGGATCATGATGATGCTCTATTCAGTGTAAAAGCGGTAGTCTCTAAAGCATAATCCACAAAAATATAATGGCATCAATATTTTATCTCATCATTGATCCAACAAGGTTTGGATACATCTCTCGGATACTCCATCATCACTATGATACTCCAAGAAACGTGAGTTGTAGAACAACTTCATAACTCTCTTAGATGTTTGCTAAAACTCGTAATTCAAATATTTCCACTATGATCGAATCATAGATATTTGACTTTTCTATTACGATGATTTCCACTTCATGCTGAAATTTATTTGAATCTATTCAAATGTTTTAAACTTCTTCCTTATTGAATATATCCACATATATACTCAATTCATTGTTGGAAGTTTTCATGAAGTAGAAGAATCTCCCGCACACAACTATGCCCAGTGAACTACATACATCATCATGTATATTTCCACTAAGTTAGTTGCCCGTTTCAACTCTTGGCCTATGAACGGTATTTTAATCATTCTCTTTAGAAAAGATTTGCAAGCGCCAAACGATTCAAAAATCAAATGACTCCAAAAAATCCATTTGCATGGAGTTCCTTCATGCGTTCCTTTCTAACATGACCTAAATGGCGGTTCCACAAATAAGTGGAATTCAAATCATTTGCCTTATGGCATTTTAGCGTCAGTGTTATGTATGTGTGTTTCACCATTAAGATTTATAATAACTTATCCATCATACATGGAGTAATGTCATAATTTGAACAACTTATTGTTTTCATTTGACCAGAGCAAAATAACAATTATTAAGTTCTTTATTATAAATTCTAAGGGCTAGATAGAATACCAACGACGAACATAATAACACTTTATTTTTGTTCCAGACGTGTATTCCTATCATATTCCTTGTCGTCACTTAGGCCATTGTATTCTTGTATTGCGTTGTTTTGTATGACACTTCATACCAACCAATATGGTACAAATACCCAAGAATTTTATTGTGTGACCAAATGAGGAATACATCCATAACATGTATATCATTTATATACACCTGAGCTAGACTTTCTAGTCTTTTCTTTCTTTCTGCCAATAATCTTTTGTAGTTTCTCTTTTAGCTTTCCTCATTATTCAGAAAAACACTTCAATATCAATAACTTCTAGGTTTGTTGATCAAATACCAATAACCTTGAGGTTCTTTGAAGTTGATCATCATATGACAAGTGTTCCGGATTTCACTATTAGTAACCTTTTAATATGATGAACAATTTCACTCATAATTTTATCCATTATATCATGACGACTTTTTGAGACCATGTCTGTACATGCTAGGCTCATAAAGTTTAACCTTAGTATTTGTATGTGCAAATCTGGCTTGCATCCGTTGTAAGCACACGTAGAATCTATAACACCCGATCATCACGTGATGCTTCGAAACGACGAGTCTTAGCAACGGTGAATACTAAGGACAATCACTTCATGGATATTCGAATATTGTTAGTGTTCCTATAGTTGGAGGATTGGGACGTCTTGCGTCTTCAACCTTCGTACATTCCCATAAAACTTATGGGTTTATGTAGTCTCACCAAATTTATATTCTATCATCTTGTAATAAGGTCTTAGATATCACATATATCTTGTACCTTGATTATTTCTGAAAACTAAATTTTCAGCTCCTTACTTTTCAAACAGATTTGAACTTCAAGTTTCACGGAGACAAGATAACTTTAGGTACTAATTGAAACCATAGCTCTCTGAATCAACAAAGTGAGTTTCACTAAATGTTTGCAATAGGACTTAATCATTTCTTGATTCATTAACAATACGGTACTAATCCGTAAAGTTTCTAGTCAGATTTTAACAGTATTTCTATCTCAATTATAAGACTAGCGCATAGTAGTAAACGGATGCCAATACTACAAAATTAATTCAAAATACTACTCAGACTATGTTTATGATAAATTGAGTTCAAAATTTTAATTCAATATAATTAAAACACTAGGTGAACTCCCACTCAAAACAATATCCCTCGCATTGTCTTAGTGATCACATGAACCAAATCTACCGCACCTAAACCCGATCATCACGAGAAAAGGTGTGATTTCAATGGCGAACACTCAAAGTGTTCATCATATCAATCATATGATTCATGCTCTACCTTTCGGTATCACGTGTTCCGAGACCATGTCTGTACATGCTAGGCTCGTCAAGGCCACCTTAGTATCCGCATGTGCAAAACTGTCTTGCACCCGTTGTATGTACTTATTGAATCTATCACACCCGATCATCACGAGATGCTTCGAAACGACAAGACTTGATAACGGTGCTACTAAGGATGAACACTTTATTATCTTGAGATTTTAGTGAGGGATCATCTTATAATGCTACCGTCGCGATCTAAGCAAAATAAGATGCATAAAAGGATTAACATCACATGCAATTCATATGTGATATGATATGGCCCTTTTGTCTTTGCGCCTTTGATCTTCATCTCCAAAGCACGGACATGATCTCTATCATCAACGGGCATGATCTCCATCATCGTCGGCGAAACACCAAGGTCAATGGCGCCGTCTTCATGATCGTCCTCCATGTAGCAACTATTACAACTACTTTGAAATACTACTCAACATGAAATTTAAAGACAACCATAAGGCTCCTGCCGGTTGCCACAATACAATAATGATCATCTCATACATATTCATCATCACATTATGGCCATATCACATCACCAAACCCTGCAAAAACAAGTTAGACGTTCTCTAATTTGGTTTGCATATTTTACGTGGTTTAGGGTTTTCGAGTAAGATCCAATCTACCTACGAACATGAACCACAACGGTGATACTAGTGTTTTCAATAGAAGAGTAAATTGAATCTTCACTATAGTAGGAGAGACAGACACCCGCAAAGCCACTTATGCAATACAAGTTGCATGTCGAGCGTGGAGAAATTCTCATGAACGCGGTCATGTAAAGTTAGCCCGAGCCGCTTCATCCCACTATGCCACAAAGATGCAAAGTACTCAACTAAAGATAACAAGAGCATCAACGCCCACAAACCATTGTGTTCTACTCGTGCAACCATCTATGCATAGACACGGCTCTGATACCACTGTAGGATAACGCAGCATAGAAAACAAAAATTTTCCTACGGCGAACACGCAATCCAAGCCAAGATGCAATCTAGAAGACGGTAGCAACGAGGGGATTATCGAGACTCACCCTTGAAGAGATTCCAAAGCCTACAAGAGGAGGCTCTTGTTGCTGCGGTAGACGTTCACTTGCCGCTTGCAAAAGCACGTAGAAGATCTTGATCACGATCGGTTCGGCGCCACGAAGCACCTCCGTACTCGGTCACACGTTCGGTTGTTGATGAAGACGACGTCCACCTCCCCGTTCCAGCGGGCAGCGGAAGTAGTAGCTCCTCTTGAATCCGACGCACGACGGCGTGGTGTCGGTGGCGGTGGAGAAATCCGGCGGAGCTTCGCTAAGCGAGCGGGATATGGTGGAGGAGCGGGGCGCTAGGGTTTGGGGAGAGGGGTGGCAGGCCACTATGGGGGCGGCCAAGCTTGAGGCTTTGGTGTCCGGCCCCCTCCCCTTGGCCCTCATTATATAGGTGGAACACCCAAGAGTTGGTGTACAAGTCTTCGAATAAGACCCCAACCCAAAACCTTCCATGTGTAGGGAAACCTACCCAAGGTGGGATTCCCACCTCAAGTGGGACTCCCACCTTTCCATGAAGGGGTGGCGGCCTTGGGGGAAGTCCACCTTGGACTTTCCCCTCTAGGGTTTGGCTGGCCAAGCTTGTGGAGTCCTTCCGGGACTCCACCTTCCATAGTGCGTTTCTTCCGGACTTTTCTAGAACCTTCTAGAACCTGCCATAAATGCACGGATCATTTCCAAACTTGGAATATGACTTCCTATATATGAATCTTATTCTCCGGACCATTCCGGAACTCCTCGTGATGTCCGGGATCTCATCCGGGACTCCGAACAAGTATTCGAACTCCATTCCATATTCAAGTTCTACCATTTCAACATCCAACTTTAAGTGTGTCACCCTACGGTTCGTGAACTATGTGGACATGGTTGAGTACTCACTCCGACCAATAACCAATAGCGGGATCTGGAGATCCATAATGGCTCCCACATATTCAACGATGACTTTAGTGATCGAATGAACCATTCACATACGATACCAATTCCTTTTGTCACGCGATATTTTACTTGTCCGAGGTTTGATCTTCGGTATCACTCTATACCTTGTTCAACCTCGTCTCCGACAAGTACTCTTTACTCGTACCGTGGTATGTGGTCTCTTATGAACTTATTCATATGCTTGCAAGACATTAGACGACATTCCACCGAGAGGGCCTGAGTATATCTATCCGTCATCGATGGACAAATCCCTGTTGATCCATATGCCTCAACTCATACTTTCGGATACTTAATCCCACCTTTATAACCACCCATTTACGCAGTGGCGTTTGGTGTAATCAAAGTACCTTTCCGGTATAAGTGATTTACATGATCTCATGGTCATAAGGACTAGGTAACTATGTATCGAAAGCTTATAGCAAATAACTTAATGACGAGATCTTATGCTACGCTTAATTGGGTGTGTCCATTACATCATTCATATAATGATATAACCTTGTTATTAATAACATCCAATGTTCATGATTATGAAACTAATCATCTATTAATCAACAAGCTAGTTAAGAGGCTTACTAGGGACTCTTTGTTGTTTACATATCACACATGTATCAATGTTTCGGTTAATACAATTATAGCATGGTATATAAACATTATCATAAACACAAAGATATATAATAACCATTTATTATTGCCTCTTGGGCTTATCTCCAACACAAACACCAACTCCTGTTGGCAACAAGGTCACTCCTTCCATGGATGGTTCTGGAAGCAACTCAAATGCACCTCCTGGCCGGATCATCCGACCAGCTGCATGTTATAAGTCACCGTACATAGACTTTTCAAGCAAAAATAGCTATGCATGCTCTGCTGATGTGAAGGAAGTCTATGATCTAGTTATCTCGGGTGGTAAACGAAATGGAAGGGGTCAGCACAAGGACAACACCCCAATCATTGTCAACTTCGAGAAGTTTTTTGTGTCCCATCAGGAACTGGCAAACTCAATGATGCCTTGCGCTGAGCTAGATAACACAGTATTCGAACTAGGTCTCGAATCAATTATGCTGAGGAAAGATAAGAATGACAAGAAAGTTGTGATGCCTTTGAGATTTATGGTTAGCACCCCAACACCTTTTTTTGTGTATGTTTTTGTTCTGTTACTTTTTACTTTGTCAAGCACAGATATTTCGAAGCAAAACTAACTGCACCACCTGGGGGATTCCTCAAATGTTTTCTGTAGACATTACTCCAGGAATATGGTTGGAATCATAAGCATGTCAAGAAGTACTTTGCGAAGAAGGATGCGCATCTTGACAAGAAAGACTTGGTAATCTTTTTCCCCCTTTCTTTTTTCCTTTTTTGTGTTCATTCATATTCTGGACCACGGTCATTCTAGTTCTGTTTTGGACCTGATTTCTTTTTTATCTGCCAACCACACGAAACAGGTGTTGCTTCCAGTGTTGGAAAACATGAGCGAAGACCCAATTGTGAAAGTGAACCACTACTGGTTGCTTGTTCTCAACATCAAAGACAGAAGATTCGAAGTTCTTGACTCTATGAGGACAATAAATGATAAAAAATTGGGCCTGCTTGTGAAGAATCTTCAGGAAGCAATAACATCTCTATGGAATGAAGAGTACCCAAACTCACGCATCAAGCTGGAGAAGTTTGACCTCAGCGACATTTTTGCTCCAAAGCAGAAAACTAAGTAAGCACATAAAAACACTCATTCAGATAACTTGCTTTTATTAGCATCTAAGTTTTGCTCCTACTGCACATCTAAGTTGCTTTCCAGTAGTAGCCAATATGTTCTTATTTTGCTTCATCTTACTGTAGACACCCAAGTTGCTTCCAGCAAGTACATTTATTTGTTTCACTAACAACAACTTAGTTGCTTCTATAAGAAGGTTTCCATAGTTCAAATTTAACACTAATTTGCTTTTCAAATTATACAATAGTTGCCTACCTTTTTTTGAGCTAAGTTTGCATGTGTCCAACTTCTCCTTACCTTAGTTGCTTCTGAACAACCCCTTTTTTGCTTCCTCTCAACAGTGTTAGTAGCATCTAAGTTGCTTACTCAGCATCCTCAAAATAGTTTCTGCGGGGGGGTGAAGTACTTGTACTAAAGTAGGCTAAGTTATTTTCTTTTCCCATATAATATAGGTTGCTTCTTACTACCTTCATAAAATTTCAATTCCAATTTCTTTTCCAAATACATCTAGTTGTCCCAAGCATAATATTTAAGTTGCTTACTTTAGTTTTGTGCTAATTTGATTCACTTGTTCGAATACATAACTTATCTTCCCACTTTTTTTCTCGCAGCAAGGAATGTGGTGTCCATGCACTTATGAATGCTGAGCACTGGACAGGAAGGTCTCTCCCAAACTATGGAGGGAAGGACATATCAAATATTAGGAAAATCATGACTCACACATGGGTTACTTCCATCCACAACACCATCGACTGGAGGAAAGCTCTCAAGAAGAAAGGAAAATGATGTATATTCTCTCCTTCTAACTACTTGCATTACTGAAATTCAATTTTGGGAAGCACAAATTACATTGCAGTATTGAAAATAAAATATTTCAAGCACAATTACATCTTATAATTGTAGACTGTGTCATAAGTTGTTGTGTCTTGCAATACTATCCGATCTTACACACACAGAAAAAAGGACCCTTGATCAGACATAATTTAAGTTCATCCTTTCAGAGAATTTTCGCACGTTGCTGAATTATGTCCAGGCAAACCGCACACCGTACACAGAATTGTTCTTTTTGCTTGCAACTCAATCCCACCAGGGTATCGATTCTTCTTTCTTCCTTTTGTATTCGACCTAGGAGGATCAAGAATAACCATATCTTCTTCACTTGCCCCAACCATGTCACTTGCTTGTTGCACATATGGAAAGTCGGCCTCTGTGCTTTTCTTCTTCTTGTTTGGACGACCTTGGCGAGTAGGGGCAGACGGTGCAGAGTGTCCTTGCTGGGAAGTTGCTGGTGCGGGTTTAGTTGCTGGTGGCACATCACCTGTAGTATGTGCTGTTGGCACATGCCCTGGAGCTGACCGAGGTGCCTGCTGGCTGTTTGATGTTGTAGGTGGAGGTACTGGTCGTGTTCTGGTAGGCCCTGAAGATGTTTTCTGATGCGCACTAGGTGCTGAAGTAGATGTCCTATTAGAATTAGGATTTGCTGTCTGTTCAGGTGCTGAAGTAGTTGGTTTCCTCTTCCTCTTCACCTTGTTTAGTTGTGCAAACTCAGTTGTCATTTCCCTGATGTGTCTACGAGCAATAGCATCATGTTGGTCTGATGCACTTGCTAGCTTAGCCAAAGCAACAAACTTAGTTGACAAGTTTGCAAACCGCAATTTCTGCCTTGATTCTTCAGGCATAACATCATCTTGTGCTTGGACAGTTGGCTGAACCACAGTTTCCAATGCAGCTGGAGTCCACCTTCGCAGTATGTATTGCTCTGGTATAGCATCAACACCAATATGCGTAAACACTTTTAAGACATGACAACATAGCAAACCGTCACGCACAAACTTGCAGCACTCGCAGTTGAATTGCCCACCATTAGCATTAACCATGTAGTACCTTGAACCATATGGATAGCACTTCTCATTGTTAGGAACTAGCTGGTACAAATTATTGCCCTGTGGTTGGACATTATAACAGCCAATGAGCGCGAACTCCTTCCTGAACCGATGGTAGATGGGACGTGTGTACACAGCCAAAGCTTGCTTCTCAATAGGGAACGGCGACCATGGATCTGGCTCAAGCTCATCCGTGCGGAAATCATTGTGGCCCTCTTTACCCAATATCCGTTGCTGTAGCTTCTCATATTGTTTAACAAAATGCTTGATTGAGTTGCGAGGGTTGATGTAACGTTTTAGAACAGCGTTAAACCCCTCACTCCTCTGAGTTGATTGCAAAAATGGGAAGAATCGATGTCTGTAGTAGCATGGAACCCAGAATTTTGCATACTTCTTCAACCATAAAAATGTTTCATGTGTTGGAGATATGCCCAAGAGGCAATAATAAATGGTTATTATATATCTTTGTGTTTATGATAATGTTTATATACCATGCTATAATTGTATTAACCGAAACATTGATACATGTGTGATATGTAAACAACAAAGAGTCCCTAGTAAGCCTCTTAACTAGCTTGTTGATTAATAGATGATTAGTTTCATAATCATGAACATTGGATGTTATTAATAACAAGGTTATATCATTATATGAATGATGTAATGGACACACCCAATTAAGCGTAGCATAAGATCTCGTCATTAAGTTATTTGCTATAAGCTTTCGATACATAGTTACCTAGTCCTTATGACCATGAGATCATGTAAATCACTTATACCGGAAAGGTACTTTGATTACACCAAACGCCACTGCGTAAATGGGTGGTTATAAAGGTGGGATTAAGTATCCGAAAAGTATGAGTTGAGGCATATGGATCAAACAGTGGGATTTGTCCATGACGGATAGATATACTCTGGGCCCTCTCGGTGGAATGTCGTCTAATGTCTTGCAAGCATATGAATAAGTTCATAAGAGACCACATACCACGGTACGAGTAAAGAGTACTTGTCGGGAGACGAGGTTGAACAAGGTATAGAGTGATACCGAAGATCAAACCTCGGACAAGTAAAATATCGCGTGACAAAGGAATTGGTATCGTATGTGAATGGTTCATTCGATCACTAAAGTCATCGTTGAATATGTGGAGCCATTATGGATCTCCAGATCCCGCTATTGGTTATTGGTCGGAGTGAGTCAACCATGTCCACATAGTTCACGAACCGTAGGGTGACACACTTAAAGTTGGATGTTGAAATGGTAGAACTTGAATATGGAATGGAGTTCGAATATTTGTTCGGAGTCCCGGATGAGATCCCGGACATCACGAGGAGTTCCGGAATGGTCCGGAGAATAAGATTCATATATAGGAAGTCATATTCCAAGTTTGGAAATGATCCGGTGCATTTATGGCAGGTTCTAGAAGGTTCTAGAAAAGTCTGGAAAAGCACTATGGAAGGTGGAGTCCGGAAGGACTCCACAAGGCCAGCCAAACCCTAGAGGGAAAGTCCAAGGTGGACTTCCCCAAGGTGGCACCCCCTTCATGGAAAGGTGGGAGTCCACTTGAGGTGGGAATCCCACCTTGGGTAGGTTTCCCTACACATGGAAGGTTTTGGGTTGGGGTCTTATTCGAAGACTTGTAGACCAACTCTTGGGTGTTCCACCTATATAATGAGGGCCAGGGGAGGGGGCCGGCACACAAAAGCCTCAAGCTTGGCCGCCCCCTATAGTGGCCGGCCACCCCCTCTCCCCAAACCCTAGCGCCCCTCCTCCACCATATCCCGCTCGCTTAGCGAAGCTCCGCCGGATTTCTCCACCGCCACCGACACCACGCCGTCGTCTTTGTCGGATTCAAGAGGAGCTACTACTTCCGCCCCCTGGAACGGGAGGTGGACGTCGTCTTCATCAACAACCGAACGTGTGACCGAGTACGGAGGTGCTGCCCGTTCGTGGCGCCGAACCGATCGTGATCAAGATCTTCTACGCGCTTTTGCAAGCGGCAAGTGAACGTCTACCGCAGCCAACAAGAGCCTCCTCTTTGGAATCTCTTCAAGGGTGAGTCTCGATAATCCCCTCGTTGCTACCGTCTTCTAGATTGCATCTTGGCTTGGATTGCGTGTTCGCCGTAGGAAAATTTTTGTTTTCTATGCTGCGTTATCCTACTGTGGTATCACAGCCGTGTCTATGCATAGATGGTTGCACGAGTAGAACACAATGGTTTGTGGGCGTTGATGCTCTTGTTATCTTTAGTTGAGTACTTTGCATCTTTGTGGCATAGTGGGATGGCGGCCGGGCTAACTTTACATGACCGCGTTCATGAGATTTGCTCCACGCTCGACATGCAACTTGTATTGCATAAGTGGCTTTGCGGGTGTCTCTCTCCTACTATAGTGAAGATTCAATTTACTCTTCTATTGAAAACACTAGTATCACCGTTGTGGTTCATGTTCGTAGGTAGATTGGATCTTACTCGAAAACCCTAAACCACGTAAAATATGCAAACCAAATTAGAGAACGTCTAACTTGTTTTTGCAGGGTTTGGTGATGTGATATGGCCATAATGTGATGATGAATATGTATGAGATGATCATTATTGTATTGTGGCAACCGGCAGGAGCCTTATGGTTGTCTTTAAATTTCATGTTGTAGTATTTCAAAGTAGTTGTAATAGTTGCTACATGGAGGACGATCATGAAGACGGCGCCATTGACCTTGGTGTTTTGACGATGATGGAGATCATGCCCGTTGATGATGAGATCATGTCCGTGCTTTGGAGATGAAGATCAAAGGCGCAAAGAAAAAAGGGCCATATCATATCACATATGAATTGCATGTGATGTTAATCCTTTTATGCATCTTATTTTGCTTATATGGCGGTAGCATTATAAGATGATCCCTCACTAAAATCTCAAGATAATAAAGTGTTCATCCTTAGTAGCACCGTTATCAAGTCTTGTCGTTTCGAAGCATCTCGTGATCGGGTGTGATAGATTCAATAAGTACATACAACGGGTGCAAGAAGTTTTGCACATGCGGATACTAAGGTGGCCTTGACGAGCCTAGCATGTGTATGGTCTCGGGAACACGTGATACCGAAAGGTAGAGCATGAATCATATGATTGATATGATGAACACTTTGAGTGTTCGCCATTGAAATCACACCTTTTCTCGTGATGATCGGGTTTAGGTGCGGTAGATTTGGTTCATGTGATCACTAAGACAATGCGAGGGATATGTTTTGAGTGGGAGTTCACCTAGTGTTTTAATTATATTGAATTAAAATTTTGAACTCAATTTATCATAAACATAGTCTGAGTAGTATTTTGAATTAATTTTGTAGTATTGGCATCCGTTTACTACTTGCGCTAGTCTTATAATTGAGATAGAAATACGTTAAAATCTGACTAGAAACTTTACGGATTAGTACCGTATTGTTAATGAATCAAGAAATGATTAAGTCCTATTGCAAACATTTAGTGAAACTCACTTTGTTGATTCAGAGAGCTATGGTTTCAATTAGTACCTAAAGTTATCTTGTCTCCGTGAAACTTGAAGTTCAAATCTGTTTGAAAAAATGAAAATTTAGTTTTCAGAAATAATCAAGGTACGAGATATATGTGATATCTAAGACCTTATTACAAGATGATAGAATATAAATTTGGTGAGACTACATAAACCCATAAGTTTATGGGAATGTACGAAGGTTGAAGACGCAAGACGTCCCAATCCTCCAACTATAGGAACACTAACAATATTCGAATATCCATGAAGTGATTGTCCTTAGTATGCACCGTTGCTAAGACTCGTCGTTTCGAAGCATCACGTGATGATCGGGTGTTATAGATTCTACGTGTGCTTACAACGGATGCAGCCAGATTTGCACATACAAATACTAAGGTTAAACTTTATGAGCCTAGCATGTAGACATGGTCTCAAAAGTCGTCATGATATAATGGATAAAATTATGAGTGAAATTGTTCATCATATTAAAAGGTTACTAATAGTGAAATCGAACACTTGTCATATGATGATCAACTTCAAAGAACCTCAAGGTTATTGGTATTTGATCAACAAACCTAGAAGTTATTGATATTGAAGTGTTTTTCTGAATAATGAGGAAAGCTAAAAGAGAAACTACAAAAGATTATTGGCAGAAAAGAAAGAAAGACTAGAAAGTCTAGCTAGGTGTATAAAATGATATACATGTTATGGATGTATTCCTCATTTGGTCACACAATAAAATTCTTGGGTATTTGTACCATATTGGTTGGTATGAAGTGTCATACAAAACAACGCAATACAAGAATACAATGGCCTAAGTGACGACAAGGAATATGATAGGAATACACGTCTTGGAACAAAAATAAAGTGTTATTATATTCGTCGTTGGTATTCTAGCCCTTAGAATTTATAATAAAGAACTTAATAATTGTTATTTTGCTGGTCAAATGAAAACAATAAGTTGTTCAAATTATGACATTACTCCATGTATGATGGATAAGTTATTATAAATCTTAATGGTGAAACACACATACATAACACCGACGCTAAAATGCCATAAGGCAAATGATTTGAATTCCACTTATTTGTGGAACCGCCATTTAGGTCATGTTAGAAAGGAACGCATGAAGGAACTCCATGCAAATGGATTTTGGAGTCATTTGATTTTTGAATCGTTTGGCGCTTTGCAAATCTTTCTAAAGAGAATGACTAAAATACCGTTCATAGGCCAAGAGTTGAACGGGCAACTAACTTAGTGGAAAAATACATGATGATGTATGTGGTTCACTGGGCATAGTTGTGTGCGGGAGATTCTTCTACTTCATGAAAACTTCCAACAATGAATTGAGTATATATGTATATATTCGATAAGGAAGAAGTTTGAAACATTTGAATAGATTCAAATAAATTTCAGCATGAAGTGGAAATCATCGTAATAGAAAAGTCAAATATCTATGATTCGATCATAGTGGAAATATTTGAATTACGAGTTTTAGCAAACATCTAAGAGAGTTATGAAGTTGTTCTACAACTCACGTTTCTTGGAGTATCATAGTGATGATGGAGTATCCGAGAGATGTATCCAAACCTTGTTGGATCAATGATGAGATAAAATATTGATGCCATTATATTTTGTGGATTATGCTTTAGAGACTTTTACACCGAATAGAGCATCATCATGATCCGTTGAAATGACACCATACGAGTTATGAATGGGTATAATAGTCTTTCTTTAAATTTTGGTCTAAGAGTTTACAACCAAAATCGGATGAATGTCTTTGTTGGTTATCCCGAGATTTAATTGGGAATTCTTCCCACGAGACAAAGACAAAGTGTTTGTCAATGTTTCTTATATTTCGAGAAATTGTTTCTAGTGAAGTATTTGAGTGGGAGGACAATATAATTTGATAAGGTTTATGAACCTGAGCATAATGATCAGAGTAGCGCAACATCGGAATTTGTTTCGGAAGCGGCCACAACGATCATGGCTCCCATGACTACAAAGTGTTTTAGCCATGGAGATCGAAGTACATATTGAACCTTGTAGGTATGGTTTACTTTGTGATCAAATAAATGATTTGTGAACAAAGGATTGATTTTGAATAATGATAAACCAACTACAAACAAAGAAGTTATGATGGGCCCTGACTCCGTTAAAATGGCCATGCGCCATGAAATCCATAATAGATGAATACTTTTAAAGTAAATGGATCTATAGACTTGGATGAAATATCCTTAAAGAAGCTCGACTTGTCGAAAATTGTTTACGACAAAGTTCAAAGAGTTGACTACGATAAGATTAGATCTTCCGTAGCAATGCTTATAGTCTATGTGGATTATTCTAGTAATCGCTACATATTTCTTTCATGAGATATGATAGTAGGATGGCAAAATACATTACTTAACAGAAGTGTGTATTAAAGGTGTATACAAGATACAACCAAGAGTTTTGCATGTCCGTAGAATACTAGATAGGTATACAAACTTCAATTGGATGAAGTGAGTATCGCGGAGTTGGAATCTTCACGGATGAAATAGTCAAAGAGTTTTTGATTTCATCAAGAGACGATGAAGAGGCTTGTATTTGCAAGAAATTAAGTGGGAGCGCTGAGACATATTTATAATACTTTATGTAGGTGACATATAGTTGGTTATAAATGATGTAATTATATACTTGATTAAAAGGTTTCATTGAGAAATTAATTTCAATGAAAGGATATGGACTGAAACATATTTAGTGTCAAGATCTATGAAGATAGATTGAAACACATAATAAGTTTAAGTCAAAGTACATAGAATGGATATTGAAGTAGTTCAATATATAAATATTAAGAAAATGTTCTTGTCATGTTAAGTTTTAACAAGACTTGAATGTATCTGACACTCAATGAGTAAAAACACATGAGTGATTATAGATCGAATAATATGTACACAATCAGATGTCATGTGCTATAAAGTGTTATGAGTATATACCAGAATGATTCATATGATGATCATTGGACGACAAGAATATCCTTGAGTACTTTAGAAGAACTAAGGATATATATATATATTTTTGTATGAAGAAATGACAAACAAATCGCTGTAAGGTGTTACACCGATATTGGTTTTGTCACATATAAAATATAATTTCAAATCTCAAATTAGACTAAGTGTTGTTTAAAAGGTAGCACAATGAGCTAGAAGTTGTCTATGCTAGATTTAGAAGAGTTCTAAATATTGTGATGGATTCTACAAAAGAAGGCAGAATATATCATTGTTTTGACAATGGCAAAGGATGTTAAGTCAGGAGGTTCTTTGAGAACTTGGTGTAGTTCCGACAAAGTCAAACTTTGAAGCTATATTGTGTGTGACAATATTAGTGACATATTTCAGACGGAATTAAGGTTCCACCAGAGGACTAAGCATATATGCCGACTCATTTGGAAAATGAGTGATGCGCCAATGATTGAATTATAAATTTTAAGCATGTAAATGACTTAAGACCTCTCCCGTGAGCAAAACATGATAAAGCACCAGAAGGCCAGGTGTTATATCTTTACATATGTAAACTAGATTATTGACTCTAGTGCAAGTGGGAGACTGTTGGAGATATGCCCAAGAGGCAATAATAAATGGTTATTATATATCTTTGTGTTTATGATAATGTTTATATACCATGCTATAATTGTATTAACCGAAACATTGATACATGTGTGATATGTAAACAACAAAGAGTCCCTAGTAAGCCTCTTAACTAGCTTGTTGATTAATAGATGATTAGTTTCATAATCATGAACATTGGATGTTATTAATAACAAGGTTATATCATTATATGAATGATGTAATGGACACACCCAATTAAGTAGCATAAGATCTCGTCATTAAGTTATTTGCTATAAGCTTTCGATACATAGTTACCTAGTCCTTATGACCATGAGATCATGTAAATCACTTATACCGGAAAGGTACTTTGATTACACCAAACGCCACTGCTAAATGGGTGGTTATAAAGGTGGGATTAAGTATGAGTTGAGGCATATGGATCAACGTGGGATTTGTCCATCCCGATGACTGATAGATATACCTGGGCCCTCTGTGGAATGTCGTCTAATGTCTTGCAAGCATATGAATAAGTTTATAAGAGACCACATACCACGATGAGTAAAGAGTACTTGTCAGAGACGAGGTTGAACAAGGTATAGAGTGATACCGAAGATCAAACCTCGGACAAGTAAAATATCGCGTGACAAAAGAAATATGGTATCGTATGTGAATGGTTCATTCGATCACTAAAGTCATCGTTGAATATGTGGGAGCCATTATGGATCTCAGATCCCGCTATTGGTTATTGGTGAGTGAGTACTCAACCATGTCCACATAGTTCACGAACCGTAGGGTGACACACTTAAAGTTGGATGTTGAAATGGTAGAACTTGAATATGGAATGGAGTTCGAATATTTGTTGAGTCCGGATGAGATCCCGGACATCACGGGGTTCCGAATGGTCCGGAGAATAAGATTCATATATAGGAAGTCATATTCCAAGTTTGAAATGATCGGTGCATTTATGGCAGGTTCTAGAAGGTTCTAGAAAAGTCTGAAGGCACTATGGAAGGTGGAGTCCGGAAGGACTCCACAAGCTTGGCCAGCCAAACCCTAGAGGGGAAAGTCCAAGGTGGACTTCCCCAAGGTGGCCGGCCACCCCCTTCATGGAAAGGTGGGAGTCCCACTGAGGTGGGAATCCCACGGGTAGGTTTCCCTACACATGGAAGGTTTTGGGTTGGGGTCTTGTCGAAGACTTGTACACCAACTCTTGGGTGTTCCACCTATATAATGAGGGCCAAGGGGAGGGGCCGGCTACACAAAGCCTCAAGCTTGGCCGCCCCTATAGTGGCCGGCCCCTCTCCCCAAACCCTAGCCCCGCTCCTCCACCATATCCCGCTCGCTTAGCGCTCGCCGGGCCTCCCACCCGACACCCGCGTCGTGCTGTCGGATTCAGGAGCTACTACTCGCTGCCCGCGAACGGGAGGTGGACGTCGTCTTCATCAACCGAACGTGTGACCGAGCACGGAGGTGCTGCCGTTCGTGGCCGACCCGATCAGATCAACGCGCTAGCGGCAAGCGGCAAGTGAACTCTACGCAGCAACAAGAGCCTCCTCTTGTAGGCTTTGGAATCTCTTCAAGGGTGAGTCTCGATAATCCCCTCGTTGCTACGTCATCTTGGCTTGGATTGCGTGTTCGCCGTAGGAAAATTTTTGTTTTCTATGCTGCGTTATCCTACATCATGCTCAGCTAACTCCCACTTTGCAATCATCTCTGCCCATCTTGCTTCAAATTCATCCTCACTCATACTTTCATTGATGCATTCATTGAAGTCATCAGCCAAACCAGGGTGCCTACCTAGGAATGGCCCGAGCTTCTCATTTGCTTTCTTCATAACGTGCCAGCGACAGTTTCGATGCACAGTGTCAAAGAAAACTTCTTTGATTGCATTCCTCATAGCCTGGTCTTGGTCTGTTATAATATTTGTTGGCTGCAACCCATGCATAGCATCAAGGAACTGCTTGAAAAGCCATGTAAAACTCTCCTCTTTCTCATCCCTTAGGAAACCACAGCCAAGCATGAAGGACTGTCCATGTCTGTTTATCCCAACAAATGGAGCAAATGGCATATTGAACTGATTAGTCAAGAAAGTTGTATCAAATGACACACAATCATGATATGCTTCTGTGTAAGCCTTCCTTGCAGCACTGTCAACCCAGAAAATGTTTTCAACCCTGTGCTCTTCATCAAAAGAAATTCGAGAGTAGAAACCCGGGTCCTTGTCCTTCAACTCTGCAAAATAAGCCACTGTCTCAGCAATGTCCCATTCCTTCTCCTCCTTCCTCAAACTTGTTCGCAGATTTGTTATAGCTTTTGGATCATAGGGGACGAAACATTCTTCACCATAAAAAGAAGACATCACTGTCATCATACGCCCCGTTTCTAAGTTGCAGTCATGTAGGCATTTCAGGAACTCCCTTTCATCTCTAGGTATGCCTTTGTGTGATCTCAGGTACTTTGTCAGTGAAGGTTTCACAAGCATGGGGTGATTGTGTTCTGCAATAAAATATGTCACTTCATATTTGTTGTTAATCAACTTCACACACATTTTTGCTGGGCACTTGGTTTGCTTTATTTTTTCCCTTTGCCGCTTAACTCCTGCAGATTTTGGTTTCTTGGACGGTCCAGCTTCTTCTCCATCCCCATCTTCATCATCTAGCTGGACAGGGCTAACCTCTTCTACAAATTTGACTCTCTCCTCTTGAATTTGCTCTTCTGTTTTCGGTGCCCGATACTTGTTGCACACAAATTGTTGCTTCCGCACCACCTTAGTGAAAGGTTGCCTTAGTGATGTGTTTGACTTGATAGAAAACCCCAGTCTTTTTGAGTAAGCATTGTAGTGCTCTCTGGCATCTTCGATTGTGTCAAATCGCATACCAAGGAAGGGTTCTTGAGGACTAGATGCAACTTCTTCATTAGGAGCAACTCCATCAGCACCATGATCCGCCAACTCAGGGTTAGAAGAACCAGAAAGGGTTGTAGTAGGCATAGTTGTTGTGTTGATATTTTCAGTGCTAGGATTTGCTGGAGGTGGTGCTGCATTGAATTGCTGCCCTCCACCACTGTGCACATCAGAGTCACCACCTTGTCCACCATGCTCAACAAGGAGTGGGTCCTGAGACTCATCGACAACCTCCGTCTGGTCAGCTTGAGTGCAGAAAAAGGGGTCACTGCCATTTATTCCTGCATCTTCCATGTCAACATCGTCTGGTTCTAGGTTCAGGTCCAAACCACTCATCTGCAAAACAGAAAGTAATTTCATTAGTTTTGTAAGTAAACTTGAAAACTTTGTTTATGGATGCATCTAAAGTTGCTTCTCTGAAAGATCTAAGTTTGTACACTAAGGCCATCTAAGTTGTTTTTCCGAATTGCTTTTTTTATTCAGACCTGCATGACATAGTCTACCAAAATTTATTCTTGTCACCACCATTCACACCTTCTCACAAAATTGCTTTTTCAGGTACTGGAGGCTAGCATGGACCAGTTCAAGAGTCTACTTTTGCTTCATCGATCAGCCACGGAGAAAACGGTGCAAACTCTATGTTTTAGCACTATGACAGAAGAAACTTTTGCTTCGCATGTCAAACGGTAGCTAAGTCGGATAGTTTACTGTTTAGTTTTGTCATGTGACAGTACTAGTTCTTTGTTGAAACATAGTTTGTTCTTCGGTGAACCGGTTGTCTCGATGCTTTCGACAAACTAAGGGTACCTAATCCTACTATAGAACCTTCCGAGTACTATGTGACCATCTAAATGCATTGCTAGTCCTTCGATTTTTTGTGTGGCTTATTCTATGGTTAGTATGCATCAGAACAGCTAACTGAGTTGCTTTGCAAGGAGTTGTCTTGAGTAAAATCTGAACTGAAAAGCAACTTCCTTGAGAATACCGCCAAATTATAACAGGTTTGTGCCCACAAAGTTGAGTTTTTTTTGATCTACATGTGTCCTGTTACAAGTACATGCTGGTCTTTTTCTATGACATACATGTTTGCAATTTCTCATGAATTTGTATGGATGAGGACCATTCTTATGCATCAGGAAGCAATTTTTCTGATTGAATAGTTGTGTTTTATGCATCAAGCACTACTTGTTTCAGATGATATGGATCTGATCATGTAGATCTGATCTTGTTTTGTGTTTTGCTCAGTTTTTGTGTTCTTTTTCTGGGGAAGAAAACTTGCAGATCTGGTTGCCAGGTTCAAAAGGTTGAACAAAAAATAGCAAAGGGGAGATGGGAGGGGGAGGTAAGAATCTGTGCAAATCTGACCTTGGTTTGTCCAGCCTCTGAAACTTTGATTTGCTGGAGGTGAATCAGAGAAGCAACTTTTGCTGTTTTTTGTGCTGGTAGTTGATGTCTTTTGTGTTGACTGCAATGGAGATCTGATGAGTGAGGGAGAAGAAGATGCAGGCTTGAGAGGAAGTAGTTGCCGGCTTGCTGGGGAGGAAGAAGAAGCTTTTATGGAGAAGAAGCTTCAATGTAGAGGCTGCAATGGAGATCTGGAGGAGTTGCAGGCTGGGGAGGAAGAAAGATCTGGAGGAGCAGACTTGGGAGGAAGAAGAGAGAAAAAGGAGGCCGGGAAGGTAGCGTGCAGAATCAGAAGGAAAGGGAAGGGAAATAGGGGACGGTGGGACGGTGGGCCCGACTTGATTCTGTCGGGATTTGTTGTGATTGGGTCGATCTGGTCGTGGGGGGTCCGCTTTCCTTTTCTGGAGCGGGTTGGTCGGCGGGGGCGGGGCCACTTTCCTTTTTTGGCGCGTTGGCTGGCTGGAACCAACGAGCAAACGTTTGCTCGCTAGACCAGTCCTTTATCTTTTATGCTAAGTCCTATTTTTAAATTTAACCAATTTTATAAAAAAGAGTAGCAACATATTCTATATAGTAACATTTTTTCGAGAAATGAAATATATTAATATCGTGAAGATACCAAATACACATAGCCTCTGTACCAACTAAATGTCCAAAGATATAAGGATGCACACAACCGAGGAAAAATAAACAAGAGAGAAAAAGAAAAACAACGACGGTCACAGTGATTAAACACTCACAACAACAACACTCTAACCACCACCAAAAACAACATTCAAATTACACGAGAGATTCTCCAAAAGAAACGTCTCCAAGAAGGAAACAACACAGCACCATTGTCGTCGCTCGATCGAATATATTGGGTTTTCACCCTGGAGAATGTTTGAGGTTTTAAAATAATATCTTTAACAAAGTCATTACCAGGTACAACCAACGAAGACAAGACCTTGGATTTTCACCCTAGGAAGACATGGTGCTCGAGGATCACTACCAAAAATGTAGTTCCCTTACTAAGTCTGCTGCTGCAAGTCTCCAAACACCCGACACACAGAAAGAACTTGTGCCGCATAGTCTTCATCACAACCAAGTCTCATCTCTGCCATTACCAACCTCCGATTACAACCACCATGACTTTCTCCACCTCTGTTAATTTCACGGAAATCTATATTTCAACATGGTCCATGACTGAAGCTTCGTGCCACGCCCTCATGAAGCCTCACTAGCTGGAGATAAGATCGGGCGGAACGGTATTAATTCTGATCTAGATATTCAGTGGTACCATGCGCCAATCAATGTAAATCACCAAGAGGAAGACCAGAACTCGTCGACGTCTAGATAAAGTAGAGCTTAATGAGAAGATCGACGTCCTGGCGCCCAAAGATCCGCAGAGCCCCACTGCCTTATTCGAACAAGGCTGAGAAGCACACAGCTCTAGCCGCGGGTACGAGTTGTGCACCGCCCGCCAGAGCAGATCGCGTCTAGGCCTATCCACGGTGCCACCCGAGTAACCAACACAACCACCCGCCTTGCCACCAGGCCCCAACCCCAAGACCTGACTCTGCCTCTCCGCCCCTTTGGGAGCAGGGGTGCCTCGACCGAAGCGTCTATGACCGACTCTAGCAGCTCTAAGGGTGACCGCCTCGATGCGACCCTTTCCAACCCACGACATTCCCTAGATCGCGGCAGATCCAGATCGGGCCCATACTGGCGTGCCTCCTTCTGATGCTCCCGTTGCCGACACATCTCATATTCTCACCGCCAAGCTCCACAGTTGTGCCCCCGGAGGCCACCATGCTAGCCATGAACTTCGCTGCACCGTCGGTCGAAGTCAAAGCCCACCGCTGCTAGCCGCGACCGCCCCACTAGGCCACCCTAGCGTGTGGGTAGAGGAGATCCTGCAGCCGTCGGCACTGCGTGGGCTTTTCCCGGGGGCTGCCTCCGGCGGTGGCAGGGGAGCGGGAGGTGGCATGGGGGGTGTTGGGACGGGCTAGGGTTCGTCCACACCATCGCTCGCGGGTGGCGAGAGCAGGAGCCAGAAAGCGTTACTTTCCGCGGGGTATAACATAAGTTGGTATATTATGAAATTACGTTTCAAAACTGATCTAGTAATACTAATTTAGTCTCATAAATTCTACTTTTTTTCCTATAACGTAAACAAATTATATGTTTGACCTACTTCAAAAAAAAATTATATGTTTGACGTAAGATAAAAGATAGAAATACATATGTTCATGGACACAGGGACTTACTCTTTTTTTTTAGCGAACACAGGGACTTACTCATGCATAAGAGAAGACCCGAGGCATCCAATCACATTATAGACCCAACATAGAGTGGATTTTCAGAACCTGCAGGCATTTGCTCCCGTCCCAACTCCAACATTTATTGGTCCACGTTGGTAGTGGGGCCATTATGGTGGCAGGGTATTCCTCCCGTAAATTGGGTAATTAATGTGTATATTGCGGTGGGCCCCGTGTCAGAGGAGACTAATTTCTCCCGTGACCACACCCCTCCCAATGTACCTCTATCTCTCTCCTCGTCCAGCCACGCACATGGCGGCCACGCCGCCGCGCAGATGGCGAACCAGGCGTTGCATGGGACCGGCCGGAACACCTGCCCGCTGCCATGGTGGCGGAGCGCCTGAGCCGCTCGTGCAAAAGGTGCTCTCTAGGGCGACCTCGTCCAAGAAGGCGAAGAAGGCCGGCGCCTTAGGGCATCTCCAACCGGGCGACCCATCCCGCGTCCGCGCGTCCGGATGGGTCGAAACGGACAAAAACGCGGTCCAGCGCGCGGACCATCCCTAAAACGGACGGCCGGGCGTCCGGACGACCCAAACCCGGCCCAAATCTTGGACGGGTTTGCGTGGCCGCGGACGCGAAAGGCTGGTCGCTCGCGTCCTCCCTTGTCCGCCCCTGCCCGCCTGTCTGCCTCCCAAAACACAAGCCCGTCGCACACATCTCCCCACCGCTCCGCCGCCACCCACGGACCGGCGATTTGGGAGCGCGTGGACGCCGGCCATCGTCGTCGAGACGCCGGCAAGCGGGGCGGAAGCAGAGGTCTAGGCCCCGCGCTGCTTTCGCCGCGTCGTAGCAGAGTCGGAGGACGCCGCCGCCGGCGCTGTTGTCCTCTCACCGTCGCGACACCTCCCGCCGTTCGTAGCTGCGCCGTTTCCGCCGGAGGTGAGCTCTCCTGCCCGTGTTTCCAGACGGCTGAGACGGCCATGCCTGCAGGTCCCTACGGAAGCATTTCGATCGCCTCCGCCTGCGAGGTGTTCGTTGAAATGCTCGAACTGAAATGTGTCCCTTTTCAGATCATGGTGGACAGCGACGACGAATACTACTTCAAGAACTTCATCGACACGTCGTCAGAAGAGGAGTCCGACGACGAATTTTTCACGGATGCTGCGCTGCTCATCCACGAGCACATTGTCTCGCAGATTCCCGTGCACCGGGGGTCCTTGCCGGGCCGCGCGGCCGCCTTGGACCGCGAAAGAGAACGCGGCCACGACCAGCTCTTCAGAGACTACTTCCAACCGTCACCAATTTTCGTGCCGCCATTGTTTCGCCGTCGTTTTCGGATGAGCAGGCCGCTGTTCCGCCGGATAATGGATGGCGTGAAGATCTACGACGACTACTTCCGTGCGAAAGTGGATGCACTTGGCAAGGTAGGCCTCTCTTCGTACCAGAAATGCACGGCAGCGATTAGGATGCTCGCATATGGCGTTGCCGGTGATTTCGTAGATGAGTACACGCGCATGAGTGAGTCAACCGCCCTGGAATCGATGTACAGGTTCTGCAGAGCATGATCGGTTCGTTCGGAGAACAATACCTCCGGCAACCTAATGCAGAGGACACAGCTCGTCTGTTGTCGATCAACGCTGCCGGGGGTTTCTGGGATGCTTGGCAACATAGACGCATGCGGGAGTGGAAGAACTGCCCTTTGGTTGGCAGGGCATACAGCGGCCATTCGGGTGCACAGTCATTCTTGAAGCTGTTGCTTCCCATGACACATGGATTTGGCACTCATTCTTCGGAATGGCTGGCTCGCACAATGACATCAATGTGCTGCAGCGCTCTCCGGTGTTTGATAGGTGTAATATCCCAGGTTTAGAGGCTATAAAATGAGAGAACACCAAAGTGTGCATTGCATTCATGCATAGAAAATCCGGGGAATTTTTGCGCTTCCAAATAAAACTTACCACAGTAACTGAAGTTTCACTTGACTTGCTGGAATTGAAGTAGATCATCAAGTCAAGCGCTATAAACTTCATTGTGATCTTTGCTAAAACCCTATTTTGGGTAGAGATGATTAGATCTATGGGCTAGATCAAATGTAATTAGTTTTATAACAAACAACACCTTAAGTAAGGGTCAACTACAAGATTCTATAAAAGATCCCAACATGACATTCCTTACAACAACACATGAATGATTATTCAACCATAAATTAAAGAACATGAATAATTAAGAAACTATTCTTTACTTATCTTTTCCAAGTATTTTACTAAATAAATGTTTCTACCATGATTCTCATGGTATATCTTCAACTACCTTTGTGTGTAACTTAATTCACTTATAAATAAGGTAAACCACAGGGTCTAGAGTGCATAAAGACCACACATTCTTATTTAAATTATAACTTATTAAATATATGGAATATCATAAAACTGAATCCATTTACATTATAAGTTATAGTTCAAACTATTTGAATAAAATTATTCATGAGTATTTTGAAACTCATATGATCATGCCTTGGTGCAATCAAACACCAACTATTCAAAATTGAGGAATAACCTTCAACCTTGACTTTTGACCAATATTATAACATAAATCCAATCAAATATGATATAGTGACTCATCCACAATAATAAAACCATCCACAAGATATTTAGTAACAAATGCCACTTGGCTATCCAAATATAATTCATATGAGAGGATAATGATCATGCCACATAGGATGAAAATATCTACATGACTTGCATCCCAAGACTTGCCACCTCATGCTCAAAGGATTGCTATGGATGAGGGCATGACAACCAAGCACCTTACTCATCAAACCAAAACAAGAGTCACCCACCTATGTGTCATGACACTAGAGCTTGCCCAAGCCTATAAAAGGAGCCACACCCTTCATCCATTTGATCATCTAGCACCATAATACAAGGAAACCAAAACCTTGAGACCACCCATACATTAGCTAGGATCAAGATGAAGAAGCTAGGAGGTGGAGGCATACCACAAGATGCAGGTTTATCAGATTTCCAGAAGAATAAGCTACATAAGATACCAAGGTAGAATCCCTAGGCAAACCATATATTTTGAGAATCATATCATCATCTCTTGAGTAGGACCTTAGGCTATTAGAAGATATTTAGAAGTGAGAGAGAATATAGATGCTAACCATAGCCATGACTATCTTAGAGAATATTAGAGTAGTATTAAATCTTACTTGTTCAAACCAACCTTTAATCTTGGAGGTGAGAGCCATATCCTATTCATGATCACCACTAAAACCCTAGATCACATTTGAATTTCAATCCAAGTATCACTTGGGATTATAAATAGAACCCTACCATGCCTCATGCCTATTTTATACTTCAATTAGTGAAGCATCATCAAAGCTCTAAACCCTTCACATAGGATTCACCCCACATAAAATATTATGTCCTAACTTGTGTATCATGGATCACAAGTATAAACCAAGCCATATATACTTAAGGACTAAATACCATTTGGTGAGTAGAGTGAACCAATATTCAATTCTATTTTGCTTTCCAAAGAAATTGCTTTGTGAACCAAATGAAATAGTATTTATATAAAATAGAATCACCACTTTAGCAATTGATTCAATTATGAGGAATATAGGATCCATCCTAAATAATTCAAGTCAAAGCTTGATTGATGATTATAGGGTTTATTCAGTCATCTTCTTAAATCCTTAGAAATAATTCCTCACATAAAATCATGACCCAATCCCATCCTCATTACCATTCATTTGAAACTCTAGCAATAATTATACATATGGGAACAAACCATATTGTTAAGTACTAGCTCAACCAAATAATGTGTTCCTTATGGACAAGTTATAAATTTCAAACCACTTAAATAGATTTGGTTCTCAAATAAAAAGAATTGAGATAAACCTTTAAACCCATAACTATTTTAATTATACCTCACTAAAACACAAATTTAATCAAATATTAATCATTTGTTTGAACAACACAAATATGTGGAAAGCATCACTATCAAGTTCTATTAAGATTCACATATTTAAGAACCTGCAAAAATAAACAGAATTCAAATTTGAATTTAACTAACAATTCAAATCAGAAAATAAAACAGAAAATAAATAGACAAGAGAGAGAGAGAGAGGCTTACCCTGGTGGACCTCAGCACCGCAGCAGCCCACGAAGCCTACCCAGCAGAAGCCCACGACGTAGCCCAGCCGCGAACAAAGTCGACCCACCACCATACCGTTTCGATTGCTTTAAAAATCGTGCGAGAGGAAAAACGACGTCCTCTTCTTCCCCGGCGTCGACAGCGCGACCATGCCAGTCGGCGACGCCCTCGTCGATGATAAGCACGGCTCCGGACGCCAACAAGACGCTCAAGACCATGCCCTAATCGATTCGCGTCCGAGCATATCCAGAAGAAAAGATCTGCGCCCAGAGGAATCCTCCAGACACCGCCACCTCTCCGACCATGGCCGTCATCGTGTCGAGGCCACAGGGCTTCCCTTGGCCTATAAATTGGTGGAGAGCAGCATCGTGTAGTCCTTGTTCTTCGCCGCCCATCCAATCTCTCTCAGTCGCCCTCTATCCCTCGTGTTCTTCCTCTACTGGTCGCCGGTGACCATCATGGCGCCGTCGACTGGAGCCACCCCGGAGCTCACCGTTTGGTCGAGGAGATGCGCCTCGACGTAGTCGTTCTTCTGGCAAAGCTACGCATCAAGGAGAGCTCGGAGCGACGCCAATTTTGGGTTTTCCCCTTGCAGCAGATCGCCGGGAATGGCGAAGTCCTCGCCGTCTCCGTCGTCAATCGTCGTCGCCGACCACACCATCGTGTTCAGGGTGAGCATACGCGTCTTTAGAAACTACTTTCGCTTCCTAGAACCCCCTGTAGCTCGCGTTCGAGATCTCGCCGGAGATGTTCCGCCACAGACCCATTCTCCGGTGATACTCCGATGACCCCCTCACGAAACCATCAACACCACTAGCCTCAGTGGGTCGAGGAGATTCGAAAACTATCACTAGGCCGTGCTGGGAGTCGCTAAATCGGCGGCCCCGTCTTCGCCTGGTCGCCGGCGTTGAGCCGACGGCGAGGGTGAAGTGGACGTGGGTCCTCGCAACACTTTTGACTTGGTCAAGCCATCGTGGCGGCTGAGCTGGCCACAGGACCCACCTGTCTGTGGCCAGGGTTAGATCTGTCTCGGTACGTTTAGTATTTAGGTGTAATATTAAAATCCAGTAAATAATTGAAACTTTGAAAAATCATATAAAATTCATTTCAACTCAGAAAAATTCAAATAATATATCCAAATGCTCACAAAAATAAAATCTATTCAAATAAAAATATAAAATAAAAATGTGTGTCAAAATAAAAATTCACTTATTTTTATCTTTATTAATTATGTCTTTCTAATTGTTTTAAATACGATTTTAATTCAATAAATTAATTAAGAATCCAAACTAAATAATAGCTATTCAGTAAGTAAATAAAATGTTAAGATTAATTTTCTTAATCATTTTTTTTAAAATATTAGTGGTAATTCATAAACCCTAAATTGCAAATTACCATTTACCATTTTCTTTAAATATTAATAAAGCAAGAAAATACCAACAACTAATATTATTTTGATAACTCCAAAATTTGTAACTTAAACATTTTTAATTAACAAGTTATCATTTTAAAACCTAATCATAGTTATAAAACCCTAATTCTAAAAATTAAATCCTAACTAAACTTTATCTTAATTCTTAAACCCTTTAAAATAATTAAATGATAAGGTTATTATTAATTTTGTGCAAAGTACTTAGTCCCATTAATTCTAGTACTAATTATTAGCTTAAGCATTGTATCATAATTTAGAAACCCTAGTTTCAATATAAATAAGACCTTGATCCTACTATTTAATGTGTTCATTCTAAATTAGTTGCAATCCTAAAACCCTAGGGGTTTAGCCCATATGATCCTATAAACTTCACTTTACTTATAGCACCTTGATAAGCAACAAATATATGCATGCTCATGACCCACTAGTGCCACCTAGGTATTAACCCTAGCTTGTTAATTAGAGTAGTGTCATTGATCACCACTCCTATATACCACACCATTAGGATCAACCTAAACCATCAAACCCTAGTAGAACCATAATGATGAACCCTAGTACGAACCTTGTGTAGCAAATCATAGCACATGCTCCTATCCAACTAAACCCTATTCATGAAATAATAAACCATCTAGTTGAAAAGCCATTAGTGATTACTTAGTGAAGCAAATATGAAGCCATAGTAAACCTTAATACCTAATTCATAGCATTACCTTGAATCATCCTTTGATATGATGCTTACGAGAAACCATAATAATAAACCTGCCAATACTTGCTACATATAGATCAATACAACTTAAGAACCAACTAGTTCCTATTAGTAAACTAAATGAACCCATTAGTAGACCCTAGAAGCCATAGCTCCTATTCATAGTAGTTCTTGTTCTTATTTAACCTGTTCTTCAAAAGTTATTCTTTTGAAGTACAAATGTCATTTAAACCATAGAAGCCATAGTTCTTATTTGAAATACTTATTATTTCTTAATCAACATGTTCTTCAAAAGTTATTCTTTTGAAGTATAATACATATAATCCTCAACCATGAATCATAGAACTTAAAAGTTGACAACTGTTCTTTACATATTGTTCCACCACTATTCTTTATGTGTATGATTGTTATGATGCATTATATAACTTGTTTATGCTATTAGTATCACCAACCCTAATAAGAACCTTGCTTGAGAACCATCCTAAAAGTGCAACACACACTAAAGAAATCTTTATAACTCATCCACCCTAAATCATCGAGGTTAGGTTACACTTGGGACGATTGCATCTCATATTATGCATTATAGCATCTTTGCCAATTCTTTAAACATTGTCCTTACCGGACAATGATGGTATTTCAGAATTTGGAGTTCTCACGTATCGAAGCTTTTGCCTGCATAATCTTGCAGTCAAGAAAGGCAAGTTCATCGCTTGCTCATGTCATTTGATTATTTTTATCAAATTATATGCAAAGTACTATACTTATCACTCTTGCATTGAAAGACAAATAGTATTTTACAATTATGAATATGACTATGTGGTGGGCAATGGAACCATGGTATGTGTTGATTGGTGGAGGTTCCATTGCACGGGTACTATTCATCTAGGATTAAGTACCAATGCCGTCCAGTGATTCTAGCGCCGTACATATCGCGTTAACCATAAGATCTATAATGGCTCTGGGAAGTCAGCTGTATCTTTTCCCTCTCGCATGCCAACGGACTGGTAATAAGGGTTGCCCGTATCGGTCTATCTTTGGTAAAGGTGGGGACATGTGGTCCTGCACAGTCTACCATTAGATATAGGAGAGGGTAGACTTATTATCGGTCTATGAAGGATTGTAAGGGTTGTCCGGATCAGTCTATCTATGGTGTATAGAACAGGGCACATAAGTTGTTCGGATCAGTCTATCTTTGGTAAAGGTGGGGACATGTGGTCCTGCACAGTCTACCATTAGATATAGGAGAGAACAAGTGCCTGTGTTAGTCTACCCATAGATATAGGAGAGGACAGACTTACAAAAGGGTGGGTCTGCGGGGTCGCGGAGAAGGCAGTGATTGGCTTGGATCTTACACCTGGCCTCACACCAAGGAAGTGTGGACGGGAAAGTGCACACCTGGTTGGCAACAAGGATAAGTTCTCTTATGGGAAAAGTAACGCACCTCAGAGGGTATCAAGAATTGTGGTGTCACTCCTGTTCCGGGAGGGAACTGCGAACGCGGCAGAAAGGAACTCCATGAAGTTCTAGTCAACTGTGAAGACCGACGGGCATAGTTTTCAGAATAAAATAAACCTTTTGAAGAAATTTTATGAAAACTTGCATTGCCTATGACTTTCTGGTCTTGGCTGTAGCTAGTGCATGATACACCTATTTCCCTAATATGAACTTGCTGAGTACGCTCGTACTCATCCCACTCTTAAATCCCCTGCTTAGCTATGGAGGCACCGAAGGAGAATCTACCGTGGAACTCGAATACAAAGGAGTCAACTGCAACAAGATGAAGAGTTCAAGCAAAGGAGTCAATGAAGTCAACTGCTGCAGCAACTAAAGTGGAAACTTAGACTAGTAATAGAAGGGAGCCTTTCCCTAATCCTAGCACCTAAGTAGCTAGATTTCTATAGCTAGTATCTCTGGAGATAGTGATAACAATAAGTTAGACTACGAGTCGTTCTTGGAGCTTTATTTGAAGTTTTACCTCACTGTAAAGTAGGAGGTTGTGTTGATCTTCTGTAAACAGCTTGTGTATCCTTCTATAGACATACCTTGGACTCGCATATGTTTCTGTTGTACCACTCTGAGGGATGTAATATGAGTGGAACGGTGTTTCACTTATGTTATGTCAACGACTTGTGTACTACACCATGCAGTGGTACGCTGGGTCACCGCAGTTGGTATCAGAGCAAATGCTTTGACCCTAGGATTAAAACCCTTTAAAGGAGACCTATAGGTTTGGTAGTGTCTATAGGAAGTAGTCTTAGCTAAGACAACTATGCTAAACCAACTATTCTTATGACTTGAGATGGGTATTCACTTGAGAATAATCCTGACACACTCGAGTCAATCTTTCTTATCTATCTTTCTTAAGTTAAGTTAGTTAGTTATCTTGCTTCATTCCAAATAATTAGAACACCATTGGAGCTTAAGATAATGGGTGGTAGTAGACCACAGTTGGTATACAATACATGGTAGTCCAAAGAGAGGATACAACCACAAGGAAGATATCCTATTGGAAGAAGTATACCAACACAAGTTATAGTTAAGTAATAGTCGTTTAAAATGTCAAATGACTGATGTTTAGTAATATAGATAAGTAATATGAGGTAGTATGTACCTATGAAGAGTCAATCATAGGAGGTAAGGAAGAGTGATAGGAGTTATATAAGTCTACTTTTCATGGTAGAGTTGGTAATCATATATGATTCACTTGAGAGTCATGATGTGATAGAGTAGAACATCATAAGTATGATAACAGAAGTATGATGAGGAGTAGGATTTAAGGAATAGTTCGAAAGCTTAGGCCTTAAAATCCTGGAAAACTATGTCGAGTATGCTAGAACCATAGTCCTTAGTTTAAAGAAGGCTTATTTAGAGCATATCACATAGAGAAATCATGGAGTCATAGGTGATATATTCTAACAATCCTGTGTTTAGAGTAGCCATGTTATAGTCTCGAGAGATCATGTGAGGATAGATTTCAATTAAATGGAAGGTAATTTAGCACTTTCCAAGGAAAATAGGTCAACCACAACTGTTCTGGACCAATTTGCTCAATTTTATTTGATTGCAAGTGAGCAATCGAGGTAAATATTGAGGCAAATAGTAGAAATCCATATATATATGTGCTAAGTATCACAACCTAAACCTATCTTATGTGGTGTTATATACTACACATCTGAGCCTGATGTTTAGGGATGTCTTACCCAACTTTTATATTCAGGCATATAAGGGTGTGTATTATAAGCACAAAGCTGGATTTTCTTGGATATTATTGGATTTTTATTGTTTGACTAGATCCATACATGAAGTTTGACTTTGATATGCAAATGCATGTTGCAATATCAAGCTCTTACTTGATGTTATAGGTCTAGAGGGTAAAGGTATTCGTGTAAGGAAGTGACGAATTCTGAAGATTTTGAAGACAAGATGAAGGTTCATTAGATGAAGGAAGTAAAATTGTGGGAAGTAACCACAATACTCTGAAGGAAGGACTAAACAAAACTCACTTTTATCCTCAATTGAGGAGTACTTCAACATGGAAGTACTATGGAAGTGAGAAAAATAGTGAATATGGAGCAGTAGAAGTGGAGCCATATTCATTATGGAAGAAGGGAATGCTATGAAGTCACTTAAGATACTATTTTCATAGTGTCAACAAGTGGTTTTGTTGCAAAACAAACCCTGGAAAAAGGAAAATAGACAAGTGAAGTCGCAGCTGGTATAATAAGACCGCAGCTGATATAGGATAATCATAAAGAGAAAGTATGTGAAGTGAGGTATATCTTAACTAAAACTATAAAAGTAGCCACAACTGGTAGGTAGATGTTGACTAGAACCATAACATAGCCACAGCTGACATCAAATAAGTTACATCTAGTGCTAGATAGTCTGCAGCTGGTAACAAATAGTCCACAGCTTAATCGTTCTTTCACTCTAAAGGAAAGAGGGATTCCGCAGCTGGTATTCCATAGCGGGTAACCATTTAGTCGGAGGATTCCCATCGGATACCCACAACTGTGTGGATACACCGCAAATAATTCTTCGTGAGACTCTTGGAAAAAGTACAAATTAAAAGCCAGACCAAGACCAATCTTCTAACCTTGGAGTTTAATGATTAGAAGAAAAGGAGTTTAAAAGATCATTAGTAAACTCCAAGGGGGAGAGGAAGATTGAAGGAGAAGTATTAAGATATGATTTGGAGTATGAAAGACGAAGAAGAAGGTCTGAACTGAGAGGAAGTCCGATCCTATTTTCATAAGATTGGTGGAAGTATCCATATAATAGTACTCTCAGGAGGTTGTCAGACCAGAAGCCGAGGTTCATATCTCGAGGAAGTAAGGGTTATACCTTAACTTGAGTGGGTAATTGATAATTACTCAGAAGCAGAAGAACTCAAGTAAGTCTAAGCTAATGAAGTTGGATGAAGAAGATGTCGGAGGACAATCAAAGTCTAAGAAAACAAAAGACCGAAGGGTTTGACCATACCAAAACATAAGCCTATTAGAAAGATTCCATTCATGGAACCTAAAGAAACCAAAAGGAAGATAACTAGTATGAACTAGAAGCCATGATTGGATGGACTAAATGAGTCTAATCCATTCGTAGGACTAAACAACCAGGACCATGCCTATTATAAATACCTTACGAAGTACCATTACATTCGTTATGGTAGTAAGGGAAAAACAATACCTTACTTTAAACCAATCCTTTAGACTTAAGGTTTGGGCACCGCAGCTGGATTACCGCAGCTGGTAGAACCAAGCTTTGAGCACCCAAATAGGAAGATGTCACCACAACCATTAGTAAAGTCCATTAGCATAAGAAGATGTCCTAATCCAAGAATCTTTGGAGAGTAAGCCTATAAGCTTAGAGTGTTGGAAGAAATCATGGGATTGAAGAAAGTATCAGTGCCAGACACCAAAAGACTTCAGGAAGGATCTGGACAAGGGATATATCCAATTATATCTAATGAGATCACCATGGAGTTTGAAGGATTGTGATTTGTTCAAGTCAGTTCAACATTCCGAAACATGAGAGCGTTCGAACTTCGGGACGAAGTTCAGTTTAAGGGGGAGAGGCTGTAATATCCCAGGTTTAGAGGCTATAAAATGAGAGAACACCAAAGTGTGCATTGCATTCATGCATAGAAAATCCGGGGAATTTTCGCGCTTCAAATAAAACTTACCACAGTAACTGAAGTTTCACTTGACTTGCTGGAATTGAAGTAGATCATCAAGTCAAGCGCTATAAACTTCATTGTGATCTTTGCTAAAACCCTATTTTGGGTAGAGATGATTAGATCTATGGGCTAGATCAAATGTAATTAGTTTTATAACAAACAACACCTTAAGTAAGGGTCAACTACAAGATTCTATAAAAGATCCCAACATGACATTCCTTACAACAACACATGAATGATTATTCAACCATAAATTAAAGAACATGAATAATTAAGAAACTATTCTTTACTTATCTTTTCCAAGTATTTTACTAAATAAATGTTTCTACCATGATTCTCATGGTATATCTTCAACTACCTTTGTGTGTAACTTAATTCACTTATAAATAAGGTAAACCACAGGGTCTAGAGTGCATAAAGACCACACATTCTTATTTAAATTATAACTTATTAAATATATGGAATATCATAAAACTGAATCCATTTACATTATAAGTTATAGTTCAAACTATTTGAATAAAATTATTCATGAGTATTTTGAAACTCATATGATCATGCCTTGGTGCAATCAAACACCAACTATTCAAAATTGAGGAATAACCTTCAACCTTGACTTTCTGACCAATATTATAACATAAATCCAATCAAATATGATATAGTGACTCATCCACAATAATAAAACCATCCACAAGATATTTAGTAACAAATGCCACTTGGCTATCCAAATATAATTCATATGAGAGGATAATGATCATGCCACATAGGATGAAAATATCTACATGACTTGCATCCCAAGACTTGCCACCTCATGCTCAAAGGATTGCTATGGATGAGGGCATGACAACCAAGCACCTTACTCATCAAACCAAAACAAGAGTCACCCACCTATGTGTCATGACACTAGAGCTTGCCCAAGCCTATAAAAGGAGCCACACCCTTCATCCATTTGATCATCTAGCACCATAATACAAGGAAACCAAAACCTTGAGACCACCCATACATTAGCTAGGATCAAGATGAAGAAGCTAGGAGGTGGAGGCATACCACAAGATGCAGGTTTATCAGATTTCCAGAAGAATAAGCTACATAAGATACCAAGGTAGAATCCCTAGGCAAACCATATATTTTGAGAATCATATCATCATCTCTTGAGTAGGACCTTAGGCTATTAGAAGATATTTAGAAGTGAGAGAGAATATAGATGCTAACCATAGCCATGACTATCTTAGAGAATATTAGAGTAGTATTAAATCTTACTTGTTCAAACCAACCTTTAATCTTGGAGGTGAGAGCCATATCCTATTCATGATCACCACTAAAACCCTAGATCACATTTGAATTTCAATCCAAGTATCACTTGGGATTATAAATAGAACCCTACCATGCCTCATGCCTATTTTATACTTCAATTAGTGAAGCATCATCAAAGCTCTAAACCCTTCACATAGGATTCACCCCACATAAAATATTATGTCCTAACTTGTGTATCATGGATCACAAGTATAAACCAAGCCATATATACTTAAGGACTAAATACCATTTGGTGAGTAGAGTGAACCAATATTCAATTCTATTTTGCTTTCCAAAGAAATTGCTTTGTGAACCAAATGAAATAGTATTTATATAAAATAGAATCACCACTTTAGCAATTGATTCAATTATGAGGAATATAGGATCCATCCTAAATAATTCAAGTCAAAGCTTGATTGATGATTATAGGGTTTATTCAGTCATCTTCTTAAATCCTTAGAAATAATTCCTCACATAAAATCATGACCCAATCCCATCCTCATTACCATTCATTTGAAACTCTAGCAATAATTATACATATGGGAACAAACCATATTGTTAAGTACTAGCTCAACCAAATAATGTGTTCCTTATGGACAAGTTATAAATTTCAAACCACTTAAATAGATTTGGTTCTCAAATAAAAAGAATTGAGATAAACCTTTAAACCCATAACTATTTTAATTATACCTCACTAAAACACAAATTTAATCAAATATTAATCATTTGTTTGAACAACACAAATATGTGGAAAGCATCACTATCAAGTTCTATTAAGATTCACATATTTAAGAACCTGCAAAAATAAACAGAATTCAAATTTGAATTTAACTAACAATTCAAATCAGAAAATAAAACAGAAAATAAATAGACAAGAGAGAGAGAGAGGCTTACCCTGGTGGACCTCAGCACCGCAGCAGCCCACGAAGCCTACCCAGCAGAAGCCCACGACGTAGCCCAGCCCGCGAACAAAGTCGACCCACCACCATACCGTTTCGATTGCTTTAAAAATCGTGCGAGAGGAAAAACGACGTCCTCTTCTTCCCCGGCGTCGACAGCGCGACCATGCCAGTCGGCGACGCCCTCGTCGATGATAAGCACGGCTCCGGACGCCAACAAGACGCTCAAGACCATGCCCTAATCGATTCGCGTCCGAGCATATCCAGAAGAAAAGATCTGCGCCCAGAGGAATCCTCCAGACACCGCCACCTCTCCGACCATGGCCGTCATCGTGTCGAGGCCACAGGGCTTCCCTTGGCCTATAAATTGGTGGAGAGCAGCATCGTGTAGTCCTTGTTCTTCGCCGCCCATCCAATCTCTCTCAGTCGCCCTCTATCCCTCGTGTTCTTCCTCTACTGGTCGCCGGTGACCATCATGGCGCCGTCGACTGGAGCCACCCCGGAGCTCACCGTTTGGTCGAGGAGATGCGCCTCGACGTAGTCGTTCTTCTGACAAAGCTACGCATCAAGGAGAGCTCGGAGCGACGCCAATTTTGGGTTTTCCCCTTGCAGCAGATCGCCGGGAATGGCGAAGTCCTCGCCGTCTCCGTCGTCAATCGTCGTCGCCGACCACACCATCGTGTTCAGGGTGAGCATACGCGTCTTTAGAAACTACTTTCGCTTCCTAGAACCCCCTGTAGCTCGCGTTCGAGATCTCGCCGGAGATGTTCCGCCACAGACCCATTCTCCGGTGATACTCCGATGACCCCCTCACGAAACCATCAACACCACTAGCCTCAGTGGGTCGAGGAGATTCGAAAACTATCACTAGGCCGTGCTGGGAGTCGCTAAATCGGCGGCCCCGTCTTCGCCTGGTCGCCGGCGTTGAGCCGACGGCGAGGGTGAAGTGGACGTGGGTCCTCGCAACACTTTTGACTTGGTCAAGCCATCGTGGCGGCTGAGCTGGCCACAGGACCCACCTGTCTGTGGCCAGGGTTAGATCTGTCTCGGTACGTTTAGTATTTAGGTGTAATATTAAAATCCAGTAAATAATTGAAACTTTGAAAAATCATATAAAATTCATTTCAACTCAGAAAAATTCAAATAATATATCCAAATGCTCACAAAAATAAAATCTATTCAAATAAAAATATAAAATAAAAATGTGTGTCAAAATAAAAATTCACTTATTTTTATCTTTATTAATTATGTCTTTCTAATTGTTTTAAATACGATTTTAATTCAATAAATTAATTAAAAATCCAAACTAAATAATAGCTATTCAGTAAGTAAATAAAATGTTAAGATTAATTTTCTTAATCATTTTTTTTAAAATATTAGTGGTAATTCATAAACCCTAAATTGCAAATTACCATTTACCATTTTCTTTAAATATTAATAAAGCAAGAAAATACCAACAACTAATATTATTTTGATAACTCCAAAATTTGTAACTTAAACATTTTTAATTAACAAGTTATCATTTTAAAACCTAATCATAGTTATAAAACCCTAATTCTAAAAATTAAATCCTAACTAAACTTTATCTTAATTCTTAAACCCTTTAAAATAATTAAATGATAAGGTTATTATTAATTTTGTGCAAAGTACTTAGTCCCATTAATTATAGTACTAATTATTAGCTTAAGCATTGTATCATAATTTAGAAACCCTAGTTTCAATATAAATAAGACCTTGATCCTACTATTTAATGTGTTCATTCTAAATTAGTTGCAATCCTAAAACCCTAGGGGTTTAGCCCATATGATCCTATAAACTTCACTTTACTTATAGCACCTTGATAAGCAACAAATATATGCATGCTCATGACCCACTAGTGCCACCTAGGTATTAACCCTAGCTTGTTAATTAGAGTAGTGTCATTGATCACCACTCCTATATACCACACCATTAGGATCAACCTAAACCATCAAACCCTAGTAGAACCATAATGATGAACCCTAGTACGAACCTTGTGTAGCAAATCATAGCACATGCTCCTATCCAACTAAACCCTATTCATGAAATAATAAACCATCTAGTTGAAAAGCCATTAGTGATTACTTAGTGAAGCAAATATGAAGCCATAGTAAACCTTAATACCTAATTCATAGCATTACCTTGAATCATCCTTTGATATGATGCTTACGAGAAACCATAATAATAAACCTGCCAATACTTGCTACATATAGATCAATACAACTTAAGAACCAACTAGTTCCTATTAGTAAACTAAATGAACCCATTAGTAGACCCTAGAAGCCATAGCTCCTATTCATAGTAGTTCTTGTTCTTATTTAACCTGTTCTTCAAAAGTTATTCTTTTGAAGTACAAATGTCATTTAAACCATAGAAGCCATAGTTCTTATTTGAAATACTTATTATTTCTTAATCAACATGTTCTTCAAAAGTTATTCTTTTGAAGTATAATACATATAATCCTCAACCATGAATCATAGAACTTAAAAGTTGACAACTGTTCTTTACATATTGTTCCACCACTATTCTTTATGTGTATGATTGTTATGATGCATTATATAACTTGTTTATGCTATTAGTATCACCAACCCTAATAAGAACCTTGCTTGAGAACCATCCTAAAAGTGCAACACACACTAAAGAAATCTTTATAACTCATCCACCCTAAATCATCGAGGTTAGGTTACACTTGGGACGATTGCATCTCATATTATGCATTATAGCATCTTTGCCAATTCTTTAAACATTGTCCTTACCGGACAATGATGGTATTTCAGAATTTGGAGTTCTCACGTATCGAAGCTTTTGCCTGCATAATCTTGCAGTCAAGAAAGGCAAGTTCATCGCTTGCTCATGTCATTTGATTATTTTTATCAAATTATATGCAAAGTACTATACTTATCACTCTTGCATTGAAAGACAAATAGTATTTTACAATTATGAATATGACTATGTGGTGGGCAATGGAACCATGGTATGTGTTGATTGGTGGAGGTTCCATTGCACGGGTACTATTCATCTAGGATTAAGTACCAATGCCGTCCAGTGATTCTAGCGCCGTACATATCGCGTTAACCATAAGATCTATAATGGCTCGGGGAAGTCAGTGTATCTTTTCCCTCTCGCATGCCAACGGACTGGTAATAAGGGTTGCCCGTATCAGTCTATCTTTGGTAAAGGTGGGGACATGTGGTCCTGCACGGTCTACCATTAGATATAGGAGAGGGTAGACTTATTATCGGTCTATGAAGGATTGTAAGGGTTGTCCGGATCAGTCTATCTATGGTGTATAGAACAGGGCACATAAGTTGTTCGGATCAGTCTATCTTTGGTAAAGGTGGGGACATGTGGTCCTGCACGGTCTACCATTAGATATAGGAGAGAACAAGTGCCTGTGTTAGTCTACCCATAGATATAGGAGAGGACAGACTTACAAAAGGGTGTGCGGGGTCGCGGAGAAGGCATGATTGGCTTGGATCTTACTGGCCTCACACCAAGGAAGTGTGGACGGGAAAGTGCACACCCGGTTGGCAACAAGGATAAGTTCTCTTATGGGAAAAGTAACGCACCTCTGCAGAGGGTATCAAGAATTGTGACTGTCACTCCCTGTTCGGAAGGAACTGCGAACGCGGCAGAAAGGAACTCCATGAAGTTCTAGTCAACCTGTGAAGACTGACGGGCATAGTTTTTAATAAAATAAACCTTTTGAAGAAATTTTTATGAAAACTTGCATTGCCTATGACTTTCTGGTCTGTGGCTGTAGCTAGTGCATGATACACCTATTTCCCTAATATGAACTTGCTGAGTACGCTCGTACTCATCCCACTCTTAAATCGCTTAGCTATGGAGGCACCGAAGGAGAATCTACCGTGGAACTCGAATACAAAGGAGTCAACTGCAACAAGATGAAGAGTTCAAGCAAAGGAGTCAATGAAGTCAACTGCTGCAGCAACTAAAGTGGAAACTTAGACTAGTAATAGAAGGGAGCCTTTCCCTAATCCTAGCACCTAAGTAGCTAGATTTCTATAGCAAGCCTAGTATCTCTGGAGATAGTGATAACAATAAGTTAGACTACGAGTCGTTCTTCTGGAGCTTTATTTGAAGTTTTACCTCACTGTAAAGTAGGAGGTTGTGTTGATCTTCGTAAACAGCTTGTGTATCCTTCTATAGACATACCTTGGACTCGCATATGTTTCGTTGTACCACTCGAGGGATGTAATATGAGTGGAACGGTGTTTCACTTATGTTATGTCAACGACTTGTGTACTACACCATGCAGTGGTACGCCGGGTCACCACTAGCGCACGGTCAGTCCCCGATGTGGATTTTGAGATCAATGGCCACCACTACACCAAGGGGTACTACCTTGCTGATGGTATCTATCCACCTTGGGCTACACTCGTGAAGACAATCCGAAACCCCAACTCAGAGCAGGAGGCAAGGTTTGCCAAAGAGCAGGAGGCAGCCCGGAAAGATGTGGAGCGGGCGTTTGGCATCCTCCAAGCTCGTTGGGCTATCGTCAGACACCCTGCCAGAGCCTGGGATGTGCAAACTCTGTGGGAGGTGATGACCGCTTGTGTAATCATGCATAACATGATTGTTGAGGTAGAGCGGGATGATTCACTCTTTGATAATGAGTGGGATGGCCAGGGAGAATTGGTTACTCCTCAAGGTGGTCCGGCATCATTCCAGGACATTCTTCATGCGCACCATGAAATTAGAGATCTGGCTGTACACAACCAGCTTCAGGCTGATTTGGTCGAGCACATGTGGCAGCATGTAGGCAACAATGCTGCAAACAACAATGATGAAGGAAATCCTGAAGCCTAGAGCATTTGTATCGTTTTTTCATTTTATTTGAACAATACTTTATCCTTGATTACATGGACTATGTAATGTGTAATACATTTTGAGCATTTGAACTATTTTATATATTTTATATAATATGTTTTTGCGTTTTTATAGTGAATTTACAAGAAAACATACCATAGGGCAACGCCGACCCAAATCCCGTTGGGCGCACGCGCGACCCAAACGGACGCGCGGACGCGGGCGACGTCCGCGCGTCCGCTCGGCCACGCAAACGCCCAAAACGGACGGCCCAGCGCGTCCGTTTGGGTCGCGGTTGGAGATGCCCTTAGGGCATCTTCAGCGGGGCATCTTCAGCGGCGCGATCGGAAATGCGTCTGGGTCCTGCTTCAGTGGGGCGACGCAAAGTGACCGGTCCGTCCGCCGAGACGCAAACCTGGCCCAAATATGCGGTAGGTTTGCGTCTCCTCGGACGCTGCGCGGTCGCGGAAAGTGTTCGCGTTGGATGCATCTAGGCCCGATCGGCAGTGACTATTTAAGCAAAAGTTTTTTAATTACTATTGATTGGCCAAAAGGACCATTTTTACAGAGATGGTTAGTCGAGTTAACCTAAAACTACAACGGCCGTACCTACTCGCCGTCGCGCGCCTACACCGGTCTCGGTTACTGCAGCCGCGTGCCCTACTACGTCGCCGGACGGCGCGTCGTCGAAGCGGGAGCGCTTGTTGCACTCCGCGCGCGCACGCGGCGAACGGACATCTGTCCCGCGCGCGGCTTCGAGGGCCTCGGCTAGGGAGTGTCCCACAGGCCGTCACCGTCGCAAAGGCCACCTTGGTAGCCGCCGCCTCCGCCGTCGCCCGGCCCTCCTCCTCCTCTCGCGCCGCCGACCGCCGCCGCCGCCCTCCTCCCCCGCCGCCGGACCACCGCGCCGGACCGCCGCCGCGCGTCCTCCTCGGCCCGGACCTCGGCCTCGGATCGCCGCCACCCAGGCGACAAAGGGCTCGTCCCCAGCCGCCGCCGCCACGTCCCCGGCGGCGATGGCGACCTCCGCCCCGGTTCTCCTGCTCGACCCGCGCGGGAGAACGGCCCCTACGCCGGAGCGAGTCGAGGTCGGAGCACATTAACCCCTAGCCATGGCCATCACATAGCCGGCGGCTTCCTCCTCGGCCACCAAAGCGGCGCGGGCGTCCCCCGCCGGGACTCGAAGGACGCGACCGTAACCCGGTAACCGCCGCACTCGAAGCGTGGGCACGGGGGGTCGTCGTCCGCGATGTCGTGGATGACGGCGTGGGCGGAGGAGCAGCGAGGGCCGCCCGCGCTCCGCGAGCTCGGCCCTGGCGTCGGCGAGCTCGGCCATGGCGTTGGCGATCTCCGCCCGGTCGCCGTGAGGCGCCCTTCGCGCGCCGCCTCCGCCTCCACGACCTCCGGTCCCGTGTGGGCCTCAACGCGGCGCTACCTCCTCCTCCTCCTCCTCCCGGGTGGAGCTGGCGGCAAATGTCAACAACTTGCTCCCAACTCATGTGGTCCGCCATGGATGGATGGTAGAGGTGTGCCCGTCGAACCCGGCGGTGTCCACCGTATATAGCCACGGCGGGAAACGGCGTTGGCGCGGGCGTTTCCGCGCGAAACGCCGGCGAAACTTGTGAATGTATTGGGCGCGCGGGAACGATCGTCGTCGCGCGAACAGTTAAACGCCGACGGCAGTCCTCGACGGGACGTAAAATGCCATTAGCGACCTTGACGCTGTCCCCGGATAAAATATACGTCCGCACCGCTGGAGCTACCCCCGACGCAAACGGTCGCCCTGGGCCACAACGCGTCCGCTGGCCGACGCAAATCGGACATTTCGTCGGCCCGCTGGATGGACGGCGGGGGAGGACGGCGGGGGAGCAAATGGCTGACCACCTAAGCAATCATGGAACTGGAAAAACATCAGGATCAAACGAAACCGTACTCCTAGCTGTCGTGTGTTGCAACAGAGACGTACGCCTAGATAGGAGACAAGTACTACTTGTTGATGTGAACTGACTACTGAGCAGCAGCAGCAGTGTTCTTACTTGTTGCCGAGGATGCTGTGGAGCTGGATGATGGTCTCCTCCTCCTCGAAGGAGAAGCGACCGCGCTTGATGTCCGGCCGGAGGTAGTTAGTCCACCGCAGCCGGCAGTTCTCCCCGCAACCCTCCAGGCCTGCACGGAACACAGAGCATGAGCAACGGTAGCTTTGCGTGGGTAGCTAAGTTGCGAGCGCAATTAGCTAGGAGGATGCTCACCGGCATTCTTGGGCATGGTCAGCCAGTTCCCCTGGCCGTGCTTCTTCATGTAGGCGACGAGCTCCTCGTCCTTCTCCTGTGTCCAAGGCCCCTTCTTCAACCCGTTCTTCAGCACGGCCCGTCTTCGCCCCGTACTCGGCACCGTCACCAGCCTATGTCCTCCGCGACAGCAGCGCGGCGAGGCGCGGGAGCAGGCCCGCCGAACGCCTCTCCTCCCGCCAGCAGCTTCTCCTCTCCTGCGCTGGCGCCCCGCTCGCCGACCGCGTCCTGCTGCGCGCCCGACCGCCAGCAGCTGCTTCTCTCGCGCGCCGCACCGGCTGCTTCGCCCAGCGCCACGCCGCTTGTCGCCACGGCTCTGCTTGCGCGCATGCGTGCTGCTGCGCGCCAACGCCGTCGAGAGCGGCTTGCAGCTGTCGTTCTGCCGTTGACCATTGTAGCAGCCGTCGTGGTGGGACGAGGAGGAGGCGGGAAAGGGATGCTTGGGGCGGCGCAAGGCGACGAGTTTGGGGGCGGCTGCACAAGCGCGGAATGGGCGGACATGGGCGGCGGGGGGCTCCTTCTTCCTCCGGCGTGCGGCCACAGCCCCTTTCTCTCTCTCCTTAATGAATCTTTCTCTCTCTTCTTAAAGAAGGGTCTACCTCTTGTATTCGAGTATTTTTTCTGTATATGACGAAAAGACAAAACTGCTATGTAGGGCCCACACCGCATATCAACCAATGGGAGACAGACTTGTGCCCGGAGCACATGCCGCCCGGTTCATTCTTGCGTTTCCCCCCAACATATACTTAATTTGGACCATGATTTTGGCCCATATTGGAGAGCTAATCGTGTTTTTGTGAAGTGGAGATGGTGCGAAGATCTGCGCCTATCCTTAAATCATCTATCTGCGTGTATCCTTAAATCATCTATTTGACAAAAATAATATAAATTGTATAACATAAAATTATACCAGTGTGAAGTATAATATCTGAAGTAGGCCACACCGCCGGTTCGCTTTGCCTTCGGTGACCTTGGTGCCTTGGAGGTGGGTCGGACCACGGCCCCTCCCCAGTGGGAGTTCCCATTCTTAATTTAGTTTGCTTTTCTCTTTCACTTTTGGGATGGTGAGGCGGCAGATACATCATGATGTCGGAATAATGTCCCCCCCGCTCTATCCTCGCTCCGGTGGTGCGTCTAGTGCTGGTAGGGTGTGTGGAGTTGTGTTCCCGTTGGATCTCCAGGTTTGGTCGGTTTTCGTGTTTCCATGTCAATCTCTCCAGGTCTGGTTGGTTTTCGTGTTTCCATGTCAGTCTCTTCCGACCTACGGTTGTCATCATGGTTGTTGCTCTAGTGCACTGGTTCTTTGGGGCTTTAGCATGACGACTTCCCGGATGTCTACTACAACAAGCTCTACTATGACAAGATTAGTCGGGTTCCAGCGATGAAGGGGCGAGGATAACGACGCTTCTTCAGCTCGTGCCAACTATAGTCGTCGCTAGGTGGTCCAAATGCCAATTTGTAATTTTTATCTTTTTAGTTTATTTGCACTACCGGTTGATGATTATTAGTATAGCAGTGGATTTTTCGCCAAAAAAAGAAGTATAACATCTGAAAGCAAGTTTGTAGACTATTTACAACGTAAGAACTCATGAACTCAACTGACTAGTGCAGAGAAGCTCTTCCACAAAAATATACATGTAGACAGGTCAAATGAAGTCACGAGAAAATCAATTTTCTACGGTGTAAAGCTCTTTCATTGTCAAAAAGTTTACATTGTATTTTCCATGTTCCTACTTGCTAACTCCTTCGCTCCTCCGACAACGACTACAGGTTGAGAATTATGGCGATGTGCCATCACCAAGCCAACACAGGCAACTGCTTCTACCTCCTCCGCACTACCACACTTGTAATTCTTCCACGCTGCCAGCCTCAGGCCATTTGACACAGGCAACAACAGGCCACATAGTTTTTACAGGAGGCGTGAACAGAAGCGTGACTTCACTCATATGCTACAATATAGTTTGTGCAGGCTCTTCAGCAATAACACCCTGTCCTGGGCTGGTATGTTCCCTCTTCAGCAAATAAAATATGCAAAGCTGGATGCTCCAAAACATTTCATTCAGATAATATCCACTTTGCATGCATCATGATAGTGACCAATGTTAACTTCAAATTATCACTTGTCGTGTAACTTCAAAATATTACTTGTCATATACTGATTTCACAATTCCAACCTAGTATATACTTTTGAAGACAACAAGCGTGGTGGACATATACACACACTCTTTCCAAAGGTTAACACTTTACATTCATGAATAACATGCAAGAACTGCAACGGACATGCTCACGATGGTACAACAGCTTGATCATGAGAAATCCCGGTCAGGAAAGAGCAGCGGAGCTACCAGGGTCCAGATGTACAGTGCTGCGGTAGACCACTCTGTGCATATGCGCACCCAGACGGTCGTCCATCCGACATCCATCAGCTCCGACTTCTCAGAAGCCACGCTCATCCAGCCTGTAAGAAGCATGCCCGAGTACATGCTCGCGAGGGCAAAGATAAGGTGGAAGAAGGTATAAGAATAGCTCACAGGGCGCGCTTCGCCACCGGCCTTGCCCTCCTCCACATTACTGTCACCAAGTAAAGGATTTTTGGCACCTATTGCATTGTCAAGCAACATGATTTCCAGTGTCAAATAAGCACGAGGGTAGTAGGTAATTCATATGTTTGTACATTCTTACCAGATCTAGGAGACGATGGTGGCGAAAGGAAAGTAGTGGAAGATCCCGCGCGAACAGCAGAGTACACTACAGAGAGCACAGTAGTGAGCATCCCAAGTACAAGGGAGCTCATTGAAACCTGCTTAGAGTGCCTGTGAAGCCCGTTGCAGGCATAGTCATCTGGTTCACTGGACAGACCAGTATAACACAAGTATGCACTGTAAACAGAAATGATAGAAGCGGGCATAACACTTCCATTGACCTGGAAAAGGGAGCGGTATAACATATGAACAGAAAGTTACGCAATATTTTTTTTAGGAACGAACAAGAAATTGAATGAATTCAGCATCATATGTACTAAGCACGGTCCAACATCTGTTAGATGAATGTGCAAGATATGCAAAAACTTTTCTCTGATAACGTTCAAGAGCAATTGACAAACTAACCTACGTGCGAAAGGAAGAACAGTGATAAGCTAGTATGTGGTCATGCAAAGTCAAAAGGTCAAAATGTCCAAGTGCACCATAGACTTGATAAGTATTTTTCTTTTTGCAGGGGAGACTTGGTATGCAAAATCACAAAGAAATAGCTTTGACTCAATACGGAGAACCTACAGTTGGAAGCACATCTTGTGTTCAATGGGAGAAAAAATGGCAACTTTCAGACGCATTACCATCCCTTTTTAGTCTGTGTTGCTAAAATACAAAAAAATAATGACAAATTTAACTCAAATAGTAAAATACTTAAACAAACGAAATTAGGTTTCTTGTGCTGAGACTACACAATGAAGATAACCATACCACAGGTGGATATTACGCGATGACAATTTCCAAACCACTTGTGCAATTTCATTGATTAGTATGAGTATTTGAGTTATTAAGCTAGAAAATAGTCACATCTAAATCGACTAATTTGCGCGTCACTCCCGCACCTAATTTTCATTCCAAACTCCACCAATGAATATGTTCAGAGGGAAAGATACATATACTGAAATGGGTGAAAGTAGTATGTCACCTGGGGGTGAAGAGCAATTACTGCAAATGCAAAAGCAAGGATAATTGTCAACACAATAAAGAACACGTTGAGACCACAATCCTGACCAGAGGGATTGAACCACATGAAGAGCACTCCAGAGAAGGCAAACGTAGAGAGATAGCAAACCACAGTCACTACCAGCAAAGCTATTTCCCTGAACATTATATGAGATGACAGAATCAGTGAAAGGAACAACACAAGCTTGGGTTCAAGAATTACTAGCTGTTACGTAGCGCCCTCACCACTTTTTCTCATCCTTCTCAACCCACGAGTCATTCCAATTATTTGTGAAGTCTAAAAGCATCACGACTTGAACCAGAAGGAACAAGCCAGATCCAAATTTTGACAGTACCTCTGCAATGATGAATCTTAGAGTTAGAGGAAACCATTAGCTAACTAAAACAAACAAGCCCCTTTGATTTTGACATAAAATCTGGTATGCGTCAAAGTGGTATGTCGTTATATGAAGTTATCAATGTAAGTTCAGTCGATGGTAAAATTATCAAATGAACGAGAGAAATCTTAGGTATCTACATGCAGTATCGCATGCACCTAGTTCCGCCAAACCTGTGTACTAAGGAAGTTCTCCAAAAATTAGTGGATGTAGGGCATGTTAACCCTATTTAGGAGATTTCTTTGATTGGATACAGTCATACTATCTTAGGTAAAGTCGATCTAAAATACTCTCTTAGGTGAAGACGTAGCAATAGCACATGTGAGCTGGTTTTGGGAAAGAAATTAAACCTATTTTGCCCGACCCACCAGTCATACTACCTGAGGTAAATCTATCCCTATAGAACATCTATAGAACATTTGAGCCGGTTTCTGGAAAGAAATTAAACCATATTTACCCTGATCCACCACTAAGGCCAGTAAGAGGCATTCAAGGATAACCGAAATTTGCTGGCCCACAGCCTAAAAAGATCCCCAGTATATGGAACTATGCAATAAACAAAGCTCTCAAATTTGGAAATTCCTATGGGTAACTTGCAACTCTTGAAATAGCTTCACAAGCATAACTGAATCTTCACCCACAACAGAATTTGCATCACACAAAGCCTCTAAAGTTCGAGTTTATTCTTGCCAGGTTGGAACTACTTCTTTATATTTAGAGAAAACCCCCCAACCAACCAACTGACCCACTAAGGGGTAATGCATGCACATCAACAGAAACGGGAGAAAGCATGAACAAGATTAACATTGCTATGCAAATAAACTTAACAATATAAGAAATGAACAGCAAAAGGAGCTTACCATAAATAGTAACGACGACGTTGGGGACAAAGAACATAAGAATAACGAGAACAGCCCAGACAGCAAACTTTGCAATCCACCCACCATGGTGCCATGCGTCTCGCTGATCATTCTGGTCTTTGACACCGATCATCGTGAGAGCAAATGTTGCAAAAAACAAGAAATTGCCCAAGCTGACACGAAGAACAGCGTTCATTTGAAACCATTCTTCTGGCGGTGTTTGATCAAACGTATTTATCCCTACAATTCAATACATATCAGACTTTAGACATCATTCAAGCGAAAATCACGTCACAAAAGAAACAAAATCCACGGGACCACTGATTTTTATATACTTCAATTGTCCTGTGACCGATAAATCCTTCAATTTTAAGTAGGAAGGAAATCAGTATTACCAAAAACTAACAAAATAAGTTTCACATGCCAAATTACATACTTCATTCAACTGGTACTTATAACTTTATAAGAGCACATATCATCTCTATACTTCACCACAGTTGACACAACCAGATGTTCTAAAGAAAACATTTTTTTTACCTCGATTACAAATACTACCTAGTATTAAGCGTACACGCATCTGGCCTTGAATTTCAAAATCCAGTAACGACACTGCTACCTTATCTCCGTCACAAAATATATTTAATTCAAATAGTAACTCCACTTTCTATGTTTGTACAATTCTGCAAAAAGGGAACCACTAATCAACTATATATGGGCATCGCCATATCCCCAGTTTCCTCTAATTTGACATGTTATTCACATTATGTGCCTGCGTAAGAAGGCGAAATGCATAAACCAGAGCAGTAATTGATAGGTATCCCAAAAATTCCCCAATTCATAATCAACCAAACAACCAATCACTTCAAAAATTTCAGCACGATCTAGCACGCTATGTTGCAACTACCGAGTATCAGAGACAGCGGATACTAATCGCTACAAGATCGGTCTCAGCTAAAAACTTGCTAATTTTTTTTTGACAGCTAAAAACTTGCTAAAATAAATGAGGAATTAGGATCGCTGGAGAGCGGCATGAGGTACGTACAGGGGATCTGCTGGAGGAGAGGCGCGGCGAACTGGCGGAGGAGGAAGGAGAGGATGAGGGAAGCGGCGAAAAGGCCGCAGTAGGCGAGGCGGGCTGAGCGGCGGGTGATGGACGCCGCCGCCGACGTGCAGAGGTTGCAGGCGCAGCCCGCGCAGGCGGACGCTAGGCACGACGCGCACCACATTTCCGGGCGTTCTCCTCCCTACTCCCAAATCAACCGAACAAGATCCCCTCTTCCTAGCAGCGGCCGCTCCCCCTTCACTGAATGATGTGGATGAACGATGATAGTCTCTCTGTCATTTGTGACGCGTGTGCAGAGAAGGCAAGGATAGTTATGGTCAACGCATTGTTTCGTCAGGCTTATTAAGACATAGTACTAGTAGCTTAGAAGCAAAACCCAACTAAAAAGAGTACTTCAGAGAGTGGACAAATGGAGGATCAGTTACATGTAGCTTTTATTTTTAAAAATTCAAAATTCGTATTTTTCATTTCTTAAAAAAATTTAAAAAGATCTTCAATGTAGCCAATAATTAAATCTATAAACATGCAAATCCTCATGTGAAATTCTTTGAATTGTAGGCTGCACAAAAATAGCAAATGTGTGAATTTGAGAATAGTGAATATTGCATATTTCCAAATTATAAAACTTGTCAGGTTTTGTCATTTTTGTGTAGTCCAAAATACAAAGAATTTCACATTAAAATTTTGCATGTTTGTATATATCATCATTGGCTACGTTAAAAAATTTGTTTCAATTTTAAAATAAAATATAATTTTTAAGTTTTAAATATAAAGATCTACATGTAGCTCGATCTCCGTTTGCAGCTTTCATTTCTACAAGCAGCATCTAGTCAAATGTGCTAATCTAAAGCAGTTCCACCTCACGAGAATTTCTCGCTGCAGTGATGTGCTAATTTGGCTTTTGAAGGTTTTCTTACATTTTTTAGCAATTATTTTAAACTAGGGGAAGTACTAGCTTGTAAGAAAATTACCGGCATCATGTCATTTCTGTAATGAGAGGAAAACAAATCAGAGCCTAGCAAGCTTCTCCCCTCGTTTCAGTTGCTCTCTCCCATTTAACTAATGAGCTAGTTTAATTCCTTTTTTTTAACAAAGGGTCGTTCGACTCCTAAATATTCATTAGTTACCTAACTAACTCCACTTGGCTTAATTAATGAGATCAAAACCTTAGCGTAGCTCGATTTTATGAACACTATAGTTTGTTCAACAAGCCTGATAAGTTTGTCAAGAAACTAAACAATGTAATCAATTCTCTTTGGATGAAAAGTAGAGGAGCATGGTGCTTCCCATGCCTCTATGTGTAGACTTTGCAGACATGAGTTCTTAAGTACTATTACCCTATAGATCTTAGGTTAAGAAAAATGGTTTAGTTTGCCAGCATGTGGGCTTTAGGATATTAGCCAGCTTATCAAGTACTCCCAATTGCCCGAATTCAAGGTAAGTAGAGCCAAGTTCTCAGTTACTCCTAACTAACCACCGCCACCACAAACCCCGGATGCCTCTAACGCATGCATCATTAGGCTTCTTGCATAGCCCATGCATGATCTCTAACTCGAAGTGTTTGCCATACTTTTGTTCCTCGAGCTTGAATTATGACTCTGACGCCATTCACCGTAATGAGCTTTACGAAACATTCATAAATTTAGAAAGATGGTATGCTAAAATAAGAAAGATGTGTAAGTCGTCTCCTCATTATGTTGTTATTGTGCATTCATGTTGGAGTGTTGGAGCTTTTGTGTGTCCAAAGATGTGATTGGAGACCGAAAAAATAGAGGGGACTGGAATATGTGGTTTCAGATAACCATTTTTTTATATATATTTTACCGCTTGAGTTAATTTAATTAAACTTCCAATTCCGAGTTTTCATGCTCAAAACAAATAGAGTAGCCACCACTTAAATTATAATGGTCCGGTGGTTAGGTTTCTTCTAGTGGAACTAGCTCCTCCAGGTTCAAGTTTTAGATTTAGCATGATTTTTATTTATTTGAATTTATTTTAGAATTTAACCGACGCTACTCTTTCAGTGGTACGTAATGTGTCCGTCAAGATCTATTGGCTAGTCTATCGGAGATGCACATAGGGGTAGGATATATGTGTGAGCGCATAAGAACGAGTCTACATGCGTATTTGTGAACGGGTGCGTTATATTATGTTCTACAAAAATTATAATGCTCGCAATGATCAGTAGATGGAGCGTTTCTTTTCGGCCAACAAATCGCAGGTTTGAAACCTCGTGTAAATAAATTTACGACACTTATTTTTTAACAGGGAGAGTAGACGTAAAGGTCCTAAAAATAATCATGGCAGAGAGTACTTGACCTCACGAGCGTAGTTGAGACTCGAGGAGGCTTTTCAATCACGATGATGCTTATTGCTTAACATGTGATATTTGTACATGCGAACTTTATTTGACCCTGTTTTAGAACTAGATAGGCAAAATTGTCTAAATTCTATTCGCAAAAAAAAAATCTCTAAATACTTTTGACCGGCAGATTTTTTTTAGATGCTTTTGACCGGCAGTTGGAGGGGAATGAGACGAGAAAAGAAAAACCTGATTGGAGTAGTAGGCCCACAGATAAGAACGGCAGGAAAAAAGAAGCATCCGGAGCTTGACCCATTGAGTTTTCATGGACGGTTAAGATTGGAATATACTCCGTAAGCTAATAATTTCTTGTGAGAAAATAAAGGTAGGTTACACTAGTTGTGCATATACATACTCCCGTCAGCACCTCCATGCGGACGTGGCGGCCAGGTCGTAGCCGTGCCAGCATAGCACCAAGGCGCCGTCCCGCCGGACGACGCGGTAGCCCTCCACCGGTGCCCGCCTCACGATCCACTCGGCCTGCGCCGTCGCAAGATCGCTGAGCGCCACAGGCGCCCACCTTGCGCGCACCACCGTCTCCTTCCATGGCTCGCACCGGCTCCACCAAGACCGCACCGCCGCGTACGCCCTCTCCCTGACGACGCCACGATCCACCCGTAGCATGGCGTCCTCGCCAGCGCTCACGGCGGCGGCCGCCTCGACGGATTCCGTCAGCACCGCGCAGGACTCCACGCTGCGCATCAGCGGCGCCACGCCCTCCCCTGCGCCCAACCCGACCTCAGCATCGACCAAGACCACGACCCGCGGATCGGCGCGCCGGATGAACTCGAGGAGCGCGTCGGAAGCGTCAGGCCTGGTCGCGGCGAGGTGGCGGAAGATGGCCGGAGATAGGACGACCGCCACGGCCTCGTCCCCGGAGGCCCGGATGCTGCCGACGGCGAGCGCGTCGAGCCGGACGACGTCGATGGCGAAGCGCACGCCGAGGCCGCACGCGAAGTCCCGAAGGTTGTCGGCGGCGAGCAGCGTCTCGGCGGTCTCCTCGTGCACGACGGCGGTCACGCGGACGGCCGGCGTAGCCGTGGCGTGCTGCGGCGGCAGCCGTCGAGCGGCGACCTCCTCGACGAAGGAGGACCACTGGCCGCCGAGGCCCAGGTCGAAGTCGACGATGTGGAACGGCGCCTCGAACGCCTCGAGGAGGGTCTGGTTGGCCGTGAAGCTGGCGAACTGCGGGACCGGCGAGAGGCACGCGAAGGCTCGCTGCGCGCCGATCCGGCGTATCACGTCGGCGGCGGACACCGCGGGCCGCTCGGGCCGCGCCAGGAACTGGTCCGGCGCGGCGAGGAGGGACTGGAGCGCCTCCGCGAAGTGGGACGCCGCGCGCTGCGGCGGCGTCCGGGGAGGGTGCGGGAGGGCCTGGGTGAGCCGAGCCAGCATGCCGCTCGCGGCGACCGAGTCCCCCGCCCAGACGGCCTCCGCGGCGGCCTGGAGATGCTGCTCATGGGACTCCGCCGGCGGGGAGCAGCTGTACGGGTCGAACGGGTCAGCCAGGACGTCGAACGGAGAGGAGTGCTGGTGCGCGTTGAGGGAGAAGAGCTCGCCGGCCCCGTCCTTTTGGTCGTCCGGGGAAAGGAGCCAGGACAGTGCGTCCCAGTCGTCGGGCGGATGATGCGGCGTGGCCTGTAGGGTGCCGCCGTGCGCCGGTGCAGCGACTGTGGTGGTTGGGCTGCCGGTGGAGGTGGAGGTGGCAATGGGGTCGAACACGGAGGTGGGCTCGTAGCTGCCCAGGCGGTGGTTGCCGTGGCTAGCGGTAGCTGGGCAGGAGGAATCGGAGAGTGGCTGCTTCATGTGCGCGCGCGTTTCTCCTGCTTTATATCTCTTGAACTAGAAGGATGTCGCGCCTAGTGATTCGCGAGCGAGACGCTACGACGTGTTGAGCTAACACGAGACGAGAGTGCGGCGGAAGGGGGTTTTGGCTGTGGTGGGAAACGGATTTTATAGACCGGCCAGCCGGGGGTCGGCTAGCTAGCAGCAACCTTTGCTCTTTCTGGTTTTGTTCTGTACATTGTCTCTGTGTTTCACCAAGGATCTCTCACTGTCGAGTGGCCATGCGTGCATACACGATGAGACACGCAATTAGGTACATGGAATTACCAAATTAGTTTGTTGAAAGGGGGAAGCGAGTCCCAGCCTCTGCATCAAAATAATGCATACGGTCTTTAATTACCAAAATAGTACTAATTCATCGCCTTCGTTAGCGCGAAGCGGGGATTTCTCACCTGGCCTGACCACCCCACAAGGTTCATCGGAGCAGAGGTACAATAGAGACAGAAGCTCACCAACGAAGAGAGTCGAGAAACGAGCCATCGCCGAAGAAGAAGGGGATTCTGGCCACACGGCCCTCACCGTGGCCACGGTAGCCAAATCAAGCGGAAGGGCATCGATCTGACACCGCATGCAGTGGCGGAGCTAGAGAATTGAAGAATAGGTTGCACGGTGGTGCCCTAGCTGCCCAAAAAAAATCTTTTAGGGGTAGCATACATGGTGAAAAGTAGCCATTTTACAAAGGATTTTGTTTCCAACCGATGTTCTGGGCACCCCAAACCAACAAGTAGATCCGCCAGTGACCGCATGACCCCCACGGCGTACATGGAAGCCAGGAGGCAGCTAGGCTGGCCACCCATAGCAGCAGCAAGCATCGGGCACCACCACCGCACGCCACATCCACGCTCGTGGTGCATGCCCAAATCAGCCCGCCTCCGGCCCGCCCAAGGCGCGACCAGATCTGCGGCCACATGCAGGAGCGTCGTCTCCGCCACACCATTGTATGAGCGCCGCTTTATATACGGTCACTTTATATGTGTTTTGCATAGACCAACAACTTTACATGGTGTAATCCGTTGCACTTGCACATAGGTTAAAATCTAGGATTAGGTTGCTTAACAAAAAAATCTAAGGGCCAAGGCCCGTAGGCCACTCATAATGTGGCATCCTTGCATCATCAACCACTTTTTTTCAAACATTACAAAAAAATGAAAAATTCCAATAATTGAAACCATATAAATTAACAGATATGGGAAGTTTAAACCAATTGAGATCATCCGTTTAAAATATTTTCACTTTTTGTGAGATTCTAGCATTCTTTTGTGAAATTTCCAAACCATGTCAGTTTGGTGGTTCTGATCCGTTAGATTTTCTATTAAGCATCGTAATCCTAGATTTAGACCTTTGTGTAACATATTACACGTAAAGTTGGTGATTTATGCAGAAGACATGTAAAGTGAGTAGTTTTTAAATGGAGACAACAATAGTTATTGGTTTGTGCAATTTCCTCGACGTGGAGTTGTACTCATGGCGCACCGATGGACTTGTGCAGGCTAGAGGCGGTGAGTTTCTTTGGTAAGAAAACATGGTACAAAGTCAAAAAAGAAAGTAAGGCATCACCTGCTGGCAAGCCTGAGTGGCTATCCGGGATGAAGGGGTGGTAGATCCGCCCATGACCTAGTTTGACAAATTGTTCTTAGGTTATTAATCAATATCCGCGTGAGTTCAGTTATTGAAATCAATATCACATATATATTAGCAAATGTAGTCAAATGAATTGAACCTTAGATCTAAATGTGGAACCAAAACTAGTGCAAACAGAGAGATGAGAAGCACACAAACCGTAACCAGGAAGGACAACACCGTAGCTTCTTCGTTGTTGTTGTTGTCGCTCATGATGTTGTTGATGTCGTTTGATCTGTGGAGAAAGAAGATGCACGGTCGGCGATGAAAAACAAGAATAGAGGCAAACAGTCGCGTCGAGATGCTCCCAAAAACCTTATCTCCCCTAAAATCAGTCTCTAGATCGAACTCTATTCAGTAAACTAGAGGCGCGTGACGAGACAAGCATGAAAGGAGGAAAATTGCACGTGAACTTCTCCTATATTATCACTCACTTAATCCATTTCGTAGCAAACCCCTGCACAAACGTATCCGTAACACAGACCGTGTGCAGCCATCACAGAGAATTCCTTAACAGCCAAGTAAATAGATAGATAGACGGCAAGGTCTCCTGTTTTCCCTATCATTTCATTCTCGATGTCGATAGTGGGCGCGCATTGTGCAAATGATGTGCTCTTTTCCAAGTGATCGATGAGCTGCCCGCCTCTCACATCTCACTCGGAATCTCCTTGTCTTTTGTGTGCGGGAAGCCAAGCCATGAAATCCTCTTCGTGTCGGTCGCCTCCTCAATCGTGTCACAACTCACAGCCGCGTGCATGCGCGCAGGGAGCTAATGATGTGATGTCGAGGAAGCCCGCGGCGGAGATATACTCCGGGAATATAATCACTCAGTGATTGATCCATCTATAGCCGGAAAGGCGGCGCTGGAGCGCGAGATGAGAATATTTCGGTGCATTATTAGCTTTATATCCTTTTTACTTATTTTGGTGCGCATGTGTAGTGCGTGGGAGCTTTGCTGCTGATCACTGTTCACGAATCACCATGGAGTGAGACGGCGGAGAGAGAGCAAAGATGAATTCACGTTGGCCGTATAGGCAGTTTTAGGGGTGAAAGCTGGTACTGGATAATCCGTATTATCCGATATTTATATACGAGAAATTAAAAATAGAAGTGGTGATATTTGAATCCTGACGTTTGTAGAAATAAATATACAGTAGTAAACGTCTAGATCCATTGTACAAAAATAACAAATGTGGTATTAAATTTTGAAGCAAATGTGGATATGAAAATAGATATATACGTATTTAAATAAGATTATATTAGACAGTTTTAGTAATTTGATCCCAGTATGCCAATTAACTAACCTGGAGAAACTAGCCAATCGGTCAATGTTTTTTATGTGATTGAACTTGAAGCTATTATGCATTATATCAGTATATTTATCTCTCTACGATTCTATAGTTGACTCATTATAAGACAAGACATGAGTCTATTATTCCTTTATACTTGCATCCGCTTCGAATTGAGAAAACATCCGATCTGTATTCGTATTCGAGTAACATCCGCTCTGAGTTCATATTCAGCAACATTCGTATCTACAAATGTATTCGTTTTGAAAATATTAAAATGATATGTAAAGGGCACTATCTGATTCGCTCCGATCTGTTTTCACCCCTAGGTAGCTTGCATTTGCGATGATGAGCAATCCACATGCATAGGCAGCAAATGATCAAGTGAAGGATTATGTACAAAGATTTCTCCTTGCTTTTCGGTGGTTGCTGAATCCTACTGGGTCAACAAAGATGTTTGACTGGAGAACTCTTGATGATGCACAGATTAATTAGAACTCTTGACTGGAGTAGTGAATTGCGGTGGTATTTGCTTTTGTTTTTTCGCGGGCACGCGAAAAGCGTGCCAAATCTTTATAGAAGGGAGCAATAACAATTACAAGAAGCCAAAGGGGATGCGAACATCTGCCTTTGGCCAACCCACGCACACACCCAGGACTCACGCCTACTCTCGCAGCATCCCTCTCCACTCTCCTACCATCGCAGCCCGCCAAAGGCTAAACTCCTCGAGCACTGTATCAATGATCTGCGCCGTGAAGAGTTGCCTCTCCAAGTTCCCAAACACCCGGGCGTTCCTTTGCTTCCAAAGCGTCCAGGCGATCAGCAAAACGAAAGTGTCGAAGCCTCTCCTATCCTCCTTGCGCAGCCTTTTCCTCGCTTCCGTCCACCATCTCTCCAAATTTGTGTTCTCCTGCGGCTCCTGTAGCTGCGATCCCATTTTTCTCAGACAGCCGAACCAGACCATCTTAGCGTATGGGCGATGTGCCAGAATATGATCGACATTATCCTCGTCCTGAAGGCATGTGGCACAAGGGTCCGGGCGATCCTGTAAGCCATGCCTAGCCCTCCTATCCGAAGTCCATAGCCGTCGCTTCAACGCCAACCATCCGAAGATTTGCACTTGAGAGGTGCAAAGGATCTCCAAATTGGCTTGGCTATACTCCAAGTAACCCTCCCCATGCAAAGCATGTTGTAAGTCCCCCTGGTGGAGTACTGCCTGGACGCCGATCCTTTCCAGGTGATTTGATCCGGTCGATTCCCATCACGAGGCACTCTCCGCAACTCCTCCCAAAGTAGGGTGCATTGCATCCACTCATCAATGGACAACTCTCCAGCAACATCCAAGAGCCAGGCATCATCCAACAAGGCCTCCTTGACCATCCTCATGTTTTTCCTCCTCGTTGGCACTAACGCCGCTACATCTGGCACAATCTCCTCTACATTCCTTCCATTTATCCATATGTCCCTCCAAAAGAGAATTATGTCACCATCTCCTACTTCAAACTGCGCCAAACTCTGGAATACTTCATTGGCTTTCGGATCCTTGATCGCTGGCAGACCTTGCCAAGGCCTCGAGGGATCCGTACGGCGCAACCAACACCACCTTGCTCTGAGGGCTAGTCCTTGCAGTCTGAGATCCTTCACTCCAAAACCTCAGAACTGGGTCGGCTTGCATATCGTGTCCCATGCTACTATGCATTGGCCCCCATTCACCTCCTTCTTTCCCGCCCAGAAAAAGGCTCTCATCCACTTTACCAACTCCTCAAGCACCCAAGCTGGAGCATCAGCTACCATCAGCTGATGTATGGGTCTCGCGCTTATCACCGATTTGATGAGAATGAGCCTCCCTGATTTATGAATCATGCCTCTCTGCCAAGCCGGCACACAATGTATGACCTGGTCAATCAGCGGTTGCCACTCCGCTTTAGTCAGGGTCTCAGAGCTAGCTGCATGCCAAGATATCTGATGGGGAACCCCACCACCTCGCAGCCCAGCGTCTCCGCAACTCTGTCCACATCCCCCTCCTGCTCTCTAATCAGTGTGGCTGAGGTCTTCCTATAGTTAACCCGCAGCCCGGAAGCCTCACCAAACACCTGGAGAATGGCCTTAGTTGCCTCCAATTCTATACTCAGAGGCTTGCAGAAAATAACCACATCATCAGCATATACCGATATTCGCTGCCTCTCCGAAATCCCCGCAAGCCCAGAGAAAAGCTGCCTCTCCGCAACCTTCTTTATCACCGCCGTCAACACCTCCATCGCCGCCACAAACAACATGGGTGAGGTTGGATCTCCTTGCCTGAGACCTCTCACGTGCACAAATCTCTCCCCTGGTACTCCATTAACCAGCACCCTCGTATTTGCTGTGCTTAGCAACAGAGCGACCCACTTTAAGAACCTCTCCCCAAAACCCATGCGCCGAAGCACCTCGAACAGAAAACTCCAAGATATCGAATCAAACGCCCTTGTGAGATCCAATTTGAGAAGCACTCCTGTTTGCCTCCGCTGGTTTATCTTCCGTGCCACTTGTCTCACAAGGATGAAGTTATCGTGTAAGGATCTCCCTCGCACAAATGCTGACTGGTTGGAGCTCACAACCTCCCCCAGCCTTCTCCGGAGCCTGTTGGCCATAACTTTTGAGAACAGCTTTGCGAAGCTATGCACCAGGCTAATAGGGCGATAATCCTTGAACTCCATGGCATCTGGCTTCTTGGGTATCAAAGTGATCAGGGCTCTATTCAGGCGTGCAAAGCCCCGGCCATCTCCCACGCTCAGTTTGAACAGTCCGGCAAGGACGTCCCTTTTGATAATGGGCCATGCTCTGTGGTAAAAAGCTCCAGTGAACCCATCCGACCCTGGCGCTCGGTTCGGGAGGAGGTCCTTGACTACCCCCCAAATCTCCTCCTCCGTAAACATGGCATCCAGATCATGTAGCTCAGCTGTAGGGATATCAAGCTCATCCAGGTTTATAGAGTGCTCTCTCGACTGCATTTGCCCAAGCAGCTGAAAATACGCCTCGGTGAAAGCCTCCACTTTCGAATTCTGTTCCGTCGAGCTCATCTCCGACCTTCACCGCAGCGATGTGGTTCTTCACTCTTCTCCCATTGGCTACGGCATGGAAAAGTGCTGTGTTTTCATCTCCCTCTTTCAACCAGCGGATTCTCGATCTTTGTCTCGCCATAGTTCGCTCCAGCGAAGCAAGGCCGAGAACAGATTGCTTAAGCATTCGTCTTAGCCAAATCTCCATAGGGGTCAACATACGTCTCTCCTGGGCCACATCCAGACGTAAAATGAGGGTGTTAGCTATCGCAATATTCAGCTTAACGTTGCCCACTTTTTTTTGCCCCCAGGACTGCAGGTGCTCAACAGCATTCCTGTAAAGCGCATCCAGCCTCCGAAACGGGTCAACTATAGCAGGGTCACAGACCCAAGCTTCCTTAACTGCCTCCTCAAAACCCTCCAACTTGAGCCAGAATCTCTCAAACTTGAACCTTCTCTTAGGCCGAAACGCCGCATTGAGAGCAAGGTGTAGCGGTGCATGGTCCGAAACCGATGATGAGAGGCCTTGCAGCACCGAATCAAAATGCTGCAGATCCCAATCCACCGAAACCAGCACCATGTCTATGCGTGTGAGGGTGGCTTGCTCCCTCTCATTACTCCAAGTGTAGGTCCGTCGATGCATGTATAGATCTTTTAACTCATGCTCATGCATGAAGGCCCTGAAGCGCCACATCATATTCCTGTCCAGATTCTCATTATTCTTCGCACAAGCGTTTAGGATCTTATTGAAATCTCCCACCACTACCCACGGCCCTGGGCAAAGTGACCTCTTCTCTGTCATCTCCTCAAGAAACACAATCTTCTCGTCAGTCGCTTGTGGCCCATAAACGGTGGTAAGCCACCATTTGGCGCCCTCTATAGTCGTGACCTCCCTAGTTATAGCATAAGTATCAAAGCTTACGTGACTAATCTGGATCACCGAAGTGTCCCAGGCCATCACCACACCTCCTCTTGTCTCATCAGCCGGCAAAAACACAAAGCCATCAAAAGATGGTCCCAAACACTGTGAAACATAGAACTCATCCACCTCCGCGACCTTAGTCTCCGAAATACACACAATGCTTACATGCAGACTAGTAAGAAACTCCCTAATGGCACTCCTCTTAGCTGGATCATTCGTGCCTCGAACATTCCAGAACAACATTTCTAGGTTACAATCCATAAAGCTACTGATGCAGACTCCACTCCGATGGACACCTACTGTGCCGCTACCGCTACTCTACAGCCCTCCTGCTGGTCGAAGCTCCGGGGCACCATCTTGCCAAAGATGGACGCCATGACCCTAACGTGCCTCTCTCCTACAGGTGAGTCAAAAATCTCCGTGAAGCTAGCCAGGTGCTCCTCGTCCACAGACAAATCCTCTGGGCATATTCCCAACGCCTTCAGTAACACCGTCTCTTCCGTCGAGGCCTTGGCCGCCTTCTTCTCTCTGTCCTGAGCCGCCAACACTGTACTCCTAGTCAGGCGTCTGGGCGTGAACGGCTGTGCCTCAACTCGCAGGCCAGTCGAACTCTCCACTTCTCGAAGCAACGGTGATGCCAGCTTCTTGAGGATGGAGGAACAGAACATCCTGATGCGACACAGCGCAAGCTTCTCCTGCTGTAGCTCCAATCTCTCTGTGGCATCGATCTCACGCACCTCTGGTGTAACTTCCTCCAGCACTGGCCCCTCCCGGACACGGCGTGGCACCATCTGCATAAGGCTATTAGGCCCCGTGTATGACGAACAAGGGGAGCCTCTAGGATAGCTCTCCATGCACTCCGAACGGCCACCGGACACCATGTCGACTAGGTCACCACCCTCCTCCAGGCCCTTCTCATGCTCAGACAGAGAGACCTCGATGTAGTCCCCAACTGAACTACCAGAACCAGATCCAGATGAACTCGAAGACGTGTCTGAGCATGTTATCAGTGGCGTGCCGCGACCTACAGGTGACGCACAGCGCAGAGCTGAACTCAAAGAACCCTTCGACGAACTCTCCACCAGATCCTCGTCAGCCCCGTCCATGGGCCCCACCTTGTCTCCAGCCGGCGCCGTATTCGAGGAAACCTGGCCCTACTTGTCCGAAGAGACTGGACCAACCTCCAGGCCCACGCGGGACCCATCACCAGGAGACAGGGCAGTCTCCAGCGTCAGCTTAACACGATCCTCCTCCAGGCCCATGTGGGTCCCACCACCAGGAGACGGGCGGTCTCCAACGACAGCCGACCACGATCCTCCTCGGGATCCGCTACAGCAGTTGGCAGCGTCTCCAGAGCGTCCTGCCAAACCGTGGTAGGCCCGACCGCATGCAGTGCAGGTTCCATCTCCATCACCGGCCCCACCTTCGGCATATTCGCCGCATCTGTCTCCGCTCCTGCAGCCTCCGCTGCTTCTCCTCCACGCGATTGCGCAATGGCTCTTGATCCAACGCTTCCCAACTCCTGCCGAATCTCCTTTTGACCAGCGCTTTCCAGCTGCTCGCCGACAGGATTGACCGGAAGTGACGCCACCTCGTACAGAGAAGACTCAGTTTGAAACGCCCAAGGCCCAGGTGAGTCCAGCGGAGGTAGGCCCCACGATCGCCCCTCCGCCATTGGCGAGCCACCATCTGTCCCATGCTGCCTGCTGTAGGGAAAAGCGCCTGGCCCACCTCTCTGGTCCACAACACCCCTCGTCCAGGGCAGCAATCTTCTCCGGCGACGGCCCCCGTCGCCGCCGCCATCACCATGACGATCCTTCGGCCCAACTCCCCGGCGGTCCGCACCATCGCCGCCCTGAGCCTAAAACAGCGCGTCAAGCTCCTCCACTGCGATCTCCTCGACCGACTCCATGATACGTCTCAAACGTATCCATAATTTCTTATGTTCCATGCTACTTTTATGATGATACTCACATGTTTTATACACACTTTATGTCATTATTATGCATTTTCCGCACTAACCTATTGACGAGATGCCAAAGAGCTAGTTGCTGTGCTGTTTTTGGTTTCAGAAATCCCAAAGGAAATATTCTTAATTGGACGAAATCAACGCCCAGGGTCTTATTTTTCCACGAAGCTTCCAGAAGAAGGATTACGAGGGGCGACGAGGCGCCGCCACACCAGGGCCGCGCGGCCGGCTAGGGCCCGCGCCGCTCGTTGTGGGGCCTCGTGTCGCCCTAAACCTACCCTTCCGCCTACTTAAAGCCTTCATCGCAAAACACCCAATACAGAGAGCCACGATACGGAAAACCTTTGAGACGCAGCCGCCGCCAATCCCATCTCGGGATTCAGGAGATCGCCTCCCGCACTGCCGAGAGGGAATCATCTCCCGAGGTCTCTTCATCGCCATGATCGCCTCCGGACGATGTGTGAGTAGTTCACCCCTGGACTATGGGTCCAGAGATGGTTGTCTTCTCCTCATTGTGCTATCATGTTAGATCTTGTGAGCTGCCTATCATGATCAAGATCATCTATTTGTAATGCCACATGTTGTGTTTGTTGGGATCCGATGAATATTGAATACTATGTCAAGTTGATTATCAATCTATCATATATGTTGTTTATGTTCTTGCATGCTCTCCGTTGCTAGTAGAGGCTCTGGCCAAGTTGATACTTGTAACTCCAAGAGGAGTATTTATGCTCGATAGTGGGTTCATGCCTCCATTGAATCGGGGACAAGAAAAGTTCTAAGGTTGTGATGTGTCGTTGCCACTAGGGATAAAACATCGATGCTTTGTCTAAGGATATTTGTGTTGATTACATTACGCACCATACTTAATGCAATTGTCTTGTTGTTTGCAACTTAATACCGGAAGGGGTCGGATGATAACCTGAAAGTGGACTTTTTAGGCATAGATGCATGCGGATAGCGGTCTATGTACTTTGTCGTAATGCCCCGATTAAATCTCATAGTACTCATCATGATATATGTATGTGCATTGTTATGCCTTCTTTATTTGTCAATTGCCCAACCGTAATTTGTTCACCCAACATGCTATTTATCTTATGGGAGAGACACCACTAGTGAACTGTGGACCCCGGTCAATTTTTACATCTGAAATACAATCCACTGCAATACTTGTTCTTTAATGTTCTTCGCAAACAAACATCATCTTCTACACTATACATCTAATCCTTTGTTTACAACAAGCCGGTGAGTTTGACAACCTCACCGTTACGTTGGGGCAAAGTACTTTGATTGTGTTGTGTGGTTACCACGTTGGCGCGGAATCCCCGGTGTTGCACCGCACTACACTCGTCACCAACGACCTTCACGTGATCCTTGACTTGGTTCGATAAACCTTGGTTTCTTACCTGGGAAAACTTGCTATCGTACGCATCACACCTTCCTCTTGGGGTTCCCAACGGACGTGTGTTAACCGCACGCATCAAGCTCTTTTTCTCGGCGCCGTTGTCTGGGAGATCAAGACACGCCGCAAGGGAGTCTCCCACTTCCAATCTCTTTACTTTGTTTTTGTCTTGCTTTACTTTACTTTATTTACTGCTTTTTTTGCTCTTATATCAAAAACACAAAAAAATTAGTTGCTAGTTTTACTTTATTTACTGTCTTGATCTCCATATTAAAAACACAAAAAAATTAGTTACTTGCACTTACTTTATTTAGTTTGCTTTATTTACTACTGCTAAAATGGGTACTGTTGAGAATACTAAGTTGTGTGACTTCACTAGCACAAATAATAATGATTTCCTATGCACACCTATTGCTCCACTACTACAGCAGAATCTTTGAAATTAAACCTGCTTTACTAAATCTTGTTATGAGAGAGCAATTTTCCGGTGTTAGTTCTGATGATGCTGCTGCCCATCTTAATAATTTTGTTGAACTTTGTGAAATGCAAAAGTATAAGGATGTAGATGGTGACATTATAAAATTAAAATTGTTTCCTTAAGAGAAAGAGCTAAAGATTGGTTGCTATCTTTGCCTAAGAATAGTATTGATTCATGGACTAAATGTAAAGATGTTTTTATTGGTAGATATTATCCTCCCGCTAAAATTATATCTTTGAGAAGTAGCATAATGAATTTTAAGCAATTAGATAATGAACATGTTGCTCAAGCATGCGAGAGAATGAAATCTTTGGTGAAGAATTGCCCTACCCATGGACTAACTACTTGGATGATCATCCAAACCTTCTATGGAGGATTGAATTTTTCTTCGCGGAACCTATTGATTCAGCTGCTGGAGGTACCTTTATGTCCATTACTTTGGGGGCACAACAAAGCTTCTTGATAATATGATGATAAATTACTCGAATGACACACGGAAAGGGCTCCACAAGGTAAGAAGGTAAATTCTGAAGAAACCTCCTCCTTGAGTGATAAGATTGATGCTATTATGTCTATGCTTGTGAATGGTAGATCTAATGTTGATCCTAATAATGTTCCTTTAGCTTCATTGGTTGCCCAAGAAGAACATGTTGATGTGAACTTCATTAAAAATAATAATTTCAACAACAATGCTTATAGGAATAATTTGGTAACAACTATAGGCCATATCCTTCTAATAATGGTAATGGTTATGGTAATTCTTATGGGAATTCTTACAACAATAATAGGAGTGTACCCCCTGGTCTTGAAGCCATGCTTAAAGAATTTATTTGTACACAAACTGCTTTTAACAAATCTGTTGAGGAAAAGCTTGATACAATTGATATTCTTGCTTCTAAGGTTGATAGACTTGCCTCGATGTTGATCTTTTAAAATTGAAAGTTATGCCTAATAAGGATAATGATAATAAAATTGTTACTACAGCAAACGCCATCCAAGTTCGAATTAATGAAAATATTAGATTGATGGCTGAATTGCATACTAGTTGGGAAAGAGAAGAAAACAAAAACTTGCTAAAGAGAATAATGTAGCTAAAGTTTGGATTATTACCACCACTAGTAATGTTGATGCTTCACATGTTGCTACACCTCCTACTATCAATGGTAAAATAATTGGTGTTGGCAATGTTTCTACTCCTAGTGCAAAGCGTGCAAAATTGCCCAAACTGCTAAAACTCCCGAAACTGCTTGTGCTAAAACCTGAAATTTTTCAAAATATTGGGAAAATGATCCCATTGCTGTAGATCATAATGGTTTAGATTTTTATGATTTTCACATCTCTGAAGTTATAAAGTTCTTACAAAACTTGCTAAAAGTCCCAATGCTAGTGCTATAAATTTGGCCTTTACAAAACATATTACAAATGCTCTCATAAAGCTAGAGAAGAGAAACTAAAACCTGAAACTTCTATTCCTAGGAAGAAGATGGTTGGGAGCCCATCATTAAGATGAGGGTCAATGATTTTGATTGTAATGCTTTATGTGATCTTGGTGCAAGTATTTCGTTATGCCTAAGAAAATCTATGATATGCTTGACTTGCCACCATTGAAAAATTGTTATTTGGATGTTAATCTTGGTGATAATGCTATAAAGAAACCTTTGGGAGGATTGATAATGTTCGCATTATGGTTAACAATAACCTTGTCCCCGTTGATTTTGTTGTCTTGGATATTGAATGCAATGCATCCCGTCCCATTATATTGGGAAGACCTTTTCTTCGAACCGTTGGTGCTACTATTGATATGAAGGAAGGTAATATTAAATATCAATTTCCTCTCAAGAAAGGTATGGAACACTTTCCTAGAAAAAGAATGAAGTTACCTTATGATTCTATTATTAGAACAAATTATGATGTCGATGCTTCATCTCTTGATGTTACTTGATTCACACTTTCTGCGCCTAGCTGAAAGACGTTAAAGAAAAGCGCTTATGGGAGACAACCCATTATTTTACTTCTGCACTTTTGTTTTATATTTGAGTCTTGGAAGTTGTTACTACTGTAGCAACCTCTCCTTATCTTTATTTTATTGCATTGTTGTGCCAAGTAAAGTCTTTGATAGTAATGTTCATACTAGATTTGGATTACTGCGCAGAAACAGATTTCTTACTGTCACGAAATTGAGCAGCCCCTTCTGTAGGAAATTTATAAAAATCTGCCAATTTACGTGCGTGATCCTCAGATATGTACGCAACTTTCATTCAATTTGTGATTTTTCATCTGAGCAAGTTAAGTGCCCCTGAAAAATTTCGTCTTTACGGACTGTTCTGTTTTGACAGATTCTGCCTTTTATTTCGCATTGCCTGTTTTGCTATGCTTGATGGATTTCTTTGTTCCATTAACTTTCAGTAGGTTTGTGCAATGTCCAGAAGTGTTAAGAATTATTATGTCACCTCTGAATATATGAATTTTCAATTATGCACTAACCCTCTAATGAGTTTGTTTTGAGTTTGGTGTGGAGGAAGTTTTCAAAGATCAAGAGAGGAGGATGATACAATATGATCAAGAAGAGTGAAAAGTCTAAGCTTGGGGATGCCCCCGTGGTTCATCCCTGCATATTTCAAGAAGACTCAAGCATCTAAGCTTGGGATGCCCAAGGCATCCCCTTCTTCATCGACAACTTATCAGGTCACCTCTAGTGAAACTATATTTTTATTCAGTCACATCTTATGTACTTTACTTGGAGCGTCTGTTTGCTTTTGTTTTTGTTTTTGTTTGAATAAAATCGGATCCTAGCATTCTTTGTTTGGGAGAGAGACACGCTCCGCTGTTTTGTATGAACACATATGTTCTTAGCTTTATTCTTAATGTTCATGGCGAAGGTTGAACTACTTCGTTCATTGATATATGGTGGAAACAGAAAATGCTGCATGTGGTAATTGGTATAATGTCTTGAATAATTTGACACTTGGCAATTTTTTTGCTCATATAGATCATGTTTAAGCTCTTGCATCATGTACTTTGCACCTATTAATGAAGAACTACATAGAGCTTGTTAAAATTTGGTTTGCATGATTGGTCTCTAGAGTCTAGATATTTTCTGGTTAAGGTGTTTGAACAACAAGGAGACGATGTAAAGTCTTATAATGCTTACAATATGTTCATATGTGAGTCTTGCTGCACCGTTTTATACTTGAGTTTCCTTCAAACAACCTTGCTAGCCTAGCCTTGTATTGAGAGGAAATTCTTCTCGTGCATCCAAATCCTTGAGCCAAAAACTATGCCATTTGTGTCCACCATACCTACCTACCACATGGTATTTCTCTCATTTCAAAGTACATTACTTGGAGTGCTACCTTTAAAATTCTATTCTTGCCTTTACAATACATAGCTCATGGGAAAATAGCCTTAAAACTATTGTGGTGAAGAATATGTACTTATTTATCTTATTTCTTAATAAGTTGCTTGTTGAGCGGTAACCATGTTTCGGGGACGCCATCAACTTTTACACCTTTGTTGAATATCATGTGAGTTGCTATGCATGTTCGTCTTGTCTGAAGTAGGGCGATTTTCATGATCAAATGGTTTGAGTATGCATATTGTTAGAGAAGAACATTGGGCCGCTAACTAAAGCCATGAATCATGGTGGAAGTTTCAGTTTGGACACTAATCCTCAATCTCTTATGAGAATATTATCTGTTGTTGAATGCTTAAGCATTAAAGAGGAGTCCATTATCTGTTGTCTATGTGTCCCGTATGGATGTCTAAGTTGAGAATAATCAAAAGCGAAATCCAATGCGAACTTTCTCCTTAGACCTTTGTACATGCAGCATAGAGGTCCCCTTTGTGACACTTGGTTGAAACATATGCTATGCAATGATAATCCATGTTAATCCAAGCTAATTAGGACAAGGTGGGCACTATTAGTATTCTATGCATGAGGCTTGCAACTTATAGGATGTCTTATACATAACACATATGATTTATTACTACCGTTGACAAAATTGTTTCTATGTTTTCAAAATGAAAAGCTCTAGCACAAAAATAGTAATCCATGCTTCCCTCTGCGAAGGGCCATTCTTCTACTTTATTGTTGAGTCAGTTTACCTATTCTTTCTATCTCGAAACAAACACTTGTGTCAACTGTGTGCATTGACTCTTACATGTTTACCTATTGCACTTGTTATATTACTTTGTGTTGACAATTATCCATGAGATATATATGTTGAAGTTGAAAGCAACTGCTGAAACTTATATCTTCCTTTGTGTTGTTTCAAAGCTTTCTACTAAGAATTTATTGCTTTATGAGTAACTCTTATGCAAGTCTTATTGATGCTTGTATTGAAAGTATTATTCATGAAAAGTCTTTGCTATATGATTCAGCTTGTTTACTCATTGTCTTCATCATTGCTTCAATCGCTGCATTCATCTCATATGCTTTACAATAGTATTGATCATTATGATAGCATGTCACTTCAGTAAATTATCCTTGTTATCGTTACCTACTGAGGCTTAGTAGGAACTAAGCTTGGGGATGCTTGATACGTCTCAAACGTATCCAATTTCTTATGTTCCATGCTACTTTTATGATGATACTCACATGTTTTATACACACTTTATGTCATTATTATGCATTTTCCTACTAATGATTGAGATGCCAAAGAGCCATTGTTGTTTTCATTGTTTTGGTTCTGAAATCCTAGAAAGGAAATATCTTCGGAATTGGACGAAATCAACGCGGGGTCTTATTTTTCCACGAAGCTTCCAAGACCAAAGGATTACGAAGTGGGGCGACGAAGCACACCAGGTCTGCGGCGCCGGATAGGGCCCGCGCCCTGTTGTGTGGGTCCCTCGTGTCGCCCCTAAACCTACCCTTCCGCCTACTTAAAGCCTTCATCGCGAAACCCCCAGTACAGAGAGCCACGATACGAAAACCTTCCAGAGACGCAGCCGCCGCCAATCCCATCTCGGGATTCAGAGATCACCTCCGCACCCTGTCGGAGAGGGGAATCATCTCCCGAGGTCTCTTCATCGCCATGATCGCCTCCGATCGATGTGTGAGTAGTTCACCCCTGGACTATGGGTCCATAGCAGCTAGATGGTTGTCTTCTCCTCATTGTGCTATCATGTTAGATCTTGTGAGCTGCCTATCATGATCAAGATCATCTATTTGTAATGCCACATGTTGTGTTTGTTGGGATCCGATGAATATTGAATACTATGTCAAGTTGATTATCAATCTATCATATATGTTGTTTATGTTCTTGCATGCTCTCCGTTGCTAGTAGAGGCTCGCCAAGTTGATACTTGTAACTCCAAGAGGGAGTATTTATGCTCGATAGTGGGTTCATGCCTCCATTGAATCGGGACAGTGACTAAAAGTTCTAAGGTTGTGGATGTGCTGTTGCCACTAGGGATAAAACATCGATGCTTTGTCTAAGGATATTTGTGTTGATTACATTACGCACCATACTTAATGCAATTGTCGTTGTTTGCAACTTAATATGAAGGGGTTCGGATGATCTGAAAGTGGATTTTAGGCATAGATGCATGCTGGATAGCGGTCATGTACTTTGTCGTAATGCCCGATTAAATCTCATAGTACTCATCATGATATATGTATGTGCATTGTTATGCCTTCTTTATTTGTCATTTGCCCACCCAACATGCTATTTATCTTATGGGAGAGACACCACTAGTGAACTGTGGACCCCGGTCCATTCTTTACATCTAATACATTCTACTTGTTCTTTACTGTTCTTCGCAAACAAACATCATCTCCACACTATACATCTAATCCTTTGTTTACAGCAAGCCGGTGAGATTGACAACCTCATTGCACGTTGGGGCAAAGTACTTTGATTGTGTTGTGCAGGTTCCACGTTGGTGCCGGAATCCACTGTGCTGGCGCACTACACCCGTCACCAACGACCTTCACGTGATCCTTGACTCCTACTGGTTCGATAAACCTTGGTTCTTACCGAGGGAAACTTGTTGTTTGTACGATCACACCTTCCTCTTGGGGTTCCCAACGGACGTGGTGTTAACCGCACGCATCACTCCACGTGCATCAAGACGCGGTACTGCAGCGTCGTGATCTCCTCCACTACCTTGGAAGCAGCAGGTGCCTCCGCCTGGGTCACCGTTGACTCCGGGAGCTCCCTCGCCGGCGACAGCTTGCCCTCCACGATCCTCCTCGGCTCGGGCACCGCGAGCGTGCGCGCCACCGGAATGGCGGCCAGCTGCGACGTCCATGTCGTGAGCCTGAACAACGACATGTCCGCTCTAGAGCGCGTCTCCGGTGCGACCTCCTCGACGGCGCACGTCTTCCCCAGCAGATCCTCCACAACATCCACGTCCCACGCGTGCGGCGGGATGCCCTCCAGCACGAGCGAGACCCTCGACCGCAGTGGCACAAGCTTAGCCTGCGCTTGGCGGTTCCATGGCCGGAGCACGAGCGGCGCGCCGCAACGAGCACCGATGGGAGAGTCGCGACATGCTTCCTCAACTCCGCAGACTCGAGCACAACCAGGAAATCCTCAGGTGCATGGGCGTGCACGGAGAACGCCGTAGCCGGAATCCCGCGCCACCGCAGCGCTGCCGCCACCTGCTCCGCCGAGACTGCCGGCCTCCGTCCTCCGACAGAGGCCACCATGGCGAAGCGGAGCCTCCGCTCCAAATCACACATGGCTGCAGTTCTTCTGACGACGCACAGCGCCGGTGCCTCATGCACACGGGAACACAACGGAGCGCGCTCTGGCTCCGCACACAACGGCGGAGGTGCCCCCATGGGAGGAAGGCTCAGGGTGAGGGGAGCGACCGTCGCAGCCGGGGGTGGTGGTGGCGGCGGCGGGGGTGGTGTAGGCGCTGGGGGCGGAGTGACCGGCCGCGGGGGAGGCGCTGGAGCAGCCGCACGCCCAGGCTCCCTGCCAGGACCCCTCCGGGCCCCGACAAGCTCCTCCCTGATAGGTGACCTACGGCGCTCGAACTTGGCCAGGGCCAGGGTGCGGAGCTCCTCCTCCGATGATGGGCTGCGCGGCCGCTTGCACTCCCTGGCCGGATGCCCTCGAAGCCAGCAGCGGACGCACACTTCCTCGTTGGTGCAGTCCCGCTTCCGATGGTCGGGCAAGTAGCAGCGGAAGCAGAGGCCTTCCATCTCCGGCGCGACCGCGCCTCTGCCCGCCGATGCGTCGTTCCTTGCATCCACGCGACGCCTCCACATCGTCTTCTTAGATGGCCTTGCTTGCTCCCTGCGCCGCCGATGGCTACTCTGCCTGCGTTGTCTTCCACTCCAAGACTGCCTGGGACAAGCACTGGGAGGCCCAACGGAACGCCTCAAGCTGCTAGAACGGGTCCTAATCTTCTCCTATAAGCTGGCCTCTGGTCGTCCAATTGGGATGGGGAAAGTGTGGTGACCCTGCATACCACTGCATGTTGTAGTATGCCAGTCGTTGATATAACATTCACGAAGTACCATTCCGCAAATATTACATCCCTCAGAGTAGTACAACAGAACATAGCAAGGTCCATAACTCATTCACATATTATTACAATACACAAACACAAGTCGTCTCTGAGCTCCTCTTGGGTCCTAAGAGGATATCTCCCTGGTTCGAGGTGAACCCAACTTAACTTACAATACCATTGTCTCATTAAACAAACATTTATTTAATCGAGCAGCTACATACTAAGAGTTCGGGCTGCTCTGTTACTACTACTAGCGGATATCTCTAGGCTTGTTCTCCTCCCTCCTCGGATCCGTAGACTATGAGATAGTCTACTCCTTCAACACTTCCTGAGAGAGGTTCATCATAGCCGATGATCTCAGCTCCTTCATTGTTGTCGTAGTCCTCCTCCAGACGATTCAGACAATCTAAGCATGGGATTTAAGAGTGGTATGAGTACGAGCGTACTCAACAAGTTCATTATAGATAAGAGGTGTTTAATGCACTAGCTACGATATTAGACCGAAAGTCTAATACAAATGCAAGTTTTGATAAACATTTCTTCAAGAGATTGCTTTTATTTCAAAGAACTATGTCCGTCAGCCTTCACCGGTTTACTAGAACTTCATGGAGCTCCTTCCTGCTGTCAGCTCCTCAATCCCGAATGTGGAGTGACAGTCACGCTTCTTACACTCGTTGAGGTGTGTTGCTTTACCCATAAGAGATCTTAACCTTGGTGCCAACCGACAGCTTTCCCGTCCACACTTCCTTCGGTGTGAGGCCCGGTATAAGGTCTAGCCAATCATGTTCCTCCGCTACCCGAACACCCACCCTTTGTTGCATACTCCCCCCTGGGTCCTCGTCGGTCCCATTATTCCCGCAATTTGGTGGACCCCGACCACGACAACGCTTGGGACTCGTTAACCAAACCCTTCGCCGGTAGCTGCAACCCATCATAGACCACATTACCGTGGGAATTAGAAGGGGATCCCCACCCTCAAGTTGTTCCGCAAGCAACAACCGCTACGGTAAGCAACAGCTATACCTGGGGAATTAGAAGGGGCTCCCACCCTCAAGTTACTCCGCAAGACACAACTGCTACGGTAAGCGCATCCGTTGATGAACGAGAGGTGGAAACACTTTTGACTACTCCGTCCCACTCCGGATCTTATGGTTAACACGGTTATTACGGCACAAGAATCACTGGACGACATTTGTTGTTTAATCCTAGATGGATATAAACCTGCAATGGAACCTCCACCATATCAACACAATCCATGGTTCCATTGCCCACCACTTAGTCATATTCATAGTTATGAAAGTAGTGGTTTTGATTTTTGTGCAATAGTGATAACTATAATACTTTGCAAGTAATTTGATAGAAATACTCAAATGACATGAGCAAGTGATGAACTTCCTTCTAACACTGCAAGTTCTGCAGTTGGAAGGTATGGACTGACCCTTGTCCTCTGTTCTGAAAAATAGCATCATTGTTCGATAAGAACAATGGTTAAAGAAGCAATTATGCATGATTCCATTTTTAGGGTTTGTTCCCCCCTACCGATGTCGTTATTATTTTATGTAGAAGGTTGATACTAAGAATAATTTGAGGCTACTTGATTTAAAGTAAAATACAACCTTGAAATGTTGTCAAGGTGTTTTTAAAGTCCAATTGCATTAATGGACTTATTTTATTGTTGAAAATAATATGTGTGATTTAAATCATTATTTAAATCCTCAAATTAAGACTTATTCTTAATTGTCTTCAAAAATTCTCTTTGACATTTTATTTAGATAGAGAATTTTATGCTGATTGATTTTCATATTTTTAATTATTTTTTTAGAATTCTTATCAATTTTCTATTAAATTTCCAAGTTTTCTTGTTTTAAATGAAATTGTGAAATGTCTATATTGCCCCTGGGCCCACCTGTCAGTGGAGCCCAGTGGGTTGGGTTAGACCAGCTCGGGTCCAACCGACCGAGCGGCCGGTCGCTCACTCCTCACCTCGCTCGTGTCCGAACCCTAACCCTAGAGCTCTGGCGACTCGCGTCGCCGCCCCTTCGCCGAATTTCTCCGGCCAGCTCCGGCCATCGCCGCCGACGAGATTGGTCGCAATCGAACGGCCGCACGACGGCGCACTGCTCGGTCCGCGCCGATCCGTGTTTCACCGCCGTCCTCCGTTCGTCCCCAACGCCTCTGCGGCACGGCCGTGGTGATTGGTGGTGCTCCGACGCCTGCTGTCGATCCAGGCGCCGTGGCGGTGCTGGAGCGCCCTTGCTCGGCGACGCCAGGCCAGGCGCGGCTTGGCGCTGCCGTGGTGGCCTGTGCCGCCGTGCCGCCATGGCACGCCGGTGCTCTGCTCCAGGTACACGTCTCCTCAGATCTCCTCCTCTCTCTCATTCTTGCCTGCTCTTCTTCTTCCTCCTCTGGCTTTGGCCGCGGCAGCTCCTCCTCCTGGAGATGCTTGCGGTGCTGGTGCTTTGCGGTGCGTAGCTAGCTGTGCTGATTGTGCTGCTGTGTTGCTCATGCTGATGTGCTGCTTGTGCTGCTATGCAAAATTGCTAAGTTATGTGCCTGTTAAAGCTTGCATTTCTTGCTAGAATTCTTCCCTGTGCCTCTGTTCTTGTTCCTATGCTTGCCTGACACTCATGTGTATTCATATATGCTTCAATGGCTTAATTGCAGTATGCAATTCTTGCAAAATTTGCAAGTGCCTGAGCTTCTGTGGCTAGTTTTTGTGCTCAAATTCATGAGCATGCTCATCTGAGCATTGCTGTTGGCTTAATGGTATGATTCAGTGATGAGTACTAAGTGCTTTACTTGTTTTATCATGATCCAGGGGTTCATCAAGTCTTTGATGTGCTTCTGGATACAATCATATGATTATTACTTCATTATCTGTTTATTCAGTTAAGGCTTGGGCGTAATTCTTCAGTAGCTGGCTCATTTCTGGTGCTATGCTTGCCTATAGCCATCTGTATCAAGTGTTAGCAAGCTTTGGTGAGCATGTGATCAACAGTGACTTGTTGATTAATTGTTAATCTTCTGTCTGGGCCTCTTTGGTGCTCATCCTGGTGTCTGTGTGATATATACACTTGTGCTAGTGAGGTGTATTGCTTACTCAAGCAATAACTGTTACTTGCAGTGATCCTCTGGATCATGTGCAAGGTTCTGGTTCATGATTTACTTGTTAATATCAATTATCTGTGTTGCCTGTATTGATCGAGTGGATAATTGATGTGAACTGTGATACAGTGATGATCAAATAAATTGTTGAAATGAAGCTAGAGGGATGCCAACATCAGTTGGGTACCCTAGCTCCTTTTTGAACCCATCTGGGTAATGATAGATGTGTTGAGCTTAACTGTGGGGTTTTGTGATGTGGTTGAGGTAGCCCTGACAGTAATTCATTACTGTTAGGGTAGCTCCCACCTATGTTGGCTTTCTGTGATGGATAGATGCTCACTGGCTAGTCACTTGGTGAATTTCCAGTAGCCTTGATGTTGATAAACAAGATAGGCACAAGTTTCCTATTAATCTGATGGTTTAACTAGGCTAATAGGTGCTTTGTGAATCTGGGTGGCTACATAGGAGTAAATCCATGCTGGATTTCTCTGGTTTGATTTCCTTCTAGCCTTGGTTGTACTTGCTGGCACCAATTGGTTTAGTAACCAAATGATGATACATCCAGGGTTTCATACCCTTATTTGATTCTGATGTATGCTTATTATGGCAAAACAGGTTTTGCTCAGGTTGATCTTGTTTATACCTCACTCCAGTCCTAGATGGTTTGTTGGTGTAGAGGATTGCTTCTATGTGGTTCTTGTGGTTGATTTACTTGCCCTGCTCCTCCTGGTGAGCTTGATGCCTCTTGGTTATGTGTGTGGTGGTGGAAATGTGTTGAACAGCAGTGGCTGTTTGAGCTGTTCTTGTGTTCTTGGCTGTCCTGGTGACTTACTCTGTGAAGCCTGTCGATCAAATGAGCTAGGGTTTACTCTGGCAAAGGTTTATATGTTTCTGGCTTGTCCCTTGTTGGTCACTCTCCCTGGCTGTGTGTGCTGTGAGACATGCAGCTATCCCTGTGAGCTGCCTGTGTGCTTCACAGGTTGGGACTTGTCCTTTGGCTTGACACCCCGGCAGTGTTTGAGTTATCCTCTCAAATTGATCATATTTGCTAACCTGCCAAGTGGCTTTGCCACTTGGCTTAATGATCTGGTTGTTATGTATGTGTGCAGGTATCAAGTGCTGATCAGGATGATCTCAAGATCATCAAGATCAAAGAATTCATGAAGATCATAATGTAGTTTAGGTCATTTAGATATCTTGTAATTTTCCTTTTTCTGTTTCTATTTATTCAATTTTTGTAAATGTGTTGTAATTCCATAATTCAAATCTGAATATTGTAAATGACATTGTATCTTGTGTGATTATTAATAAAGCTCAAAGTTTCCCTAATGAGCTTTACTAAATAAATGTAATGTTTATATTCTTTGATTATTCATATTTGTTTAATGAATTACCTCAATTTTTAATTATGAGATATTCATATTATGTTTGAATTTGAAATTCAAAGTTCTGGTGTTTGAATTCAATCATGCAACTTAAGTTATGATGCAAATTCTCCCCTCTCTTCTCAAAACCCTAAACTAGTGAAGTGAGTTGCAGCTGTCGCACTTCGAAACCCTCAACCCTAAGGTGTAGAGAGAAACTTGTCCCCTTCGATGCAGCTTTTTGTTTGTGTTAAATTTCCCCAGAATTTACTATGAAATGCACATCCCTTTCTAAAATCTACCCCTGATCGTCTCTAAACCTGGGACATTACAGCCTTTCCTCCTTAAAGACTCGTCCCTGCTGTGGTTGTAGTACCTGAATACTGGGTATGTTTTCCTCGTGTCTTCCTCTTTTTCCAGTGGCTTCTCTCGGTGATGCTTCCATTGTATCTGCAATACTTGATCGCTTTATTTCGAGTTGTTTCAGCTCTCCTCGAGAATCTTGGCTGGTTTTCGATGTAAGTCAAATCTGGTTGTAACTCTGAGCTCATCATGTGATATTGGTTCATCTCTGGGGTCTTCAAACACTTTCTCGAAGTGTGGACATGGAATACATTGTGAACTTGTGCTAGCTCTTCCTGAGATCCAATTCTAAAGGCTAAACTCGATTCTGACTCAAGATCTTGAAAGGTCCTATGTATCTAGGACTGAGCTTTCCTTTACTCCAAACCTCTGTCCTTTCATCGGGCTTACCTTAAGATAAACCATGTCTCCAACTTGTGGTTCCCATGTTCTCCTCTTTTGATCGGCATAACTCTTTTGCCGACTTTGGGCTATCTTGAGCCTTTGGATAATGTCAATGATTTGTTGTTTTTCCTGACATAATCAGGATTGAACTCCTTGCTCCAGCTTCATACCAACATATCGGTGATCCGCACTTTCTTCCATAGAGAGCTTCAAAGGGTGCCATCTTGATGCCGCTTTGATAGCTATTATTGTGAAAACTCGGCTAGTGGTAAGTGCTCTTCCCACGATCCTCCGGGTCTAGGGCACAAGCCCTAAGCATATCCTCTAAGATCCGGTTGGTTCTCTTGGTTTATCCACCGTCCGTGGATGATAAGCGGGACTATGTCCAACTTGGATCCCAAAGCTTCATGTAGTTGCTTCCAGACGCTGATGTGAACACCTGACTCGATCCGATACTATCTTCTTAGGCACTCCATGCTACTCACGATCTCTTTGATGTAAAGATCGATAAGTTTCTCCCCTTTATCCTCGCGGGTTTACCGCTAAAAAGTGTGCACTTTTCGCAACCGGTCCACGATTACCATATCATGTCCTTCTTTTATTAGTCATGGGTAGTCCGGTGATGAACCATCCCTATTTCTTCCCATTTCTCTGGAATAGGTAAAGGTTGTAACTTCCCCGCTGGACTCGGTGTTCACTTCACTCTTTGGCAGTTATGGCATTCCGCCACATATTGTGCTATCTCCTTCATGTTATTCCACCAGAATAATTCCTTTAAGTCCATGTACATCTTTGTACTTCCGGGATGTATGGAATATGGTGTTTGATGAGCTTCCCGGAGTATTACTCCTTAATCTCAGCAATATCCGGAACGCAAATCCTCTTCTGGAACCATAATGATCTAGAGGTGAAATTCCGATGGTCTTCCCTCATCTATTCTTCTCATCTCCTCCACGATGAATGGATCGTCCACTGACCTATCATTATCTCATTCTTCAAATTGACATTCAACTCATCGGCTATTTGTAAAGCCGATAGTCCTCATGTGCTTCCTTCTCCCAAAGTTGTATTTGGGCTTGGCTTATTTCCTTCCTCAATTCCGGTGATATTTCTTGTTCCACTCCTCCGGTTTTTCCTACTAGGCATCCTCTACAACATTAGTCGTAATTGATTGTCGATCATAATCTTTGATCAATTTAGCCATCTTTTCTGTCTTCATGTTGAGTTCCTTTCTGAGTGAAGAAATATTTGAGGCTTTTATGATTTGTATAGAGCTCACACTTAGCTCCATAGAGAAAATGTCTCCGTGTTTTGAGTGCAAACACGACTGCTGCTAATTCCAAGTCATGTGTTGGATAGTTTACTTCATGAGGTCTGTTGTTGCCTCGATCCATAGGATATCACTTTCCTCTTGCATGAGTACGCAACCCAATCCATGTTTAGATGCGTCACAATACACGGTGTAATCCTTGCCAACTTCCTAACTGCTAACACCGGTGTCGTGGTGAGTTTCTCTTTTAGAGTTTGAAAACTCTCTCACACTCCTCTCACCACACGAATGGTGTGTTCTTTCTTAACAACTTTGTCATTGGTCCTGCTATCTTGGAGAATCCTTCAATGAATCTCCGATAGTATCCCGCCATTCCTAGGAATCTCGGATCTCCTGACAGTCTTTGGTGCTTCCCATTCTAGAACTGCCGCTACCTTGCTCGGGTTGACAGTGATTCCATCTTTGCTAATGACATGACCAAGAAATTCCACTTGATCTAGCCAAAATTCACACTTGTTGAATTTGGCATACAGCTGGTGTTTTTAGTGTTTGCAACATAACCTCAAATGTTATGTTCCGACTTGTTCTTGAATATATCAAGATATCATCGATGAATACGATGACAAACTTGTCTTATGGCATGAAGATCTTATTCATGAGATTCATGAATATTGTCAGGCATTGGTTAATCCAAAAGGTACCACAAGGTATTCATGATGTCCGTATTGAAACAAAGGCTGTTTTCGAACGTCTTCCTTCTTGATTTATCTGGTGATAACCTTATCTTAGATCAATCTTGGAAAATACTCCCGCCGCTCTAACTTGATCAAATAGATCTTGTATTCTTGGAAGTGGATACTTGTTCTTGATTGTGACGTTGTTGAGATCCTGTAGTCTTCGCACATCCTTCTTCCTCCATCTCTTTTATCCACGAAGATCAGTGATCCCTATGGTGAAACACTCTTGAATGAATCCCTTTTGTTCCAATTCGTCCAATTGCTCCTTAAGTTCTTTTCAATTCTTTAGGCCCCATCTTATATGGTTCTTTGCAATCGGTGTGTTTCCTAGAATTAGGTCGATAGTGAATTCTATCTCCCTATCTCGTGGCATACTGTAATTCATAGAAACACATCCTGGAATTCATTTACTACAGGATATATCTTCTAACTTCACCTCCTTCATGCTATTCAACTGTAGCTCAACTTCAATCTGTATGTTTGTCTCCTTGGTAGATCATTCTACTTCCATCGGGGCTTTTCAAAGACACTGTCTTGTTCACACAATCAATGCTCCATTAGCTTCTAACCAGTTCATACCAAGAATGACATCAATGTCCTTCATTGGTAATATGAACAGGTCCGCCAAACGCGCACTTATTGATCATAATGACTTGTTTTTGTTTGGCATGGGTTACTACTATCGCTCCCCCAGAAGTATGGTTATGGGTGTATCTAACTTAGTGCAACTAATCCCATGTTTGATGATGAATTGTTGAGAAATGAATGATGTAGTTGCACCATCAAAAAGTACTTTGCCAGATGAGGAGTATCTCGGAGCGTACCTATCACCGCCGGGTCGCAGTTGACCACCTCCGCATCGGGTACGCTCAGCTTACCAAGGGCTTATTCTTCCAGCCTCCTCCCTGCTCGATTTCCTCCTCCTCCGTATTGACCTCCTCCGTTGTTTCTCTTGGGGCACTCCTTCATGTGCTCCTTCCTCGCGACAACCAAAGCATATAATTTTGTTTCTTGCAATCTTCAAGTATGACTCGGAACCACAAATGCTACGACAATCTGGTTTTGGGCCCGAAACGCTTGGTTCCTCCTACTACCGTAGTAGTAGGGTTGTTGTTGCCGTTGTTGTTGTTGTATCTTGGCTTGAAACTCAAGCTGGTATTGGGCTTGTTGCTAACAAACCTCTTAGGCTCAAACTTGGCCTTCTTCCTCTTCTCCTCTTGCAGTTGTTTAAAGTCATCTTCAAGAGTGATGGTTGCATCCACCAGCTCTTGGAATTCCGTTGCTCTCATCATCCGCAGCTGTTTGAACTGGGGACTTAACCCCCTCAGAAATCTTCTTCTTGTCCTCGGTATTAACTTTCAACCGCTGCATCGAGACAGCCTTTTTGAAAACTCCCCGACATAGGTCGATTGCCTTGTCCTTCCGAGACTTCGAACTTCGACGTCGTCCACAATACTGGACATTGGATTCCCCAACTTCCGAACTCCTCCTGTAAATACCTTCGGCCGATACCGGCCATAATGTCGTCCCACCATGATGCTAAGAGGTCCACATAGCAGATGGGTAGCATATTCACCTTCTCTTGATCATTGCATCCAACAGTGTTGAGCTTGCTGTATCCATCAGCCAATCTTCCGCATCCATAGGCTCCGGCGCATGCGAAGGATATCGGCTTGGTGTTTGAAAGTCCATAATGAGACTCCCCGGTTCTCAGTTCTCCACCCTATTCTCGCCGCACGGATCCCCGAAGGAATTTGTTCGCAGTTCAGCTACACGCCTCTCTCTTCCGCGCCGCTGCATGTACTGGATAAAGTTCTGCTAGCATGGGTGGTGGTGGTGGTGGAAACTGACTTCTGGCTGTAAACCACCTCTTTCCTTTTCTTTTCGCTTCTTCGCGCCTCCACATGCGCTCGTGTTTCTCCGCCTCCCTCAGCTTCCTAACGTTCCCGACATAATTCCCCTAGTTCTCGCAACACAAGATGATACTCATATTTACTCCATGCGCAAGTTTTCGGTCAACTTTGTGCACAGAACTAGTTACGCAATGGAAATCAAGAAGCAACCAAATCATACAAAACATATAACATATATTTACATACATAAGTGGTCTTATTACATAACTTCAAGTCGATGTGAGTATGCAAACTCACTTATTAAAGTATATGTAAAAATTTATACAAATATTACAAACTATAATACACGTGGGTACTTGTGTATTATAGCTAATAATCCTCCTTGGTGGTCTTCTAACCTGGGCCTTCACTCCCGCACATTCCAGTTTCCATCCTGGTCGAACGAGCCAGTCTCCCGATAGACCCCGGAACATAAGGTCTCCCGCGGGTTTGTAATCCGAGCCGGATGATGACCCCATGAGAAATCAGTGTTCATAAACTGATCGTTGAGTGCATCGTAATCCACCCATCGTGTACTCTCCTGTAGCCCAACCATAAGGGTTACCAAACCCATACCCGACTCAACCTGTGTCTGATATCCTCCATCCACTCCTTCATTACTAGGATAGCTCGGGTTCTGGATCATCATTCATCTCTCCATCATAATACTCAGAGTACCTGCAGTTCCCGATCATCTCCCAACGCCAACCCCCGAATTTCGATTGAGTCTCAACGCCGATTGTTTCCTGGATTCCTCGTCGCCTTTCAGACTCTGTGTGAACTACCCAGAGAAGTTCCCAAATGTGTAGGTTCACGTGCAAGTGGATCAACACTGATGTAGTCACCAAAGCTGAATAAACTGGTGTGTGTACCACATTCTCCATAGATTCTTTCCCCCTACTCTCCTCCTCAGTGAATTCCTCAAGCATCGTATCAATAGCTCCTATCAGATGATGATTCAACTGAAAGAGTAATCATATGAAGTTACGGCTGTTATCCATGTATTTGGCTGCTTCGGCGGGTTTACTTTTGGCATATTTGAAATGGTTCAGCATGGGGTCATCTTCCTCCTCCATATGAGGAATGTGTGTGAATTCGGAACCCATAAGCTCTTTCGTCTTATGCTCCCGAATATCGGATATGGCTCTCATCACAGCTATATGGTAGGCTGTGCTGGTTGTCCTTGCTTCCTGAACTGCATGACTACGCTCATTCCCAAAGATTCTGGAAGTCGTAGCCCTACCACTTGGCCAACACCGGACCATCATAAAACATGTACTTCTTTACCGGAACTGGGATCGCACCCAAATTCCTAGTAACATGGCTCGGGAAGATATCGCCAAGTCCCTCCCCGGTACTGCTCAAATGCTGAATCCATAACTTTCACGTGCTTCTTCCTATTGTGAACTTGCCATGTTGGTCAGAGAATTAGAAAGATGATGAGATTAGCACAATGCATCATAATAGAGATAATAAAGAATTATCGCACTAAAAGATATGGTTGTTGTATTCTCAATTGAATATACACCATATTTTTAGAGAACTCTTTACTAATCCTATTTGACTCCTAACGTTTTAGTCCCATTTACTAGGTTCCAACCTAAGGTCAAAGCTTTGGCTCTGATACCAACTGTGGTGACCCTGCATACCACTGCATGTTGTAGTATGCCAGTCGTTGATATAACATTCGCGAAGTACCATTCCGCAAATATCACATCCCTCAGAGTAGTACAACAGAACATAGCAAGGTCCATAACTCATTCACATATTATTACAATACACAAACACAAGTCGTCTCGGAGCTTCTCTTGGGTCCTAAGAGGATATCTCCTTGGGTTCGAGAACCCAACTTAACTTACAATACCATTGTCTCATTAAACAACATTTATTTAATCGAAAATACATACTTTAAGAGTTCAGGCTGCTCTAAGCATTACTACTAGCGGATATCTCTAGGCTTGTTCTCCTCCTGAAGCCTCCCTGATACGTCCGGAGACTATGAGATAGTCTACTCCTTCAACACCTCCCGAGAGGTCGTTCATCAGCAATGGCGATTCCCTACTTCCTTCATTGTTGTCTTAGGTCTCTCGTATCTATCTAGATAATCTAAGCATGGGATTTAAGAGTGGTATGAGTACTAGCGTACTCACCAAGTTCATTATAGATAAGAGGTGTTTAATGCACTAGCTATTGCCATAGACCAGAAAGTCTAATACAAATGCAAGTTTTGATAAACATTTCTTCAAGAGATTGCTTTTATTTTAAAGAACTATGTCCGCCACCCTTCACCGGTTTAGAACTTCATGGAGCTCCTTTTCCTATTGCTGTCATAGCCTCCTCAATCCCGAATGTATGACAGTCAGCGCTCTACACTCGGCAGAGGTGTTGCTTTACCCATAAGAGATCTTAACCTTGGTGCCAACCTGAACCTTTCCCGTCCACACTTCCTTCAGTGTAGGCCCGGTATAAGGTCTAGCTAATCATGTTCCTCCGCTACTCGAACACCCACCCTCCTTTGTTGCATAATTCTCGACCCTCGGTCCTCGCTTCGTCCCATTATTCCGTGTACTCTTGTGGTGGACTCCCGACCATCACAACAAGCTTGGGACTCGTAACCAAACCTTCGCCGGTAGCCGCAACCCATCATAGACCACATTACCGGTAAAATTGTGAATGTAGGATCCACCCTCAAGTTGTTCGCAAGAACTGCCATTTGTATAAATGTACTATACCGTGGGGAATTAGGAAGGGGCTCCCACCCTCAAGTTACTCTCCCTAAGCACACAACCCACGGTAAGCGCATCCAAGTGATGAACGAGAGTGGAAACACTTTTGACTACTCCGTCCCACTCCTGATCTTATGGTTAACACGGTTATTAAGGCACAAGAATCACTAGACGATATTTGTTGTTTAATCCTAGATGGATATAAACCCTTGAAATGGAACCTCCACCATATCAACACAATCCATGGTTCCATTGCCCACCACTTAGTCATATTCATAGTTATGAAAGTAATGGTTTTGATTTTTGTGCAATAGTGATAACCATAATACTTTGCAAGTAATTTGATAGAAATACTCAAATGACATGAGCAAGTGATGAACTTGTCTGAACACTGCAAAGTTTTGCAGTTGGATGGTGTGGACTGACCCTTGTCCTCTGTCTCTGAAAATAGCACATTGTTCGATAAGAACAATGGTTAAAGAAGCAATTATGCATGATTCCATTTTTAGGGTTTGTTCCCCCCTACCGATGTCGTTATTATTTTATGTAGAAGGTTGATACTAAGAATAATTTGAGGCTACTTGATTTAAAGTAAAATAACCTTGAAATGTTGTCAAGGTGTTTTTAAAGTCCAATTGCATTAATGGACTTATTTTATTGTTGAAAATAATATGTGTGATTTAAATCATTATTTAAATCCTCAAATTAAGACTTATTCTTAATTGTCTTCAAAAATTCTCTTTGACATTTTATTTAGATAGAGAATTTTATGCTGATTGATTTTCATATTTTTAATTATTTTTTAGAATTCTTATCAATTTTCTCTATTAAATTTCCAAGTTTTCTTGTTTAAATGAAATTGTGAAATGTCTATATTGCCCTGGCCCACCACAAGGAGCCCGAGCGGGTTGGTTTAGGCCAGCTCGGTCCAACCGACCCAGCGGTCGGTCGCTCACTCCCTCACCTCGCGCCCGTGTCCGAACCCTAACCCTAGAGTCATGACGCATGTCAACGCCCTTTCGCTCCTAATTTCTCTGCCACATTCCAGCATCACTGTGCCGACGAGACAACAATCATGCCACCACTACTTCACGCACCTGTTTGACCACTGCCATCCGTGCTCACTCTTACCTGTCATCCCCATCCTTCCATACCTCAGCTCGTATGATTGGTAGTCACTGACATCAGCCTGCCGCATCCAGGCTATCAGGCAAGCTGTGGAGCGTCTGCTTCCATGACTCATGCAGGCCAGGCACATCAGGCTTGCCTTTGTATCTGAGCCGTGGCCACATGGCAACGCTTATAGCTCTCGCTCTTAAACACGTCCTCCCTGATCTCCCCTCCTCCTCATTCTTGCCTCGGCTTCTTCTTCTTCCTCCTCTGGCTTTAGCCGCTGCGGCTCCTCCTCCCGGAGATGTTATGGTGTCGGTGCTTTATGGTGCTGAGTTAGTCGTGGCCGATTGTGTCGCCGTGTTGCTCATGCCGATGTTCATTGCTGCTATGCAAAATTGCTAAGTTATGTGCCTGACAGCTTGCATTTCTTGCTAGAATTCTTCCCTGTGCCTCTGTTCTTCCTATGCTTGCCTGACACTCATGTGTATTCATATATGCTTCAATGGCTTAATCTGGCAGATGCAATTCTTGCCAAATTTGCAAGTGCCTGAGCTTCTGTGGCTAGTTCTTGTGCTCATTAATGAGCATGCCTAACTGAGTACTGTCGTTTGGCTTAATGGTATGATTCAGTGATGAGTACTAAGTGCTTTACTTGTTTTATCATGATCCAGGGGTTCATCAAGTCTTTGATGTGCTTCTGGATACAATCATATGATTATTACTTCATTATCTGTTTATTCAGTTAAGGCTTGGGCGTAATTCTTCAGTAGCTGGCTCATTTCTGGTGCTATGCTTGCCTATAGCCATCTGTATCAAGTGTTAGCAAGCTTTGGTGAGCATGTGATCAACAGTGACTTGTTGATTAATTGTTAATCTTCTGTCTGGGCCTCTTTGGTGCTCATCCTGGTGTCTGTGTGATATATGCACTTGTGCTAGTGAGGTGTATTGCTTACTCAAGCAGTATCTGTTACTTGCAGTGATCCTCTGGATCATGTGCAAGGTTCTGGTTCATGATTTACTTGTTAATATCAATTATCTGTGTTGCCTGTATTGATCGAGTGGATAATTGATGTGAACTGTGATACAGTGATGATCAAATAAATTGTTGAAATGAAGCTAGAGGGATGCCAACATCAGTTGGGTACCCTAACTCCTTTTTGAACCCATCTGGGTAATGATAGATGTGTTGAGCTTAACTGTGGGGTTTTGTGATGTGGTTGAGGTAGCCCTGACAGTAATTCATTACTTAGGGTAGCTCCCACCTATGTTGGCTTTCTGTGATGGATAGATGCTCACTGGCTAGTCACTTGGTGAATTTCCAGTAGCCTTGATGTTGATAAACAAGATAGGCACAAGTTGCCTATTAATCTGATGGTTTAACTAGGCTAATAGGTGCTTTGTGAATCTGGGTGGCTACATAGGAGTAAATCCATGCTGGATTTCTCTGGTTTGATTTCCTTCTAGCCTTGGTTGTACTTGCTGGCACCCAATTGGTTTAGTAACCAAATGATGATACATCCAGGGGTTTCATACCCTTATTTGATTCTGTGAAATTGTATGTTTATTTATGAGCAAAATAGAGTTTTGCTCAGGTTGATCTTGTTTATACCCCTACCCAGCTCCTAGGGATGGTTTGTTGGTGTAGAGGATTGTTTCTATGTGGTTCTTGTGGATTTACTTGTCTCCGCTCCTCCCGGTGAGCTTGATGCCTCTTGGTTATGTGTCGTGGTGGTGGAAATGTGTTGAACAGCAGTGGCTGTTCAAGCTGTTCTTGTGTTCTTGGCTGTTCTTGGTTTCTTACCCTTTGGAGATCCTGCCGATGAGCTGCTAGGGTTTCTGGCTGTGAGAAGGTTTTATATGAACCTTGGTTGGCTCCTCTGGTCGACAGCTTGGCCTGGCCATCTTGGTGACTCTCCCCTGGTCTGTGTGTGTTCTGATACATGCAGCTATCCCTGTGAGCTGCCTGTGTGCTTCACAGGTTGGGACTTGTCCTTTGGCTTGACACCCCGGCAGTGTTTGAGTTATCCTCTCAAATTGATCATATTTGCTAACCTGCCAAGTGGCTTTGCCACTTGGCTTAATGATCTGGTTGTTATGTATGTGTGCAGGTATCAAGTGCTGATCAGGATGATCTCAAGATCATCAAGATCAAAGAATTCATGAAGATCATAATGTAGTTTAGGTCATTTAGATATCTTGTAATTTTCCTTTTTCTGTTTCTATTTATTCAATTTTTGTAATGTGTTGTAATTCCATAATTCAAATCTGAATATTGTAAATGACATTGTATCTTGTGTGATTATTAATAAAGCTCAAAGTTTCCCTAATGAGCTTTACTAAATAAATGTAATGTTTATATTCTTTGATTATTCATATTTGTTTAATGAATTACCTCAATTTTTAATTATGAGATATTCATATTATGTTTGAATTTGAAATTCAAAGTTCTGGTGTTTGAATTCAATCATGCAACTTAAGTTATGATGCAAATTCTCCCCTCTCTTCTCAAAACCCTAAACTAGTGAAGTGAGTTGCAAGTTTGTCGCACTCTCGAAACCCCAACCGTAGCGTGCCTAGGAGAGAAACTTGTCCCCTTCGATGCGCTTTTGTTTAAAAGAAATTTCCCCAGAATTTACTATGAAATGCACATCCCTAAAATCTATCCTCGATCGCCTCTGTAAGCTGGGACATTACGTAAAAAGCCCCTGATTCTCTTTGATCTTCGGAGCGGACAAGCACTTTGCCTACGCCTTCCATTCAGTGAAGTCCCCGATCAGCCAGTTTAGGAGGAATCATCGGTAGTGCTCGATTTCAGTGGATTTGGATGCATTCGTGTTAAATATGATAGTCAAGTGCTGGATAATTTAATCATACATGAGCTCACTATGGTTCGGTGGCACTCTTATACTGTATCAGCGTCCCACGACAGCTGAATTGAAACACAGCTGTAGAATCAGCTTCTGACTTTGGACAATTTAGGAAGAGAACCCAGTGTACCCGTAGCTGCTTCTCCTCCATTGGCTCCAGCATGAGTCAAATAGGAAACCTGAAATCCATCTCCCAACGCTGTCATCCAGTGCGGTAGCCAAATCTATCATCACGGTATGTATTCACTCAGTTTACCTTTGCCAATAAAGCCTGATGTGTTCTTAGTTCTCACTCTCGGTAAATGTTGTAGTTGCAGATAAATCACACTCTTCACTCATGGACTAATTTGTTGTAGAATTCCATTACCAGTCTGCTGCAGTAGTTTAGAACTTCATACAATGTATTGTAAGCCACAAACTATGAGGCCGCAATGCGAGCTTTAATTTGTTTTATGTCCTAAAAAAACAGAAATTGTGTAGGTGTCCAAACCGTTGTATAGCTGCTGTAATATTTATTTTTGCAAATAACGTGATTTTTTTTGACAACACAAACAAAAAAGCAGACATAGTGATTGATGTCCAAACTGTTGTAAGTGAATAGTGGCACCAAATGTTGTAAATTTGTTTGGGACTAATGTGAGTAGGTAAAAACACACATAATTATATCATATTTTATTTCTAGGTATTTTTTCAGCATGACAATATATTTATAATGTATCTTCCGTTGCAATGTAAGCTTTCTTGCGATCCAACATTTTTTTGGGACCAATTTACACTCCTAGAAAAATGCATATTGCTACTAAAATGGGGCATCCAAGTTGAAGAAAATGGCAAGATTTTCTTCCCAGGAAATCGAGATCCCTAGCTGCCCTTCAATTTGATGCTAAATAGGAGGTCAAAGCAGTGACATTGCCACACTACATCAACTGTTTGTTGGCTCAATGGCATGATCTTATTTTTCTCGGACTTAAAGTTGCATGTAAAGGTAATTTATTGGTCATCGGCGAGGTGTGATCCGGCGTAAAGTTATAGGTAAAATATAGTTCTCGGTAATTCGACATCGAAGGACTAGGCATCACTGGTGTGCATACGCCATTCATCCACATCCTCCAATTATTTATTCTTCTCATCTACTCTTAAACTATTGGGAGACGAAGGTTGTCGGCTTGTCGCAATGTGGAGTGGCATGGCGATGGTGAGTGGTAACATGTGGCTCTGCTGGCACTAGCGCACATATATGGGTGGTCTCGCTAAAGCAGGCAAATCCGCAGAGGAGGTAGTAGGCCACACAATCCGTAGAGGAGGTAGTAGGCCACACGTGTGACCGCTGAGCGTACACTAAAGTTTGCTGGTTTTTTCGACATGCCACGGCTTTACCTAGGACAACTTAATTTGTGACATGCTGGTATTTCCGCAACATAGATTTTTTCTATCCCGTCGCAACGCACGGGCATATTTCCTAGTCTAGGAAAATATGCCAAGTTGTCTACAAGGTAAGGCCACCTCCAACGGTGGATCTCATACGATTTCATGTTCGTTTTTGTCCACGCACAGAAAAACAATCCCCAACGGTAGGGATCAAACGGATATCGGTCAGTTTTTCTATCCGTTTAACCGGAAGCAAATTTGAGGTATGTTGCCCGTGCATCTACCCTCATAATACTTGAGAAGAGAGTGTGGCCCTTGGCACTGATTGGTCTCTGCTAATGGGATGCGACCATTTGAATGTATTCTGAACTGTTGTGATTTTGTTATTTTTATTGCGCTTAAAAATAAGTAATTTTGCTTTGTAAATTTGCACAGTAGTATACACCGTTGGCTACATGCTAATATCTTTTTTCAAAAACAATTGAACACTTTTTCTCGATAATTTTGCACCGTAAATTTGGTTCGTCTATATTGTGTTTCAAAAGGAGGCCAATTATTTTTATATTGACGGTTAGATCTGTAGTTCCCTGTAGTTGACACAAGGAACTATGCTCAATCTCCAAGTCGCATGTCTCCGCAGCTCATTCTAATACTCCATCTTTTTATTTACTTCACATTTTAGGTTTAATCAAAGCTAAAATTTATAAAGTTTGACCAAAATATAGAAACAAATATCGACATCTATAGTAATGAAATATACTTCACGAAGATTCAACCATAGGTTTATATTCTAGGTATTGATATTTTTTCTTCAATATTGGATTGAACTTTGCCAATCTTGACTTTGAAAAGAGAGTACTGCACGAAAAATAAAAACCACCAGGAACACGAGTATAGATCAGAATTCGGAACTAATAACAATGAGTAAAACACAAACATGGATCGATCAGAAGGATGTAGCTCCAGGAACGAACAACCATTTGTTACAACATTTTTTCCCATAGAAACCATCGTGGTGCAACAGTGTAATTCCAAACCATGTGTCCATTCAGAACAAGAAAAACAACTCTGACATGAGAAAGATAAGCTGAGTGCGAAACAAATCCTTGTGGTGTTCTTCTGTTCTTATTGGCACCAAATCTGTTTAGCCGATAGCAATGTCCTCCTTGCCTCATCTGCATAAAAGAAACAGTAATTAGTTTGCCCTAACAGAAAAATGAAAAGGTAAGCTGAGTGCGAAACAACGTTGTCTGAGAACGCAACAGAATACAGTTGCATACCAAATAACACGATTGAACATTTGATCTTCAACCCTAAGATCCCACTGTTACACTTAAATTAAGGACTACTGTTGAGCTCTTATTTTTCCAAAGGATGTTTCCCTTTGACAATATACATTGGAGTTTTGAAAAGAGATGTCCGCGTTACTTATGCAGCCAAGCATCAATCGGGTATAAACTTCAACAAATCTATTAACTAATTCCACGACCACAAAACTAGGAAACTGATAAAGATTTATGTAACAGACCTGCAATGCTTGCAGCAGAAAACTTGGCAGGTATGTTAGCTTCCGATTCAACGGATGCCTTTGCTGTAGCAATCCCAACTGCCACACTTTGCATAATATTCAATCCTCCACATAGAGAGGAAAGGACTCCACCAATCAAACAATCGCCAGCGCCTGTGAGGCTGATAACCGAGGCAGATGTTGCAGGTAAATGGAAAACACAAGTTCTGGAAGAGCCTTCTCCAGACAAATTAACAGGCATGCTGGGTGGAAAACAGCCCTCCAATTTTTCAAGTAGCTGGGATGAGAAAGTCGTCATGTTACACTTTTGCTGATCCTTCACGATGTTAACGCGCTCTTTGCAACATATGAAAACACCGTTCGAGCCAAGTGTCACCAGAAGAAGCTTGATGCCCTTTTCGAGAAGAAAAAACATCGCTGGGCTGAGCATTTCAAACAAACAATCTACAGCTTCCATATTGTTGTTGCACTGATCCAGTTTGACAAAATTATATTTCCCTGGAGTAGACAGCGCGTTTGCCATGGCAACAAGCTCAATCTCATTTGGGGAAGTGCAAGTTATCTGAGCACCATAGAAAATTGTTAAGAAAACTTCAAATATAATAGGAAGAAGTTTACCCTGTCAACTCTTGCCGGACACCCCAGAGCTACTTAAAATATAAAACCCTCCAACTATCAAAACCAGTGAAAGATCACAACTTGAGTTTGCTTTCAGTTAAATATCAGTGCCTGCCGCCCCATCGGAAGCCACATCACTTTTTTTTCTGTAGACAGCCACATCACCGAACGTTGCCATCTAGAGATCGACATACCACTGTTCCAAATCACCTTCACTACCTTTAAGGCTCTAACTGATATTTGAGACTTAGCAATACACGTTACCAGCGGAATTTGAACAATTATGCCGATTTGTACTTGTTTTAATGGTTGAAGAGTGCAATGTGAACAACTATACAATTAAGATGGTGTTCTCTCGAATCCTTTGCACTCACATGCTCTGCAATTGGCGCAATTCTTGAACTCTTTACCACTGAGACAGGCTCAAACAACACGGGCACCCCTGATTCATATGCTACTGAAAAAAACAATACAATGTTTATCATTAACTTTTGACCCTACTCCAAGAAAATACAATACTAAAAACATAACATTGATAACAATTAAAACATTCAAGCTAAGGTTTTCAGGGAAACTCCTCAAAAAATATGGTCAGAAAAGAGATTAGAGTTCACAAGCATACTAAAAAAAAAGTATAAACAAAAAACAGTTAGCTTCAGTTCAGTATTAATGTGGTAGTATAGTGGTAACTGGTAAGCAGACAAGCTAGGATGTATTGGGGTCTTAGGTCCGACCCTTGTGTTGTGTATGGAATTTCTCTTTAGTTTTCGTTTTTCATAAAATGAGTACAAATACTTAAACCTTTTAAGTAATAAAGTGCCCATTATCGAAAAAAATAAAATAAGTACAAATTTTGTTTGAAAATCCCTCCAAAAAAACTCCTGGGAGTTTTAGGTTACTACCGGTTGCCATAACTACTGGTCCCAAAAAATCGCTACCTGATATAGGAAAAAAAAAACCCTATCCAGCTTACATGAACAATAAAATTAAATAAGTGAATGAGCCTGTTGGCTCTAGAAGATAATAGGGAAGTGTAACAGCCTACTTTTGCAAGCAGCTTGAAGCGACTGAGGAGATAAATTGGCATCAAGCATTAGTAGAGGTGCATTGGAGATATGGCGACGGAACTGATATATCCAACTAGGGGTAAGAAAATTTTCCTGCCCAAAGAAAAATGGAGATAAATGTTGGTAACTGACACACACCAGTGTTCAATGTTATGGAAACAGTATATATTGTGTTACATAATTCTTACAACTGCTTGAACACTCGCGACGCCGGCAATTAATTCTCCATTCCCATCAAATACATTTGATACTACTGGGGTTGTAACATCATGAACCTGCAGTATTCCTATGTAATTGTTATGAGATAATGTTTGCTGCCAGAAAATAATAAATTATTATTCAGATGGGAAAAAATAAAATAATTTAACGATGTTCAGGGTGAAATAATAATTTAAAGAGTTTCTGTAAAGAAGACGTTCTATTACCAGAATAACAGTTGAGACCCTCGTGGTGTGTTCTATCCATGCAAAATTGGTGCAAGAAAACTGAAGGTTTTGTGGTAAGAAGTGCAATAACGTCTCCAAGAGAAGTGAACAGCATTGTTTAAGAAAGAGTTGAGGGATCACTACTTAATTATTACAAACAAAGTTAATAGGCTGGTCTTTAAATCATTTTACTTATCATTTAAGCGTAATTTCAAGACATGTTAGTTTAGCCAGTTAAAACATATTTATTAAGCTTATTATATCCAAGTACAATTTCAGTTTTTCTCTGTGATAAAAAAAACCCAACAGAAGTTTCTTTTAGCACAAAAACATTGATGTACATGAAAAGATGGATAACTCCACACTTACCATCTGTACATAGTCCAGCTGACCTCCAGTACTTCAGTAAGAAATCCCCTTTAGTAGAATAAAAAAAAAAGTATTGAGCAAATTTTCACTCAAGGCAGGAATGAAGAGTATTCTAACATGAGTAAAGTCAGAAAAACTAGGTCACTATAAGTACAAGACAAGATACCTGCCATATCATTTCCAACAACACTAATCATGAGCGGTTGAGTCCCAAGCTTAGCCATGCACTCAGCAATATTTCTAGCTACTCCCCCGCTGATATACTTAACCTATAAAGTTCAAATACACTATCAAATGGTATTCCACTTAAACATGTCTTGTTATAACAGAAATAAAGCTACTAAAGCTCACAAGCTATATGCCCCAAAACTTTTTCGAGGAAATGTAGCACCACTAGTTTTCATTCCTTAAGAGAACTGGCAGAGCCACAGGGTACATGGGAGAGAAAACTAAGGATGTATAAAATGCATAAGTATCAAACAACATTTGAACAATAGGTGTTCAAAATAATTATGGACCCTAAAAGAACAAAGAGGAAGTATTTTACTAACAGAAGATAAAATACTAAAACACCTATAATCTACCTTTGTTCAGAAAACAATCCAATAACGATGATTCTAGAGTACAGAGCTTCTGAGATTCCAGTCTTTTCTTCTAGATATTTTGTCAAATCGAGGATCCATCACATAATGCTAAACATGTGAAAACACGTTATAAAGGTTCTCTGTCTTCATATTAGAAAAGTGTCATTCAATTGTCCAAATGGGTCTAAAGCTCTTAAGAAACAGTATGATCCCAGCAGCTTCAGCCAACTCGAAAGTATTGTCTAAATCTTGTGTCAGGGAAATGTATGGCCACAAAGCTAGGACAGCAAAAGATACCGATCAATTGGTCCACATTGGCTTTCTCTCTCCGACATCAGGGGCTCTCTGTACGCTGACGTGAACGCGTAAGGATCCTCGCACCTGGTCAGCTTCCCCGTTGCTTTGCTTGGCCATTCAAGAACGTGATGCTAGCTCTGACTTAATTCACCACAAATCATACCCTGCTATCATCAATATTCCTCAAGGCATTGATTAGCCAAGAATATACAAAGGCAAGCCCAAGCTAGGTTTTGTAGTTCCACTGGACTAAGTTGGGGTATAAGTATCTGCAAATGCCACTCCCTCTCATGATTGGGATAAGAGAAAAATCAGTGAAAGTTCTGGCTGAACTCCTGAAATCAACGATTTGGTTGGAAGAAGTCCATTTTGGTTAGTAAAACCACTCTAATTTGGAAAACTTGGGTTAATATGATTTTGAAGAGAATGACTGGCAGCAAACACAAATCCTATCGTGCCGCGATGGTAGAGCAAGTTTCTACGTTTGCTGCTTTGGTCCTGGGTTTGAGTCTTATTACTCCCAGCACGCCAAATACTACTGCCAGAATTTTCAAATGCCGTAAGTTTAATCTGGCCAATTACTTCCCTGGAATTCTGTGAAAAAATATTTTGTTTGTTGGGGCAGAAATATTTTTCGAAACCAAAACTGGCTTCACTGGTCGGAAGAGGGGAGCTTGAGGTTGCCAAGCTTATGTTTGTCAGTTAGCAGACTTCAATTTGAAAGTAGAGGGGTTTGCTGACTACTTGAAAAGTCAAGCCCATTGTAAGAATAGGAAAAGGGATATCATCCTACCCAAACCTATTTTGCAGTTTTTTTTTTTGCTTGGGACCTACATCTCCCAATCCCAGGGAACAAATTCACAGTTTCACACCCTTGTATGAATAATATCATGCAATCAGCAAAATATCATTTGATCCTTCCTAGCTAACAACTTGTGAAAACGAAGGGCATGTTCAAACTTCAAAGCAGGAAGGGCGGTTTACCATCCCAGGGACGGTGGTACCAGGATGTGGTGGCACGGATGGCTTCGCGTGGATGTCCAACACCATTCCGCCGATGATCACCGGGCTCGGTTCAGCTTCCGGGGCGCTTAACGGATTCTGCGCAGAAAAAAGAGACGGATTAAGCGAGATAGAAGAATATGGGCGACTGTGCGAGTTTGGAGGGGGCAGAGTGGGATGGCAGTCTGGCGTCTCTTGAAGGTCAGCCCGTACCAGGCTAAGGATGAGCGGCGGCCGAGGGAGGAGATGGCGGCGGATAGACTCCATCCTCCGCCGGGAAGACGAGGCGGCGTCCTCGGCCATGGTTTACAGGCCCGACGGCGTCGAGAAGAATTTCCGGTCTATGTTTGGGAGCGGCGGCGGCGGCGGCGGCGGCCAGGTGCGAGTGGGGAATGGCTTGGACCTTGGACGACTTTTTCTGGTGGACCGGAAGTCCGGAACGAGAGTGTGCCAGGCATAGTTTTTTTTTTTACTTCAAATAAAACAGAAATAAAACACTATCGAAACAACGCGCATCCCCACAAATTTTTTTACGAACGAGATGAAGCTTTATTTGATTATTAATCAAAGAGTTTACAAGGATTCCAACACCACTGGATGGTTCATAAAGCCACAAATGCCTATAAGCATGCGAGCTAGACAATGTGCCTCTCTCTATATTTTTTTTCCTGAATCATTGAGAGCTTTATTACTTTAGTTGACAGGATCACTCATTAGAGTGCTGATAAGAAAACATGGGTTATAGTTGATCCGCAAGCATCTTCTCCTATCTAGACTAGCTTGTTTAGCGCACAAGTGTGTCGTTTGATTAGAGTCACAACTTACATAAATAACGCTTAAGCTAGGTAAAGCTCTCAAAACCTCTCTAATCTCATGATAAATAGATCTAATCTTTGATCTACTGTGATGGTCTTCATTAACCAATTTTACCACTTCTTTGGAATCAATGTGCCTCTCTATTAGCTTCTCGTTGCTTATGGCTAAAACTAGCCTCTAAAAATGTTGCTTCTTTAGCATGATCTAATTGTTGTCTTTCCACACTCAAATACCACTTGAACCAAAACGACCGATGGAAAGGGCTAGGCAATCCACATATACACTCCACAACACCCCACGCGTGTGACGGGAGAAGAGGAAGTCAACACGTGAGTTAACAAAGAGCACACCGAAATAGCATCAGCGGTGGCTAAAGAGGGGGGCCGCAACAATTTTTAGGCTTAATTGCGAAACCAGGATTTGAACAACAGCAATTCTTAGGCTTAATTGCGAAACCACGTGAAAGCCCGGTGATTCAACTCGAGACCTGGGCTCGACACCATGTTGCCTTTCATGCACTACCCACTTCAACCAAAAGTCCGAACTGATTTAGCTAAGCAATCCACATATACACTTCACAACAAGAATCATGTATTGTGGACCTTACTTGTTACCTCCTTTGATCTCCTTTATGATATTTAGGCAGTCCGACGCGATCAACACTTGCGAGTCTAAATATCTGAAGCAAGCGAGAGAGCCTAGAGTTTTAGGTACCGTGATATTCGAAAACAACCGTTTAAGCCCCACATAATTGACCATTGTTGTCCCTGCATACAATGCCACACCAACACGATTTTTCACTTTGGCTACAACTCCCTCACTGTTAATTTTCATGATCCCTTCTTCAGGTGGCATCCGTATCGCTCGCGGCGCTATAGCGGGTCGAAAGCTCGGAACCTCCTCCTTCCTATGAGTCAGGTTCAGTCCTGCCAAATACCTCGAGATGAACAAGTGTGTTAGTTAGTGGAGCATGTTGTTCTCTTTCATGGATCATCTTTGTCCATGCCCACAAAATTGCACATAGAGTGACTAGAACTTCGATGAACTGATTCTAACTCAGCACTCGACTCAAATTTGAAATACAAATGTGCGGATCCTCCATTATGTCTTCCACCAACGGTAAAACAAGATCATCATCTCATTGCCCACACACTAGCCGTCATATTGCAATTAAATAGCGAGTGCCTCCACGAGTCTCCAGCTGCATTGCAAATTGGGCAGACAACAGACTCTGCCATATGGAGATTTGTGCGCAGCACGCCCGTGGGCAGCGAAGCCCTGGCCAGTCTCCACGCAAAAATTCCGAGTTTTGACAGAACTTTCACCATCCACGGCCTTTTCCACAAAGACTCAAACTTATCCTGGTTTGATATTTCAGCATGTCCATCAAAGTAATTCTCCCGACGCCTCTTTGTTTCAGCTAGCATCTTTTTTCGAGTACCCGCAGCGTGTTTTGTATTAAGCTCGAATGGTGAAAAGAACGATGTCCGTACAAGGTGAGGAAACAACCTCATAGTTGCTCGCCACAGATGGCTAACAGCAGTAACACACACCCCCACCTAGGTTATTCCTCTATCCTGCCTACCGCGGGCCACCGTCCACGATCGCGAGGTATCCACAATCTGATCAACGACGTGGTCCGAGATCCTTGACTTACCGCCAAAAACGCGTGCATTTCGTTGAAGCCATATAGATCAGATGACAAGTATGACGAGGGAGTTCCCATCCTTTCTGCTCGCAGCGAGAAGAGCGCCAACTGCCGCAGGCCACCAGTCGGAGAGATTGCCGGATGGGGCAGAGAGGGCGACGCCGGTGCGGTGGGTGACACCGTCCCAAACCTGGAGTGCAAAGGGGCACTCCACCGAGAGGTGATCGATGGTTTTATCATCCACCTGGCACAAGGGGCAGAGGACATGGGAGGGCAGGCCAAGGCGAATACGATGGTCCGCAGTCCAGCATCATCGCCGCAACGCAAGCCATGCGTGCATCATGTATGCCATTGGCGCGAACGAGTTCCAGATGTTTGCCGTACCTGGCATCGTGGTTTTTCCCTTGAAGAAGGCGAGCAGATCGAGCTGAAAATATCCCATCGCTAGTCCACTTCCAGAGGAAGTTGTCCGCCTTGGCCTGCAGTGAGTAGATGGCGACGGCCTCCCAGAGCTTAAGGAACTGGACGACAGCATCAACCGTCAGCTCTCCTGCAATAGCCTCGACCCAGACATTATCAATCAGCCCGTCCTGCACCGTCATGCGACGCCGGAATCTAGGTTTAACCAGTGCAAGGACGCCCGGGGCAATTGTGCCTACACTCAATCCTCCAATCCACGGATCATCCCAGAAGAGGGTGGTAGCACCGTTTCCAATCGAGATCCTGATCGAGGCTTTGAAGAGGGCGTTGGCATCATGCAGTACCTTCAGCTAGCATCTTATTTGCAGAGCGGACTGAAAACATTCCACTTCAATCATAGTGCCAGGCACATAAATCAGCTTGTCTAACAAAACTAATCGGAATTTGGACAACATCCTCCACATCCATTAGCAATAGATGCTTTTTCAGCCCAGCAAGTTTCCACGTCTGTGTTACTGTATCTATAAATGATGAGACTAAACTTGGTGGCTCCCTGGATATGCACCAAACTGGACGGAGTTGAAAGTCTCGAGGAATCCAGTTGTATCTGTTGTTGCTCCGTCTCCTATGTGTCTTGTAAGTCCCATCTTGAGGGTGTCTCTCCCTCACAAATTGTGCTAGATTTAGGATGGGTTAGTACCCACTTCAACATTGAGAATACACTCATTCGGGTAGTAACACCTCTTTTAACACCCTTGCACTAAGAGTCTCAGGTTCATTCAAAATCCTCCAAACCTTCCTAGCCAGCAAAGCAAGGTTAAACAGTTTCAAGTCATGAAAACCAAGGTCTCCTCTGTACTTTGGCATAGTTATGGAATCCCAAGAAACCCAAGCCGCCTTCCTTTATCCTTTCTTACTCCCCCACCAAATTTTTTGGGTCATAGAGGTTATATATGATCACATAAACCCCTAGGGAGTTTAAACAAAGCCATTGAATATGTGGGAATGGCTTGTAACACATACTTTATCAAGATTTCTTTACCACCTCCTCATAATATCTTCTCCATCAAACCTTGTACAAGTTTCCAGATTCTATCTTTCAAATAAGCAAAATCTCCATTTTTGGATCGACCAACATCATATGGTAAACCCAAATATTTGCCATTGAGAGCTTCATTTGAAACCTACATGACATGCTTAATGTTATTTCGATTACCTTCAGAATATCCTTTCCCAAAGAACACATATGACTTCTCATTATTGATTTGTTGTCCTAAGGCGTTGCGGTAGGTATCCAGAATCTCTCTCATATTGGCCGTATTCTTGACATTTGCCTGGCAAAAAAGAATGCCATCATCGCAAAGAGTAGAGGATTAACTTCCGGGGCCATATTTGCCACTTGAATACCGGTGAGAGCACCTGAGCTCATTGCATGTTTCACCAAACAAGAGAGACCCCTCCCCACACCAACAGAAAAGGGTAGGGAGATATGGGATCACCTTATCATAGTCCCCTTGTGGGTTTGAAACTCTCGGTGTGAGCTCCATTGGAAAGGACCGAGAACGGAACTGATCGCACTCCCCTCAACACAGTGTCTATAAAACCTTGGGCAAAGCCAAGCTTCTTCATGATGGCCTCAAGATAATCCCATTCTATGCGATCATATGCCTTCATCATATCCAATTTTATAGCGCAATGAAAATTATTCTTACTCCTATTAGACTTCATAAAATGCAAACATTCATATGCAGTGACAATATTATCAGTAATGAGGCGACTAGGAACAAAAGAAGACTTCTCTCCAGAAAAAAATCTCGGGGAGAATCCTCTTCAATCAGTTCACAAGTACATTGGATGGGATTTTAAACACCACATTGCACAAGCTGATGGGTCTAAACTATATGTAGGGTTATTTTACCTTGGGAATAATGACGATGAACGGTTCATTAATATCCTCAAGTGAATCATCTCCATTATGAATCCGAATAACAATTCGTGTAATGTCCTCACCGCATATATGCCAATGTTTCTTGAACAAATGCGCCGTAAAACCATTCAGACCCGAGGCCTTTGTGGAAAACATTTGAAACAAAGCATCCTTCCCTTCTGATTCCGCGTCCCCATAACTAGAAGCCTACATCAACAACGAGAGGCCATATTCCTCATGTAATTACTGGTTCAGAATATATACCATTTTGGCAAATTGATGGGCCTCCATCGGTCGACAAGTCAAGACCAAAAGATCCTAATCGTTTATATGGCGTTGGCTTTGTAAGCCCTTTCTTTCTCTATCTCTAATGTAGGGCTTGCCACCTTGGTTGACCCAATCTTCACAGATTCAAGGGGAAAAGAGGAAGAACGCGAAAAACTCGGCGAAGAACAAAAGATACAAACACACACCACACCTGGTAAAAATCAATTTGCTCTTAACAGTCCAAATCAGTATCACAATACAATCATGAGGGAGAGACCACAAGGTTGAATCCCAAGCGAGAGCTCGGCAAGAAAATGGTAGAATCACTCATTGGGAGAGAGTAGCAAGTCGGTAAAATCACGAGAGATAATAAAGCGAAGATTGACATTTTTTGTGTAGGTAGGGTTTCATGAAAAAAAGACATTTCGAAAATAATTGGAGTATGCGTTTTTTTTCATTTTCGCTTTCAAAAGATATTTTTTTTTGCGGGGCGCTTTCAAAAGAATCAAAAGCGCGTCTTCCTCTCGGATAAGGAATTCAGGAAAATAAAACCATTAATCCCGGAAACGAACAGCCAAAAAGGGGAGAAAATAACTCCAACTCCCCTCCACTTCCTTCTCCGGTCGTCTACCAGAGTCTTCTGCCCCTCCTCCACCTCCGTTGCTACGCCAGCGGGTGGCCTGAGCTGTGCATGTCCGGCCAGCTTTTCGATTGGTAAGTGGTCTTCTGTTCCTGCGTTTTCTTCTGCCTTAACCCGTCCAATTTCTCGGTTCTTGGTTCTTGAGACACACTGCTCCTCGGTCCTGATCCGTGGAGCACTTTTGAACCGGAATTATACGTATTTCGGCAGATTGGACCCGTTCCTTAGCAGATCTCGTTCGACCTGGTTCTTTCCTTTCCGGGCTCGTTCGCGATTTTGCATCGAGGCGCTCATGGGGTACCAGGAGTTTGGATTCTTGCTGTAGACAAATGCTGCTAGGTGCTCCGGTCCTGCGCTAAATTTTCGACCTGGTATGGGCGAGCTTCGTTATTTTATTTTAATTTGGCGGCACATAGTAGGCTTTTCTGGTTTCAAGTTCAGTTTGAAGGTTCCTTTAAAAAGTTTAATTTGAAGGGGATAAACGTGGTGGACATGAGGTTATGTCAAGATGGCAACCGAATATTGGGAGAGGACAGATTTCGATATAAGGATATTATGTGTTGTTATGTTTCCTGAACTTTGTCTTGCCCAGGAAATCGTAATCACGACAAATGTTCAGAGAATTGTCTGTAGCTGTTATCGCGAGAGCTAATTCCATTGGGTGAATTCTTAAAAAATGCATATTCTATCAATTTGATCTACTGTTCTTGATATGCACCACGCCTTCATATCCACTTGGACGACAGAACAACTGAACAATGCTGCAATGCATCACCTTCAGCTTTCGCTATATGGGGTCATGTATCGCTTTCCATCTTCTTTTCTAATAAATATAATGAAGATTTTTTCTGTCGGTTGGAGTTTACTAAACATGGTCATCACTAAGGTTTGACCTAACATGACACCTATATTGCTATTTATTTAATCTCTTAATGGTGTACTAGTTTTTGAAACTTACAGGAATGCCAGTCTTGGTGCTCTTTTCTTTTGTCCATAGCAAACACATACTTAAAAGAATATCTAAAGTGGTACCATGTTATACCCCTTCAAGTATCATAAAATTCCACTTCCGCTTAATTATTACTAGTAATCATCTAACTTAATTATTAAACCCCCAATCGCAACAATCAGTACAGATAAATTCCTTGTGCAAAATCAGTCCAGATACATCCCTTTCTCTCCGTGCCTGCAAGCTCAAGTAGCTCAGACTATGTACAGAATGCTTCACCACAAAATGCAAAGGGAATTCCTTCGCTGTTGCTCGGTTTGTCTGTAGTGTCTGACGGCAATGTTAAGAACACAAAATATTAAAGTGGTCAGAAGTGTATTGAGCACGATGTTATTCAGTTATGTAGAAGTACCAACATTTCCTAGGAGAGTCTTGAAGGTTTATTCACACCACATACTGTTCAGAAGTTTTTCCTACCCCAACTTGTTTGGAAAAAAGGCTTTGATGTTGTTGTTGTTGGAGCAATATCTATGGCTCTTCCCCATTGGGACAATCTCTTATTTGGGAGCTTTTAGAGTCGGGAGAGGCAGTTTCTGAAAGGTTCACACTTTTTAAGATAGACCTGCCCATCTTTGAACTGTACTTTTTTGGTTCTAGGCTACTTGTTGAACTCATCTCAAGCATAGCTTCTCTTTCTTTCTTTTATTGATCCTCTAAGCATTCCATTTGGCAGTTAAATTAATAGCACTACTGACTCCAGGGACTAACCGTATTTTGGTGCGGCAGCAGTTTATTGGCACAATTTTCCATGGATTAGTAAGACCTGATGTTGCCATGTTTGTCTACTTTGTGAATCAGAATGATCACCCTTCCCTGTAACTGGAGTGGTATTGAATACCAGGTATGTTTGCTTCTGTTTTCCCGTTCCAGTATTATCTGATGCAAAATGGAAGTTTGATCATGTTCTCCCTTTTGCACGCATGTAAAGTCATGATGTTGGTCTCAAAGAAGGAAGGGATTCTCAGCACGCCTTTCCAATCAGGCCAGAAATCTGCTAGCCGTTTCTGTTTGTTTTCGAAAGTTCAATCTGCTAGTCCACCTCCAGGAAACACACCTGTTTATCTTAATGTGTATGATTTGACACCAGTAAATGGCTATGTGTTCTGGGTTGGTCTAGGGATATTTCATTCTGGTATTGAAGGTATTATCTCTTCCACTTGTTTCACCAATAATAGTGTAGAGCTCACATCTCAGCTATTCTGAAACTTTGTTTTCTAGAGTACCTTAATGGTTCCTTCAAGTTCCTCTTTATTTAGTTTAAGTTCTGTTGGTATTCAGAAATAGCAGTTATGGCAAAGGGTATAACATATATATCCCCCGAATATTGAGATAACAAAGTGATCAATTATGCGCTACATAACTATAAGTTGTGCATGATGCACCATTCCAAACTTCCAATAGCTTATGATTTGGTATGCATAATGTTATGTAACACTCAAATATTCAACATCACCATCAAACTTGTCAATGATGGATGTACCAAAAGGTTTTATTACTAATCATGAGCTATTCAATGTTCACTAGGTACTAAAAAACCACTGGTCTTTATGCCAGGGACAGATTTGATAGTGATTTTTCGTAGGTTTATAGAATATTACATCAATTACCTCCGTGCAGGTACACTGTTCCAATTACTTTGGAACAGTGTACCTGCACTCTGCGCATATCTTACTTAGTGTTGTGTCTGCAGTAGCACATAGTGCTGAAATTGCAACCTCATGAATATGATTTTTTATTTGTCTTTGTGAACATCAGCCATATTGACCCTTGTGCATAGTGTCGTTTCTTGTGATATGTTTTTACTTCCTTTATCCTCTCGCTAAGCATTCTGTTGTTCATCCATGACTTAAAAAAAATGTGCCAGGTGAAATAAATATGTTCCATTTAAAGAAGGTGTCTGGCAAAACTCATAAGGAAAATGAATATAAGAGGGACAGTGAATATTTCATGGTCTATTTATCTTTCTGTCAGTACTTGCATTGTTAATTGTTCCATATAATTAGCCTTTTCTTTCATTGTGATGTTTTATATTAGTTTTACTAACTGAGCTGACCATTTAAAGCAAATCTAGATTTAGTACGCATGCATTCAGTAGAGATGTATGTTTTGACTTCATATTTCAAAATTAGAAGTACCATAGGCAACAGGTAACCTTTTGTGTGAATTTCAAGCCTTGAACTTTCAGGATTCTTATGTCCTCCTAAAGCAGCGAGGCAGCATGACTGATTTCTGGAAGGAATCTCCCTGTTTGCTTGGATAAGTTAGTATTGTCAATTTGTCATAGTTACATGCTCTCACTGATAGGCAATCGGCACTTGCTCTACTGATGTTGGATAGCTTGTTTGCCTTATATGACGACAGGAATGACAAAGCTGATCATATTACATTACATTTTCATACTTCCATGCCTCAAAGTTGTCCGAAGTGATCAATTGTGTTAATTGTTCTAATACTTATTTATGGAATGAATTCTGTATAATTACCACCCAACTATTTCTGGATGGAGGATATGGCTTATTCTTCCATATTTCTGTGCAGTTCATGGTGTGGAGTATGCATTTGGTGCACATGACTATTCAATAAGTGGAGTTTTTGAGGTGGAACCTCGCCAGTGTCCTGGCTTCAAATTTAGGAAATCCATATTTGTGGGAACTACCTGCCTTGACCCTCTCCAAGTCAGAGCGTTCATGGAGACGCAGTCAGTAAATTACAATGGGGATATTTATCATTTGATAAGTAAGAATTGCAACCATTTCTGTGAGGATATCTGCAAAAAGTTGACAGGAAATTCAATCCCAAAATGGGTTAATCGACTGGCCAGAATGGGTATGACTTCCTAAAACTAAAACAAATACACATACTTTCGTTGCCGTTTATTTTGTTTTCGTGTGCTGCTACAGAGTTTGGTCCTATATATTAATAGTTGACACTTTCTATTCGATTCACATTTTGGTAAACCATATAAGGTACTTGTTTGCGCTCAAAGTTAAGGTACAGAAATGTTGCAGTGAAGAAATTCTGCACTAACCCTCTTAGGAGGCTTGTACTCTTCTTCTATGCAATGAAAAGAAACGCAATGTCATTGCGTTTTCTCGAAAAATGAATCAACATCAGCATTTGTTTACAGGTTAAACGTATCTAGCAGCGAAGACACATGCACTTTAATTATTTGCGTTACTCAATTTTGGGCATCTTCCAGCCTTCGGGTTCATCTTATTTGTTTTATATAAAAATTAGGCATCCAGAGGCCTTTCCCATAGAATGTCTGTGTTTTCAGTTTCTTTGCCTCTTCCATGTGTCTGTTGTATTCATTGAATGGCTACCGCATGGACAAACTCCATTTATACATTAACAAAATTACCCTTGCCAATGAGGCTGAGGAGAAGGATGAGATTATGCCATTATGGACAGAATTGTATTACCTGGTTAGCAGTTTGAACAAAAACTGGCCATTTTCCACTAGCTTTCCGCATCCAGCTTTATAGCACTCCCTTCGATGTTACATTTGCTAAGTGATCCTTACTTTGCTTTTTATTTTATAAATGTTATTCTGAATGTTATTCTAAATTTTATTGCCGCTCCCTGTTCTGCCCCCCTTTCTGTGGGCTGTAACCGATAAAACTTTGTTCATCTCCTGAAATGAAACGCAAAGGCTTTTTGCGTTTTCTCGAAGAAAAAAAAGATGAATTCCTGGTACATGTTTTTTGTGAGTTGATCCTTTGCTCTTACCTAAATGGTGATCCCTATACAAGTTGTCCACCATATTTTCAGTGTTTAGTTTGAAGGAATTTCCACCGATTATCACTTTAACCATACACTGCCACACATTGTTAATTTATATCTTATATGTGTTGTATCAACAACGTGATCATCTTTCTTTTAAAGCTCTTGTTAGCACTTAGCAGCAGCCATTAATAAGCGTTGTTCTATCTGCAGGTGCTGTTTGCAACTGCATTCTACCAGAGTCTCTCAAAATTAATGCAGTTCGTCATGACCCAGATTGCCAAGCTGAGGATAGTGAGAAAAAAAGGCTGACGGGTGCATTGAGCTGCTTCTCTTCAATTTCTCTATGCCAGAAACAGTTCTCAACATCTTCGCTTTTTCTGCGTTCCCCCTTGAAAGGAACTTCGTGGGATACAAAAAGATCCAGTTCAGATCGACTGAAGAAGAGCTGAGAATCAAGCTCTTCATGTGCCCTGCTCTTTACCTTCAAAACAGTGCGACATGGTTATCAGGGTGCTCTTGTACAATAGCCATTGAGGAAGGAGATGAAATGTGATGACCGGTGACTTGACTGTTTGTTTGAGCACGGGCTAGTGATGCACCTGAGCATTTGTACAAATTTGATATTTGAGGCTAGAATGTACAGTAATTGATTGCTTTCTTTTGTTAGCATTTGAGCTCGCCAATGCCATATTGCAATGAACTCAAAACAAACTCTAAAAGCATCGTGCACTGTCAGTGGTTTGTTGCTGGCTGGCATTGCCGGTATGCTTGTTTAGATTCAAGGGATAATGTCCAGGGCTTGTCTTGTAATCCCATTTTATGGGTGACACCTACTGTGCTAAAACCTTTGTAGCCACAAAATCTGCATTCTTCATGTATGTTGTGGTTCTTTCACGGCATCAATTATGGAGGTGACTTAGGAAGAGAGTAGGGCGAGGCGATGTTGGAGACTCCGGGACGAGATTAATACACGATCTACCCAGCTTCGCGCTTCACTATGGTGACAAAACCTTGTTGCTGCTTATTCGGCCCTGCGGGGATCAATGAAAGCTATAGCACACAACTGACGGGGGCTTGGGAACCAGCCGGCAGTCTTGGGCCTTCTTGAGTTATGGAAGGCGGAAGCTCTTGATATTCTTTTCTTGTCTAAAACAAAGCTTGACAAGGAGGAGATGAAGCGTATCCAGGTGTTGCTGGATATGCCAAACATGGAGGTGAAAAAC